>VZSR01003803.1:44109524-44226944 GCA_013398615.1 Brachypodius melanocephalos
TTTTTTTTTTTTTTTTTTGTTTCCTCAGCATATTCAGCTGTTTGTAAGGATTTTGTACTTACAAATATAAAATTTCAAAATTGCTTTCCTTTATAATGTTTTTATTAGTGTATCAAGATTTTGAATCAAATGCCTGAAGATGGTATTTTGCCTCTTTGCTTAAGGTAAGTCACCTTGTGGAGGTGTTATTCTCTCTTGACTGTAGAAGGTGCAAGGGGTGAGTAGTATTGCCTGGGAATGTTGAGCAATAAGCAGAATTTGAGGAGCAAACAAGCCAAACAAGCACCGCTTCTCTGATAGATGCCACAACACGGATGCATTGCCAGCACTGCCTGTCCAGATGTGTCACACAGCTACTGCTGAGAAAGCTGTAAGGAGTGATTGGGTGGTGCTGGTTCCGTGATTTGAACTGATGCTGCACAAATGCTGCCAATTGTGTATTTAAAGACCCACGTGCCAAAACTTGTCCCTCACTCTGCCAGGTAGCTGTCCACCAGATGAGCTCTGAATTTTGTGTTATCTGCAATTGGACATCTGTATCAGGGACTCTTGTGTAGAGTGGCAGCTGAATACATACAAGAACTAATCAATCCCTAAGGGTACAACAGTTTTGTCTCTGTCAAACTCATTTATTTTTGTTTTTCTTAGAAAAATATGAAGCTGTTGAAGTATAGCTTACTTTCAACATCAAAAGGTGTGTCTTCGCAAAAGCTGGGTGGGGTTCAAGATTTAGGACTTTTCTGCTGTCTGATTTGCCAGTCTGCATGATTGATACTCCTATGCTAGCTATCAGATCATCCTTTTCAGACCAGAGTTTCTCATGTCAATAGCTGGTGCAATTTGTAATTAATTGTCAGTGGCCTTCCTGTTATCCTGCTGCCCTGTGGATGCTGATTGATAAGCATCCACTGGGCAGCAGGTCTTGCTTGTTGATCCACTATCTTCTGTGTAGATCTTAAAACTTAAAGGTACACTCAGAGTGACAAAACCTCAAAATATTGAGACCTGAATTCTGACACCTAAATTAGCTGTGATGAAGTTTAGCTGTGTTAGTGTCTGATCATAAATAATGAGTGAAGTGTGGACTGGGATAGCCAAGCACAATATGACTTTCCATCCCTCGCCGTAGCTTCCACACACAGCTGACCCAGTTTGTGTTCCTCCTGATCTTGCTCAGTGTGACAATTCATTTGTTTGTCTATCTGCATATGCCTGAATTGAGTGCTAGGCTGCTGCTTTGGGAAAGACCAGTGAGGGGAAGCTGTTCAGTGTATGCATTAGCTTACTTCATGCCAGCAGAGTATTTTCAGAACAAGGCTGTTCTTGGATGCTGAAGCAACTTTTTAGTGTGGTCTGTGAACCTCCACCTGAGCAATCATGCCTCCAATTTGTCTGGAATGGCAATGGACCCATGTGTTTGGGGTTGCTGCATATTGGTTTCATTGAGACCAGGGATGTATGGGGTTTTTGATAGGAAGGAAAATATATTTTAGTTAGTACAATTCATTCATTTCCATTCCTGAGAACAGCCTAATTAGAGTTGTCTGGAATAAAAGGGTGAGTTGAGGCAGAAAATTCATTTTGATTGTAGCCATCCAGTCTAGCAAAAAAAAGTAATAGTGCTGCTTCAAATTTTTGAATAATGGAATAAAACAAACAGAATGTAGGAGAATTGTAATGATAAATAACTTTTTTTTCTGGCTTGTTTTAAAACAAATAACATTTTCTTACATTTTTATTGTAAAAATTCCAGACTTTTTGCATTGCAGTGTCTCCAAGCTACTAAATTCATGAAGCTCAAGTTTCATGACAGATATATAAATATAGCTGAGGAAAAAACTAGAAGGTAGTATTTTAGATTTGATAACTGCTTTATATGTAGTGCAGAAAAGAGAGGAATGGGCTTTGTTGGTGTTCTGAGCAAAGTAAAAATCCTGGTCTTTCTTACAGTCTTTTTATTGAGTATAGAAACTTGCGTCCAGTTGAATGATGTGATGTTGGCATCTTGTTTGAATATTACTCCACTTTACTGAATCAAAGGCTTTTCCAGGATTTTATGGGGCTTTGTGTATTCACATGGTCTCAATCATTTTAGCAGTAATGTAACAATTTTGTATGCCTCTTGCTCTGGTATGTATACATCCATCAAGTTTTAAATTGCGTGTAATCTTTTTGCAGCAGTTTAACAAGGGAGGAATAATGCACGAAACAGCAGTAAACATTTACAAGCCAGTGCTTGCCTATTATCACTTGGCTAAATGCATTTTAAAGACCGAGGCATCCTGATTTGCTCCAGTGACAATCTCGTAATTGTAGCAAATACAATTTAGAGCACACAGTTCTGGAAGAAAAGATGCTGGGGAAACCTAGGGGGATGGAGATCTGGGATTGGAAAGAACTGCTTGATTGCTCATGGAAGCCTGTGTTTTTAAGAAAGCAAGATACACTTTCTCTGTCAGTTTAAGCTTTTTTTGTTGTCAACGTGGGAAAAAAGTGGAAAACTTTGATTAAAGCACACATCTATTGTGGAGTAGAGAACCAAGATTTTAATATAAGCGGTGACCTAAGTGTAGCATGACCTGTGTTATCACCCGTCTCTCAAAATAAACCAACCTCTCTTCGACTTTTGTTTGAGTAATTACAGACCCTTGTGCTTCAGAAGCTTGGGCTCTGGTTGTTTTCTCTCATGCAAGTGATTTCTGACTGGAGAGGCCTCATTTCAAAGTCATTCTCACTTGTCTTGGAGTGTCTTCAGGGAATTACAGAGGAAAGAGAATCGAGTTACATGACATGTGCCATGAGTTGGCAGGTTAATTCAGTCAAAAACAGCTTCCAACTCATCCTTTCCTCTCGAATGATTTAATTTGAAGAAAAGGTACTGGACTTCACTCTGTTTCCAGTAAACCAGTGTGTGACGAGTCTGGTACTGTACATGGTGTTCCACCTCTGCCTTAAAAGCAGTCTCTGTATTTCCCACAGAAGTCCCTACCTAGAGTTTCTCCTCAGTTACAGCATTTCATTCAAACACCATCTACACTTGACTTTTTTTTCTTTTGCTAAACACAGAAAGTCACAGATGTTTCTGAGGACTCTTCCATATGGGATCCCTCTGCATTAGGTCACTTGAGTAGGTTCTATGAAGCAACATCTCGTCAATAGCCATAAACCTAATCAGCCCTACTGTGCTGTGAATTGCCTGGAATTCCTAAATCACAGGGAAGAACTCTTCCTGTTCCAGTTGCTGCCATTTCTTGCCTTATACAGCCAGTATCTACTCTTTTCAAGGGCAATTAGTCAGGCTTAAGCCCTATTTTCCTACCCAGCTGCTGGAAACTACAAGCATTTCCTGGGAAGGGAAGCCATGGGATGGGAATAAATTGTACTGGACAATTCCACTCTTTTCTGTACTGCTCTGTCTTAAGCTCAGGCAGTCTCCCAAGAATTTCTAGACTGGAGTGAGGTTAATTTCCCTCTTTGTCCTCCAAGAATGTTGATGTGTCCTTATGCGTGCTTGTGCAGTAGCTTGCTCTGGCAAGGTCAGGAATAGCAGAGTTAATTTCTGGGGGATCCTAAATGTGAACCTGTTCATGGCAAAACAAGATCTACGGATGAGGGCTTACTCCTGCTTTCCTCATTTGCTCAGTGAACAAAGCTTTGAGTCAGACCTTTGAGGTAGATGTACATAGATCTTTATCCTATAATAAGCTCTCTAAAGAAGACAAAAAGCTTTTGAACTCAAGGCTGATTTTATCTGAGTCAAAGCTAGAATAAGTAACTTCTTAAATCCAGAAAACCAAGAGTAGATAGATAAGATGGAATGAAAATAAAGTATACAGCATTTTTGTAGATTTCAAGCCACTGTGTCTGTTCAAAAGGTGTTTGCTTCTAGGCAGTTTAATGGCTCTAAATAGCAGTGAATGCTGCACTGACTCCTCTGATACTCAGGAGTTTTCCTTCCATCTGACTTTCTGAGGTCTGGATGTTGGCTGCTGGCTCTGGGCAGTCTCTGTGTGAAGCTGCAGCATGCCCAGCCTGAGCTCTCTTTCTCTTTGCAGACACTGCAGTCTCTATAAGGCGGGTCCTTCTTGGTATGCTCGGTTTCTCAGAAGAAAGGTTGTCTCCTCTTCCTCTCTGCTTTGCTGTTGAGGAAGAGTGTGCAGGGTCTACCTGTACACCCCAAATTGCTGCCTTGCTGTACAGTGCTAGCAATAGATACCTTAGTGAAATCATCTGTTGGTCTTGGAAAAGGCAAGGAGAAAGGAAATGGGAAAAGGGAGTCTGGATGACAAACTACTTCTCACATCTTGCAAAAATGATTGATGCTTCAAAAGGAATCTTGCCTTCAACAAATGAATATCAAAACACATAAATCTGAAATAAATAAAATGTTGTGACTTCAGTGTTACTTTCTTTCCTGAATTTGTCTGTTGTTTTCTTCAGTCTCTCACCTCCCAGATACCCACCCCTGCCTTGTGATGTCAGCATCCAGTTAGTCTTTATCATTTTCTTCTTATTCATAATTATCCAGTGTTGATACTCATCTTCCATTTATACCTGTTCCACTTGTTCTTCTGATGGCCAGAGAACTCTTGCTTCCCCTCTATTTTGTGGGCCACATACTCCTTGGACACTTCCTTTACCCTGCCATATCTACATCCTCTCTGTTATTCTGGGGCTGTGTGCTGGAGCACGCATCTCCAGGGTGGTCACACTGGCTCCCACACTGCCTGCCATTTCATACCTCTTTGGCTGAAGGAAGACTAGGGATTTTCAAGGCTCTCTCTCCAACTGCTCCTTCCATTTCCCTGTGAGGGCAATGTTTTGGGATTTCTATAGTACTTGTATCTCTGCCTGTAGGACCTGCATGAAATTTAAATCCACATTTATATCCAGTGAAAATGATGGCAGGACCTGGAGTGTGACCTTCTAGTTGGGCATCATTAAATAAGGCCTGAAACTAGAGCTAATAACTTGTTATTAATAATTATAGAAGTGCAGGAGCTTTTGAGAGTGTAGTAGATTAAAAGCAATAATGTACACTTCCCTGCCTTTGGCTGAAATGGAGTTAAATTTCTTCCTAGTAGTTGCTGCAGTGCTGTGGTTTGAATTTAGAGTGAAAATAATGTTGATAACACACTGGAGTTTTAGTTGTGGGGGAGTACTGCTTACCCTGAGTCAAGGACTTTTCAGTTTCCCATGCTCTGGCAGCACAGAAGAAGCTCGGAGAGAGCATGGCCAGGAGAAGCTGACCTGAACTGGCCAAAGGGTCACTCCATACCATGGAATACCACACTCACTATATAAAACTGGGAGAGTTGGCTGGGAGTGACTGATGGTTGATTGGGGATGAGCTGGGCAGCCATCAGGGGGTGGTGGGAAACTGTGCTGTGCATTGCTTGTTCTGCTTGTTACTACTCTCTCTTTTTATAAATCTCTCTTAATTCTGTTATTATAATTATATTTGATTTTACTTCTGTTATTAAACTGTTCTTGTATCAACCTACAGGTTTTACCTTTTTTTTTTCTAATTTTCCTCCCCGTCCCATGGGGGTTGTGAAGACTGTGAGTGAGTGTCTGTGTGATACTTAGTTGCCAACTGGGTTAAGCCAGTCTTTTTGATGCCCAAGGTGGAGCTCAGGGAAGTGAGGTAAGGACAAGTCTGCCTAGAATGTGTTGGAACAAATTTGTTACAAGCTTTCATTATACTTAATAGTCACTGGTCACAGTGATTTCTTTGCTCCCAAAGTTGATGTGGCTGTTCCTAAAGTTGCATTATGTAATCCCTTATTGCAGTACATGTTCCCTGTCGTGTTGTTCAGTACCTGTGGGAACTGGACTAAGGCTGTCATGTTGTACTTTGTAACAAATGCTGGTTTATGATGTGATAGAATTGCTGGTCGTGAAACTAATCTGGTATTTGTACTCAGCATTGCAGTCATATCCGTACTCCAGGAGGCTATAAATAAGTTTCTTTCACCTTTTACCTTTTCTCCTCTGAGATCCAAATCATGGCAGAGACACTTCCCTTTCTCTTTTCCTTCTCCTCCAGGATAATAACAATAGCTCTTCAGAATTCTGAATATCCTTGAGATGTTCAAACCAGCACATTCCTATTGCTATACCTTCTGAATGCATTTCAGGTCTTACTTAAGGTTAAAAAACTATTTAAGAATGCCAACCAAAGATCTGTCCTGAGACTGGATAGTCGAGTGGCAGAGTGTGTGGGATAATAGGGGCAAGTGCTTAATTCCAGCAATTCAAAGTGAGTATGTCCTACTCCCTTCAACAGGAACTTGTGGCAAAGGCAGCCAAGTGGTAAAGCTCAGCTGATTTCACTAACAGATATTTCTCAATCCCTTTGGTGGCAGAGTGCAGGGCACAGTTTGCTTTCTCTTGTGGGGATGTCCAGTACACCCAGGGGTGGACACACAGCCCTGCCATCTGCCATGGACTGATCCAGGCTGCACTGGAACAGGGTGAAGCTGGGGAAAACCTGCAGTACAGTGATGGCATCATCATGTGAGGTAACAGAGGAAGTTTTGAGAAGGGGAAGAAAATAGTCCAAATCCCTCAGAAAGCCAGTTGTGCCCTAAAGCAAAGCAAGGTCAAGAGACTGAAGGGGTCATCCAGTTTTTAGGAATTAGTTTGCAAGGTCAGTGTCATGAGGTCCCAATGGATTTGATCAACAATAATAACAATTTTATTTCAGTTACTAAACTGGTCTTACCTCAATCCACAACCCATGGAGGATGAGATGGGTGAGTCAGCTGCTGCATGGTACTTAATTATTTGCTGTCTGAGGTTAAACCCTGAAAAGTCGAGAATTAGTAAAACTAGTATGGCATATCAGGAGCTGATTTGGGCTGTACAAGCAGCTTTTGGAAAATGAGAATGTAATACTTAAGTTAAAAAAGTCAGTCCCAGGACTGTGAGATTTCGCATTCCCATGGCACTAAAACAGACTTCTGTAAAGCTTTCCTCCACTGAAATTAGGTTTTTTATTTTTGTACTAGTTAATCATATCTTTGTATTCAACTAGGACAGTAGTACTCTGAACTTATCAGCAATTACTAGAATTAATAGGAAATAATATTTCTTACGCTGTTACCTCAATTACGGTTGTTTATGCTAATTCTAACACTTAGTTTTAAATACAGTGGGTTTATTTTAACTGTGTAACACTTGGAGAAAAATGGAATCTTACAATGTAGGTTTGTTTATGTTTGTTTCTCTTTAGAAAATAGCTTTAGATTATATCAATGTGGCAATTATCTTTAATGAATCCATAATGATTGAATACATATGGAATGTTCTTAATATGTGTTGGGAAAAGAGCAGTAGTTAGCCAATTATAGGACTAATTTGTCTTTAAGCTTGTTTTATTTTGTAGTAGTTTATCTTCAAGTCTGTCAATAACTTAGTGGGTATAATGTAACATTGTTTTGAAAATGATTCTTGTATTGGTTTAAAAAAAATAAAACATGAAAGTGTTTGGCTGTATGTATCCACCCCAAATGACTCAGTCATTTGTAGACACCCACACTGTAGAGCTCTGACACGGTGAATCTGAGCTCTAGATTCCCTCAACTTTTACTTGACTAAGAGAGATGAACTCTAGATTCCCTCCACTTTCACTTGAGTAAGAGACATGTTTTCAGTGGGGAATTAATCCACCCTGAAATAGGCAGCTGTCCAAGCCATACCTACTAAGTCTTATTATAATTGGCAAAGATAGCAGAGCAAACCCTTAGCAATAAAAGCCAACACGTAAAAGAGGTGAAGAGAAAGTGTATTCCTCATGGTGGAGCAATACTGTTTGAAAACTAGGCCTGCCTCAAATTTGGGAGAAGAAGCAATAGAGCATGCATCCCTGTATTCTGTGTTTTGTTTTACCTGTGCCCCTGCAGCTGGCAGTGGTGTGTGAATGTGTGTGCTGTGCTAAGGCTCCTTTTTATTAATTACATCCTTACACCATCTCTCCTCAGCAGTTCTTCACTGGTGGGTACAAAGGAATGAGATGAACAGATGGAGAGGAGCTTTTATTCATCTCTGTGTCATTCTATGAGGCTGCACATAAGGCTTTGGTGTTCTCTTTCTGATGTTGAGAAACTGGACAGGAGTTGAAGGAGGGCTACTGCAATGAGCAGGAGCTAGAATTTGCATCCTGTGTGAGTGATGTTGGAGGAACTGGGCTTTTCCAATAGTGAAGAAATGCCTTGAAAAGCATTTACAGATATGGCAAGGTCTTCTAAGCAGTGATGGAGAATATAACAAGTAGCAACAGCAGATGGTGTATGAGTCTGTTTAGGCTGCACACTAGAGAAAGAACTTGAGTAGGTGGATCAGGCGGCATGGGGACAAGTCACCCAACATCCCCATTCTGGAAGGGTTTTTAAGACTTGGTTTGATAAAACTCCGGGTGGCTTAATGGCACAGTGTTGGTGATAGTCTTGGTTTGAGTGGAAGGCTAGATGGACTTCAAAGTTACAATGTTCTGTGTCACCATTTCTACGATTTTGTGCTTTTCCTTTTTCAAGATGATGTTGCTGTGATATTCCTTCTTTCTGGCTCACCCTCAGCTATGTAGAATGATTTTACTGCTTGTTTGCATCCAAATGATTCCACTTCAAAAAGCATTACGGCAAAAAGATGAGAAGAAACTGGCATTCTGCCTCTCCTGAAAGGCCCATGTGTTTTGGTATTAATACTGTTCATTTCTGAAAGAATCGGCAACTGAATTTTTTTTCTTGTCAGTGATAGGAAAGTTCTCAGTCTACATAAAGTGGATGGGAAATTTGCAATCAGAAATTTGTGATTTTAATTGCAAGGTAGTAGGAGAGAATGGTAGTTCTGGACCTCCAGTATATATGTCTTTCTGTGTGTGCTTAGAAGCAGACAGGTAATCAATGTAGAGACTTAACATAGATGTTATAAATTTACTTAATTCGTACTACCCAAGGGATTGTTGGTATGGTAAAACACTAACAATTAAAACTTTCACATCAAGCTTTATGGATCCAACAAATCCTCTCACTGAATAAAATGTCAGTTAAAAAAACTTAGCAGTGTCCTCTTTACTAATTAAACAGTCTAATTCAGTGTCATAACCATTTAAATTCCCAGGGAATATCTTATGGAAAGAAGATAAAATACAGTATTTGACTTCAAAGTGCATCTGCAAAAGGGCTTTAAATATGTTTCCTTTTAAACCTTGGCTGACAAAATTCCAAAGAAAAAACATTGTTTGATAAAGTTTATTTGGAAAGCAGATGCTTGCTGAGTCAGAGTTCATGGGATTAGAATATTGTACACTGATTATATCAGGCAGCAGCTGTGGCTCTGGTTCATGTGCCAGGTTTGCATTAAAAAGGGATATTTCTTCTGGGACCAATCAAAAATACTAATATTTGATCAAGGAATTACTAGCTAAATCTTTATTAATTGCATAGTGAGATGTTCTGTGACCTTTATTTAAGATGATTCTTTGGCAGATAAAAATTAGCTAATCTGTTTCATTTAGAGTAGACTAACCTCGGAAATATCATTAGGAACGAAGCATCTGCTCATCAGTCAAAAAACTTTTTATGGGAAGAGCTCTTAGTTGATACTTCTTAAGAAGACAAAAGAGACTTCCAGATGAAGTAAGTCCATCAAAATAGCAAATGAAAATGAAGGATACATCTGGATTTCATGCAAAGACAAAACTTCATTATGTAGGATGGAAGTAATTAAATTGCTTTTTTCAAGTTACTGTGGGGATACAGAGCATGTTTTCATAACCTCTGCAATCTTGAGAATAACAGGTTCAATAAAGATGGAATTTCACTGCAGGATTTTATTTACTTTATTCGCTACACTTTCTCAAGAAATCGTGTAAGTGACTTCAATCTCCACTAGGTATGACTTGATAAAAGATAATCATAATTATTTTCAAAAATGTCAAACTCTAGTTTGGGGAAGGTGGTGGCAATAAAAATGTATCAGTGTTGCTGTGTGTCTCACTCTCTGCTGCTCAAAGCACGTTGACTTCAGTGAAGGCTCTAGTGTAAGGCAGAGGTGAGGCTAAGTCAGCATTCCTCAGTCTCAAGGTTCTTTTTCACCAGCCTACAAATGCTCAAGTTTAGTGTATTTGGGACTCACTTTACCAGCTCTATTGCCTACCCAAGTATGAATTGGGAATTTTTCCACAGCACTAATGTATTTTTCAAGTGTAGGAAAATGAATATTTTTTGTCTATTTTCATGGGCTCTTTCATTTTCATGAACTCTTCACTGGTTTTTGAATTTAATTTCTTCCTAAAAATACTCTTTATAAGTAGAAGATATGACTGTCCTAAGATGTTGAGGAATCATGGTCATTTTCGTAAGAGGCAGTTTCAAAACTGGAAAGAAGGGAAGATTCTTACCTGTTAACTGTCAGCTTGTGAGTTACTTGGACGAGCAATCTGGAGATGTTTGGCTTTTTAGAGAACCAGCAGAAAGAGGGTTCAGAAACAGCTCAGGGGGGTTCCAAAATCATGTGATCATCATGCTTTTAACATAGGCCTTTCATTGAGTTATATTTGCATTCAAAATCAGATGAAAACAAAAATTATTCCCTTGATTTTGTACAGTGCTTTTATTTTTAAGCACTTTTCCAAAATTATGCGTTGTTGACTGAACCAGTTAATGGTAATACTTTAGTCCATTCTTGTAAACAAAATGCTCCTGGTATAGCAACCTGGAGGGGTATTTCTGTATTTTGTTTCGCTTGTTAGTCTTCAGGCAGAAAAACTGATACAAAGTCAGCCTGTTCTTTCACCAGGAATGGATCTATCATGAAGGTGTTGCCACTGTCTGATACACTGTTGGATGCAGTGAGATTTCTTTTTCTCAGTTTTTCAATTTTTCAGTTTTTCTGCTTGAACCGCATAGAAAACTTAACCAGCAAGCATACAGTAAGTATAGTGATAAAAAGCTTAGAAAGCTGTAAATACAAAGCCAGAATTCTCTGCTTCACTTTAATGCTCCTTCCTTTTCTCACAACCATATTTTGCAGTCCTTAAGAACGTGTTTCCAGTGCACTCATTTTCCACTTGGGGTGCATGCTGGAAAGTGAGTGAGGGTGCAGATGGAGTTCAGAAGTTTCAAGGTCCAGAATCCACTTGCTTATTTTTTCCTTATTAATGTACAACCTACTTGGGTTTTGATAAATGTAATTTCTCCATTCTGTAGCAGCAAGGAAGGAAGGACAAGTATTTTTGACTGGTGCAGATGACATTGTTTGAAAGGATCTTGGCTGCTCCTAGCATTTCCTCGTGGTTGGAGACACCATCTAGGAGAAAAATGGAATGCTCCTGCTGAGCGGGGAACATGCAGTGTATTACACATCAGTCAATGAGAATATCTCTTTTTCTGTTCACTTCACCTTATGTCTTGTGGTCTTATTTCGAAAACAAACCAAACACACAAAGGTCCCCCTGCCATTTGCAGCCGTGCCTGGAATTTGCTCAGGTAAGTAGAGCAAGCAGAAGTCATCAAAGGCATGTGCAGAATTATCTCTAGTGGTGCAAGGGTTCTGTAGAACAGCAGCTCTGGCCACATACTTAGATGTGCTCGAAGGGATGCAGCCTGAACTTTGTCCCTTCTGCTTTAAAAGTGGGTTTAGTTGCAAATTTAACAAGGTCTCTATGAGGCTGGAGATTTTGCTTGGCTTGGTCTTGCTTTGTTTGGATTTTTACATTGTAGTGCAAAACCTGCTGTTCTGTTCCAGAGAAATTCAACTGTAAACTGAATATGACACAACAATATTCAGAACAAAAGAACCAGTAGTTTATTTCATTTTCACTACTATTTCATCTCTTCTGTTTAAATACAATGTATTAGGCTTGCTAATAAGTCTGTAAAGAATTTGATAATCAAAGGTCTTTGAGGTCTATAAATTAAATCTCTTCAGTGACTATTGAGATTGTGTTTGAGCTCTATAGGATTTACAACAGATGTATGGTTTACTAAACAACCCTAAATTATGTGTGTTTTTTTGCTGCTATAGTTTTCAAGCTTCTAGAAAAAATATAAATTTTAAATGCATTTAAATGGATAATCTGGATGTTCCTCTGTATAAAAAGACACATATAAGCACTCAACGTTATGTCCATAAATATGACTACATCAACCCTCTTGTTATCAGGAAGCAAGGAAATGGCTCTGTTGTTCTTGCTAGTTTTGAGTATTCATCAATAAAATCAATACCAAACTTTTGAAAGACAGAGATTTTTTTTTAAAAAATGTTTTTTGAACTTTTTCACATTTCTTCTTTTGGTTGATCCTGGCCTCTCTTCTCATCAAAAGATCAGTAGATTGTGAGCAGGACTCAAAATACATTTGCATTTCCCTTCAGCCATGTGATTGCCTGTTGAGAAGATTTGGTTTTGATGCATATAGGTGTTATGGAACTTGAATTGACAGTTTTTATGCTTTAAAATAATTGGTGTGGCTTTTTTGCTGGTAAAACTGGGAGAAGGGATTA
Organism: Brachypodius melanocephalos; assembly: GCA_013398615.1. NCBI lineage: Eukaryota > Metazoa > Chordata > Aves > Passeriformes > Pycnonotidae > Brachypodius > Brachypodius melanocephalos. Next base: position 44,122,032 of record VZSR01003803.1, read on the forward strand.
ATGAGAGATACTTTCTCGTTTGCTATTTCAGTGCTAAACTGCTCTGGACTTTTTATGTTCTTTTTTCCTGAATTTTTCCTTATCCTACCTAACAATTAGTAACTGTGAAAAATAGCTCATACTTTTAGAAAGAGATGAGGTTTCTTGTTCTGATGATACATGGTAGAGCAGTTTTATTTTGCATTGTGTCTGTTGTACAGTTTGTACCTAAAGATTTCAGTAATTAAGCAAGGGAGGAGATGAGGAGGAAATATTCTTGTGGTGAGAAGGTGTTTTGAGGTTTCCTTGGTTTTTATCAGTGAAGACATGCAAGACTGCAATTCTTCTTTATTGTTTAATTTCAATCAGGAATCTTAATCATATTTCAATGCCAAATTAAATGCTGGTGCATTTATGGTTTGGTGTATTTAAAATTTACTTCTGTTGTAGTAGCAAATGTTTTTTTAGCATCCCTATCGATAGAGGAATCTGCTTTTGCAGTTTAGAAGGAAATGGTTTGGGGTTTATATGTATTGTAAAAGTAAGATACAAAGACTAACTCACTGCTATCTCATTCTTGCAGGTCTGCGATTACAGCATCTACTTGCTTTATTTTCAACAGCTTTTCATAGCAGTGTTTAATTCTGTAGGATCATTCAATTTGCTTCACATTTCTGTTCTTGAAAGACTATGAGTCTGATTTCTTTTCTGATAAGAGGGTTCATGCAGAAGTCAAGGTTTCTAACTTCCAAAGACTTTTGAGTCCTAGTAGCACCTCCTTCTTGAGAGATTTAATAAAGCTTGCAATGTAAGTGCCCTTCACTTTTCAAATACAATGGATTGTCCAGTGAGCTAGGACTCTATAAGGGTAAACTCTCCTATGTGTGATAGCTTGAGTAACTCTGGGTAGAGCTGGAAGAAGAGTGATGGGATGACCACACTCATAAAATCCTCTTTGCTTAAGACCATTTACTCCACAGTGCCAAAATAACAATTAAAGAAGTGCTTTGTTGGTATTGGTCCTAACCACGGTGGCAGGAGCACACCTGTTCTGTTCTGCTGTCTCCTGTGCACACCACATCTGTGCAGGGATGCTTTTGAGTGTTTCTGGCAGCCTATGAAGCTTATTGAGTGCATGCTAATGATGAGTATGTCTTATCCAGGGTATGCTTAGGCTTATGGAATCACATGCATTTCCAATGATGTTTTTCAGAAGAGAAGAACCCAGCCTCACTGATGAGCCTTTCTTCTCCCGCACTGTCAGAAGTGAGAATGTTTCTACAAATGATTAAACGTCTCTGTTTAGTGTGGACATCACTGAACTCCAGCAATCCACATTATAATGTATGATTGAGGAAATGGTTTGAGATGTTTTAAATGTAATGATCCAGCAGATTCTTTGAAGACTACTTTATTCACTATTGTTTTCCAGTATGAGAATGAAAAGTTAGTAAATGCAGTTTTAAAGACTTTGGATTTATTCACCTGTTCTCATTGAAGAGATTCAAAGCCTGGCAGATACCTGTCTTTAAAATCTGTAGTATAAATGTCACATAAGATTATATTTTCAACTAAAAACAAAAGTCTGCAAAAATGACATGTTGGACAGCGAACAAATGGAACAATATTTTCTGTTTATGGGGCAATACAAAATAGAAAGCTATTCTTCCTTAATATTTTTCTTCTTTTTTTGGTGAAACTGTAGGCAATCAAGTGTTTATCCTAAATGCAAACTCAAATAGCTGCCAACACTTTTAGAGAAATGAGTGGTACATAAACATTTTATCTTAAGATTTGTTTTTCTTTACTCAAAGTTTGTATCTCTTTGAGTGAGTTACCCAGATAAAATCTTGTCCAGACGAAATAAATATGGTGACAGGTATTATAGTACCAGTAGTTAAAAACAGTGTTAAAAAGTTCCAGTGCAAAGCAAAGTGACTATAGATAGCAGCAATACAGGTCAGACAGTAAAGGGTGAGATTTTCTCATCTGACAGCTAGAGCCGTGTGTGGTATGAAGTTGCTTTGGCCATTCTCTCCTCTATCTGCTTAGTCTTCTCCCTCTCAGTAATGCAGGTGTGCAGATCTTCTCCCTTGCAGTAATGCCTCTGAAAACTGGTTGCATTCCAAATACTGACTATTTCTAGCTTTCCTTACTTTCTTCAGTTCTAGCAGAACCAATTTCCCATCTTCCTTTGCAGGACTCTGTGAGTCTTGATTTTGGTAGTCTTTTTCCTGGTGTGGAAAAGCTGTGAGAATCTCAACTTTATTTATGCCTTTTTCTTTTCCTGTGCTGTCAGAAATGAGACCGTTTCTATAAATGATTAATCATACCCATTTACTAAGGCTGTGTCATAATTTCCTGTAAAAACATATGGGAAGAGATGTCTGTCTCTATTCTTCATCATTATGTCTACAGAGACTGGGGAGGGCTAAAGAAGCTTTTGGAAATTATTTGAATTGTCCTGTGTGTTGTGAAGCAACTTTTAGGGCAAAATTTCTTCCTCAGGGCTGGCAGTTGTAGCTTTAGAAGCCTCTCTGGTGTCCAGCCTTCTAGAGGATGCTGATCCAAAGCATCCAGGATTCCAGAGAACTTGCTAGGCAGGATTTTACTCAGCAGTATTAATGATCCTCAATGAAGCAGGGCTCTGCAGGATTTCTCAAGTGTCTGTTGCACATGACACAGATTATTCCCATAGTGTTGCTGGAACTTGAGGATCATAGGACTTACTCATTTTCTATGTGTCTTTTTTTAAGGCAAACCTTATAGAGAAAGTCAAAGCTGTATGGTTGTAAGATTGGTAGCCTTAGAAAGTGACAAAGGTTGGATCTGGGTTTACTGTGTCTTCCATTTGTTTGCATGATAGAATCACACTGGACATCAGGTGGCTTCTTGGCAATCTCTAACAGTACTCTTTGCAGGAGTTCAAGTGTTGTCTTTGCAAATATGTTCCATTAGAGGCCATCTGTTTCTTGTATTTCACTGCTTTTAGCACTCTTTGAACTCCTTATTTTATCAGTATTAGTAGTTGTAGGCTGAGTAATGTGTTGTGTGCTGTGAACCTGACAGTGTGTGATATGTGACTGACTCACTACAAGCTCAGAGGTGTAGGTACACCTCTAAATGTGTCCAGAATATGCAGAGTGAGGATATCTTCCTTAAGTGATCAGGCATTCTATTTACCATTTAGTGGGGTATTTTCCATTTCTGTTTCCAGTGCCCTGAAGTGCCAGTTTGCAAAGCTACTGTGTGCCCGTGAACAGGGAATGGTGCTTGTGTTTCTTGTTCATTCATGGTGTTTTATGGCTTGTAGTTACAGTCTTATGTCAGAGAATTGCATTGGCAGAAGAACTCTTAAAATACAGTGACAAACTCAAAAATCACCAAGCTTTTACTCTCTTTTTCCAGTTTGTGTTTGGGTTGCTTATGTTGTGGAAGGAGTTAGATGATCACAAATGATTTGAGCATGGTGTACCATACCCAATACCCTTCTAGCTCTTTCCTTGAGGACTCCAGTATGATGAAAAGCTAATCTGCAAGAAAAACTATGAGTATTAAAAACAAATGAGTAACTGCTGTGCTCCCTCTATTTCTCACTTATGACCCTTGTCTAGCCTTCTAAACAAAAGAATCTAGCAATCTGTCACACAAAGTATTCTTGACATCTCCAAAATGAGCTTCTCCCCCCATCTTTTTTTCTTCTTACTTAGATTTAAGTTGTTGCATAATTAAAATCTCTTTGACATCTTGCTTGCAGTCATATCCTGTTGCAGGATTTGTATCCATCTGGCTCACAGCTGATGGATCTTTATACAAACCCACTCTCCTCACATCAGACACCACTTGAGAACCCATGACCTTAAATATCACCACAGCTACATTTTTTAACCCCCTACCAAGAGTAATAATAAAATCTTCTGACTTGGAAGTGACCCACAAGAATAGTCTTATCCTAAGAATTACACCATATGCCCAAGGGCATTGTTCAAACACTTCTTGAACTCTGCCAGGCTTAGTGTCATGGCTACTTCTCTGGGGAGCCTGTTCCAGTGCCCACCCATGCTCTGGGTTAAGAAACTTTTCCTAATATCCAGCCTAAACTTCTCCTAACAGAGCTTCATGCCATTCCCTTGGCTCTTGTCACTGGTCACCAGAGAGAAGAGATCACTGCCAACTCCTCCAGTTACCCCCATGATGGAGCTGCAGACCACTGTAAGGTCTTCCTTCAGACTACTCTTCTCCAGGCTGAATAGGGTAAATCACCTCAACTGCACTATATTGTGTCTCCTCCAGACCCTTCACCATCTTTGTAGCCCTCCTCTGGATGTTTTCTAACAGCTTTGTATCTTCTCTTGTGGTGCCCTAAACCGCACATAGAATTGAGGATGAGGCCACACTAGCACAGAGCAGAGCAGTCTCTTTCCACTCTCCAGCCTCTCATTCCTCAGCCTGTACCTACATCCAGGGTGTCCCTGTTGCAAGTGCAGAATCTGACACGTGTTACCAGCAGAATTTTGAGGATTTTGATCACAGGTCATCTTACAGGCATGGTGGCTGCAGTGGGGTACACCTGTCTGAAAGGGGGAAAGGATCTCTGCTCAGGAGTTAACATTTGTTGAGAGAGCTGTAAAGTAGATTGGAAGGGGGAAGGAGATAAGCCTGGCTCACTAGGGATAAGCCTAGGGGCGGCACACTGATTGTAGAAGGACAGTAGCAGAGGTAGGAAATGCTGTCTTTAATGGTAATGAAACTGTAGCAAAGGGAGAGGGGAAAAGCTATTTTTTTGATAGAATGCTGCCTGACAAAAATAGTCAAAAGGCACTTGCAGTTGGCTCTTTTATGCAGTCTTTATATGGAGCTTTTGATATAGATTTCTGAGAAGAAAGACCTGAGTGGCTCTGCACTCCCATGCACGGTGCTGCCTCCCAAAATAGGTCCACCCTTCTCCATGTCTGCTCCTTCCATGCTCATGCAGAAACAGGAAATTCAACAGTGGGCAGATTCAGGAATTCATGGACAATGGGAGCACCTTGGGGAGCCCTGGTAGAGGGCATGGCCCCGTGGGGCTGTGAGATCACAGAGCCCCTCTGGCTTGTTCTGTGCCAGCTGTGGGCAGTGCTGCTACAACAGCAACAGCATGCCGCGACCATGGAGGGTCAGGGTCCTCACCCAGAGCCTCCTCCTTTTTCTGGTGATCCTGCAAGCCCAGGACACCCAGTGTGCTCCAGTGCAAGGAAAGGGAGCAGGTAGGCAGGCAGACACCTGCACTGAGCCCCAGGCTGGCAGCAGCAGGGCCAAGGCTAAGGCTGGATGAGCCAGAAAGGCTCCACGGTGCAGCATGGGGCAGACACACCATGAGGAGAGGTGGGGGGGCTGCAGCTACTTTGGGGTGGAGGGGGTGTTCCTAACAAACAGAGAGGTGGAGAGTGACAGTGTGGGGGAAGAAACTTGGCAGTGGGTTCTCCAGCACTTGGTGATGGTTAGCCAGCCTCTGGTGTGTGCCCTGTCACTGCATGACTTCGGTACGTATTTCGTATTCAGGTATGACAGTGGAGAGAATGTGTAATGGGTACATCTCATGGGTGTTTGGTTGTAGATGTGGCCAGAGAGAGGGCTTTTCCAGCTCCTCAGGTGGATTCTGTGCTGGTTCCCAGCTTGTATCCCATGGGTGAGTATCTGTGAGTCTCCACTGCCTTCACAGAGCAAGCTTTCCTTTTCCACGTTATTCATGTGAAATGTAACTCCATAATTTCTGTTAATGTCCTCATATAAAGCTAAAACAGGGAATGATTCCCATCAGACACCTGAAGTTACAAAGAAGGTCCTGAAAGACTCGGACGAAACTGAAAAAGGTTAGTATAACTTACTCTGTTAACTGTTAAGACCTGGGGAGCTGAGCTTTTAACTTACTGTAGCCTGGGCAGAAGGAAGGGATTAATCAGAGCCTCACTGCAGGGATACTTGATTTTCACCTTGCATGGGCTGCAGAGGCACAGAGATGGTCCAGCACAGTGTCTGCTACCAGCTGAGCTCCTGGATGAGTCTCGGGGGCAGCTGCTGCTGCAGTTGTACAATTACTGGTCAGAGTTGCTTTGTGCAGATGTGAATATCCAGATGTCAGGAACAGGTGTGTGCTGAATTTGTGTTCAGCTCATGCACAGCCCAGCTTCAAGGCAAGAATGAGAGATTCTGCAGGTACTTCTGCTGGTGATGGATTTTCAGCCAGCAGACTGATAGCCGTGGTGGGATGAGTGTGGCTGTTGGTGGTGCTTCTGGAGTGTGTGAGGGATGTGCAGAGGAGCCAACTGCTCTTGAGCCAGGAGAGGGAGCACCCAATCAGGCACTGGAGGAGAGGGGCCCCTTGGCTGCTGGAAGGGAGGTGCAGGCAGTTTTGGTTCACAGAAACCAGCAGGCTTTGTCAGGGCTGCAGGCAGTTTTGGGAAAGAAACAGGAGCAGCTCTCTGAGGATAACCGTTGTCTCTAGTGTGTGGAGGTTACTGCCACCAGTGTGCCACAGAGATGCTTGCAGTCATGTCTAGATAGGAGGACAGATTGCTCACCTCCCACCACACCCAGTTCCCAGGAATTTCAGAACTTTGCTCTTTTGGGAATGAGGCCACTTGTGAGATTATTTGTAGTACGGAACACAGTAATGTGTGCTGTTTTCTCTTCTGCAGGGCAAGAGGTTGAAGAAGAGGCCAAGCCTCGGGATTCCGAATTTCTGAACATGTACTATCTTTTGGGGATTACAGTAGTCTTGTGTGTGCTGCTGTTTTGGATAGTTGTGTGTTGCATAGGCATGTCATGGCTGAAGGAGAAAGACGTGAGTTGGCTTTTTGCTGCAGTTATTTATTGCTGGCTTGACAAAGCAACTGCTGGCAGTACTCTGCTGAGATTTCCCCAATGCAGTCCTTTAACTGTCTTCTTAATTAATATCAATGAGTAATCATTTCTGAAATGCATTTGCACAGGGTGCCTCAGAGACATGGAGCAGCACTGGGACAAACTGATAATGACTGTCTGAAAAAGCAAAGATCAGACTAGAGGTAGAGGTGAAGCAGAGTCAGGAGAAGGACCAGGATGCCGATCTTCCAACTCTATCCACTTGTTTCAGCTGCTCTCTGGCTGATGGTGCCTCTTCACAGGACAACTGGGTATGTGTGGATTCACCTCACCCCACATCATCCCAGTGTCCCTGTAACCAGTACCAACAGGGATATTGTGCCTCAGAAGACTGTCATTTTTTTAATTAACAATATATTTAATTTTTTTTTTTGCCAAAAGCAGTGAGTTATTGTCTGAGTGTTTCTGTTTGGGTAAAATGCACGGAGCTGGCACTCAAGCTCTATCTGTGAGAGAGGCTGTCAGAGACCTGCACTGCAGTGTGGGACACCTTTGTATCAGCATTGGCCTGTTTTCCTCACTGGGGCCATCATCAAGGCTTTCCTCCACCAGAATGGGGACTTGCTGGTGAGACATGAGGTGCAAAGGCTTGACCATGAACTTACTTGAGATGTTGCCTTGAATCAGGATTGTCTGGATAGAGAGGGAAGGAGATGCTGGGAAAGATGGGTACCTAGTGCTGAGCACATCAAGGAGGGCTGATGGGGTGACAGATCAGGTGCAGCAGTGTGCCCCACCCCAGACCTCAGAGATGAGAAATGAGTGGAAAATTGGAGCAGGGCTGGGTGGGAGAGGAGAGTGCAGTCTATGTGCTATTAATCACAAGGGTGGCATTAAAAATGAAGCAGAGTTAAAAGAAATAACAATAAATAGAAACATTAATAACAATAGTAATAACAAATGTAAAAAGAAAGAGTTTAAGCATTGCAGACTGTCAGCGAAGGGGAAGACCACCCTTGGAATACATCTAAAGTCACACTGGCTGAGTACAGCAGACCCTGTCCAGGCTGATGTGAAGTCTGGCTTGCAGGTTCTTTGCAGAGCATGTCAGATGACACAAAGTACAGACCACAAAGCCAGTTTTGTGATGCCTCTGCCCTGCAACTGTGTCTGAAGGGTACAGCAGCCAGGCAGAAAAGGCTTTGGACACTGTCCTAGGCTGCCTTGCAGGGCATTGTAAACACCTCTCCCCAGCACCACCCCCCCATGTCACCCAGTCAGCCTAGCTGCTGACCTGACTGCATTCCCATTCTGTGCACCTGCAGGACCTTCCCCAGTGGCTGCTTTTGCTCATTCAGATGTCAGCAGCCAACCCTGAAATTCTTAGCACAGGGAAAGTGTTCCAGAAGATGCCAGAACAGTTCTCTGAGGATGGCTGTTGTCTCTGGTGTGTGTAGGTTATTGCCAGCAGCAAGCCAGAGAGATGCTCATAGAGTTCTTACTTCCCACCACACTCAGTTCCCAGGAATTCTGGAACTTTGCCCTTTTGAGAAAAGGCCTTTTGAACTACAGTCAACAGTTGAGGTGGGAATTATGGCTCTTGACCCTCCATACAAAAAACAGACTTGTAAAATCAGAATCACAGAATCTCTTGAGCTGGAAGAGACCTACAAGGGTCAAGTCCAACTCCTGACCCTGCACAGGATACTCCAAGAATCATGCCATGTGCCTGAGAGCATTGTCCAAATGCTTCTTGAACTCTGTCAGGCTGGGGCTTCCAGGGAAGCTGCATTTTCTCTCCCATACCATAATATGCACAACAAGGCTGACGCAGGTGTGTTTTTTCAGGGGGTCCCTGTCATCCACACCAGCTTGTGCATGTAGGTCTAAAATGTCCTACACATTTTAGAAATAAGGACAAAACTTTTTTTCTACCACCCAGGCACAAAATATCTCCAGGAGGAGGAATAGGACAGATCTGAGAGAAGAGATCCCTTTTTTGTAATGTATCAGTATTATTGCTGTCACCAGGCTAATACGTTGAAGGCAGTTCTACTGAAAAGCCATTCAGATGCAGTGAGTAGCTGAGCAATGGTGTAATTTAATGCTGGGCAAACAGCAAAGGGTAGATTTCTCAGTGAGGTTCTGCACTCTGTAAGCTTGGATGTGTTCAGGAATTTGTCTCAAGCTGGCCTATGTGGTGGTTTTTTGGTTTTTGTGGTTTTTTTTTTTTGTTTATTTTTTGGGTTTGTTTGTTTGGTTGGTTGGTTGGTTTTTTTTTGTTTTGGTTTTTGGGTTTTTTTTGGTTTTTGTTTTTCTTAGGTATCGTACATTTATAAAAATCTATTTATGGAAATACAAGGGTTTCATGAATAAATGAGATGGCATATTCCTTTCTTCATTTCGTGAATTACGGTATCAACATTTTAGAGTCTGTTCATGAATTAATAATTATTTTAATCAATAAAAATAATTACAGTGCTAAGAACATTTTAACAATGAATGCTTTCATGCCATTTTCACTCCTTTTTAATTAAAGCATGACAACTCATATTTACCATTTTCATCATGATCTCTCTAAATGGTGAAATTTGTCATCTTTGACTTGGACTCTAATTATAATTCTTTTAGATGGTTCTGATTTCTCCTCATTATTCAATTATGCTTGCTCCAATTTTAAACTGACAAAATTCTCCTCTCTAAATCTCTTTCATGCTGTAAGAATATCTTTGACTTTATAATACCCATTTTAAATATTCTATGCTAGCCAAAATAAATGGAAATTAAATATATGAAATAAAAAACCAAATATAAACTGCTGAATATAAATAAATACAGCAGAAGACCAATTATTTTCAGTTTAAATGCATCTATCTTACTTCAGTATAGCATGAAATATTAATAAAAATTTGCTGCAAATACAGAAATTGTAATAAGACCATAATAAGCTTGCAAAAGCAGCATGCAAACTTAATTTTTGTGCCTGTGACACAGTCTCCAATTAAATGATCTCCTACTATTTTTTTAATACTTTTTTTTTAAAAAAATTGCTTTTACACTAGATAGCATGGCATTCTCTTAAATATAATAACCTGCTATGATAGTCTTCTTCAGCCTATTCTCCATAATTACTTTAGTATATTTTTATAATCTTGGCCACGTGAGAAAAAACTTCTTTTCCTACAGTAAGATTTGTTTGCCTCACAAAATCATGAGTTCTGTTGGTGCCTCAGTGATGTTTTGCCTGGTGTGAGCTAAGGGAGTGAGCCACTGAGGAATTACAGAGGAAATTATTATGCTTGAGTTGATCACAGTTAGGCAAGTAGGACCTAGGTTTTTAAATTCTTTGCTATGTAAAATGCCATGCAATGCTAAAAAATCTTACGAGCACTCCTAAAGAGCTTTATAGTTACTTCAGAGTCAACCTTCAGGTGCTTCAGGAATCGACTTAGCCTGGGGGCTTCCTCATGTGGATTCATACCATGTGAAAAACATGTAATTGTGCTAGGAGGATCAGTGCAATGTCTCTTTGTACTCCCCACAATGGTTTCCTTTTACACCTTATTATTATTTCTGTCATTATATACCTTTGGTACAAAACATCTGCACAACAACTTACTTTCCAGCGCATCAGATTTTCTTGCAAACAGTGTAAGTAAAGAGGTGTATTTGGGCAGGTACCAACGTGGTCCAGTTGCTGTGGCTGTCAGGTGGTTTTATCTATCCTAAGGATGTTTTCAGTTGACATTTATGGTTTTCAATCACTGCATAACGTGTGCCTAAAAAGCCAAATACCTCCTCCTGTGCCTGTCAGGAACTGTCACGTTCAGCCAGACTGCTGCTTCAGGAATTTGTTGGGCATCAATCTGCAAACAGATCCCACCATTTGAATCCAACCTCCATGCACTACTCTGATGGGACAATTAAAGACCAAATTATAGTTTGTGTGCATGGAGGGGAGTAAGTTAAATTGGCAGATGAAACCAGATTCCTGCTGTCATATCTCTGGAGTGCTTGACTTAAAGTCATCACAAGGTTGTTTCAACACAGTTTTGTGCCTGCACTTTCCAGTAGTTTTAGAAGATCCATTAGGAAGAAAGCAGCAAATAATTCAGTACAGAAATAGATCATCAGAAGAATTAAAAAATTTGAGGTGCACAGTTCAGAGTTTTTCTGCTAAATCTGATTTGGCAGTCAGCAGCTGCTTTCTTTGAATTACTTTTTTGATAGCTTCATACAAACTGGCTTACCATGCTGGAAATCCTGGGGTTAATTCCAGCTCTGGAACAAAGTGTGCTTCTGGGTGCCCACATCCCTGCTGCCTTTTACCAACCACTTCTGACCTGTCCTGCTTTGTCTTTTCTTTCTGCCCAGGTCCTTTTTCAAACTTTTTTCCTTGCTTCTCCCAGCTTTTTCTCCATGGAGGCACTTCAGGCTCTGTCTAGGCATTCCTGTCTGTTCCTGGGTGCTGCACTGTCTGCACATTGGATTACAGTGTGGTATTTAGTACCAGTGTAGCACCTAAAAAAAAGGGGAACAAAAGTGTAAAACCTGATAGTGGTTACATTCTGTTTTTTTATCCAGAGGGCAACAAACATCCATTGTAAAATATGTATATAAGTGCTGCTTTACTTGTAATTGAGATTAGTTGGTGTATGAGACTCGTGTTGGCTTTCTGCACACAGCAGATCTAATCTGTGGTTTATTAATTGCATTTGGTGTGTTAGACTCTTAGTGCATTTTAATAACAAAACTTATTTTTAGAAATTTTTCATTTCATGTGAGTCACAGAATTGAGGAAGTGTATTTTTTAAGATATTTGCAGTCTGGTTTTTGCAAGGAATTTGGACTGGGTTGTCACGTATGCAAACAACTAAGAGACAATCACAATCACTGATTTTTACATTTTCTTCTTTTTTTGTGGCAGAGAATATGTTTTTGTGAAATCCAAAGCAGCAGTTTCCTATACACAGTTGTTATTTCAGTATGAACAGTAATTGCTTTAATGAAGCAGAGAGGAGCTCAGATACCTATTTTCCTGGCACATGTTCTGCAAGATACTAAACACTTGAAATATTACGCCCAAATCCAATGTCAAAATGCTTTTCCTGTGTTATTTCTTGAACCCAAAATATTAATATATGTCCAAAAATTAACTTGAGCAACTGTTTCCATTTAGTGGATTTATCATTTGCTACTGGCATTTGCTATTGCTACCTCAAATTATTTGAAGACGTCTGAGAATACTTTGCCATGACATGATACAGCTTTTCCTTTAAAAATAGGCATAAAAACATAATTACTCTATAAGATGTAACATTTATGAGGTTGTATGAATGGTTGCATAATGTGCACATGGTGAAAGCTGTGCATTTCATGTTAAATACAAGAATAGCTGTGTACTGGGAGGGAATATTTAAGAAATCATGAGAACTATGAAGGGCCATCTGCTTCACGCTCCATTTTTGTTTGCTAGATTAACCCACTGCAATATTTAAACAGATAATGAATTGCTGTTTCATCCACTCGTTAGATTTTTCATGGCACGAACCTACCTTATCATGAAAAATGTTTTCTTTCTATGCAGGGAGAGGACAGTTGTTTGGGAAGAGGAAAAAGACAGAACATAATATGACAAATGACATGAGTACACCTTCCCTGTGTACCTTTAATTCCAGTTTTTCCTGCACTTGTTTTTGTTTTCAACAATGGTCCTAATGCTGCTGTGGATTTACAAAGGAGGAATGAAGTGTGGGGTCCTATCACTGTGCTCCCTCCCTTTCTTTTGGGCAATCCCCTCCCTGAGAGTAGCAGAGTGAGGTAGGAGAGTGGAGAAGGTGTGCTGTGTTCTGCTTACTCTTGCATGGACCTCCTGGGTTGTCGCTGCCTAAGTCTTCATTTCAGCAGAAACATGGAATTGTGGAATCATTTGAAGGTTGGACCTTCAAAGTTCATCTAGTTCAAACCCCCTGCCATGTTCAGGGACATCTTCCAGTAGATCAGGTTGCTCAGGGCCCCGTCCAACCTGATTTTGAACACTTAGAATAGCTCCCAGGCTGCTCTGACCCTTCTCTTTGCTGAGATTAACAGAGTTGACAGGCTCAGTAGCATGAAGCTTGTGCAAAACATTTTTTCATTTCTTCCTTTTTCTCTTCTTTCATACCAAACAGGCAGTGGAGAAGGAGTCAGTGTGTGGTTGCCAGTGTGCTCTGAGACTGGACCTCAATTTTGTGCTTTGCTGCAGCAGCAGTATTTGAGTCTCACGGTTCTGTAAATATGCATTACTCCCCTGCCTAACCAAATAACCAGCGTTCCTTTGTTTTTTGAAAGGTTTCCAGGGAGTAGTTTTTTAATGAATAAGCATTTCAAGTTAGTAGGGAAAGCCCTTTTAGTGAAGGCTAAGTCCTGGGTATGTTTGCATTTTTTTAAAAAAGGAGAAATCATGTTGAGTGTTCTGGTGTTATTTTTAAGATGTGAGGATGGCTGAAGAATAATTTACCATAATATTAATGGAAGATAATAAACGGCATAGAACGATTTACCTAAATAGGCCTAATAATCATTTTAATCTTTCTAGTGTGCTTGTGGTTATATTGCAGAAACACAAAGCAAGTTACAGCCCAAGCCTTAGAATCTGATGTTTGCAACAGAAATATGTTGCAGACATTTGAATACGTTGTTAGAAAAGAAAAGCATCTGGTTTGGATGACCCACCAACCCTGGAGTAAATGCAGTTGATCGGTCCAGAGCTTATGTTTTCATAAAAATTCCTGTTATCTCAGAGTCTCATTTCTGAGCGGAAACAGCCCATTAAGATCTCATTGCTAGGCTGAATGCATGCTTCACATTACTGTTTTTCCCATGTGCACCACATTTGTTTACACTGAATTTCACTTGCCATTTTATTGACTAATCACTTGATTTCATGAGGTTTTTCTTCTGCAGTTCTCTTCCCTCACAGCATAAATTGCGGGCTCCACAGTGCTTCTGCCCAGAGGCGGACTGTTTGCTATCCTGCAGTTCAGTTTGAACTGTCTTACCATCCTACTTTAGCACTTATTTGTGAAATAGGAGCTTATCCTTCAATTCCTCCTTCTGAGTTTAGTTTTGCAGGAACTCAAGCTCTTTCCCTCTTCTTGTTTTGGAGAAAAGATTCTTATTTAAAAATTTGTGGACTGAAATGCTTCTTCCTAGATTTCTTGCTCTGTATGAGAGCCTTTCTCTTCCATAATGGGCAGTTTCAGCATTTGTTTTGTTTAGGAAAATGGCTTTCCTGAAAATATGTTTTGTCCAGATTCATGCCTTGCTGTTCACCTTGTCAGCCTTCTGTCATCTCTGTCCAGGTTATTCCGCTGGCCATCTGTTAGGAAGAGAAAAAAGTGCAGTATGAGTCCTCCTTGGACTCTAAGAACTTCAGCAGGAACATTTTATAGCCAGCGGCTACAGGGAAATCATCAGAGAAAGTCGGTCTCCTGCTTCGACCTTCAGTTCTGCAGTCAAGAAACTACAGAGCATAGAGTGGGAACCAGTGAAGCTTCTTGGCAATAAATCATCAGTATCCAGAGGATTTGTACATGAGATGAGAATTTTCCGTACAAACATCCTTGAAAATTCCAGAGGTTGCTGTACGCACTCTCTATCGCATTAGAAGGGCACGGTCAGAGTGAGCTTATACCTGACCAGTTGTACACTGCTGCTGCTAGAGTCAGAGCTCAAGGAGTGTAACTCAGATAAATCCTAGTGAGTAGTGTGGAGTTAACAATGGGAATGTGATCTCACTCCACTAACTGGAAGACAGCTCCATGGAGCTTCCTTGTTCAGCAAAATGCTTCGATGGATTACTAAGATTTGTTTCTCAGGTACTGGCTTCACTTGCACTCATCACACACCTCTGTGCTATTTCTGCAGGTCTTGACTTGGAGTCAGGTACTTACTTTTGTTCTTTTAATCCTTTCAATGCCCTATGACCTTAATGATGACATAAACAATAAAAATTGGCTTAAAAATATGAAAAAGTGTTCATGCAGTTTAAAGATATTTGCAAGCCTGTGCATATTAGGTGGTGTTTTCTCTGAGTAGTTATGACTTGTTTTGTCAGTCAGAGAAACTCAGAAATATTTAATACTGGATTGCAGTAGGGAAGGTGACTGGTGAAAGGGATGTTGTGAACTTTGAAAAAAGAGCAGGGCATGTTGGTTACCATCTGATACAACTGCTGCAAACAATAACATTTGAAATCACTTCTAACTGAAAGTTAAGTGAATTGGCTTTGATCTACCTGGCTATAAAAATTATTCATCAGTGTAGAATAACTATTAAGTACTTTTGGCATGCAGTAACTTTCCCAATTACAATGAGTTCATGGACTTCATTAATAGTGGTCATAAAAACATAAGAAACACTTCGGTTATTTAGTAGGGAAAAGTCAATTAAAAGTGAGAATTTATAATTTTCACAGTATGACACATGTTCCCTGAAAGATTTAGAGTTAACAAGCAAGTCTGTTTTGTTTAATTGTCACGGTTAATAAGAAAAAAAATCAGTCTGCCCTAGAGATTCTGTCATTAAAAGTTGATAACATTTTGCCGAAGTGGTGAAGCCCTCCAAATATGCAAGATTTCTAATGGTAGCATGTGGCCCTCTGTGATTACCTGTACTCCATAAACAAAAGGAAATAAGTACTCTGTATCCCATACTTCCTGTGCAGGGGATGGCTCTCCTTGGCAGCTACTATTGAGAATTCCAATTTTAGACTGTAAAATCAAAGTTAAACTTCCACGTGTCTCATATAGGTGGATGTCCCATGCCTGGAAGTGATTCAAGGCCAGGCAGGATGGGGCTCTGAGCAACTTGCTCTAGTGGAAGGTGTCCTTGACCATGTTAGAGAGGTTGGAACCTGATGATCTTTAAAGTCCCTTCCAACCCAAACCATTCTCTGATTCTGTGATGATTCTGTGTTGCATGATGGTGGCTGATCTGGGGAGTCTCTCTTCTTTTCTCTTTCTAACAACTGGATAGGAGTTACATGAACAAATTCAGAGCCTCTAGGCTTTAGATTATGAGCCCAGAAAGACATTGAGCAGTGGAGAACTGAAGTCACATCAATAATTTAAAGTGCCTTACGAATTTTTCGATCTTATGAATTAGTAAATCAAACATAATAAAGTCTTTAGATGTGAAATAAATGAAAATGAAATACAAAGCCTAGTTCGTTTTACTAATTATAATTGTTTACTGTGTGCTTCAACATTATTCTGTTAAGTCTTAACCCTGATTTGCTGAGAGTGACATTTTTTGATCGCTGAATTATAGTAGATTGCACAATATTGAACTAAGATTTTAATGAAAAGGAAAAATTAGGAAAATGTTTAATATGCATCAAAAATAGTTTGCTCTGGAGCATTTAGGATACTATTTTAAATTTTGCTTTTTGGTACATTATCTCTTCTTTCCTTATACTTCTACTTTAATGCAAGAAGGGTCTTTTTATGGGAGGTAGAAGTACTGTCAGTTCAGGTTGTGAGTGCTGTGTACTTTTAGTACTGTGATTTTCAGACTTTACCCCATGTACCAGTGGGAAAACATTGGCAAAGGTCTTTTAGTTGTCTTTTAGAACTTGAAGAAAAGATACCTTTTAGATTTCCCTGCAAGTTAGAACCAAATAACACTGAAAAGGTTTGGGCTGGCTTTTTGCCAGCTAATGGCTTGTCCAGCTCCAGCTGTCTCAGAGTATGAAGCAGGAGGGCACTGTGGGGCTATTTTGGAGTCTGTGCCCCTTCCCTCCTTGAAGCCTCTGAGGATTTTGAGACTGTGCAACTCCAGGCTGACATAAGAGATATAAAAATGTTCCTTCCAGTGGTTTTGATGCTCTTTTCGTGCTGGCCCTGAACCGTCTCTCCACCTCTTGTCCTGTTTCTAAGGCATCTAGTTTTGATGACAAAAGTCATTGTAGCAGCCAGACTCGTCTTTTCCAGAGGGAGGCATTCCTGGCATATGCATCACATTCCTAGAGGCAGATGGTTTTACCAGGTATGGGTTCACCTTGCTTGAGGATAGTTTAGTGTAGGAACTGCTCTCAGACAGTGTTGCGGACAAAAAGGCACATGGTTCACCTTCCTCTTCCATGCAGCATCTTGACAGTGCCTGAGCAGACTTGGGTCTCTCCAGTGTGGCCCCGTGTCAGCCTGTTGCCTGCCGTGGCATCCACGTGCCTGCTCAGTTTCTTGCTGTAAAGCCCTGTTCCTGTTTATTGCTGCAGAGCCATTTCGAGTGCTTTGAAAATCCCTCCAAAAATCATTTTGCTTCATCCAGCCTGAGCTGGATGGGATGAATGCAAAAGAAAATGGAGCTACTGGTGGGACAGAGAATCAGGACCTGGCCCTCATTTTGTAGTGTCGACAAGACTCCCAACATCTCTGAGGTTAGGTGGGATTCTAGGTAATGTACTCAGATTTATGTGCCATCCTTCAGTGTAAAATGTCCAATGTGCCTCTCTTCTTCATCTTTGAACTTCTCTTGTGAGAGATACTGGCTTCGCATTCAGAATATCTTTGACATCTATCCTGGGCTGTACACATATTGTATATCTGATTGCCCTCTTGGCTGTTTCTGAACCAGGGCATGATCCATTCATGAGAGGAGGCATGGGAGAGGTGGCTGTTATTCAAGGAAAGTGAATCTGAAAACTCAAGAGGTCTTATCCAGATATTATGTTTCCATTTCTGTTATTTTTCTGCCTTTTTTTAGTAAGTTTTCTGAAGCCTCATAATGGTGAACACAAAGGATAAACAGGGAAAATACTTGTGGTTTTTAATTACCCTTATTTTGGAGACTAAGGATTTGCTGAAGAGGTTCAGTGTGCCCTGTTGTCCACCCGTCTGTCTACCCCATAGGCAGGACAGTGAAGTTTGAATTTCTGCTGCAGCTGACTCCATTTTGCGATTTTTTGTTGCTTTTCTTTGTTAAGCAAGTAGAGCTAGATTTCGTGAGGTGTTAACTTTGGTGTCTGTTGTGCTATTAATTTCCTATTCAGGTATCCAGAGAAAAGCTGTGTGTCAATGTGAAGTATTACAGCTGCATCAGCATTACATTTGTCATTTTCTGCATGTGTAAGGAGCTATGCATTTCATTTAACAGAAGATAACAAAAAGACATTTGGGTAATTTCGAGGTGTTGTCATAATCCATAGTGGTTTAGGATTGTATCTTTGTGTTTATAGCAGCCTAGCTTGCTCTTTATCTTGTGGGAATGTATTGTATTTAATCTTTTTTTTAAGTTCCTTTAATTAGACTTAAATTTATTATCTTTGAATTTGATCTTACATTATAGGAAAAGCATGAAAATATAATTTATAGTTTTAGTAATTTATCTGCTTAAGTAAGATTCTCATGTCTTCTACCATTATCACTGTAATTTTGTGTCCCTCTGACACTTCTATATTCTTTCTCAAAGAGTGTACTTTAGTGGAACTGATCATGTTTGCATGTTTGCAATCTGTAATATAAAATATAGATTTGTTGTTTTAACTAATTTTGAAATTCATCACATCATCTTAACTGAACTACATAAAGTAGGACTTGTCAGTGAACTATCCAGTATAATTTTCACTCTTTTCTCATTAGAATGGTTTAGTGAAGAATTCAGAAATATGAGTATTCTAAGTACTTTTCTGAGCTTCATACATTGTATGCAATAATATGTTTAGTGTTTTACATTTATTTAAATTTTTCTAGTGGCATTTTTGATCGACTACCTGAAATATTTTCTCTAGTTTGCAAAATTTTACTCCCCCTACTAATCTGCCCTTGAGATAGATCACAGAATTTTTAGAGTTTTTTGGTGAGGGATTGGGTGGGGACATTTTTCCATTGGAAAGGTCATCGAAGTGCTAGCGTGCTGCATTTAATATGCAGAGGAGCAGACTCATCATAAATTCTTTTACAAATTAAACTGCATTGTAAGTAAACCACTGGATTGCTGAAAAATGGAAAAAAAAATTCTGTAGCAGTACTACTCATTTTATGCCAGGAGACTATGGAAGGGACTTTGCTCTGGAGATGTCATTAAAATTGGAAATACATACTTAGATATGTCTTGTCTTGAAGTGAAATCTTGATTTGGATGTAAATAGTTTGTGATCAAGCCTAATTAATTTTATTTCATGAAAACTCAGAACAGGTGATATGATATTATTTCATTTTAGTGAAATGTGTATAAATGCATTTTTTCCACAAGGCTCTGAAGTCTGTGTTTTAGGTCCAGAAGCCTTCTAAGATGGTATAAAGTTATGTATTTTCTCAGGTACAAGTCATTTTAAATGGTGTCAAAGAAAACGGAAGGTTTTTCTGCATGTGACCAGGACCTGGATAATGGAATCTGCAGTTCTTATCCATTCTGCCCCTTTTTGTCCTTCATTCCATTATGCTACAGCTGTAGGATCTGGGTTATAATCTAGAGGAATCCAAGATGTCAAATGGTTGCTCATATCCACATCAGCCGACTGCAATCTCACTTAATACGTGGGTTTTGCTTTCTTTCAGCAGCAAAACCACCCAAAACCAAAAGAAAATTAAATAAATGTCCATGTTATACAGTAATTACTCTTTGGAAAAATACCACACTCTGACAAATTCTCATTGGTACATATTTTACATTGCTTTAACGCCAGGTAGGTTCTTTTTGTTTATGGTGTGAAGGAGTGTCGCTCCTGGGAGCTGTTCAGCATGCACTGAGGGAGGACACAATTTTGGGGGAGTGTTTCTCATCCGTTGCCTTCAACCATTGTAAAGTTTTCTATGAATGTCAAAGGTAGTGGCCAGCTTTATTTCATGTGCACTAGAAACCAATTAAGTCCATCAGATCGTTTCAACGTGCAGGCCATTTAATAAGTTTGGGTCACCGCTGACGACGATCAGATTTGAACTGGTGTTCTGGAGGTGAAAGTCTGGACATTAAATTATTAATGCTTTGCAGTCTCAAATTTCCACACTGAAAGTGTCCTCCCCTCCCTTCTGCATCCAGTAGAAGTTTGAATAAAGTACATGTGTCAGGTCAGGTCTGCTCTCAGCTGGTAACCTGGGGCTTGGATTCTCCTTTCCTGTCCTCCCCTCCCTGCCCCCAAAACGTATTCCAAGTCAACTTTTTTTTTGTTACTTTCACTAGGTCTCCAGTCACTGTCTGCTTCTACAATATTGATATCTTTTCTATTCCCTGCAGGAGTCAGTGGCTTTATAGCTGAGGAGCCAAAGATCAGAAGCACTCTTGTATGTTTGGAGATACAATTTTGTCTTGCTCTATTTCTCTGGGGAGCTGGGTGTCTAGAAGAGCAAAATGTCACATGGCACAATGTGATTTTTTTTTTTGTCCATTAGTTTTTAAAGTAGTAACACTACAGGTACTCTGTTTTGTAACATGTCAATGTAGTTAACATCTTTAAAAATAATCTTTTATAACCAAGAAAGGAAACATCACGCAAAGACAAAGTCTGCCTTCATATCAGAGACAGAGAGAAAACATCTTTCAACTTAGATTTGTGTAAAGCCTGGCATACGTAGTTTGCAGTGATTTTACTTTCAGGGAAAAGTCTTTTCAAATAAATGAGAACTTGCTCCAGATTTAAATGACAGTGTCTCTGTAAAAGTCAGCTCTGATTCTTTGCCCTTTTCTTGACAGTGATTATGGTAAGTGACCCGAATGTGGTGTGTTTCTTTGAACTGAGCAGCTTTAAGATACACGGAGGAGGCTCCTTTTTTTCACTCTTCGAAAATTAGACGAGCAGGATTGTAGCATTCCCATCCCCATAAATGGGAGAGGAACACGTGTGTTCCTCTTGTGTGTGCCTTTCAAACCGTGTCTCTGCTACAATGCTCAAATGTGCTCAGTAGTTTATCATGCAACATATGCCAGGTTTGTTTTCTGTGATTTCTGTTAATGCCTTTTCAATAACTGAAATACGTTAATAAATAGTTGTTTATTACGACTAAAGGAGTAACCATATATTCTAAATTTATTGAGTGCTGCCTGGAACTTTTTGGTCGGAAGTTGGTTGGGAAAAATTACTGTCAAACTCATTTACAGCAGAAGTGCAGTTCCTTCTGGGAACATAGGCATTTGTGTAATCTGACTCTGTGGCACTGAGCTATGCTGTATGTAGTGTATTTATGATTGAACAGAAAGTTTCAAACAGCAGCCTGTGAAATTGGATTTCAGATGTAATGTACCATAAATAAGTGCTATAAAGAATGCCTTTAATGCTATAAATCAGTTTTTATTGGTTTCAGCTATCTCATTCTGGTTATTGTATTACCCACAAAATCAATGGGAATCAAAGAGCTGGAATATATTTTATTTTAATGTCCCATCTCCCATGGAAATGGCATATGAGCCCTTAGATCACCTTTTGGGTAGGTTGGGCCAGGCTGATAAACTGCAGGCAATGAAAGTGTTTTCACAAAAAGGTCTGTGTAAGTAGTAGTTGAATAACACTTGAAATGCTTTGGTATGGCACTTCCTCCCTGTAAGGGGATACTCGCCTATCTTTCTGAATGTCCTTTCCTTCTGTTGTTTCAGTAAATTTACCAGTTTGATTTGATTACTGTAGTTCTCTTCTTTAAAAAACATCACAAAGGTACAGGAACCATATGTCACTACTCTTGCACCCAGAATTAGGAGCACTTTGAGGGTAGGAGATCTGGTTTCATTACCTGTAAGCATTCTCTTTACTTAAGGCTTGCTTGATCTGGGAAAAGAGCAAGAACATTTCCAGCAGCAGTTGTGAAGTGTGAAATACAGTATGAGCTTAGTTTAAGAACATATTCTAGTGGAAGAGGGGAAGGTCAGGCATCATGGATCTATGAATAGATTTTTAAAATTAGAAACAAATCATACTATCCTATGAGAATGAAGAAATGCAAAGAAAAACTGTTTTCCAACTAAATAATTCCAGCCCAATTTAAACCAATGTCTGTGTTTCCTCAGTATTTCTCCCTTGCTTACATTAGTATCTCATGGTAGGATACAGTTAGGAGAAACATGCACTTCTGGAGCTCAGTTATTCAGGACTGGAAATCTGTGGCAGAAGGCAGAACACTTGCCTTAATCTATGTTAGAAAACTTCACTGTGTTAAAAGATGGAAGTACAGATACACTACAGCTAGATGAGAGTTCACTGGTAAATGTCTTCTGGAGTATTGTACTTCTTTTTGAGGTTACATATGCCCAAAAGTAAGGATGACTGAAGAAGTAAACTTTCTAAAAGCTATTATATATGGGTTATTTGCACCGCTCTACACATCAGTTTTGCATTTTTCCCTGTCAACCAAAGCTAGTGTAATTTATGTGCCAAAATTAAGAGGAGAAAGTAGACAAAGAGGAATGATCCCTGTGGGGTTCGAGTGGTGTGTAATAGGTTATTGTTGGCAGAAGTCTGAATACTAGGACGATGGTAGAGTATAGGAGCCAGAAGAGACAATTTATTCATCTTTGAACCTATGAATAGCGTTAAACTGCCTTTGAGTCCAAATTGCTGATGTTGACTTACACCCACATCACCTCACACTGGAGTTTAAGCCTTTATTACAAGGATTGAATGACACATTTTATTATTTGCAATAGTATAAGCAGTTATTCTCACTGGAGCGCAAAGATGTGTTGCTTCACGAGAGGGGAGTGTTAATCATTTACATGCAGATGTGTGTGGTTATCTGGGGGAGTGGGTTAAAGAGACAGGTGTCAGACCTGGCTGCTTAATAGGAATGTAAGACATGAGCAATGCCAAGGAGGCAGAATAAAATGCCTGGCTGCCTCAGGGACGGTTATAAAGTTCCCTATCCCTACAGTAATTTTACAGGTGGTGATTATAGGAGATGTAATGATTTCATGCAAAATACAAGATAATTAAAATGTTTGATTTGATCTACAGACCTATGGTTAATTTGCAAGCTAGCTGCTGACCAGCACTGCACCGTGCCATAGCGAGCATCACTCAGAATTACACCCTTGGGTTGAGTAGTGCTGTGTCAGGCATAAGTTTGGATGGTCTTCTTGCTGCTACTGATTTAGGTCAACCTAGTACCTGGGATGATTGCTAAGTCCAAAAGAGACAAAAAAATCTTTTCTTCTAATCAAAAAATGGTGCAGGTAATGTCCCAGAGTCTTTGTGTGCTGCTAATACACAAAAGAGCCAGTTGTAGCTTGTTGTGTCACACTTGGAGGGAGATAGGTGAAGAATGCTCTGATAATAAAAGCTTACTTAGATGGACAAATGAAGGGCTTCTCAAGTACTGAGGGTTATGTAAGCAACCAACTTTCTGTGTATTGAAGAGCAGCATAACATGGTGGATTATTTATTTTCCTCTCCTGAGGCAGAGAATTTAGGTGTTACTACCTGGAACAAAGATAAGACCCTGTCCTGGCACACATCAGGTACAATTTCCTCAATCAGTGAATAAAACAGTTCTTCTTGAGGCTTGTGTGAGCGCCTGGTCCTACACATCAACTTCTATGGTGCTATAGAAACACTAACCTCAAAAAAACTCAGCGACAGACAGATAAAGATAGCTGAAGTGTACACTTGAGATTTTTGCAATTACAGGTATCACTGGAGGATAGGATCAAGCAATATGGTTTTGAAATATCTAGAAAAATGATAATATATGGAGTACACGTGCACATGTTTATCATTTGGTGCAGTGAAGTGCAGCTTGGAGCTGTGCAGTGTCCCGTCTTCCTGAGCGGCATAAACCCCTATGCACTTATTGGGAAACGTGCTGGGATATGGGAGCTGTGGGTCAGGCAGGAATGTAGATTGCCATCTATCAAAAGATAAGGTGATAAACTAGAGAATTCCCTGGGTTGGTCCCTTGGGTGGGTTCAAGTGCACTATCAGCTAGTTGTAGCTGATAATGGAGTCAGGATACTGCCATAACCAGGAGCAGCAGAGCTTTGGGCACACCGTCCCCCAGGCATGCTTTTTATGGTCAGCTCTGGTGCTGCAGTCTTACTTTAGGCTTTTAATTTTAGATCTGTCCATGAATTTGGAACAAACACTCATCCTTTCCTTTTGCTTCACATGGCTGTGAAACGAAGAAGAGAGTGATGTAAATGACATAAAATAGCTGCCTAAGTCTGTCCTCTCAGAACTATAAAAATGTTCTTATCTCACCATAATTTTTACCATTTTATGTCCTCTTCATCTGAACACTGACATACATTCTGATAGTGGTGGTCATTATGAAATTAATTATTTTCCCATTTAAGAGAACAGGAACCACAGGTGGTCTCTGCAGGCCTCATCTCTGGTTACTCTCAAGGATGCTGCACCATGCTGTTCCAGATGTACTTTTGGAGTTGGGCTGATTGCTTTCCAAGGAATTTCTGCTGGGTGCTCTCCTGGATAGGGTTAAGCCTGACATTTTAGTCCATAAAGTATGATGTTTCTCAGCATTTGCTAACTGGGGCTTTGTCACAAATTAAGACTGAAAATTACAGTGGTGACGGGGTCAACAGGACCAAGTGGCAGATCTCATGGTTTTTCAGAAATACCACATCAAAGTTCTGTAATTAATGAAGTCCCAGTGCAGCAGTCCATGCAGTGAGATACAGTGACAGCCATATGACAGAAAGCTGTGGATGCAAGGGTGTATAGCATGAGCTAATGCTTCCTAGAAAGGATCCTGCCAGGACCGTGCCAAGGAATTCCTCAGCCTCTTCCCTGCTCCACCATCCCATGCATCATTAGAGCTGGCCAGGCATGTCAAGCATGTGAAGCAAGAAGAAATAAAAGGACCAGTAGTGGGTGGTTAATGCAGGAGGAACATACACCGTTGTTTAGGAATACAAGTGGGCTTGTGGCAGGATCTCTGAATAGAATGGATCTGCGTGACTTCCCCAGATGTGCTGCGGAGGGACACACAGATGAGATGTCAGAAAGTCATTGCTCGTGTGTTACAGAGCACTCCCTTAATGCATATTGGTTTGGAAGTGTGGCAGGAAACAAAAATTGCAGGTTTTGTAGTATGTAAAATTTCAAAGTGTTAGCAACAGTGTTAAAATAGCTGAAGTTAAAATTGCCATGCTACAAAGCAGCTTATCTTGAAGTCTGCAGAACCAACATTTTGCCATTAAGCACCCACATCCTCGCTGTTTCTTGTCTGAAATTGCCATTGTCAGCTGCAGAAACAGAACATTTTCCATACACAGTACATTCTGTTTCAGGAAGCTCTACCAATTAAAAAAAGCAGTTTCTTCTCGTTCATTCCCCTGTGCTATGCTGATACGAACTCTTTTGAGGCCACACATCTTAGTTAAGGGCCTAAACCGGCTGAAGGGTAGCCCAGCTCAATCCCACTGCCACTCCAAAAATACTAGCAGAGTTTCAGCATATTTAAATGCTGAACAAGCCCACCAGGCACAGAAATGCCTAATCCAGCATAGTCCTGTTTAATCCTTTAGTTCATGCCTTGCTGTACCTTGAGTTTTTAATTCCTGTCCTACATTAGATTGCTGTTTTGTTCTCTCCTTTATCCAATTGTTATTTTTCTTTCTACAGAATTACTAATTTTGGGAAGGGGAGGGAGAAGAAATCTCTTCTTTTGCAAGTCACAGAAGTAGCAGGGGGGTGGTGTTTGTTGCTGCCTGTGCTGCTCTGACTGTTCTGTTCTTTCTGCCTGTTCCCTCTCCACCCATCCCGAGATGGTTCCCTTTAATGAGCTCCGCAGAGTTATTTGGGTAGGTCTGTTCTTTGGTTCTGCAGGGTGGCACAGATCAGAGGCTTTGCTTCTGAGCAGGACACCCAATTTTAGGTGGCAGTTTTTCCTTTTTCTCATGTAAAGTCAGCAGTGTGCTCAACACTGCAGGGCAACTTTTTTTCCCCCCACTTTGTTCCTTTATCACCACTGACAGTGCAAAAGAAAAGATGAAAAAGGGAGCTTCTCTGAATCCTCAATCAGATAAGAAGAATCCCCAAAATAGTAACACATGTGCTAGACCAAGAGACTCAGCACTTTCTCCTTCTATTCTTTTATTTCTCATTTCTAGTCTTTCTATATTCTACTTTCTAGTCTGTTTTTAACTAAAAAACAGAAATAATCTAAAATATTTGTATTTTTCCTTCCTGAAATCATGCAAGTGTTTGAATATTGATAGTGTTCATCCAATTAATTATTTGCCAGTTAAAAAGAAAAGGTGGGCATGACCAACCTAGCTGCCCAACTGGACAAAATTTGTTTCTTGCAGTGACTGTGGCTGTTAAATATTCATTACAGGAAATCAGCAGCTTTCCAGGGGTTAAGCTAAGCAGCCTGTGTGACCGCCCTGTGCAGTGACTGAGAAGCACTGCGCTGATGCTGTGGCAGGTTTCCCATCACTGGGTGTGTGTCATTGGAGTGTGCCCTTTCTTTTGTGTGTGTCTCTCTGGCTTTGATGAATGCCAGGGCAGGGGAACATGAGCTCTTACCTTTTGTCATGCTTGGGTGAATAGCAGTAAATTTGCCTATTGATGCTGATACGGTTTTTCTTCACAGTCAATTGAGAGGAAAGTGTAGTCCAAATGAGGTCAGCGACTACTCCCTGTGTGTGATAAAATAAAATATACAGAGAAAGGAGTAGGCCAAAGGGCTCGATTGATGTAAACAAGTGACAAGCCCAGGCTAGAATTCTGCTTAGAAACTGGGAATTTTCAGGCATGTCTTAATGAGCTCAGCTTCACACTCAAAACAAGAACTCTCACAGATTCCATTCATCATCTGCCTTAGCCTGCTGGACTGGCTTGTGCTCTGCTGACACAGAACGTGCCTCCAGCATGTATCCTCAGGCTTAAATTATCGTATTACACTTTTTTTCAAAAGCATCGTGACTTACTATTTTTCTCCAAAATGTGGTAAATTGGTGATCATAGTGTAGGGTCTGAAGCTACTACTTGGCCTCTAAAATGAAAGGATTTTTTTTAAAAAAGGTTAAAGCTGAGATTTTAATTGCCTCTTATTTATCAAACACATAGACTTTGGGTTTAAGCTTGACACAAGCATGAGGCATATACTCCCCTTACCTGCTTTCACACATTTGGTGCAAGTACCTGCATTAGTGATGCAATTGCTTATACTCCCTTCTAGTCAACAGAGGAAGATAGGCCTCTTCACGATTAGATAACTGAGATGCAAAAGATACTTTAGAGGTAGTTTTAGTGCTAAATTAGTCACCTTACCTCTTTAGTGAGCTATATTGGTCCTTAGCTCTTTGTTTCATGTGAAAAGAAAGATCACTGCAAATTGTTTTAACTCCAAAAGGAGTCTTTAAAAGAATTACTGAAGTTGCAGGAAAACTGTCAAGGTGGTGGCTACGCTAGGCATAGTTTGCTAATACCTTTACCAAAATGTTCTCAGTCTCTGATAACCCCTTTGAGTTTATTCAGAGAATTGAGAAATGCTGTCATTTTCTCTTTAAACGAATCAGGGTTATAACTCAAGCGCAGGAGGCTGCAACAGCTATTAGTAATAATGTACGTGATGTAGTAGGCAGAGGTTTATACAATCTTGTAGGCTGTATTTACAAATAAAGTTTAAACCAACCAGAGAGCTTCAATTTTAGGATTATGGAGGGATTCAACAGGTAAATAAAATGCATTTGCTTTGTAGCTTCAGGAAGCCTGATGACAAGGGAGTTTCTTGTTTAGGAGGGTGATTTGGGAAGAACCACATGTATAAATCAGTAGTGCTGAGTAGTTACTGGGTAGTCCTGAGTAACCAGTGGCCTCATTTGTGCAAAAGTGTTTTGTTTTGCAGAAGACCACAGAAGATGTATTTTTATGAAGAATTTGAAGGAAGATGGAGATGCTATTTAAAGGCTTTAATTGCACTTTGCTTCCCTGCATAAGGGTCAGCCAGGGAGAAAGTGCTCCAGAGAGAAATTGCAGGGTGAGTCCTTAGGCAGAATGAAAATGTGGCTTATGCTGGGGTCAGGAAAAGTTTAGTAGATGAAAATTAATGAGATGGATGGGCACAGGGCAGTGACTCACTGAGAATCAGGTAATGACTTGGACACTGACAGGGTAAGTCCAAAAAGCTGTTGTACAAGCCCTGGTTATCGTTATTCTTGTGCAACAGTGATGGACAGCACTGATCCTGCCAAAGGTGGATATACGGGGTAGGAAAGTGTAAGTGGATGGCCTTTTCAGAGAGCGTTTTGCGTCCATCCTCACGTGGATGTAAGAGATGACAGAGATAAATTGATGTGTCTCTGTCCGTCTTCACAGTCTGACCTAGTAAATACCAAATGTTCAGATGTAGTTGGAAGTACTGTGCCCAAAATGTGGAGTAAAACTAGTGGAGTTGGAAATATTTTAAGGGAAACAGGTGGGATCCCACTGCACTAATTTTTTTAGAAATTAGAGGTAAGGGTAAAAAATAAAAATTTGAAGATAAAAGAAAAGGTGAAAGCATGGTGTATTCACTTGAATAAGGGAGTTTATCTATTGTACTTCAAATCAGATAGAGGGAAGAGAAACAGGTATCGGTATGTAATAGAGGAAATTTCTAAAATTGTACAGTTGCCTATGGTTTCTCAAGAAAATAGAAGAAAACAATTGCAGTGACAGCTGTAATGATGTATCTGCCAAAAGGTGTGTAACAGAGTCTTCTGATTTAAGAGCTAACCCAATTTGCCCAGCATGAGTTTGAAATAAAAAGGAATCCTTCAGGTTTGTATAATCCTAGATAACTGAAGATAGCTGCTGTTCAGTGCTTTATCTTCTCTCTCCTACTAGGACAATAGAGACTGACCTTAAACCTTCAGCATTTTTGCTTGGGAGCACCAGATTGCTACTGCGTGTGTAGACCTGCTGAGAAAAAGTAATAGAAACCTTGAGGGAACCTTTCACTTCCCAGAGATTGAGGATTCATTTTTAATGCTCAGCTCAAACATTCCTTTTGTCCATATTCCTACGCTTATTTACAGGCATGAGATCTTTATATTTTAACTGAATGTGTTATTATTAGAACACCCAAACTGATATTTTTTTAATCATTAAAGTGTTATAACTTTAGAAAATTAACTTTCTATGGCTTTTTTTGCTATATGGGGGGGAAAACCCAGGCACTGTCACTTCAAGTAGTTAACTCAGTAACTGAAGTCAGGCAGATGCTTCAGCATTTTTTTCATTTTTCCCATACTGGTAGTCCTCCTGAGAGCCCATATATGTGTGGTTTCTGTTACTTGGAGGGGGGGGGTGTGTTGGTTTTTTGGGGGGTTTTTTTTGGTTGGGTTTTTTTGGGGGTGTTGTTTGGTTGGTTGGTTTTGTTTGTTTTTTGGCTTTTTTCTCCCAGAAATTGATGGTGTACCCATACTGCCTTTGCTGTTTTTCCTCTTTGGGTTTTGTTTGTTGATTCAGAGGACCTTTTCCTTTTCCTTTTCTTTTTCCTTTTCCTATTCCTTTTCCTTTTCCTTTTCCCCTCCTCCTCTCCCTTGCCACCAGGTCAACAAACACATACCTTAAATTCTTTGCCAATTGGTCTCTTTTCAGGGGTAGCCAAGGAGGCTGTAAACCTCCAACAAACTGAATTAATACAATTTTCATTTAATAAATCATAGAATCGTAGGATGATTTGGGTTGGAAAGGTCCTTAAATGTCATCCAGTCCCAGTCCTCTTACCCCATCCAGCCTGACCTTGAACACTTTCAGGGATGAGGTATCCACAGCTTCTCTGTGCAACCTGTTCCAGTGTCTCACCACCCTTACAGTAAAGAATGCTTTTCCTAATACCTAATCTACACCTGCCCTCTTTCAGTTTAAAGCCATTCCCCCTTCTACTGTCACTACATGCTTTTTTAAAAAAAGCCTGTCCAGCTCTTGCAGAGGCTGCCTTAAGGTAGTAGAAGGTTGCCTTAAAGTCTCCCTGGAGCCTTCCTTTTCCCAGGCTGAACAACCCCAAGTCTCTCAGCCTGTCTTCACAGGAGAGGTGCTCCAGCTCTCTGATCATCTCCATGGCCTTTCTCTGGACTGGCTCCAACAGATCCATGTCCTTCTTATTCTGGGGACCTTAGAGCTGGATGCAGCACTCCAGGTAGAGTCTCACAAGAGCAGAGGAAAGGACAGAATCCCCTCCCTTGACCTGGTGGCCACATTTCTTTGTTATCAGCTTTCTGGGCTGTGAGCGCACGTTGACAGGTCATGTGCAGTTTTTCATCCACCAAAACCCCAAGTCCTTCTCCTCAGGGCTCCTTTCAATCCATTTCCCATCCAGTCTGCAATTGTGCTTGGGATTGCCCTGACCCACGTGAAAGACTTGGGCCTTGCTGAACTTCACGAGTTTCACACAAACATCTCCTAAGCCTGTCAAGGGCCCTCTCTTGCCTCCAGCATGTCAACCTCACCACATGGCTTGGTATCATTGGCAAACTTGAACTCAAGTCCAACTGTCCAGGTTACCACAAAAGGTGTTAAACTATACCCAAACCAGTACTGTTAAGAAGTCCAAACAGACCCCTGAGGAACACCAATCGTCATTGGCCTCCACTTGGACACTGAGCCACTGACTGCAAATCTTTTAGTGCGGCCATCCAGCCAATTCCTTATATGCCAAGTGGCCCGCCTGTGGAGTCCATGTCTCTCCAGTTTGGAGACAAAGATGTTGTGTGGGACAGTGCTTTACACAAGACCAAGCAAGGAGCTCCTCCTGCTGGTGGGGAAAAACCTACATGCAATAAACCCGGCAAAGAATTTGCAGTCTGGGTTGCGTGTTAGGTACAGACTGATTTCTTAGATGTTTCTGGTTGGGAAACATATTATATTTAACTTTTCTATGAGCAAAAGGACGTGTGTGTGCACTAATGCTGTTGTCCTATCATACTTACTGATACTGTCCACGTGTAAGTTATATAAGTTAACATTTCTTGATACCTGTTGGTCTTTGATGGATATCAGATAATAACATACAGCCTTATATGGGTTAAAGACATGAATATTGTAATTTTGTTGTTAATAAAATGCCTTTTCTGGAAATCATGAAATCATGCAGTGAAAGCAAAGTTGCTCAAACTACTGTGTTTCTCATCTACTGAAATGGAAAATTTATTCCAAGTACCAGCCTCAGGAAGCAGGCTCTGAGGGGATTCTGCTTTTTGATATGCTTCCCTTTCAATACTGAAGTTGTCAGGACTGCTGTACTATAGAGTTTGATATTCTCGAGCAGAGTTTAGCAAATTCTAATAATGGGACAGGCAGTGAAGACAAATACTGCAAAAAAACTAATTTTCTTCTTTGTTGACTGAAAACTTCAGCCAAGCTGATTTTCACTTAACAGAACTCCTTCCATTGTTCGTACTTTCTGAGGTGCCAACTTAATAATAAGACATTTGTGTGTCCTAAGACTAATGTTACCTGTCATGTGGGGCTGTATTAAAATGGGAGGAAATCCAAGCAGGCTATACCCTCTTCTTAGGCCCCTGAATGGAAGAACCTAGAGAGAATCACTTGTGAGGAAGCCTAGGGGCTGCTTCTGGGGAAGAGAACAATTGGGATGGCACCTGTGAGGGTAGTTGTCATCCTTTGAGAGTGCTGTTTTCTCAAATCACACCTACCTCCTTCCTCCTGGGAAGGAAGGACTCAGCACAGTGTAGCTGAAGAGCACAAGGCAATCTGCCTAGTGCAGCTTTTTATATCCACTTTGAGTTGTCAGTTCTGTGGAGGACTGTTTGTCCTGTTCCGCATTGTTCTGTTACAAGGCGGTGCTCAGGGGGTTTTATGAAGTATAATTATACAAAAATAACACTTTTGAAGTATCAGACATACTTGCTTAGTCACTTCTAGATTT
This sequence comes from Brachypodius melanocephalos, assembly GCA_013398615.1. NCBI lineage: Eukaryota > Metazoa > Chordata > Aves > Passeriformes > Pycnonotidae > Brachypodius > Brachypodius melanocephalos. The sequence continues at coordinate 44,153,657 of VZSR01003803.1, forward strand.
ATCAACTCCAAAAATCAGTTAGCAAATCCTGCCCACTTGTATATGCGATCTTTGAGATTAATTTTTGTACAGGTTGAACTTGTAGTACTCCTACGTAACTTAAAAATACTAAGTTCCTGCAAAAGGACTTTGAATCCAAATATATTGAGTAGGCCTGATTTGCTTCTTAAAACTTCCAAGACACATGCATTTAATTTTTCAGTAATGATGCACAAGGTGTGTTAAGAATTGCTGATGTTTCTACATATGGAAACTACTTTCTTTTATACAAAACTGCTAAATGAAACTTTTAATGGCAAAATATTTGGTCAGGAAGAGCTCACTGTGCTTTCTTCTGGTGGCTCCTTCCAGCTGGCTCATGGATGTTTGCAGCTGTAGCTGTGTTGTGTCTGCATATTCAGCAATGGCCTGGTCTAGATGCTCAAAATAGGCATCTCCCTTTAAAGGGTATGTTTGACCTTGATTTTCCTGTGCTTTGTTTTCTCATCTGTAAGTTTGGATAGTACCAACTGTTCATCTTTCAGGGATAGTGTGAGGATAAATTATTAGTGAACCACTTAAGTACTTAAGGGATGAATAATGCTGTACTGTCTACAAGGAAATTAAACATTCTGTCTTTCTAACAGAATCCGAATACTGTTTGCTAATCAAGGTGCAGGGTCATACACAAAATGCAGGCTGGAGCACCGTGCATCCTAATGAGGCACAGCCCCTATCTTAGATTAGAAAAAGTATGAATCAGTGCTTCTGTGCTGGGAGTGAAATTGTACATAACCACATGAGAAAGAACAGCAGTAGCACAGTCTGCCATAATTCTGATATATGCAACTTTTTGGCTGCCGAGTTACAGTTTAATACTGTTGTTAAGAGCTGCTATATTTTGTGATATTGTCTATGGTATTATATAGGCACACACACACACATACACTCATCCTCTTATAGCCAGCTTTGTTAATGTTGCAGGTTGTGACTAGAACATGCAATGCAGCCATATCTGGAATTCTGGTAAATGTTAAAAAAAATCCCAAAAATCAATTTAGAATGTCGACTTACAGACTTATGGGGTATTTTGGGGGTTTTTTTTAGCACCTGCCTTTTAACGTGGCATAAAAAATTTCTAGAAGGTTCACCACTCAATTAAACTTTTCTATTAAATGCTGGGTGCAGAAGCTATGTATTTAACAAGTTTTCCACTCTGTTGCTTTACTGTATAAATAATACTTCTTCTGGAAATTTCTAATGCATGTCAGATACTCGTGATGAAAAAGCACATTTGTACTGCCAGTTCAGAGATAATTACTTGCCATTAGGTTCATAGGAACATAAATTTTATTCATTTCTATCATCTAACTTGTCAACTTCTTACATTTCGTCTACACTCTGCCCCTCACTGACAAGCAGCAAATAATTTAGTCTTCCACCAAAATGATAATGACTGGCAAATGAAAATTTCATTGAAAGAGACAGCACATCAGTTGCACTAAAAGAACTTTCTTGGTTTTAATTTTTTTGAATGTCACTGAAGTGAATTTATTAACATGATTTCTATTAAGCTGCTCTTATTTAGATGCTTCCATGTTATTTAAGAGGTAAGCTATTCATGCTGATTATTCCGTCTGAAGTGCATTTTAACACACAGTCAGCATGGTTGTAAGTTTTTTGAAAAAATCACAGACTTTACTACCATAACAAAGTTTCTTCTCTCAGTTATTTGGTTATTATTTGGAAACGACTTCTCTATTATTTGATACCTGCCCACCTCTGGCCATCCAAAGAAATTGACCATTTGTTCCTAGAGTAATTGAAAGAACTTTTTTTCCTCTCAGGTGTTGGGTTCTTTATGTGGAGCTGTTCCTTATCCCAGTGATTGGCTGCGTAAAGGCCTTAGAGAATCATAACTAAGCTGGGAGAAAATGTGCATTGACAAATTTTACATTTCTAATAATGATTTGTGATAGTTATAATATTAGAAAAATAGACTTCAAATATTGAAAATAGTAATCAGAACAATGATTAATATATGTAATTTGAAATCAGAAAAGGCAAAGAAATTCTTGGCCATGTCTGTCGTGTGTGTATGTTAACCTGCCAGTCGAGACAATCAGGTGCAATTCAAGAGGAGAAAGAGCTGGGACTAGAGAAGCAATTTTCCAGTGAATTAGTCTCTGGCAAAGGTTGCTTAGCAGGGGAGCCTTGCCTTTCCATCAAAGAAAAAACAAAAAAAGATAAAAACCCCTGAAGTTACATCACCTTTTCTTCTGTTGGATGATATTCTTCATGAAAGAATATGATCCAGTTAGTCCCACAAAGCCTTCCAGCATACAAGAGATGACAAGATTTAGAAAACAAAGAATTTCTTCTCAGTGTTATGTTAGATATTGGTATTGTAGACTTGCTCTTATAATAGCAGGGACATACCCATATCCTCACATTGAGATGAAATGGTTTGTGAAATGATCATGCTATTCATGCTATGCATTGAGTACTTGAGAATGTCTTAGTAAACATACAGCTGGAGGCTATTAATGTATATTATTGACTTCAGTTAAAGTTTACTCTGTAACTGGTAAATGGGAAAGTGTGGGGTTGCATGCATAATGCAAAATTAATGTAAATGCTTGATGGAGCAAAATAATACCAATTCCCTAAAGTATTTTACTGTGCAGGGCAGTGTAGCTGCAAAGGTTTTGTTTATACAGTGTTAACACAGAAATAAAGTCACAGAGGTGGGCAAAATAAATATCCCATGTCTTGTGGTTAGATAATTCTGTACCCTACTGACTCCTTCACATTTCAAACATTGCTTGTATAGATACTCTCGATAGTGTTTTAAATATTTTTTTGTAAGTGACAAGTTAATACAGAAAGTACAGTTCAAGCCTTTGTCTTTCCTTTTGTTTAGTTTGTTTGTTTGTGAATTGTTTTGGAAATCCTAATGTTTCAGAGAAATCCAGATCAATGAACATGGGATTGTGAGAAACAGAAATCTCTTTTAGGTGTTTTGTGCAGAATGCACACAAATTTAGTGAAAATACAATGTAATGCATTTGCTTAAAATATTTTTGCTAACAGTCAGCTTTCATATGAGGATAATTCATGTGGTCATTTTCAAATTCCTTTTTCTGGATGTAAAATTAAAAATCTTCTATTAAAGAAGAAAACTTGGAAGAAGGATTTCAAAAGAATGGAAACAGTTTAAAAAAAGGAAGAAAAGGAAAAAAAAATACATACTTGCAGCTCAGTTTCTGTACTTCTGTTTTACCAGAGTCCTGGTTTCTCCTACTGTGTGAGCAAGAAAGGGTCTGAGAAATAACAGAGAAAAGATACCAAAAAGTACAAGTCATCCAAACCCACACTACTTAATATTCAGACACGGCTCTCCTGAACCCTTGAGTTTTGACTCTGGGGGGCCGTGTCCAGGGTTCCAGCAATGGTTTCACAGAGTGGCTTGGGTTGGAAACCTTACGGGTCATCTAGTTCCCAACACTCTGCCACAGACAGGGACATCTTCCCTTAGACCAGATTGCTTAAAGCCCCATCCAACTTGTCACTTTCCTTCTCTACATCAAACCTGTGTCACGCCATTTGAACCATCTGCCACATGAGTCTCAGAGAAAGCAAGAGGAGCACAAGGAGGACAAGTAGTAAATTATTTAAATAAGATACACCAGGCTTAGTGCTGAAATGCTGCATGATCTCGACAGCCTGGCTTTTAAGCAGGCAGGCAGTAAAGGAAAGTTCTTGCCAAAACATCAAGATATGGGGTCATCAAAACATGTTCATGTACTGCAACTTCTGAAAACAAAATGGTGAAATAGAAGAGTGATTCAAATGCATTTTGTGAGGTGGCTTAGCTACAGTATGTTTTACTCTGAGAAAGTGAATCTCAACACATATTTCCAAATAGAGGCTTGAGCTTTTTTTAAAATGTGCTGATTAAAAATTTACCACTAAAGATTTTTTTCATCTTGTCCATGACTAATTACCTCACATCTGATAACTTCTCAAGCTGTATCTCTGGATTTCTTCCTTGTGGTTTTTTGGATTTTGGTTTTTGCTTTTCGTAAATAGACTTATTAGGGAGGTGCTAAAGTGTGGGGTGGGTCTGTTTGCTGGGAAAATGCAGGAGTTGATTTCCCATGTGGCCTTCTTAGCTGACAACTGCAAGCTACATTACTCTGAGGGGTTAAAATTATTATTTTTATTTTATTTCATTATTTTTATAATATAACTGCTTCTATAACTGCTTCTGCTCACCACTTTACAAAACTTGCTGTTTGTTATACTGCCAGCGTTTGCCTGGAAAGGAGTAAAGAAAAGACATAAGGAACAGGTTCATTGTATTTAAAGAAGAGTGTGGGTATTAAGGGAGGCTTCTGAAAACCTATGGTGTTCCACTCCTGCACCATCTTTTTCTTGGTGTATAATAAGAAGGACGATCCCAATAAGTTTTGGGTCTGAGAAAAAAAAAGTAGTCTGAGGGAAAAAATTAGGGACTGTGAGGGGTCTGATTTGTAGGAGTGATAGCACCGAAGGCATCTGCCTTCCCACCCAATAATCCAGCTGTGATCGATGCAAACCTGCTTGTTATCATGAGATGGTGTGTCTGTCACTAACCCTCAAGCACAAATTCCCTCTGCTTGGTCAGTAATGAATATACATTTTTGTTTTGCAGTAGCCACACAACTTGGATCTTAATGAGAACTAGAAGCAATTATACATCAGGGTATGTGTATGTGTAGAAATAAGGGCTGAGATTCTCAATTTGCCCCTAGAAAAAAAGGCATTTGAGGAAATTTCCCCATATGGTAAGTTTTGTGACAAAAAACAGGAGCTTTTCCTGTGATGTTTCTACAAGGTCTGTGCATTTACATATAAGCAATTTTCCTTCTTGTTTCCTTGCACCTGGTCCCTGCTTTCCAACTCCAAAAAGTGAAGAAAAGGAATCTGAGTGCAAATTCCCTCCAAGTCCAGCAGATAGGCTGTTACACAATAGGACTGCTTGCTTGGTTGGCTTTGTGTATTTGCTTTGCTTTGTTGGGAGTCTTGTGTGTGGAAAGCTATTTGTGCTTTAAGGAAGAGAAAATGACAAGTGCTGGTCAACCTGATGGGCTCTCAGAGCCCTGCAATGGAGGAAAGTGGGACATTTGTACCAAGAACCGACCTGCTGACCTCAGTGTGTCATTTAAGTTGTTTAAGGACTCCTTAGCTTGTATCACTGGAAAAATATTAAGGTGTTCAATACAAATTTCTGGGAATGATGCTGCAGAGATTAAAAGAATAGGACAGTACTTGTCATTAGCATGCCCAAAGCAGATTTGTTGAAAGGATCTGGCAGCAGAGGCTTCCCAAATCATTAGTTACAAATAAATGGTATTTGATCATGTTGAAATTTTGTAAAAACTTATGAAAACAAATTAAGTACTTTACAGTTATCAAAATGAATAACTTAATTTATCCTGCTAATGAGAAAAATAAGTGCCTATTTGGAAGCAACATGAAAAATAACCATACTCATTTTCTTATCTAATCGAAAAAATTAACAGATTACTTCTGTGATTTTCCAGTGTTTTCATTCTTTTATAGGCCTTAATCCACATAGTACCCAGTCAATTAAAGGACAGTTGTATTATGAATTGACTGTTTCTTAAAACACAGAAATCCAGTTGCTTTCCTTTAAAATCCTTTTTATTTTCCTAGTGATTTCATGTTCCTTACTAATGCATGTAGTAGTCCAAAAGCTTACATTCTTCTTTTGAGAATGTATACATTTTTGTTCAATCTATAGCATGGTGTGTGCTGAGGAGCTAGAAGCAGTGGCTATGGTGAGACTGGCATGGCAGTGACTGCCTCTAAAGTGTCTTTTAAAATGAAGACCGTCTTTCTTCCTGGGAAGAACCTTGCTATATGTGAAGAAGGTCTCCAAAGCATTATGCTCCAAGATTATCTGGTGCCCTTGACTGAAGCAGCATGAGCACATGTTTCTGTGTTACTGCTCACCTTCTGTTTCTGAACTGTGTCCAATTAAAAGTTAGTTGTGTTTTTAATAGACAACAGTATGAAACTCTTGAGTGGGACTGAAAGAAAAGGACACTTCCTCCAATGCCCTGTATCTGTAACCATGATATCTAAAAGTGCTTGAAGGGATGATGATCAGTGGAGATATGACTTTGCGTTGGTTTATTTTATTTTAGTAGATAGGATGTGATTGGACAATTCAGTGTGTAGAAGTGGAATGTGTCAAGATTTACTTCTCTTTGGCCGCTACAGGCTCGTGTTAAATCAGATTGATGACCAGCCTTCTGTGATGGACCAGTTCTGTGAGCACTGCTATGAATTACTGCGCTATCCAGAGAAACACTTTAAAAACAATATTTAAAAACTTTGAAATGAATCATCTCATGGTTTCCTAATAGATTGCAAATAGGTTTTTGTGCAGATTTTAATGGCACTATGTCATGTGAAAAGGGGAAGATTGTCTTGACCCTTAGTGTTTGATGTGTCTGTCAGTGCCCCAGGAAAGCCAAGACTGCTGTTTTACCCCCAGCCATCTTTCCACATGCTAGACTGAGCTAAATGGCTCTAGCCTATTTTAATTCCAGCACAATTATGAACATCCATGTAAGTTTAGATTGGATGACTGTATTTAAGAGGAAAAAAAACAGAATAAAGCAAACCCATCCCCACTCCCCCCAAAAAATAATGCTGAATGCTGAACAGGATATAAAAGGACATGCATTTGTGTTTTACATTGGAAAAGCATTATTAACCTGGGATAATTCGTCTTTATGGTGTGAATCTTTTGTATCTAAAGGTACATTAAAATTAAGTAATTTTTCCTAGAATGCTCTTGGAATATGTCATAAATAATTACGGTAATATCTGTCCAGTATGGCAGGATGGAACCAGGTCTATACTAACCTTGTTTTACTGTTTTTTCATCATTGTGACTTAGAACTGCAGAGGGTTTCCAGAAGGTGTGTGGGACTTACTTGTTTTACTGAAGTTCTCCTGAATCTTTCTTAACAGAAGAAAGTTGATGTAAAAGATATTTTGAAATTTTTTTCTGCTTTTATTTTTTCCTGATTTAAAAAAAAGTCTTATTTTCTTGCTTTTCCTTGCAGTTTCCTCATTTCCCATCTGCCTTCCTGAATGAGGGCATAACTTTACTTTTTTGTCTGTGGGGAAAGACTTTAGTTCCTAAAAGACCTCCAAGCTGGAATTAGTGGTTCAATATGCTTAATGTAGACATTGAATAAGCCCTTTCTGAATGTGGAAAAATAAAGCATTATTTCTGCAGTGAGGATCACATCTGCCTTCCTGCACAAGCAGTCCTTCATTCTGGAGATACATCGGGAAACTTACTGAAGGAACATACAGGATATTTTACCTGCACTGGGAACTTTAAGTCGGACATACCATTGATTTCTGGTAAGAAAACTCAGGATATCACCAAGTCTTTGTAGTTTCCAAAGTGATTGCTGAACTGAGCTTGTGAAGAGGCAGCAGTATTGATACCCTCTTCCCGAGTCATCTTTAATCTCTCCTGGCAAAAAGAAAATAAAGGGAATGCCCCCCCACCAGGCACATGTAGAAACCATCTTTTAAATTATTAATTTCTGGTTTGTGATGAGAGATTTACACAAACCTGATTTTTAATTAAATACAGAAAATTGATTTTGTATGTGATGTCAGTATACCATCTGTGTTTATTTAGGCAAAACATTCTTTTTCCTCTTGCTTCTTCCTCCTAGTACGTTTTTTTGGTGGGCCTTCATTTCATATCTGAATCTTTTTCCCATGCACTTTTGAGCTTTGATTTTCAGGGAGAGATAATATCTTTTATTATGTATTGTATTATAATATAATATCACATACTATATAGTATATTTCACCTGACAGATGAAAATAATCCTTTTCCAAGCTCTTCCCAAATTATCAGTTACTTCTCACCTGTGTGGCTTATAGCTCCATCAGCAGACAGCAGCCTAATGCCAGACTGCTTTATCCTCTGCTAATATTTTGGGATCCTTTGCTACTCTGGTATTTTCTGAAACATATTGTGAAATTCTAAAAAATCCCTGGCAAAACAGAAGTGAACTTGCAGTTCTTCAGTAATTCCTTTGGAATTGAAACAGTGAAGAAGAGAGATATTTGTAGTTATCTCAGCATTTGCCACTGTTTAATTTGGAAACCAGACAATAGATAATTTTGGTTAAGAATCTGCATTTTATCTGACTATTTATTTTACATGACTTTATTAAAGGCAAAGTATAATGATGGGTTAATTTTTAAAGATTAATTATAAGATTGTAGCTGGAAAGTGTGCCGCTTGAGACTTGTGGGTGCAAAAGTTTTCAAACTGTGTTGTAAGAGAATAGGGGCAGTTTTATATTCATTATCTCTGATGCAAATAACTGCACAAGGTGAAGTTAGCCCTGTGTCTCTTCATCCTGTTTTAATTGGGACTGCCATTTTGTAATACAGCTGCTTAAGATATATGAAAAAAACCAACCTGAAAAGGAGCTCTGTGGATCAAAGTGTACAGTGATGACTTTATTTATAGCCTAGTTCATTTATGATTGTAAGTAAACGTGACTTTTACACACTGAAAAGTGCGAAATACCCAAATTAATCACAGACTTAAGTGCCTGGGGAAAGGAGATTTTAGGAGGATCGAAGGTATGAAATGAGAAATAGAGAAAAATGGGGAACAGGCCCTTTATGGATTACCAGGCTCAAGGGTCGCTTAGCCCTCAGAAACAAGGCTCAAAGGCAGAGCTGCTATTGATTTTTTTTCCTTAACTGAAATCCCATTTTCACTGAAAAAAACTAAAGCATAGGCAGACTAAACAGATTAAAAATTTTTAGATCTCGCTTTTATGTGGCCTCTGAATTTGTCTGGCTACTTGCAAAATGCTGGTGCTGTAGTCTTTCCACCACGAGATGGATGCGTGACACGTGGACAGCGTGATGTGCCAGTTTGTGGATCCTGTCCCTCTGTGTGGATCCCACAAGTTCAGCAGAGCTCTGAGCAGCAGGTGTCAGACTTGGACCAGGCCTGTGGAATACTCTTCAGGTTTGAGATTGGAGTGACCAGTGGCCCAGTCGGGTTCTATAAAAACCGTGTGGGTTTTGGACAGGGCATACAGGAGGACAGAGGGAGACCCTGTGATCATGGCCATGTTCCCTGCAAAGCAGCTGAACCATGGAGACCCTCCTTCAGGACCTGCTGTAAGCTCTGTTGCTCCTAGTGGAGTTGTGAGGAGCATCATGTCTGAGAGACATCACAATGACCAACATGTCCCAGAAAATCTATATGGTCGTAGGATAATCCGTTTAAAGGAATTAATTTTTTTATATGCTTCTGATAAAAGTCTCAGTATTATATTAGGACATATAACATCCCACTTGAAGAGCTTATCTTTCATCTCAGGGGAGAAAAGCTAAGGAAAGGCTAGCATCATTAGTGTGCTGTCACCTACAGTGAAAGTCTAAACACCATGGAGAATGCCTATGGCACTGGGTTATCCCACTGTTTTCTTCACAGCAGGCACCTTGGACCTGAAAGTGAATGAAGCTGGACTGAAGTATTTGACTTACAAAGTGATGCACTTCACACCAAAATGTTCTGGGTTCTTCTATCCAACTCAGTTTACTAGACAGTGTTTATGTTATTGTCTGTTGGGGATTTAATTAGCTAGATGAGTTTATGCTGAGGTGTACTAGAAGCTGGCTGAACAGATAAACTCAAATGGGTGTTGCGATCAGTTGCATGAAGTCCAACTAGAGACCAGTAACCAGTGGTGTGCCCCAAGGCTGGATGATGGGACCAGTACTGTTTAACATTTTCATTAGTGACCTGGATGATGGGGCAGGATACACCCTTAGCACATGTACAGACAATATGAATTGAAAGGTGTGGTCGATAGACCAGAGGACTGTCTCTCTTTCAAAATTTTTTGTATTCAAATTCTTTATAGAGTACAGATATTCAAGGGCATTCTGCACCTCCACCAAGCAAGCTGGAAAGTTTTCCTAGTTATTCCTATTAGACTTACATTGCTCTGCATTGGGAAGAAATGATAAGTTGCTGTTCATGACTCACTTCAGGGAGGAGGAGATTTTTAGAAATAGATAGTTTTTATTTTAGAGGGCGCTTTGGATAGAATTAGCAAATCTTGTCTACAGTTGTAGTTCTAGAGATAGATGACAAAAATGAGCAGAACTTTGTCAGAGAAATATTTCTGCATGCAATGTTTATTTGAGCTGTAGAATTTTTTCCCCTTGGGTGACAGTGAATGGATGCTCTAAGTTTTTAGAGGTTCAAAAAGGCATTGAACAAATTAGTGAAAAAAAAGTCCACTCACATTGAAAGTTGCTCCCTTTGGATTAGAAAGGGCATGAATCAAAAGTTGTTGCATGCTAGAAGTTTATCCATGCTTGCACCTTAACCTTCCGTGTTTGTGGCCTCCCAACACTGAGCTCTATGGACCCTTTGATCTGCCCCCACCTCTCTCTCTCCTTGTGAGGTGAACTGGTCCCACTCACACCCTGAGTCCTGCTGCTCACAGCTGCACAGTGTGGCAGGAGGGGCTGCTGCTTGGTCTTGGGCACTGATGCAGCAGCCCAGAGCTCAGGGAGCAGTTGTGAGCACACCAGAGATTCCTCCATGTGGATGCTGGGCACTCTCAGATTCACTTGGAACAGGAGTGAGCTGTGTGAACTGTGCCATGTGCAAGCATCTGGTCTTACCAGGTCCATAAGATGCAAGATTTTCAGGTCATGATCAAATTGCTGAAAATGTTTTAGTTCCCAGTGTCTTCTAAAATATGTCACAGAGGCCATAAGTTTAAATATGGAAGGATAATTTCAGGCACCACCATTGAAAATATTGGTGGCTATCACTTCCGTTTTTCACGGAATAAACAGAAGAAAAATTACAAACAGCAAACTTGTTTTCTGTAAATACCAAAACATCTTAGTAGAGCCAGCACAACATAGGTAAAAATAACTTTCTGGTATTTTTCCAGATTTGCATTTGCATCATGAATCAATCTGTACACATTGGAAACAGAGTAAAATTAGAAAATTAGAAATGTAAAGCAAGATTTCGGGGGTTTAGTTCAGACAACAATGTACAGATGCAATTCTTTCAAAGCACAATAAACTCCTCTTGTACTGTCAGTGTGATATTTGACTATATGCAAACACAGACTGCTGCAATGACAATTTTATACCCTGTTGTACAACTCCAATCAGCCCTGGTGCTTCAAAACAAGACAATTTGTCTTGCTGTAAATACAAAAAGAATTATACAAAGGTATCTTTTTTGCTTTATTATCCTGGAAACCTCGTAGATCATATGAAATGTTTGGTGTGTGGCAGTCCAAGAAGAAAAACAGAAAAAGAGATGGCATTTAATTTGGCTTCTTGCTATGTTTACCTCTACCTGATGTGGGATTAAGTTGTCATTTATGCAGCTTTAACATTTTTATTCCTTTTTAAGTTTGTGAAATGTAGGTTGGATGAATTGCACTATATTTTCTGAGTTTTCTCAGTGTTAGAAGTCATTTAAAGGAGTGCAGTAACTACTTGGGAGAAGAAATGTGAGAAGAATATTAGACATCTCAGGAAACTAAAACTCTCCCTGCTCAATGTGACACAGAGACTATCACAGAAAACACATTCAGAATCATCTTCTTCTGAATGTCTGTGTTTTGTCTAGTTTTCCTATTGACAAACCAAAAATTTTGGGCAAGCTGATGCGTTCTGCTTGACCAAAGAGTTACGCCAGTGGCTAACTAGCAGGTCACAGAGCAAGTGCCAATTCACAGTGAACGTGGCTTAGCACAAAAACCCTTATATCCCATAAGCAGCACAGGATTCTCTAGTGTTGTGGACAAGGTGTGTTAAAGGCTTCACTCACTTGACAGCAGCTGGCTGTTGTCTGCATGTGAACTGCAGTACTGGAATTCAAGTGAATTTCCAGTTGTATCTTATGTAACATGAATAAATAAAGAACTGGAAATGGTTATTTTGTGTTGTTTTATAGTGCTGAGAAAAATTACTGCCACTGGTTGCCTTAGTCACTTGCAGTAAACAAAAGACAGAGCTGTGGAACATTAAGACACTGATTTCAATCAACAACACTTAAAGAAAAGAAAAAGTCATCAAACTAAAGATATGCAAATGAGCCCTGCCCTGCCTGCAAGTATATGTACATATATAACCTAGTAGCCACGTGGTTAAATATGGTAATGGATAGTCTAGGTATTAAAAAGTGCACCATTTATATCTTTGTGCTTCTTCACCATTAAGATAATGATTTTATTTGGGGGTAATAAAAATCCTATTATTGTAATTGTTTATAAGCAGAGCTGTAAAATAGCTTAAGAGAACATAAAAATTTCAGGTTGCAGGGGTGACCTTGCATAGTTTTTTGCCTGCCATCCGAAAAGGCAGTTTCTGATTTTTACTGACAGATGGGAATAACTTAATAACCTCCTAAAATTGGAAAGAATTGCTCTTTAAAACCTTACTTTTGAAAACTTGGGAAGGTTTACAGTTGCAGAATATCAAAATAAGTAGGACATTCTTGTAATATTTTTCCTACAGCTGGATAAATCTGTGAAAACAACTTTGTAGACTTGCCTTATTTTTCTACTGCTGTCAAGTTCAAGTGTGTGAGCTACAGCAAAATGAAGCAAATCAGGAAAACACAGGAAAGTAAATGTACAGAAGTATTCTGAGCTCTACGAATTAGCAGTAAACCAGATATAATTATATCTGTGCTTTATGGTCCCTTTGTAAATCTGCTAATGTTTTTCTATTACTCTTCTCTTATTTGTTATGTGGCATTTCTAATAAAGGAAATATTCTAATTCGAGGGAGTCCCACAGAAGCATTTGCTAGGTCTAATTTTTCTTTTGCTTAATACCCAAGAAAAATTGCGTAGCTGTAAGCAAAACCAATGTAATTTTATTATTGTGTGTATTTGTTATTTACTTATATTTATAATACCTGAAAGGCATAGTCATGAATACAGTATCCCATTGCAAGGTAGGTAAATGCAGAACAGAAATATTATGTCTGTCCTTAAGAATTAGTGATTTAAATTTAAGATGAGAGAATAAGTTATTTCAGAAGAAGGAGTAGAGCAATACAGTATTGTTACAGTTACTGATATGAGGCAGATGGCTCTAAATGGTGATGTGATAAACAACATTTGCACAGAGTACCATTGGCCTGGCTTTGGGAGGCTGGAGGCAATGCAGAACCATGGGAAGGGATTTGAAGAGCAATTTTGCTTTAAGTTGGAGATGTGTGCAGGACTTAGGGATCTCCTGACTAAAAGAAAGAGTTTTGAAAAATCAAAGTTAAGTCTGATGTACGAGTTGCAGGACCAAGATCTGCACTCTGGTGGTGATCCGAAGAAACATGAAAGGAAGCATGACAAGCTTCTGAGTCATGCTGAACTTGCATGGACAACTGTAAGACAGAATTGTTTTGTTGTTTAATTTTAACAAACTACATCTGTCTGACTTCATTGTTAGGGTTCCTGTTATGGGTGGTGCAGAAAAGCAGAGACTTTGGGGACACAACGCATTTCTTCTCTTTTAAAAGGTGACTTGGGGGAAGGCGAATTGTGCACTAAGGGGTCGTATTTCCCTGTTGATGGAAAGGCAAAAAATTTACCATCTGAGTCTAACAGGCTGCATTATAGACATTTACAGTGCAGATGTGTCAACAGTAAGATGAGATGAATTCCAGCTGATAAGACAGGTGGGAAGCACAGGTTTTTATAGGAGAGAGAGAGATGGCATGAGCCAGGCAGAGCCAGGATGGCTCATTTCTCTCCATGGAGAGTAGTACTGACAGAAAAAAAATGGCCAAAATAAGTTTTTATTTGGTATTTTTCAAAGAAATCAACAATATTGTATGTGGAGGGAAAAGCAGAGAACAGGAAATGCTTTGGGATTTTGAGGAGCAAGTCCTGGACATCTAAATGGTCTCAGTGACTGTCAATGTGAGATTTCTTGGACTTAAAATGAAGGTATTAAAGGAAGTAGAGGGTGGTTGAGCTAAAGGAAGAGTAAATGAATCAGTGGTGGTGAATGTCACTGGGGATACTTTCCAGTAGTTACCAAAGGTGTCTTGTAGAGTAAAAGCAGGTGCAGGGGAAGAAAATACTGGAACTATCCAGGCCCAGGGACCAGCAGTGTGGGCTACATAAAGGGAGAGCCATGAAAAGGTTGGAATCCTGCTGAAACATCATCATTCCTGTGGCACTGTATACCCTGTGCAAGCTGGATGCCAGAAGGTAACTAGAGGATGGGGAGGAGGGCTGGTGATGCCTGGAATGGGAGAGTGGAGCAACAGAGGATTCTGAGAGAGAAGCAGTGTATATGGTAAAGATGAATGGGCTTCTGTAAAGATGAATGGGCTTTTCTGTAAAAAACAAACAAGCAAAAAAACCCAAAACAAAATAAAACCCCCCACAACAACAACCAAAAAAACCCCACAGAATTGTTTATTTTACCCCATAGGGCAAATGAAATCTCATGGTGATGGGAACAAGCAACTAAAACAGGTCAGACAGGTGGAAGCTGAAGTTATCAGGAGGAGTGTAGGGCAGCTCATTATTGCTTCAGCTAGATACACCACTTTGTTGCTAAATTTTTACTGTGATTTCTGCTCTATAGTCCTTGGTGATCACAGTCTGGATTGCAACATGCTTCCAAGATTTATGTAACTAATAATAACTCTTACACAGCTTTTTGGTTTGGAAGAACTAGAGGAACCACACAGATGAACCTCATTTTCTTTCTCTGTCAAGATGAAATTGAAAATACATTTTTCTGTAACTTGGTTTATTTTGGTGGCAATAACTGAGGCCAGCCAGGAGTGCTTGCTTGTTCTGTTTCTCTCAGCTTTAGTAAGTGTTTATTGATCAAGGTATTCTGCAGATACATATAATGAGAGAAAAATCGTACATTCTAAATTTATTATTTTTTCCCCAGTGTATCATGTTTTTCTTGCAACTTTTCTGTGTATTATTTCAATATTTTTCTTCTGTTATTAGGTGGTAGGTCCATGCCTGTGCGGACACTCTACAGTAATGTAACATCTACAAACCTCTGAAATCAAGCCATTAATTTTTGGCAGCAGAGACCTGGAACGGGTAATCACATCCAGAATGAAAGCAAGGAAGATTGACAAATACTTATTTCATAATTAAAGTGAAGTGTTTAATAATACAGCATTAACTACTGGGATTAGAGATGAATCTCTTAAAATATGTTAGGTAAACCTCTCTGATGACAAAAAGGCTGAAAGTTGGACAGAGAGGTTTTCCTTCTGTAAGCCTTCAAGGACACCTGCCTCTTTCCCACTGCTTTGAGGAGTGCTTTTCTAGACACCTAAGATGAAGCTTGCAAGTTTGGCAGTACAGATCCTGAGAGGGTTTTTTGGCCTTTCGATCTAGTTGAAGGCTGAGAGTAACTTTCATTAAAACAAATTGCTGTCTCTATTGTATTAACCACTATTACAGCTCTCTGCAAGCCTCTCATTTTCTGTAGGTGGTATTAATCACAGGCTGCCTATAATGTGCTGCTGCTTATGAACAAATACAATTGAACTATATTGGAATTCCTTTGGGAATTCTTTAAATATATCTATTCCTAGGTGAATATTAGGGTTTTTGCCATTTAGAAGCAGATTCCTGTTTGAATTCCTTTTTCTATCATGTGCTGTGTGACACTGAGCTACAATTCAAGTAATGCAGCACATGCATTCACTATGGAGCTGAGCTATTTTGTGAGTTGTCACTCTTGCTTCTCAGGTTTGGCTTCATTCTGTTGTGTACCTATTGCTCATTCCTGTGTCAATAATGTAAATACTTTCATTTTTGGAAAAGTCTTAATGGGGTTAATGGCTGAGTGTAAAATGTGACCATGTAGAATGGTGCACCCCATCAAGCTCTAACTGGAAGGAAATAGCTAAACTTGTGCTTTCTTCAGCCAGCATTCCCCTTTTGGGAGAAAGCCTCTTTGGGCTTTCTTTTGGCTCTTTTTTGGGGCAAAGATGATAAACAAACATTTAAAACTTCAGACTGTTGCTCACAGGACCTTAGTTCTCTTACCATAAACATGGATTTGTTGTACAGTGAAAAATAAAAGATACTTGGTAGTTTAGATTTCACTTTCAAACAGGAAAACATAACTGGCACGTAGTAGAAACATTTAAGATTGTTGACTTAAAACATAAGGAGAAAATAAAATATTCCTGACATGTAAATTTAGCTGTTTAAATGATAGCTTGGCAACAGTGGTTGTCTTATGCAAAACTATGAGAAAGGTGGAGGAAAGGTAACTCCACCAAAATCTATCAATTCTTAGTTTCCTTAAGGAAAGGATGTGGAGGTGGCTTTGATAACATGTTTTATAGACACCAAAGATGGACAGACTGGCAGTTCTGGAATGGTTGGCTGCAATCCCCTGCAATGCATTGATGGTTTACAGTCAGGAGGAGTGGTGAAGTCCAAATCTGATGAACAGCTGCACTGCTTTCCCCAGACCTTTTCTGAGGATTAAATGTGGCTTCATTCCTCTCCTGCTCAGTGAGCACTGAATATGAAGATGATATGGATGCTGCCATTGCCATCTGGCTATGGCATTGCTCCTTGAACAACAGCTTGGGCAAAATTGCTGACTCAGATGTGAGCCTGATAAAAGTGAGGTAATGGAGGTGTGAATAAGAAATGTTTTCAAGACTTCGCTAATGCACTGTTCTCACCCTTTGTTGCCAATTAGTGCTCTACATACACCTTCTTTCACAAAGACTGAGTAATAACTTGGTGTTATTTTTGCAAATGTGAGGATGAGAAGCGAGACAGGTGAGTGAGAACAGCGCTAGGAACATACAGAGCTTAAAAGCATCTCTTATGAGATAATACACTCTGATTTTTCATATTTATGCAACGTAAATGATATTATGGTGAAGTAGCTGCTACTGCTCCGCCTTTCTGCCATGCCATGCAGGAAGCAAAGTGCTTTCCAAGCTGGAGGCTTCCCCTGGAACCAGAAAGGGTCCACTAGAACAAGCCAGGGGGCAGTGGGGTGGCAGGAATGAAGACCATGACTGCCAGCTGAACACTTTGTCAGAAAATTGTATCCTGGCTCAACTAATTATAACTTTTCTTTCCTTCTCTGTTCACCTTCAGGCAATATTCATTAGGGCTGTATGTTTGTATTTACTAAGAAACTGCAAATTTGCTGAACAGTGTGATTTGAAGTCTCAGAAGCATTTGAATGCATCAAATAATTGTGGCTGGAAAAAATCCAAGACTAAACTGGAAGGTTTCTATTTGTTAATCCCATAACTAATTTGGTGATTAGGGCATTCACCCTTGATGTGGGTGAACTTTATTCAGTTCCTGTCTGTGTCTCAAGGGCGCAAACAGAAATTTTCCAAATCTGAAATACACCTAAGCACTAGATCTCATCCTCTGCCTTTCCTACCAGCATGCTTTCACTTTGAATAAGAGACAAGGACTAGAACCTAGTCATCTATATTAGAGAGTATTTTTCTTCTTGCTATTTTATTTGCTGGTAAAGCTCATTGTGCAAGAGGGAACAGCTCCAACAAAATATTAAGGACACTATTTTAGGCCCTCATGTAATACTCTGGTATATGAGTGTTCCTAAAAAAGGAGATTTTGGCAGAAATTCCTGCTCTGAACTAATTAAAGAGGGAATTTCAGTCCATTTTTTTTTTTTTTGCCTTTAAATAAATTCACATTGTTGACAATATTTTGAGCTGAAATAGGTTCAGAGACATCTTCACCTACTTCCTAAAGGAGTGTAGGGGGCAGTTCAGATGCTGGCCTGACTCAGATAACTAGTACTCAGTAATTCCCAACTTGTTCCTTCACAATCCTGTTCAGCTGTTAAAGCAGGGTTAATTAACTTGGGAAGAATAAATGACTGAAAGAAAGTAGGTGTTGAATACTTAGGACTTCCCTGCTTCATCCATTGTATGCTTTCTTTTCCTATTACAGAAGTAAAGTGTTTCACTGTATATTTCTTCTATTAACCTTTTTTGTTGCCTCTTATGTTCTTTCCAAACTATAACTTGTACTGTGTCATAACCTTTGCAGTGTTACTCCTACATGCTGGTGCTGTTCTTCTGTCCTTGTCCATACATAGGTGTCTTTATTTAAGCTTTCTGTATAGGGTTTTTTATTCTGAGGTCACTGAAGGGTTCTGAATGCAGTCATATTGTTTTATCACCATGCTCTGTACCCTACCCTCCAATAGCATAGCTCTTTGCTTCTGTATTTAATAAAATTCTTTTAGCTCTCCAGAACACTTCCATGCTTTCTGCTCCTCTCCCTGGAGACCTTTTCAACCTATTCCTGGGTAGGTTGAATTCCACTTTTCAAGGCAATTGCCCTTTATTCCTTTCCTTAAAATAGCAGGTTCTTTTGCTTTCCTCTCAGCCTTGCTGAGTTTACTTTCACTTGATTTCCCCTGTAATTTCCCATTAATGTCTATCACATCTAAAATATTTGCTTCTCTAATACCTTTCTTCATCTTTAGGAACAGTCTCCGGCTATACCTCCCAAACCTTGGATTGTACCTTAGGCATTTTCACTGATTATACGAATCAGTGCCTTGCCTTCTGCCAAAGTGGTAGCTCCCCACCATTAATTTAGCCTTTTTAGACCTTCTTTGTGGCCTTTATCTTCAACCAAGTCAAAACTCTGCCTTTCATCTCTTTTAGAAGCTGAAAATGAGAACATGCATTTTTTAATATACAATACAGCATACACTTTTTTCCTATGTTGTTATTTTAGTTTCTGAAACAGAGACTGCTGTGTGCTTGGGCATTTTACTTCATTTTTATGTTGACTGTTGAACTAATTAATTTGGAATAGGTGAGAATTTTAGCCAAACAAATGCTTAATTATTAAACATTAAATTTCCTTACAGTTTTCTGAATAGCAGTTTATTAAAAGATTTCATTTTAGTTTGGAGTTCATGTGAGCTGTTAGTAATTACACTCAGTTTAAGAGCTATGAAATGTTAATTAAAAATCTGAAATGTAGAAGAAATTAGGAGAAACTGGCTAATTAAACAATATGATCATTTGTAATGGTTCCAGTTGCACAGAAATGTAATTTAGAAAAGAAATTGTTTAGAACTATTTTAAATAATTATGGGAGATAATTATGTGTTGGTGTTTGCTGTGCAAAATATGCACCACATACTGAACTATCTTTGAAATCACTGCACCTAAAACATGCATGAATAGAAAGAACTGTTTGGGACTTAAAAATTATTTGGAGTGGCTGTCCAATTATAAGTAAAACATTACATCTTTGCTATGGATGAAATTGCCCTCTCCAAGTCCTGCCTTCATCCTTGACTCATCTTACAAATTGTTTTCCCAAAAGACTGAGTGACCTTCCCCCAGGTCAAGACAGGCAGTAGAAAGATACTATTGATAAGGAGATTGTCTTCAGACTGCTCTCATGTACCTCAAATGGTGCTGTACAGGGAAAATCAGGTGCCAGGAAATTTTAATTATGAATTATTCTGCCAAAATAATTGCAGTTATACACACATGATGCTGGTTTGGCTTTTACCTTTTTTTCCTATGTTTTCTATGTTCTTCACACGTATATTTGTAGCTCTGTAGTCTATTGTATTAGATTTGTTTTCCCAGTACTTTTCCATGGCCTTTCCCTAAGCAGAAAGACAAATTCCAGAGTTCCAAGCCCCAAGAGGTACAAGGCCTCTATCCTATCTTGGGTCTTCCTGGGCACCAAGGTTGAGAACAACTCCTTGAGATACATTCTCATGGACAAAGTACAGCCAGTGCCAAGGCGGGGTACTCCAGAGAAGGGGCTTGACCTGGGGGGAAATTGCGTCACCACTTGTCTCCTAACTGGTGATTTTTATCAATTAAGTTAATTTCCTAAAACCTATAAAAATGTACTCACCCCTGGGAGGGGTGGGATTTTATGGACATCTTCCCATAACTGCCTCTGAAGGCCTTTAAATAAAGATCCCCTTTTATATTTCCTCCTTACTAAAATGATCTTGAATTTCATTTCCAAGTTAGGAAAAAGGCAACACACATTATGAGGAAGGTGACAAAACTGAAAATAGGTGAGGGCTCTATTCTATGAACTTGATTACCAAAACAGTATCTAATATTATGAGTAAAACCATAGGCTAAGCACTTCATCAACTTTTACATCTTCTTCTGAGCTGTTGAGCGCTGAGCAGTCTTTTAGATCTGGCTTGTGTCATGGAAGAACCTGGCCCACTCTGGAAATTCCAGCCCTTTCACAGATTTGATGAAGTGCTTCTGACTGCTCCTTGAAAATGTGGAAACCAAAATGTTTTTCACTGTGTAGAAGTAAGTAGTGTTTTCTTCTGACACCAAGCCAATGGCAGGTGTACAAGTTAACGCAGAAGACATCAGAAGTGCTCTAGCATGAGTTAGCTGGAAGAGAGGTAAGGCAAATGCCACATTAATTCTGTTCTCCCCTAAAGAGTATAATCTCTGATGACTGATAGAAGTGTTTTGAAAAGAGCATTTCAGATAACAAAGTGCTGCAGAATACTGATGAGAAGGTATTTCACCTTCTCCTTGTTACTGTAAATTCTGTGAATGCTTCGATCTTGCAATATTATGAAACGCACTGTGTTACCTTAGCAGATATTTTCTTCTTTAACAAAAAGTAAACTTCTCTGTAGTTTTGGATAAATAATTAATGAGGAATTCCAGTACTTTTCACCATTTTGCTGCTTATCTGTGATGAGGTTGGTCTATCAAATATGAAGAATCTAGCCTTTCCAGCCCTACTCTTTCAAGAGTATGATCTTCTCTGGGGCTCTATGGGCTACAGAGTGTTCCTTCTGCAGTTCTGATTCTCTTTACTGGTGCTGTTTATGCTTTTTGTTGGAGAGTAGAGAGTTCATGCTCTTCTAGCTTCAAGCGTATCTTCTAAAGCTGGGAGTTGGTTGTGAAAGAACAGGATTGCTGTTTGCTGGTGGTTCCTAATCAAAAATGAAAATAGCATTTTTAGAGAAGCATCAAAAGGCCTTCACCTGTCATGGTGTCTAAACTCTGTGCAGTCAAAAATGATGGGATCAATGAATGCAGCGCTCAAATTCTTTTTATTAAGTAGTACTTAATGGGAGAGACGTGGGAATGGATTAAATGGTGTTTACATTTACTTCTAGCATTGGAAAATAGATGTCAAACAGTTCACCCTAACAAGACAAAATCATTTGGGACTTTTCTACCCCCTTTTCCCTCTTTGCCAGAATCCTTCCTGTCCCATGCATGGGTCTGACTGCCTGGCAGGATTAAGTCCATTACGATTTAAATCAAATCTGCGGGCTTTGAGTTACATGAGATAAGCCAATGTATTTGAAATGTATGATGCTAATTTTCTCTGGACTCTGACTTGATAGCAGATGCCAAGTTCCTGCCCAGAACAAATTTTACAGCTCAATTCCTTTTCCCCTGGCTGTTGGAAAATGTTGAGCAGTGGGTCATAGTTGATTAAATTTATAGGCATTCCTTCAGTACTGCATTTTTAAAAAATTTTGGGCTTTATTGACAATTAAAGGCAGACGCACTCAAGACACAAGATACAGAGCTATGTCTTTTTACATAAGGTATGCTTTATTCATTTAAGATAAATGAGAAAATGTAATGATCAGAAGCCCTGATTAGTTAAGGTTTCATGCTGCTGAGAGAAAAAAAGTATTTTTGCACTTTGCTTACTTTCCCCTGGGTTGGAGAATGTTTCTCTCCTGAAAGTTTTGCCTTCTGCACAATTATTTAATATTAAGTTAAGCTTAGGGAAAATGGCAGGTTCTTATTCCAAACCTTCAATTTTAATTCAAACAAACCAGCAGACAGGATGAGATGTCCAATCACCCTCAGTCCTTCAGTCTCTTCCCGGAGACTTCCATATTCTATGATGCTTTTTATAATGTGGTTGCTGCTCTGGAGAACTGAACAACAACCCTCAGATACTATGTCAGTAAGGTCACAGCACTTTCAGGCATAGGAAACAGCAGCTAATTGAAATTGGGAACATTCTGGATCATGCTGGTTTGCTTAGTTGGATGGGTGTAATTCAGGTTTGTTCAAATGAGTGTAATTATTTTATCTGAGTTAATGAAGCAGATATTACACTTTATGAAGTAGAAATTTATAATTTTGTTGTCAGTGATACTTGGGAAATTTAAAAGATGTTCAATGAATTGAGGAAATCTTTTTATTAAAACATAGTCTTTGTGCATAAATTCTGCTACATGGAGAAAAGGACAGGATACCAAAATCACAAACTTCACTATCAAAACAAAACAAAATCATGTTAGATATTAGGAGTATCTTATGGTAAGCGTGGTGAAACGCTGGAATGGATGAGGTGATGCCACAGTTTCCATAGGCAGTGCTAAAGGTTGTTAAGCATATCTGTCAAGAAGGCGTTTGTGCATACTCATGACTGAGTGACCGTTTGAGTTATTTATTGATTTTACTTCCCTCACTTTATATATATACAGCTAGTTCAGGGTTGCATAGGCTGTTTGAAGCTATAGATTTCAGATAATTTCTGCTTTTGTAGAAATTCAGCTGAGGCCTGGATCATGAGCTGTTTATGCTGCAGCTGTCCTGATTTGTAGATGATGATGGATGAGATTAGACTCCTAACCCTTGTGTTAGGATTGCAATACCTAGAGTTTAAGCCCAGACAGACACCCAATCTGATGAATTTCAGGAACTACCTAATTGCATTCTTGAACTTGTTGCTTTTTCACTAAGGTCTCTAAATGCTTAACTCCAGTGGCCTATGGAAGATTTAGCCCTGCATGTGTTATCAGGCGGATTTGGAAAAGCAGCGTATAAATCTCCAAGAGATGTCCAGAAAACAAGATATGGGCAGATCTGAAATGGATTTTGGTGGAAGGCTGTTTTTTTATTGTTGGCTGGGGAACGGGGGATGCTGGTTCTGGTTGCTGACCAGCCTGGAGATGGATGACCTAATCTCCCAGTAAGGGAATTGGCCTGACCGATTCCCTGGTAAGCAAATTGATCTTGAGATGTCCTCAGCAGAGCTTTCACCTTTTGTGCTGTGAAAGCTGGGCCGAGTAAGAAAGCAGGTAACAAGAAAGCTGGTTTAATGGGTGAGGAGGATGCTGAACTGATCTTCTCAGCTCAGGGTTCCTCAGAATATGGATGTAAACGGCACCATTACTGATAAAAGCAAAATCCATTCTTGGGTCTGATTGACTGAAGGTACCATTTCCAGGCTGGTACCCTGTTCTCTCACAGTAATTGCACAAATTGAACAGGGTTAGTCTCCCTCTCAAAATGCATGAATTTCTTATGTGTTAATGGAGTCAAGATACTCCAGTTATACTTCCAGGGGGACTTACGTGCTCTGGAGAAGAAATGTGAGCATGGTGCTCTGAGAGGTTGCTCCCTACTCCCCTGCTGCAGTCTACATGACTGAGTTGTGCACATAATTATTGTGAGTTTGATTCAGCCCTGTTTCTTAAAAGAATATTGTTACTTGCTTTTAAAAAGCTGAAAGACAGTCAGTATAAAAACTGATGTAAAACTATGAATTAAATGTTTTTCCAATGTGTGCAGAAAGTTCAAGTCTTCAGTAAACTGCTGATGGTCACTAGGAGTGACAGCTTCATACTAATGAGAGACAAAAGGCAAACATACCAACTGTCTGTGTATTAAAAAAAAATGGGTGCTGTCTACTTGGTCTTCAGTCAGCCAACTTGAAAACAAGCTTAATGAAGAATATTTGCCATCTCTAAGTCCTGTCCTTTCATGTTGCAGGTAGACACCAGATAGACCTGAGAAAAATTATGAGGTGATGATGCGTAAGGGATCTGGAATTTTTCGTGTCTTCTCTTCCCTAATATCTCCCAGTACCACCTGGTTTTGTTTTGCACTCCTTGCTCCAGTGAGGATTATAATCTGAAAGGTTACCAAGAACCACAAACTCGCAAAATCTGCTGACAACTTCTAATTGGGACCGTCACACCTACAGAGTGAAATGTGTTTGGGGGTTTATGGCAAAGAGCCCAGTGTGTGTCTGGACATTTTGTTTGCATGGCAGTAGGATAAGTTTTAACCAATAATGTTCCTTTTAAGAATATTTTTATTCAGTTCTGCAAGGAATAGTGCCTTAGAATATTAGTTAAAGTTTAAGGTCTCAGTCAGGCATGCATTATAAAACAATGTACAAACTGGCTCAAGTTCAG
Source organism: Brachypodius melanocephalos (assembly GCA_013398615.1). NCBI lineage: Eukaryota > Metazoa > Chordata > Aves > Passeriformes > Pycnonotidae > Brachypodius > Brachypodius melanocephalos. Next base: position 44,177,974 of record VZSR01003803.1, read on the forward strand.
ACAGTTTTGACTAGGCAGCAGATGAGCAGGACAGAATGTAGGTAAAGACATAGGCACTAAACACAGAAGCCAGTCTTCATAAATTCACATCCAAGTAGTCATATTTAGTAATGCATATGTGTAACAACAGAACTTGCTGTTAAAGAAGGAACCAAAAGAGCTGGTAATTTCCATTTCTTCTCCAGATGAAGAAGAATGTAAGGAGAAGGGTTAATTCTTTTTTTTTTAAAAGCCAATTTAAAAAGTGAGTAGCCAAAGCCACTGGTAGTAGGAAGAAGGTGAGAGTTCCCAGTAAAAAAGGCAAATTTATTTTTTTTAGTAAACAAAAAATCCTTTTAACATTTTTTTTCTGCTCTTTCATGAATATTTATGACTGTGAAAGATGGACTGACAAACTACATAAGGAAATACTAAAATTAACTGCCTTTTTCACTACCTTGTTTCAGTCATTGTCATGTAGTTGTAACATCACTTAGTTGTAACAATGTCTAATATTTTCCCACAGATTTATGAGTTTTTCAACTTGACTAAGCCCACTGAGCATTGAAATTCTGTGAGCAGATTTCTGACATTGTTAAATTTGGCTATTACATATGTGCATCTAAACAAGGACAATATGAACCTGTATTAAATTTAGGTTGAATCATGCATATTTCCTCAGAACTTCACATGGAAATGCTGTACCATTTTCTCTCCTCTTTGCCTAAACAAGACACTGCAGCACCTGTGTTTTTTGGTATAAATCAGTAAATCAGAGCAGCTCCAACTGTGATACCTCAGAATGAAAAAATTAATGCCACATCTGGAGTTGAATTGTGTTCAAGTTATGAAACTGAGTTTTTCTAATACACTCTATCTCTATACAAGCGTGCTTATGGAAAGTGCTTCATATGGTAGCATGACATTATGTAAATATTACACAGATCTTTTTGGCATTCATTTTTGGGGAGTGAGGTAAATAGTTTTCAGGTGGTGCCACAAAGTCTAGGAAACACAAGGATTTAGGTTTGTCAGACCAGCTGGAGACTTCCATTATGAGGTGGGTGAGACCTACTCTAAGCGTTAACTTTATTAAACTGATTGAAAGAGAAATCAGTATATGCATTTAGTTTAGTAGAAGGGACACCTAGTTAGGTTGGTTTGTATTATTCTAATTGTGGTCCTGTTACCTAATTATTCTTTGTTCAGGTTAAATTTTATCCCCTGTTTGTTCTAGAAACTGATGTCAACCACAGTGCTTCTCATAAAAGTCTGAACTCTGCTTTAGTTTGAAGGCAAAGGATCCATGAGATGTTGCACAGGGCTTTGAGGAATCATTTTTGATTGAAAATGAGAATGACACTGTGGAGGAAACAACTGAACTATTTAGATTAGAATGATGCATGCACTAGTACCAGTGCTGCTCTAATGGTGTGGGATGCATTTGCATGTATGTAGGTGCTCTGTTTTTCATGTGAGATTGGGGCACTGGCAACAAGATGTTGGGATAAATATCAAGTCTTTTCTGGAGCACCTTTATCTCTTTGCTTTGGACCACTCATTGTAACTGTGACCTGTGTGTAGTTGCATGAAGTCTCTCTGGAAGCCATTTCAGGTTCCTCAGGGATCATCCTGAACCTGGATGATGCAGCCTTTTGATTGAAAAGCTTTGTTCAGAAAGCACGAGATAGTATCGGTGCTATTTGGGAAAGTACTGCTATGATGCATGTACCCACTACAGACAAAACTGTACAGAAAATTCTTTGGAGTGTGCTTTTTGTAATGTTCAGAAAGGATAAAACCCAAAATCATTGGAAAAGCAAACTGAGCCACTTAGGGAATTGCACAGAAATGAGAAGGGTGAACTGGCTTAAACAGAAGATTTAAAGTTTCTAATGACAGCCTAATGTAATGACAGTAGTGATAAAATAAACAAGTCTGTTGTGGTTTGGGTTTTTTTAATATTATTTTGCATTTGTTTCCACAGAAGAAGCAAACAGGAAAACCCACTGATATATAGTTTTTTCTAATTGAAACAATCTTCGCATTCATTATTGAGGCCTCACTTTGCAAACCCAGCATACTGTTTATGCAGAACATTAATTCAAGTGGTTTAATCATTAGCAAGCTCCAATCAAATTATTCTCTTTAATTTTTATTACACAGATAATGTTGTTTGATATATTTCATGTTTGCTTATTACTTCTCTCATGATTTGTGCCCTTCCTGTTTGAATGGAAATAAGTGCTTTAGAGGAAAAGCTAGGATTTTTCATCATATCTATAGTGATTGCATTTATTGTCTTTATTACTGTAGTTCTGTCAATGTCAGGCTTCTAGTTCGAACCAACAGATTTATTAAATTTCATTATTGTTTTTAGTCCCTGTTGGACTGGGTTTTCTGGATGTCTAATCAGCTATCAATGCGAAGACGTGTCCCAGCAGATAAAATGTCAGGGTTGTGTTTGCAGCAGTCCTTCAGTGGAGACAGTGTTCTGTCAGAAAGGTCTCTTCTGCCTACATGTACTGTTGGGCGCCCGTGAATATCCGTGCACATCCTGCAGATTTTCCGTTTACCAGGTCCCCCTTCTTACCACGTAATTTATATTCGTGTGTTGGGAGAAGAAGATGAGCTTTTCAGGTTTTTCAGTTCAGGGTTGGTGTCTTAACTGTAGATGAACTTGTGCAAGCAAAGAAAATATGCTCTTGACATCTGCTAGTTGTGTGAAACAAAAAGTACTTAAGGGAAAAACTTCAAATTAAAAATAGAAGATTGTAAATAACAGGTTTTCTCCTTTCTAAACACTGAGATAATTTAGCATGCTAAAGGATTATAAGATACAGTGATATATTTGAAACTGTGTTGAACACACAGATTCTGGATTTCTCATAAACATTTATGGCTTTTAACCAGTGTAACTTGATTTTTTTTTAATTTCTACATGATCCAGCAACATATTTTAACTTTTAAAATGCATTGGTGCTATTTTAATAGAGGGCTATGAATTTAAACCTGAGTAGTTTGTCAAAATTACCCATTTATTTGTCAACAACTGTATTTTAAAGAGAAAGGATATTTTTCTGAGGTTAGACATTTTTGTCTATTCTGACGTGAAGGTGATTTGTGGAGTGACTATTGTGCTTTGGGCACTTTTATAGCACTTTTCAGTTTATGGGCTGTGAAATGTTTGTCTTGTGACTTAAAGCAGCATTATGATTTCTGTAAGCATTTCATCTTCATGGATATACTATAATCAAATTCATATTTTGAACCCTATAAAGTGATTACAAAAAGAAAATATAATGTTACTGCAATGGAAATGTACCTGTTTCTGATGGATGGCTTACTGAAATATATCTGTTTGAGTTTGGGGATGAGTTAAGGACTTCATTAAGCACACCTTTCCATACTCATTGAGCATGCAAATTGTGGGGGTTTTTATATGTTTACTTAAAAGCATCTTTCAGTTGGCTGTGTTACAGTAGATGTTGAAAAGAAATGATCTTCATGTGTTCTGCAGTTCTCTTGTTTCTTTGAAGATGTTTTTTTTTTCAATAGCTCTGATTGATGATCTGTGACCTGCTTTGTTACGTGCTCAGAGTTGCTTTGAACGCATACTTAAGTTTAACAGTTGTGATCCTCAAGGTCTTCAAGCATTTGGTCTTGTGTTAATTTACCTGCAGGGGACTATTAACTTGTCTTATTATCTTGAGGTCATTATTTCCTGTCTGAGTGAAGTGAAACTCAATTAGCATTTTCAAGTGTTCCAAATGTTAATTTGGAGAACAGGGAAGGGAAAAGGGTAAGGAAAATAAAAAAGGGGAACAAAGGAGTAGAAGGATTTGGCCTTTAAAATACAAAGCTGGAGATCCGTTTCCAGTTACAGCAATGCAAAGCTACCATTAAAAGTTTTATCTTCCAAGGATGATTTAAGAGCACTTTACTCCTGACTTCATCAGAGATGACAGCTTGTCAATATATAGATGCCTGTTTTCCAAGGGGGCATCTCTGCTTCATACAGGAATGGTAGCCAGTGCTGCATTTTTATTTGATTTCAGGAGTCAGAAAAAATATTTGGAAATCCTGCACACGCATGAATGATGATGATGATGATGATGATGACGATGACGATGATGATGTGCATTTGCATTGTAACTATAAAGCCTTTGTTCTTGGGTGTACTGTGTTTCCCAAATCTATACCTGTGATCTTGGTGCCTGACTTCTGTTTAGCAGGTGTTGGCAGAGTTACACACACAGGACATCACAGTGCAAAGCAATGCCTTAAACTAAGGAACTCATGTGCTGCAGTTCAGGCTGTGTCTTGAATTCTCACCCTTTTCAGGTTTAATTGTCTGCTTTGAACCATGCTTTGAGAGATCCTCCTTCATTCTCTCCAGGAGTCTTATATAAATGTTGTTCTTTATAAACACATAAAGGATGCAGTCTTGATTTTAGTCAAAGGATGTCCAAACTGATGAAGAATTGACTTGTTTGGTTTAGGGGCTCTTGGTCCACCCTCCTGTTTTCAGTTATGATATGAAGTGTTTCAAAATAGTGCCTTATTAAAGGTTGATTGCAAATGAGTGAACAGTCATAACTCTGAAGAACACTGGTCCGATTTCTCACCCACAAAAAACTCTGGGGTACAGTGCTGAGTGCATTTTGTGTTAACAGCGTAAAACACAAATATGTTGTGGATGTTCTGGAGACCTGACTCTGGCATAGGTAGTTGACCTACTCAGAAGTCCCACTATAGGTACCTAAACCCCTTTGATGAGGAGGACAACCAAGAACCTGGTGGCAAAGCAGGGGATGACACTGATGTGTCTTGGGTGACAGGGCAGGGACGGGTGTGTGTCTGGAGGGAGGATGATCAAACTCTGGCATGCCTCATTCCATGTTTGTGAATCTTTTCCATGTTTCCCAGCATTAGACCATATTGACAGATGTAGGTCAAGTGCTAGTTATCTAGATTTGTAGCACCTAGTTAAATTCTACTTTTAGCCTGGGAAACAGAGCTGAGTTGATGGTACAGTCTGTTGTAGGATTTATTGTATCAATAGTTTCATTGTGGTCTATTTTATTAGCTGCTGTTTTCCTTGGCCTTGTCATCTTGCTGTTTCTGTTGATATTGCATGTCTGCAGGGATTTACAAACACAGAAACAGTCTTCCACAACTGGATTGGTTTGTTAGTTATCCTGAGTTTCAGGGTGCCTTTATCAGCAATATTTTAGCTAATTCAAATAGCAAACAGAGAACTCTAAATAAAAGTGAAATTAGTTGGTCCAGAGTGAAGGTAGCAGCTGATTTTAGATTATGGTCCTGGTGGATTATGTGCAGAAGGCTGATTCTGTTCCATAGTGCATGTGGAATTTCACATGGAATCATGTTACTTGGAGAAAGAGCTAGCACCGTTGTTTTCCAGGCAGAGTGTTGCCATACAAATTTAGCCAGGTGAAAGTTTTAACACTACTCTTACTGAACACATCTAAATACTTTGTGTGGGGTTTTTTTAAGGCTTGTTCTTAGTCAATTTTGTGAGAAAGTTAAAAAAATAGCAAATGTTATTTTCTGTGCAACAGGGGGAGGGTTAAAGGCCTTCATTTCTGTGTAGCTGCCTTCAGGGATTGGTCTCAAAAAGTTGGATGTGATTTTCATTACTAACTCGACTGTTTTCACCTCTTCAAGCAATAGAAAGTTTCCCATCAAGTGGTAGTGATTTAAGGCAATATTTGGCATCCTGATGTTTGAGAATCAGTTGATTGGGTGTAATTAGCCAGACTCAGGAATGCATTAGCAACACTTCAGTGAGCACTGCTTCTCCAAGCTGATGAATGAGTTTGAGGCAGAAGCACTTATCTGGAGAACTGAGTAACAAATGGGATATGTAACTTCCTTTCTGAAGGTTACTGATTTGAATCCAGCCTTAATAATGAATAATGTTATAAAGTTACCTAAATATCAAATGAGAAACTGTAAATGAGAGTGAAGTGTGTTAGATCCAGAGTGAATAGGTATATTCCCTATATACCTGGCAGGCACAGTCATTGCTGGAGGACTTACTTGTACTTTATTTTGTTTAAAACTTCAATGCCAAGGTTGAAAACTATTCTAATAATAATTTCCTTGGGGTAAGTCTAGTTACTTTATTTTCTTGTTTTCTAAACTTAAGTGAAGCCACTCAACAAATGTTTAATGTCTGTATTACCATGTGTGTGATGCTGGGCTGAGACCTTGAAAGGAAAACAAGGGGCTATGCTGTCTCCAGACACGTAGAAAAAGCTGTGATGTGGAAATAGAACACGGTGTTTCTGTGGGCTGAGGGAACAGAGAAAGCTTTGGTATTTCTTGAAGTAGTGCCACATATGTTATTCTGTACCATCGTGCACCCTCTGTGTATTTACAGCCATGACCATTGAGCAATGCAAAAGCCGTGCAAAAGTCTCGCGTTCTGGAAATGACTTTTTCACAGAATGCCTTGGTCTCTGTGGATTCCCCAACAGTTCTACCACATGTACCAATAGATGAGGAATGCTGAGGAGATGCTAAGCATGAAGATGTTAATGATGTATTAGCAGTGAGCATGTTAGGATACACAAAGTAGGGGGTTGGGAACAGTGTTCTAGTTGCAGAGCAAGAGAACTCGTGTCTGGGAATATGAGTGCTTCAGACTTGAAGAGAATGATCAGAAGATCTGAGCAAGAGAGAACGAAACAGGAGCAGGTTTTCCCTGGACAGGGTTGTGTAAAAGGGGTAAGGAGGGGAGTGTTGTCCTGGCCAGAAGGTGGGAGCAATCCCCACCATGCCTTGGAGATCCAGGAGCAGCTCACATCTGTCAGTAAAATGCTGCCAAGCAGCCAGGGAAGTAGAAATAGTGATTTATGTTTCAGCTTCCTGCACCGGGTCTGTGTGTACAGTGAACTTTATAGGACACTACAGATGTTATACTTTCAGTCAAGAGAGACAAAGGTGTTCACATTCAAGAAAGAAAGTGTGTTTGTCAGAATTACTGGGTAGAGGGAAAGGGAGGGCAGAAAAATTCCTGAAAATAAGGTATGTGTTCATTTTTTGCAAAACAATCATAGCATGGGATCCTGCTCCCAAGAGATCCAGTGGAGCAGGAGAAAGACCAAGTCCTAGAGCTTATCCAGATCAAGGAAATCTGTTGGACCAATTGGTGCATGTATTCATGAATACATTCAGATGAAGTGCCTCTTTTCTGGCTGCATACATGACTGTGACATCTGGTGACTGTATCTCTGCATGCTGGAAATTACATATCTGCCTATTCTTGTTCTTCCTTTGGTTGGTGTCTCCAGTTGAGGTTATTTCATGAAGTGAACATTCAGAGTAAAGGGAAGGTAGCTCTTGAACCCCTTTCACAGTAGGAGCTGTTTCACATGTGTCACACTAGAGTCATTGAAAAGGGGGAAGAGATGTAGTGCAAAGATAAAAGTGGAAGTAAATACCTTAAAAAGAGAATTAATGAAAGACTGTACTTAGTGCCTGACCACACAGTGCTGTTTCATTTCTTCATTATTTTCAGGTCAGTTCTGTACATGTCCATTTTTACTGTGATCCTTCACTAAGTACTGAACACCTCACTGAATTCAAATGTATCTATGAATGGACATTGAACCTTTCAGCTGGGAGGAGGCCAACTGCTGAACCCCTCGTTGATAGCACAGTCATGATACAGTAGCCTGGCTTTAAGGTGCCATTTAAGATACGGAAGACATCTAATATAGGTTCCAAAAGTAGCTGCTATTTGGATTTTGCCTTACTAATGACTAGTGCTCCCTAAATCAGTTCTCATTGTATGTAATCCCAGTTACAGAGAAGACTGAAGCACTGGTGAAAGGAGAAAAGGGTCAGGGTGGAATGGTATTGAACCCATAGAGAATATCCTTAATCTGCAACAGAAAGCAAAGATTTAGTCCTAAGTATAAGAACTGACCTGTTCTTCAGCTGTGCTGTCATCAACTGCTCAGTGAATACAATTTCATTTAGCCCATGAATATAGATGGCTAATTCCTCTGGGCAGCTGACTCTATTAATACAGAGCATTTGCACAACCACCACTAATAGCAGAACTCTGCTCAGTTTCTGGTGGTTTGACTTTATTCACTGTGGGGAAATGGCAGTCTCAAAAGGGAAGGATGCTGACAATAGGGTTCCTAAGATTTCAGTAGTTTTTGCTTTAGTAGATACAGACTTTTAAAGAGTGTGGTAATCAATTTATGAACTTAGGCAGTTGATTTGAGACCTTCCACATCTCTTAATTTTGAGGCAGCTGGTGAGAGAGTTTTTACTCTGACTTCATTATGGAAATTACGATACAGTGGGATGATTATCATGCTCAAAGTTAGACATTGTGCATAAGTGCATTCTGGGCTGACTGGCAACAGGAGCAGTTGGGAAACTGACCTTGAGAAGATAATCTCAAAGCAGACAGAAATGTATTTCTTTTGTCTGCATGATAAAGTGTGGAACAGGAGAAAAAGATATGTAACTCACACTATATAGAAAATAGGACTTCAACTATAACAACAAAATGCAGCAATATAAAATGTGAAAACAGTGAATCGTGAAAGGAAGAGAGTCATTAGAACATAAGGATATTACCATTGCAAGACTGTCTTGTCAGTGGCCACGGTCTTCTAAGTCTTTTGGCTCCCCAAAATACTACACTTCTAGCAAATATAAACAAAGCTTTTTCATATATATAAAAAAGTTTAGGAAACCAACTAGTGGGAAAGTTGAGGGAAAAACTTACACAGTTTCAGTAAGAGTAGGAGGAATTTCCCTTATGTGGCTCTTGAAAACCTTTTGTGGTTTTTCTCTCAAATGACAAGGTGTTCAGCTTCCCAAAGTATCGATGAATAGACTCCATTTTAAGTCTCAGCTTGTACAGAGGAAGTATAGCTAGCAACTCTTCTATTTGATAAAAACACACTCTAGGTTTTAGCTGCCTGAGTATCTTATCATTTGCAATTACTGGGATCTTCTAGTTTAATTTTCTACAGCATAGTTACGAGGAATTTACGTCATTCCTCCACACGTTCTTGGCTGCAGCAGAGGTCCCAGTCAGCTTGAGAAATGTTTCGCCTATTGACTGATGAAAATTGAAGAAGAAACTTTTCAAGTCATCTCTTCAAATTCCTTTCTTTATGCAACATTACTTCCCAGAAAATATTCGTAAGTAATTTAAATTACATAATTGGAGGTGTTTTCATCAGCTCTGATTGCATTCCATACTGCTCATCCTATCTTCGATATGTATCTTTTGGGAGTATTGCTTTAGGTTACGTATAGCTTCATCTGCTTGGCTGGACAACTCCTCTAGAAATGTGGTACAAAGCCTCCTGAGGGGAAACTGTCCTTTAAGCCCCCCCAGACCCAACGCAGACACCAGGAATGTGATGCAGAGCTCGTGTCAATGCATGCACCTCAAGCTTAATGTGTGTGTGATGGAGACTGTGAGATGTTTGTGTTGGTGGTGCTTACACAAGGCAAGCAGACACGGGGAAGGTGCAGCCATTTGTGCTGATGTTCTACCAGACATGGGTTTGGCTGCAGACTTTACGGGGTTTGCTCAGTCTGTGCAAACTGGCAGCCTTGCTGTGCCTTTGCCACAGCTGTGTTGCATAGCAGATTAATCTTAGTTTGCTGTTCTCTGCCTGTCTCTACTTTAATTCCTAGTTTTGTGGTCTCTTTTGGTATACCAGTCATGCATATTTGTCACAGATCTCTTGTGTTTTGCCTAGGTAGTGTTTTCTGCCCAATCTTTTCAGTCATCCTGATCCAGCTGCTTCCTACTCCCCGTTCAATACATCAGTTTGAATCTTAGTGTATTCTTTATTGTTTTTAAATTGTTAATGAGGATGTTACATAAATCCAAGGTGTCGGTACCATTCTGGACTTTTCTTTATTTATCCTTGTTTCATACTGTTTTCACTTATTATCTGTCAGCAACCTTAATTTATATTCTTTTAAGAGAGTTTTTGCTGTGGGTGCATTTGTTTTTCAGGTGGAGTATTGTGTGGTATGACATTATATTCTGTATTCTGAAAATACTGCTTCTATTTCATTCCCTTACTGATTCTTTAACTAAAATGTAAAATCAGAATCAAGATGATTCCTTTTGAGCCAAGTTTTAATATTTTTTATAATAACTAGTATTTTTTCTTTAATATTTTACATAAATAAATTTTTAGTGATCTGGCCAGGGAAAGCAGGTAGATTCTTTAAATACAAAATCGGAATATTTCTTGCTCATAACTCTGAAATAGGCTGAAGTCAGCCTATTAAAATCTTAATTAAGTGTATTACAATCTGAGGTAAATGCTGACATCTTGAAAATTCTTTGCATCTCTTATGACATGTATTTATTCAGATTTGTAGTTTTATTCATATTTATTTCTCCAAGTATGGAAAACCCAAAATACCGTTTGACCTCTGAGGACAGGCCGTTTGGCAGTACTAGATACTTGCTGGCTATTTTAATGTTTAATTGGGAAAAGAGTCTGTTTTTTATTTGTGTGTGATCATTATGGGTTTAAAAATATAGAGAGATGGTCATTGCAAATGCAGCCTTTCTTCTTTGTGTGAAAATAGACCAAAGGAGCAGGGTGTCAGTGGCACCCGGGAGAAATTGTATTTCTATCCTCTTGGGATGATAGAAATTGAGTTCAGTAGAAATTGAAAAAAATGTTGTGTTCACTAGTAAGATTTGTAGTGAATTTAGTTCTGTAGGCGTGAAACCTAATAAAGGAAACCACTGAAGAAGATTGCCTTAGTGGAAGAGTCTCTGTGTTGCTTTTTCTCTGCCAGAAAAGTTTTTTAATGAGGTAGAGATACCTGCATGGGATATTTTTCTTAAATGCTTAAGCTTTAAAAGCTGTTTGTTGCACAGATCTATCTGTGGTTTTGACAGAGTAGGTTTGGACATGCCTGAGGTGAGAGGGCATGTCAGCTGTCACTGTCTGTAGCTGGGAGAGTGTTTTCCAGTAAAGGAGGGATTCATGCTGCAAGCAAGAGTCTTAAGAGCCATGTTGCTTGGGAGCAGAGTTTTATGTGGAAGGAAAGTTTGTGCCCTGTGGAAATCTTAGGGGATTAAAGACACTCTGGAAGTAAACAATCCAGGCCCACATTTCTGTAACATTCCCCATGTGGGAAAGGGAATGGCAGCTGTAGTTGCATTACTCTCTTCCCAATGTAATCACTATCTCATCAGGGCATTGAGCATTCAAGTGCCTTAGCAGTGTCTTCCTCTAGTAACACATATTAGACTAGGAGACAGATGTTTATGTCATGTTATTTTATTCCTCATCAATCAGCGGTTTCCCAACCATCTTATTTTTAACTTGATTATTTACTAATGAGCAATAAAACCCACCGTGCCTTCAGCAATGTTTGCACAGTGGGTCGTGAAATAGCAACACACATACTTAGTTTTATTTCTTTTCATGTTTACCACAAATCAAATCCTTTCCTAATGTCTATGTCCTTGTTTAAACCTAAATCACATCAGGGTATTTGAGTTCTTTCAGTTGTTTCCTTTTAGTTACGGTCACAACATTTTGTCCACTGAAGTCTTAGCAGCTTGTAGCAGACTTGGAGACCAAGCCAAATAATTTCCCTAAAGGCTATATGTCAGGATGCTGGAAATTCACTTCTGATTTTTTCTGGCTTCCTTAGCCTGCATTAATTCTGATTTGTTATGAAGTGGATCAAAGCTAATAGGAGGTGAAGCTTCTTTCAGCTGAAGTAAGTAAAGGGGTTGAGGTGCAGGGGTCCAAAGATGCCATGAGGCAAGATGGCTCTTAAATTTTAGAGAGACTTATTCAAAGCTCTGTAGTCTTGGAACACACTGCCTCATATTATCTGTTTGTGTAGCCCTACCCCTACAGAAAGCCAAAAAAGGCTTTGGTTTTGTACCCAACAAGTAAGTTCACAACAATGACAAAGCCAGAGTTGAAAAAACAACATGACCAGGGTGTACCAATGACCTTAGGAGGAGTGGGGAGTTCCATTAATGTGAGCAGTTATTGAGAGGGGGATTTTAAAGCCACCATTTATGAAATCTATTGAAGAAACAAAAAAACCCTGTCCTGTTAGAAAGAAACCAAAGCATATGGAATAACAACGTAATTTTCTTGAAAACCGATGTAGCCAACAGGAAAACAGAGAACATTTATGTATTGAAAGGGAGTGAAGACTGAGAAGCCAGAAACTATAATCATAAAAGTTTAACTCTAGAATAAACTAATCATTGCATGACAGCAAATTAATAATAAAGCACTATACAAACTGAATTCTCTTTTCCTCTGCTGAAGTTCCAGTGTTTCAAAGTTGTGGCATCTGAATTACAGCACCTGAGAATATGCTGACTTAATTTCCCAGAGTATGCTAAGCTGCTTGTGTCAATCTCACTCTCCCATGTTCTTTTTCTTGGAAGGAAATTAAGGCTCACAGTGGCTTGGTTTTCTTTAATAATGAAGTGTGCTGCAGCTGAGGGCAGTGTCAGGCTTTGCTCCTTGTGCTGAGGGTTTTATTCATTTGTGGATCTTGCTGAAGTTTATTTCACAGCCTTTGCCTTTCTTCTGAAGGAAATCCAGTGGCTTGCATCAGTTAGCTTTACCTTGGCTGCATTGCTTGTCAAAACTGAGATACTTGACTGACTGCTATAGTTCTGTAAATGTTGTAGTTAATTAATGTCTGCCATGACAAGATGGGTGATTATGGTTTCTAAGTAAATTAGTTGAAAGTAACTGTAGAAAACAGTAGAGAGGATACTAGCTGATGGTTATTTTCAGTGCAAGTGGCTGCTCCTCTCCTCCTTTGTTGACTTTATCAAGGTTAGGGATTGTCTGCACAGAATCTTACTTACACCATTGCAGCTAAGTGTTTTTGGTTTGTTGGGGCTTTACTACCCCAGTGTTATTTAAATGGATGAATATCTGGCATGTTCACTGGCCTTTATTTTATGTCTGGCATGTTCTTTTCCTTCAGCCAGGGAGCAAACTGCCTCTGCAGGAGATACTCTGCCCAAGGTGTGATCCCCACTGGGAAAGCCTGAGAGCAGGTTATCAGAGAGGAGTTACACCTGCCACCCCTCAGGGACTCATTACTTCTAATCTGTATCATTGCACATTTTAAAGATGGGAGGAGGGAAAAAACACCTCGCCTACCAAAGCTCCCATGATTCATGTGGAATTAGCCTGAATTTATGTAGAGAGGTTCCAACTCCTGCTTCGGGAAAAGGCTGATGGGGCAGATTAAGGCCAGCAGATAGATAGCTGGGACCTAAGTGGATTAGCTCAGAGTAGTGCACAGGAGGGCCAGGATGTAAACAATACTTACCAACCTGATGCTGAATACCAGGATGGAGTCTGTTGTAGGAGGATGAATCTGAACCATAAGGATGTACCTGAACAAGGAGAGTATGAAAATTGAGAGAGATTTTTCCTTCTCTTTTTGTTAAAAAGATATATAAATCCCCAAGAGGAAAATAGCCATTTTTTCATTCTGTTTTTAAAAGGTTGGGTTTTTCCCCCCCTGGCTTCAGATACATTTTTCAGCTATGGTGGAAGATTTTCTCACATAGTTCTGGTTTTTTATTGCCTGACTATAAAAGACCTTGATACCCACTCTCAGCCATTCCTATAAAAGTTATTGGTATAGCAAAATCCCAGTATCTTCCCTGTAAAGTGCCAGTCTCTCCTTGAAATCTGCCTTGTCCTCTAGTAGGTGGTACATTTTTTCTGCCCGAGTGCACTGCAGAGAGTTCATTACTCTCTTTGCCTAATCTGCAGTAACCAGGCTGGAAAGATCCACCAATTCCAGCGTGTCTCAGTGCAATATGTCTGCTTCTGGCACCTTGCTCCTCATTACCAAGCTCTGTTCTAGACTGGGAAGAAAAATGCTTGCACTTCAAAATACTCCCCGGCCCATTTGCAAACACTACAACATTTATTATTTTCATCATGTTTAATAGCACAGCTCCTCATTTTCTTGCCCTTTTATTGCTGTTACAGTAATGTGGGCTATGACTTCATATGACTTTTCTAAGTAGGCAGTATCACCTCTAGTTAGCATTTAGATGGGAAAATGTCTGAGAGTGTAAAGGCTGTTCAGAATGTGACAGGTATCTATCCAAAACGAGACTGGGAATATGCTGGAAAGTGATTTACAAGAAAATGTTTGCTCATCAAAAATGACTGTTTTCAAGAGAAAATAGCAGTTCCAATAATACCTTAGCAAAACAAACTGTTCAGATCAAAACAGGAGAAGCAATCCATGGTATGTGTTATAACATGGTACCTAATATCCTCACCATGTAAGTGCATGAGTTCATTAGTCAGGTCTTCCTACATCTGGTCTTCCATGCAGTGGGAGACTGGTCAGATTCTCTCACTGCATATTAAATTCCATGGTGTAGAAATTTGACCCTGGCAAACTCTAATCCATTTGCCTAAAGGTCAGTTTCCTATCTGCATATACAAGCTCTCAATTGGTCTTATAAAATGAGGCAATTTCAGCAGGAAGGATGTGGTGAGCTGCCCTAGGATGACAGCTATGAACAGGAAGAGGATGGAGAAGTTTCAGGTTATGTCCTTAACTCTGAATTAGGCAGAGAAAGGATTTGACTTTGCAACGGTGGCTTTAACCACTGTGGTATAAAAATGCTGCATGGCTTTTTCTCAATCTTTCCTGACAGAACTGTGCTTTGTTGTAAGAACTATGAAGCATCATTTGTGTGGAGTAAAAAAACCCATCTTCTTACATACTATAATCTAAGGACAGATTTCTGTACTGATACAGATCTTTCAGTTCTGGGTATGTGTGAACCAGTATGTCTTTCCAGTATGACTGTTAATTTCTGTGGAAGTGTCTGACACAATTTTGTATTCATCCTTCTAACAGAAATTGCCAGATGTATATAGAAGAACGTATGTACAAGCTGAATTTATTGTCTTCCTTTTATTGCTACAACTTTGTGTTTGGTCAGACCAAAGCTGGTTCAGTTCAACTTTCTGAAACTCTAAACTGAAGCCCCTGATACAAATTTTGTTTTAGTTTGCATGCTTTTGCCAAGTTCTGCTGAAGATTGCAGCCTTCATGACCCAAGCCATCAATTACTCCGAAACTGATACTAAAACTCACTCAGATTTCACAAGATGAGCTTCATTCATCCATTCATCCATCCATCCATCCATCCATCCATCCATCCATCCATCCATCCATCCATCCATCCATCCATCCATCCATCCCTCCCTCCCTCCCTCCCTCCCTCCCTTCTCTCATTTTCTTTCTTTCTTCCTTTCCTCTCATTTTGTGTCTGTCTTCTCTTTCTCTTTGTCTTCTCTTTCACTCTATCCCATATTCAAAATCCACTTCTGTGCGTTTATACTAGAAGACAAGGGACCAACTTATACCAATTTCCATGCCAAGTGTATAATTTACTAATAAAACTTCTTAAATTTTCCTAGACTCTCTGACTTTTGTTATTCCTTTTCCACCACGGGCATCTATGAATCTCGGGTACTCCCTTCTGCTTTGGGGTGGGGCACCACACACTGCCATAAATCTCTTGGCTAAGCAGAGCTAAAAGAAGGAGATGTTAGGCATTGAGGAGAGCAGGTGTTTCTAGAATTACATACTGGGAGAAGAACTATTGAGTAATAGATACAGAACTTTTAAAAATCAGTTTGCTTTCCTCTTGGCATTTCACTTTTTGCCATAAACTCTTGTGTAGTGTCATGGAGTTCTGCTAAGCAGATGGTGCTTTTTAACTCAGTGGTGTCTGCTTATTGCTCATGGATGAAGTGATTTTTCTATATAGTTAGTTAAATGTGACTTGAGGTCCTTTGGCAGTCTGAGTTGTTACTTAGAGAGTCTTAAAATGTAAGTCATGGTTACTTATTGCTCATTTTAGTTTACACAAGCTTAGCAGTAGGTGTGCTTCTAAAAAGAAAACACAGGTATCAAAGTGCACCTGTGGAGGTTTTGAACAAGCTTAGTCTCTGTTCAGGAGAAGGAATTGGTGTTTTGTGCCAACTGCAGGTTATACTAGGAAAACTTTTCAACAGTAGAAGTAATGAAGAAAGAGATGGAGCTTGTAGAGCTCTTTAGGATTTGGTTGGACAAACATCCATCAGGGATAGCTTAGGTGCAATGAATGACTGACTGAGGTATCTCCATCAGAACTCACATCCAATTCCTAACCTAACAGGTTTTCTACTCAGTCCTTCAGGGTAGCACACACGTGGATGGTGCTGGCCTGATTCTTACAGTTGTGGAATTTGCCCCTCTGGGCAGTGGTGGAGGAAATACATGTGTGTTTTTCCTCCAGTGTTTTGGCTGCCCAGGGAACTCCTGGGTATCTTACAGAGATATATATCTTTGCTTTGGTATTGAGGTGTTTTTTGGGTTGGATTGGTTTTTTTTGGTTTCTCTTTCCTAGTTGGCTCCTTCCTTCTGCCACCCTCACATCTTTACTAGTTTTTCAAGCTGCTTGAAGATTCCAGTTCTGGTTCAGAAAAAGCAGATTGATCTTTCTTCTGGGTGGTTTGTCTTGGGAGTCAAGTTTCAGAACTCACATGTGTTGGGCTGAAAATCTTGGGATGCTGTTGACAGCCACTGAAATGGCAGAGCACTGGCTGGGATGCTGCCTTAGTTCCTTTTGCATCACTGAAAGAGTTCTAAGAGATTGCCCTAAAAGGGTGCCAGTAAGCTGTATTGTCTTTCAAAGGTGTTTTATTAGCTTGGACTGTATGTGGAACTTTCTTTAAAACTTCCTAAACCAGAGCTTTCTAAGCAGCCATTGCACACCTCCTGCTACTTTTTAACACTTAGTGAATGAGACGAGCTATTAATAATTTGTACTCTACTTTTCTTACCATAAATAAGTGAAAGCTTTCCATCACATGCTAAATACTGTGAAACACTGCAATCAAAGGAATAATGAGCACGTTAGCCTCAAACTTGGCTGACATTTATTTCAATTCTGCTGCTTTAATAGCACACTTTAAATTATCCCTCCATCTTTCAAGCCTACAGGTAGTTTATTTGACAGACACATTCCCCTTAATTTTTAATGTGCTTTTTATTTTTATTACTGTTGTCTAAACTGTTTGAATAGAATGTCATTCATTTGTATCATTACTGGAAATACTGTGTATCTGTCACACACTTCCCACACTAGCAGTGAAGTTTAAACACTTGAAGGATGGCTAAAGGAATAGTAACAACATATGGGTCTGCTGAAGCTCCTCATACACAACACAGATACAGTGTCCCTACATAAGATCACTGCAGGGAAGGATTTTCAGCCTGCCTCTTTCCTTTGGTTTCCATCTGCCCAGTTCTTCAAAGGAGAAGGTGCTGGAGGTGTCCCAGTGATTAGTGAATGTGACTACATTGTGAGTGTGGGCGATACTTCATCTTACTCTCTGTATAAATAGATCATCTTGATACCTTTTCAAGACAGCCAGTGTTGTGGTGATTTTATTTCTTCAGAAAGGATAATTATGACAAATGTTTCCATCGCCTATTGCTGGTGCTTTGGGAAAGGAAGAAGTGATTGCAATTAGCTCCTAGTAGACAGCAGGAGAACTTAAACAAAAAGTATGTGTGCTTTGGTGTTAACTGTTTCTTTGGCAGAAATCAGTACTCACTGTAGTCCAGCTTTTCCAAGGGCACAGCATTTGGGCCAGGTGAGCACAGTATCTCAACACTGAGTGATGGCACAACAGAAGTCACAGAAGTTTGAACCATGAAGCTTGCCTGCTCCATTGGTCTCTAGGCTCCAGTTTGTCTGAATGAAATTCTGACTTTCCAGTTTCTATCAGTTCTGTCTTTGATGTTTCTGACATGGTCCCTCTCAGACAAAATCATTGGCTAACTTCTTCCAGTCCTGTTGACTCGCTTATGAGGTGTCTTCTTCCTTTCCAGCAGAGATACTTCCAGCAGCAAAGCACAACAATGTAGATCCCAAATCCTTTTGGAGGGGTTGTAGCAACAAGCCTGTCACTGAGCTCTTCCAGTTGTGAGACTTTCACTGGCACTAGAGGCTGGAGCAGGTCTCTCAGAACTATTTGTAGCATTTGAGTCAGGAAACCCTATTGGTTCACTTGAATTAAGCTTGACTATGTAGTTGGTTGAATTTTTAGGTCCTCTTAGTTATATGCAGTAATAGCAGCACTTCACTGGTAATCTGCTCTCTAAATATTTCCAGTAGCCCCAGCTAGTCTGTTTATGTGGTGCAGTCTGATTTGGACCTCACAGGATGTGGTGTTAAGGCACAAGGCTGGTGAACACCATCATTACTGTTGGATAGCAATCTAAAGTACTCTAGTGCACACCACTTGCAGCTATTGTGGAAGAAAGGGCTTTGAATGGACTTCACCCAAGACTTTTCCTGGTCTCTTGAAACCACTGTGACTTCTGTCCCAGCAGTGACTTGGTTCCTTAAGCATACAGATCAACAATAAAGCAACCTACAGCAAGAATCACCAGAGTTGTTAACCTCCATCATCCAGTTTATACCTCTGAAGTCTGGCTTCCTTTTCAAAATTACTTACGTTAGCCTGCTTTCTTGATAGTCATGGTATAGGGTGAGCAGCTTGTAATAATAATAGAAAATATTAACATAAGGTGATTCCCATTCACATTCTGGTCAGTACTTGGGGACTCAGCTCATTCTCTCATAGAGATGACCTGCATCTATCCTAGTTGAAAGTTTTCTATGTGCAGAAATTGTAACTCAATCTCTGTTCCTAAGATTGAAAATCTTTTTACCTCCCTTCAGACAGCTGAGGCACTTGACTGCTTTTGCCTATTATGGCTAGCTTTTGTTCTTGCTCTGTTGCAAGACTGATTAGCACTGCAAATTAGTCTGGTTTTCCAAAAGGAAAAATTACATGGGTAATTTTTCACTTGCCATGCTTAAAGCATCACTTAATTCGTTCAAGTTCCATGCTGTACCAAAATAGATAAGTAATTGAGATTACAGTGTGCATACATATCAGTTTAACTCTTCTTCAGTTACCAGTTTTACCAGGCACCTGGCCAGCATGTGGCTGTTCCAAGTGTCTGTAATGCCATGTAACTCTTCTCTGGGATCAGCTGCATGTAAAGATGAATGTGTTTGACTCTTCAGTAGATATTCCTCAATACCAATGCCATGCATAGGCATAGCCTCTTTTTGCCTTGAACTGCTGCGATAATCTTGACTTCTACAGGTGATTTTTATGTATTTTGACCAGATCTCCTAAGTGCAGATTGCTGTTTTTCTCTTTACACATTTGTACTTCACGACTGTACTCAATCAAGGATTTGAAGCTAATTTCTAGATAAAAGGTGTAAGATTTCCAAAGAGCAGGTCTATTTACATCTTCTTGTATCAGGTCATGAAGGAGTGATAGTATCAAGGACTCAGTAAGGTTCTCCTGCTGTTACAACTGCTTTTAACTTTGAATGTCCAAATCTTGCCTCTTCTGAGTCACCCAGATGTACGTTTTTACTCGTTAAAAAATGTAAAGAAGCTTGCAACACATTTATCATTGTTAGTTCTCTAAAAATGTTGATGCAATTCCACAGTGATTTGCATGGAAATACTCTGTAATAACACTGAACTTGTATTGTACGGGGCTGAGCACTGGAGCCTTCCTACGGAGTGAAAAATTAAAAGAAGCCTCATCCTGTTGTTGGGAAGGATTTCAGATTCTCCAAATCAAATGACTTCTCACTTTTTGTACTGTTCAGCTAATGTCTTACTGCCTCATATAATGGTGTTCAGGTTTGTTTTTAAGACCTGCTTGTAGACACAAGACAGACACAGCTTTAAGAACTGACTCAAAATAAAAAACAAGAAACTTTGTAGCATGTATTTTCTCTTTTGAGAGTGAACTTTTTGGAGCAGGGTCATGGCTACTTTAATTGGAGGCTGTGGCTGAGGCTCCTCTATTAACAGAGAATAGCAGAAGAGGGATTGGTAAGTAAGGGGGGAATTCTCCTGGTAGCATCCAAGGCCAAAAAGCCTTATTTAGTCTTGACAGCTCTTCAGTGCCTGGCTCCTCATAAAGACCAGGGTTCAGTTCTGTGACGGTCCAAAGAGCTGACTAAAAGTAAGAACTCCAGCTGATTTCAGTCTATTCTAAGTGATAACGACTTTTTAGGCTACTTACTTCAGCTACATTTGAAGCCACACACCATAAAATATGTGGGCAATCTAAGGGGGATGGCAAGTGGCCATGACTCCGTGAGCCAGTCCCTTCCTGTGACTGTGTTTCTTTGGGGGCGGGGAACAAAAAAAAAAGAAAAAAAAATCTTTCTCGAGGATTTTTCTTTCCAAAAATATTGTCAAAATTCTTCACTGAGCTAAAAATTAATCTCAGCACTATAAGAAGTTCCCCCACTCACTGCAGGAAGCACCCACATCCACAAGCATGCAGCAGCCAGAAAGGGAAGTGCATATCTTTATTAATGCTTCCCTCTCTTTTGAGCTTGGGGAGAGAGATGGAGAGAGCCAAGACAGTGATGAGGTGCTTTATAGTGGGCAATGGATAATTATTACTGTCTGTTTTCTCCCTCAGTCATTTTCACTGGAGCACTGAGGGGTTTTGTTTCAGTTTTGGTCCTTGAGCAGTTCCTGACGCAGCAGGACTGCATTCCCCTTCTACAGTCAGTAAACGGTTTGCTCTCACTCTGCTGTTTCATACTCTGGCAAGAAAAAATTCAAGCTGGGTGACCTGCCAAGGTAACCTTATAAATTTCAGTGACTTTAAAAATTTCATCAACCTTAACCATATGTGCTGAATGCCCCCAACAGCTGCGGGTTAAGAAGGGCATTCAACATGTAATTACCTCAAAACTGACTTTTTCTCCTGCTTAGTGCCCATGAGTCTCTCCTTGCCGTGGCTGGCTGGCTCCCATTCAAGTGATGATCCAGCATGCTGCATGCTGGTGATGCAGCAGCCTCTACTGAGCCCACTGAAGCATGAGACAAGCTGCAGGGGTGAGGAGAAGTGAAGGGCTGCCTTTCACCTTTTAATTATTTTTTACTTTTTTCTTTTCCCTAAAAATTCTGCAAAAATACCTCCAATTTTTGTTCGGGTTTTTGTTTTGCTTTGCTTAGTTTTTAAATGGCCACTTATTAGTCCCTCTCTGCAAACAAATAATTTTGCCTAAGGATTCTTGGACAATTGCAGCTTTACTCACAGTAGTAGCTGGGCAGACTTGGGTCACACTTAGGAAAGGGAGGACTGAATTAGACCTCACTCATTTATAGTCCGGTGCTGAGTGTTGCTGTTGATGTCAGGATATTCATTATCTGTATGGCTGGTCACTTTTGAAAACAGAACTGGTAATTTGTAGAAAATGTGCTTAGAGCAGTAATTCTCTGGGATAGATTGGTTTTTCATACTAGAAATGTTGGCTGAGGTGATAGTGATCCCCCATGGAGTGGGGCATGGTGGCTGAATAAATCCATCAGCAGGTTTAGAACCGTGATAGTGCAAACAGAGTTACCCTAGGTTTGGTACATGGTAGTGCTTGTAAAGCAGTAAGGAGAGTACACTGTTCAACCTGAGGGTAAAGGAGCTCAAGTTCCTGTTTGCTGCAAGGCATTTACACCCACTCATCAGAGGAGAAAGGCACTGTCTCTGTCACATGGAGGTGCTTCCTTGTCGTGAAGTGTATTTTGCTGTGGCAGGCCACTTAACTGTGTTACACTGCAAGTAGTACAATTGGGAAAGAAGTTCTGTACTTACACGTGAAAATGTTGGTCCTCTTTTTAGGAGAATTATGCATCCAAGTTTCTGGGCTTGAGTAGGTGCAGTGATACTGAGGGTGGGATCCATGTAACCCTGAGATCAGCTTAGTTGGTCAGAGCATGGTGCTAATAATGCCAGGGTTGTGGGTTTGATCCCTGTATGGGCCATTCACGTAAGAGCTGGACTCGATGATCTTTGTGGGTCCCTTCCAACTCAGAATATTCTCTGATTCTGTAATTGGAGATATCTGCTCTAGTTATTAGTCTGGGCTCTTATAGTCTATTGACAGCAATACAGACCTTTAGGGCACAATTCATTGCATCAAAAATTGTGTTATTAGGCATCCAAAAATCATCATATGACTTGTAACCCTGAAGGCCAGTTTGTAACCACTTCTTTGGCTATTGGTAGGTGTGTCTGCAGATGTCTTAAGTAAGCAAGATCACCCCATGGGGGCCTGATGAGGGAAATGAAAACTAATTCCTGAAAATGGCTGATGCCTGAAAAAACAGAAATCACTTAATTTTGGAACTCTTTGTAATGTCCTGTAGCCTGTGACCTTCATTAATACTTTGTAGGAATGCAGTGGCCCGTGAGATAATTTTAGTGCAGTGCTGTGATTTTCTTTCTTTCTGATCTCTGATAAAGTTGGAAAGATCAGCATTCCTATGAGGTGTACTGCCTGTTTCTAGTTAGGAGCTGGGTTTTTTAATTCCTGGCAGGTCTGCTTCTAATAATGTCCATGAATCTGACTTTGCCATCACAATCACATATTGATTAAATTCAGCATTTGACTCGATTTTTAAACTTGAGTAATCTGTCACCATCTACAGATAGCCATTTTTCTAAATATTCTTCATATCAAACTTCTGTATAGTTAATACAAAGTTTTACTTAAAACAATAGAAGAAATTAATTCAATGTTTGCATTACCATTCAGGAAAGGCCTTTCTTCACAGCGAATATTTACTTACATGGCAAGTGGATATCACTATATTACTTCTCCACACTTTAATACCAGGAGCCATAATCTATTGCAAGCAGTGATGCAGGCACCGTGGTACAGAATCAATTAGTTGTTTTTACATTACACATGCAGACTCCACATTTCCTGAAGTGACACCAAAAGACAAGCTTTAGTAAAAATCCTGTAATTAAAGTAGAAGCCCGGCCTAATACAAAGTGCTAGCTGCTGTTTTATCAGCATAATGAAGAGGATGAGGAGACATTGCCTCCATAATCAAACCCCTACACTGGCCAAAGTTCAGCACTATTTCAAACCAGCAGCAAAGCCTGTAAGTAGTCAGGTGCTGGAATCAACAGTGCCAGTGTTGTAAATCAGCAGGGGCCCTGTATTTTCAGAGCCAGAGCAGTGCAGCAGGAACACAGGTCCAATCTCCTGTGATTTCTCATTTTGGTGCTCAGAGGCTGATTTTAATAAAAAAGCATGCATCCTAAAAATTGTAGTGCTGAATTATAATTTATTTATCAGTGGTTCCTGTAAATCTTGATTTTTTTTTTTCCTGGGCTTTAGTGCTTAAAAAAGAGAAGAGCATTCTCTTTCTAGTGCATCTCATTGTAAAGGGTGCACTTTGAAGGTGAAATGAAAATTGTGATTTTTGTTTGTTTGTTTGTTTGTTTGTGTATTCTGTTGTCAGTTTATTTCAGTGATGGCAGGCTTATAAATCTGAGAACCTGGCTTCTGGTCAAAATAGAGGAAAGCTTACACTCAGATGGGCAAAATGCATATTTTTATATCCTTACTGTATTTTCTGATAGTATAGCTAGTAAAAATGCTTAATGAATAAAAACATGTAACACAAGCTCTTTAGATCCCTTGACATCTCCTGGGTTTGTTCCCTTGTTTCTGAACTGAGGTGATGACACCAACCCTTCAGGTGAGAATTTTTTTTATCATTTTGGTAAAAGGTTTGAGAGGACAGAAATTAGGCTGGTACCCTACTCTGCTAAATACACCTTCCCTTTCCCATCAGTCTTGCTGGGCTGAACACATTTTTGAGGAAGTCTTTTTGCTCTTTTACAGTTACAGATTGTACCTAGACAAGACACTTGTCCATGATCAGTAGGAACTGTTCTTGCAGATGCAGAAGTGGTCATTCAGGGCATCTTTTGATTGTAGGTGAGATACATAGGGTTTTAGGTAATTTAAGATAACGCATAGTGAAAGACTCAGATAATGCATATAGGGAAAGTCATGTAGGACTATGAGCCAGCTGGATACAAGAATTCAGCAGACTGGAGAGTCTCACATTTCTTTTAGGAGCCTCTTTAAAACTGGCAGCTTCACAAAAATAATTTGAAATTTTTACGCTGGAATTTTTGAATAGAGTTCTCCTATTAGGGAATGTTCAATGAGCATCCTATTCAAGCTGTAGCTTTGAAGGAGGTGGTGAGATTCCCACAGAAATATGTTTCTGGGTTTGCCTCAGGCTGGGAGGGTGGTTCAGCTGTTTTGGTGAGCTGTCCCTTATCCACTGATCAGTTCCTGATGGTTTAAGAGAGGGACTCTTGGAATTGACTCTTTGGTTACACTCGGAAAATTTGAAAGAAATCAGTTTTGACAACAAGGCAAGCAATGTTTTGATATTTTAGCCAAGCTGAAGAAGGTCTTGTAAATGAATACACTTAAATATTCAATTTTAGTATTCCTGCCAGCAATATTCCCTTTTATACATGCAGGAAATATTGCTGTGGTCATAAATACCTCCAAAAATATGTAAAGTGTTTCTAAATGCAACACCTTGAAAGCTTACTCAAACCTGGTAGAAGATACATTATGATTTGCTTTTTGGAGATACAATGAGTCACCTGTGTCACAAGGGAAGTTAAGAGTTTGCATTTCTATTTCTGAGTTGTGGAGGTCATGTAAAAACTGTAGTGCAGTCATTTGATGCTGGAATGACAGAACATTTTGGCCTAATCCTTATTTTTCCATCAGCTGCATTCTGCTTTGCAAAGTTTGGAGCTGTCAGGATCAGGCAGGTTTTTATTACAGCATATTAAACGACTTGCTATTTAAATATTTGGGTGGGAGGCACTACTTAGACAGACTTAGCTGATCTGTCTTTAAGACTGCCTGTGACAGATCAGGTAAGTGGTTTTTTTAACCCCGGCAAAATCACCTGCCACAGTTTATTTGAAAAGCCTGAGCCAAGATAGAGGAAAGCATACTGCACTAAGATGAGCATAAAACAAAGAGAAACTTACAGGTTTTTTTGGGAATCCGTGAAAACTGTGGAGTTGACATTTTGCAGTGAGTAAAATAAAAATATTTTGTATGATTTGCGGAATGACAATACCCCCCCCTTTGAAATACAGAGGAAATCACTGCAGTCAGAAATGGTTCATGAGAAGGGTGCGCTTTTTAAATGCAGCACAGCCAGCAGTAGAAAATCAAGCAGTGAATGGATGTCTTTGAAATAAATACACTTGGGCTGGCTCATCACAACTTTGTGAGCCATGTGCAGTGTCTTGTAGGAGGGAAGACATGTGGCTGGTGGTGAAATCTCCGTTGCCAGTTTTATACCACTTTACTGTAAAAATCACCCAAGTAAACAGCAGATAGCAAGAATAAACAGCAGTGGGTCATTTAACAGTTTTCTTTCCCTCACATGAGCTTTTCACAGAGCAAACCTCTCTAAGTGAGGAAGGGATGACTTTGGGGTGAATAGGGTGGTGAGACACTGGAGCAGGTTGCCCAAAGAATTTGTGAATGTCCCATCCCTGGAACTGTTCAAGGCCAGGCTGGATGGGGGTTCTGAGCAACCTGGTCTAGTGGAAG
Organism: Brachypodius melanocephalos; assembly: GCA_013398615.1. Lineage (NCBI taxonomy): Eukaryota > Metazoa > Chordata > Aves > Passeriformes > Pycnonotidae > Brachypodius > Brachypodius melanocephalos. Next base: position 44,203,537 of record VZSR01003803.1, read on the forward strand.
GTGTCTCTGTCCATGGCAGGGAGGTTGGAACTAGATCTTCTAGGTCCCTTCCAACCCAAACCTTTCTATGATTCTATAATAAAAGAGCAGAGGAAAGAGCTTTTCTGGGCTCTGGAGAAAACAAAGGATCAGGATGGGTCAGATGGAAAGTTGACTATGACTGCAGTGTAGTGGTGTATCTGGTTTGTATTGCTCGGCAATCTCTATGCTTTACCTGGCAAAATGTGGAGACTGTTTTCACTGAGGTTACAATGACAGTGTAATAAAACATGCACCTAAAGGAAGATGCCACCTTATCCTAATATAGAAAATTAGCAGGTAATTATCCTGTTGAGAAACACACATAAATTTATTACAATGTCATTTCCTGTGATGCAATGGTAATTCAAGAGTGAAGCCCTCCATACACCATTTAATGAAACACTTTTGAAAACACATGACTTAACACAGGACTGCTGCTCTGACCTGCTGGCTCTTGTGGCAGACTGGGAGAGTGAGGCTGCACATGGATGCAGCGTTTACCATCACCCTGGTGAGCACATCATTATTCCTTAACCACCCCCAGCCTCTTCCAGGTGGCCAGGAGTGCCCATTTGGAGACATGAGTAGAAGTTTAGGCAATGGGGCAGTTTGTGTGACACCACTGAGTAGCTTTCCAACTGTTGTAATGAGAGCTTAATTATCCATTAGTGAGGTGTGCGGCTGAATGGGGCTGGAATCAAAGAGCAGTATGTGATCCACCAAGAACATGTGCTTTTTGTATGGGAGTCCAGTAATGTCCCCTCCAAGTGAAAATGCTAAATGGAAGCCATATCCTGCCTCACTTTTAATGAGGAAAGAGAAGGGATAAGGAGCAATTTAGCCTTGGCTTCTTTAGACTCTTACAGAGCAGACTGAAGCTTTTCTTACTTTGGAAAGAACTGGAGTGTTAAAAAAGTGAAGGTGTTGATGTGTATGTGTATGTGAGTGGTTGTGGATGTGGATGTGACAGCTGTAATGCTGGCATTCAAGAAGTAAAGTAAATTTCACTCAAGGAAAAGCTTTGCGTGTGGGACCCACTGACCCGTTTGACCGAAGGATATTTTCCAGAAAGTCATACAGCCTTCATCTGAAATTTCAATAAATGGAGTAACTGGCACTTCCTCTGGTAGTTTGTTTCAAAGGTTAATCACCTTCTCTGCTAGAAGTAGAGGCATTAATTCTCATTTAAATTTATCTAGCTTCAGCTTCTAGTCATTGGTTCTTGTTAAGTCATTCCCCATTAGGTTAAATAGGCCTTTAATATTGGCGTTTTCTCCCTGAAAATGTAGAGCTTTGCTGTAATCAAATCCCTTCTTAGTCTTATTTTGAAAACGAAACAGTTTTAACTTCTGAAGTCCTTCACCATAACAACTTTTCCCAGCTCTCAGCGAAGTGTAACATAGGTTCTCCACTTTTGTGTAATTCTTGTAAAAGGAAAATGGCAGAATGCTATATGATATTCTGATATTGTTGCCACCCGTGGGATAGTTAGAGGGAAAATTCTTTCTCCTGATTGTTGCTTCATTTATCCAACCCAGTGCTATATTTAATATTTTTGCTGATTTGTCTGAGACAATTCTTCACTCAGTCCAACTTGCCATTTTTCAGAGAACAAAGACATGCATTAATTGTTGGAGAAGGGAACTTTCCTATCTTTCGTGGTGTCTAATAAACAAAGACACTACCTTCCAAAGAAAATAAAAACTTAATGTGGCAGTCCAGAGATTATGGAAGGAATGGACACTTTTGATGGCAAAAAGAAATCTACTGTGTAACACACTTTTGTTTTATTGCCAGTAGGAGGCCTGATGGAATTTTTTTTGTGCTTCAGCCAATTTTAAAATCCAATGGGAAGCAGCCACTGAGTTTGAGGTCAAGTTTTCAGAAATAAGGCTCTGATATAGTGATCTAAACTCCGAAACCACTCTGTGCAAAAGCATCAAGAAGCCGTTTATGAAATTACTTGGTAACATCTAAGGACACCTTTGTAAAGGAGGTTTCTAAGCTTCTCTAATTATAGAACTGACCATGCTGTACATCATATATGTGCAGTCTCTTTAACAAGCTGTCTTTCATGTCAGATTTTCTTGTCTTTCGCTTGTCAAATTGTAGCGTTTGCGTTATTGATTGCTGGTTATGTTCTGTTCAGCTCTCAACAGCACTTCAGCAAAGTCTTTTCTAGGGTATGTGATTGTACCATATCTGTCTGCCTGTTCTTCTTCAGTGAATCTGCTGTAAAAAATTTGATAGAGGTGAAAAGGTCTCAGATTATTACCTCAATGCATTTCGTAAAGCAAAGTAACTGGATGGAGGAACTCTGCTTGAAAGGTCTCTATTGTGGGCTCTCCTCAGTGAAATCAGAGGGAAGGTTTTGTGTGTTCTAACCATAAGAAATGATGTGACTGGAGCTCAAGCCCTAGCCCAGGTACACAGTTCCTGTTCCTTCCTGCTTGTTGATGCCACAAGCTCATACAGAACGTCTTCTGATGCACTTTTACTCTATTCATACAGTCCATCTATAGGGTATCCTTTTCTAGGTTAAATTACATTTTTTAATTTATTTCTAAGCAGCACTCCAATACTGAACAGACATTTAGAGGATGCAATGAAAGTACAATGTACATTGTAATAGTATAGGAGGTAGACATGCAAAAAACCCTGTTTTCAGAAGAGTGTTGCTATGTCAAATTAAGCACGTCAAGGAGTCAAGGATTGCCAGAAGTAAAACAGATTCGTGTTGCTTTAATTTCCTTCTTTCATTTATGTGATTTATAATCCAGATTCTGGAGTGCCAAGTGCCTGTTATGTATATTCACCCTGACACAAGCATATTTTTTAATTATACTGAGATAGTGCATAATGACAAAAACTTTGTTATGAGGTGGATGAGCTGTTGCATACAGAATTCTTCATTCACCAATCGTACTGTGCCATCCTAGCATTTGTAATTTAAATATTTAGAAGCGTACCGGGTCGTGGGTAGGGAGAAGGTGAGATAAGGTGCCAAGATCCAGCATTTAATGTGAACTATTTCACACAAATCCCATGCAGGAGACTCCTTTACATGGCATGGAGCAGACCTCTGCAGTGTGTGAGGCAGCAGGTAACTCTTGGCAAGAGAGCAGAGCAGCAGCCAGACTGGAGAACTGTGAGTTTCTCACCCAGCCCTCTCTCCTGCCAGCAGAGCATTGCTGAGAGGTCCCTAAATCTTAAATTCTGTGTGGGAGAGTGCTCCCAGGCTTTTCTTCACCTTTTTCTGCCACTGCCCTTCCCTCCCCAAGGTAGCTAGTCCTGCATGGATCAATGTATGAACAGTTTTATGGAAGTGGTGTGATATGACATTTGCGTAACACCTCAATGCGCATGTGCTCCTGGCACTAGGGTAGCAGCTAAGCTGTGTTTTGCTATTCCAAAGCATAATCATGTTCAGGCTGTTCCATAAAGTGATTGTAAATTACTACATATCAACTGGGTAATACAGAGAAGAGATTTTTTTAAAAAATATTTCTATCACTGACTTTCCCAGAGAAAAAAAGAATGCGCATATATTAGTCTTTGAAAACTTCAGCCCCAAATACTGAAATTTAATTAGATACTGAAATTACCTTATCACCACTTTAGTGGGATATAGTACTGTCAGCTGTCATTATAGTAACATAAACTGGTACATATAATTTGGTATTTTGTTATGTAAAACCTGCTGGAAGGGTTCCTCTGAGTCCTTTGGGTTGCAGATTTGCTTAAGTTGAGTTCCTTCTCACAAATTTCAAGCTAATGAATCCCAGTTGCAAGTATTATGTTATTATGTAAACCCTGTTTAATAATTGTTTTAAAAATTCAAGTGGTAATTTCCTGTACTGCTGAAGGTTTCATATATTGCATTTTCAATGATAAGGGAGCTCATCTGGCATTTTTTAGTCTTTATTGGGAAAGATAGTGTATCAAAACAAGACTTGAGTTCATGATGCAGTGCCCTTTTTGATATTCCAGATAAATAATTCCATTTTAATTTCACAGTGGGAAAACAACTGATTGAGATTTAATGTCGTATACAAGGAGCTGCACAATATGTTGGTTATTTGTCAATCTGATGGAAGAGCAGAGGAGTTTACTTCCTTTGATTCCAGCCATGCTATATTTTATGACTGACTTTTACTTGTTTTACTCATTCCAGATAAAAATCTGTCATGATTATACATCAGAAAACATTTCATTATTCCATCCATGAGAAATAACCGTAGTCAGTGCAGAAGCAACAGATTGCTGCCTCTTGCAAGCTTTATGGAAGTGTGCTGTAATGAGACTGAGTACCCTGGATCGATAGTTCTCTCTGGTAATACAATCTGCTGTCAGATAACCTCCAACAGCTTTACAGATTTAATGAACTCCCTGGGTTGATGATAAAAATATAATGTAAGGAGGAAACTAAAACAACATCATGTATTAGATGTAGCCCTAGGCAACATTTTATGACCGTCTTTCCTTCAGTTGTATATTTTTAATTATAAAGTCAGTATGTATCAAGCACTGTCCTGAAAGTCTCCATCAGTGAAATTCATCTTGCTCTTCTCAAGTCAAGGATAAGGAGACTTCATGTAGGGAACTAAATGAGAATTTTAAGCTCTGCATTCGCACCACTTTGGTGGTGGTATTTGAACCCGTGAGCTGGAGGAAAAGCCAATTCTCCTTGTGACCTCTTCCAGGCAATTAAACTCTTTTGGAGGATAATACTCCAATCCCCCTCTGCCCCATCCACAGTAGGATCTTAATTCCTACTGGTTTTTTTTAGAATGGAGGAATTCACAGAAAGCAGCATGAATCTGTAGTTGTAGCACAATCAATAAAAACAAGTGTCAGAACTTCTGCTAAAAATACTGTTTAGGACTCAGAAGTTAAGTCTTAGGAAATTATACCTATTGTATATCTATTATATATATATATGTATATATATAGTATATCTACTATAAAGAAGCAAACCTCTTAGATAAGACACTGGATAGCTGTAGGAGTAACCTCAAGTGTGCATAGGTTTGAGCACACTGATGCAGGCATTAAGGATTTGTGCCTATGATAGAAAGATGGAAAGCTAGCTTAATATTTTGGAGAGGCATTAAAAATTATTTTCCTACCTAGAAAAAGGTAATAAAAATTGCCAGTTGCATGTAGTAACAATTAATTGGTTTTTCAGATTTTCAATCAAGTAGATAAGAACTCTCATGCAGGTTTCAGACTTTGTATAAAAGTTAGGAAAAACAAACGTAAAAGCAGTATGACCTCTAGTCAGATTGAAAAAGATACACTGTGGTTGTTCTTATTTCTTCTATTGTCTTTGCTCTCCAAATGAAAAAAAAAGTGGCATTGTGATGCTACTTACTAAATTTCTGTTGAGGATATCTAGACTTCCTCCCAGCAGTTTTGATGCAGTTCCTTCGTGGTTCTAAATTCTGTCATTCACATGCTGCTGCCATTCAGCCTTCCTTTGCTCCTTTGGCGTGGTGGGAGTGCAGCATCCATCCAGGTGCCAGGTATTTCTTCCCTGAGCAGCCTATTTTTTGGCCTCTTTCAAAAGACAGAAGTGCCATCCACAATGATTTATTAGAGGAGCAATGTTCATAACAGCACTGACACTGCTTAATATCCCATAGGTTTGATTGGTAATGTTAGTGGGAAGAAGGCAGAATTTATGTTAACAATTTAGTCCTGTTAGAATTACTGAAAAAGGGAAATATCTCTAAAGGAATAAAAGCAAGGAGTTATATTTATGATAGTATCAGAATTCCTGGGGGAATAGTGCATTAAGTAAACAGGAACCACATTGTGTGTTTTGTTATCATGTCTTTTATAGATCAGAAGCTTTTAAACCAAATAAGATCACACTGTCCCATAAAAGTGAATTCTTTCCTTTTGGCTTTGATATATTTCCTATCAGGAAATAGAAGCAGAAGACTGGACTGAATGTGTAAACTGAATTTAAAAAGAGGATGTTCACTTACATTATTTCTCTAAATGATCTGAGCTCCAGGGGCTGGCAGATGCTTTTATAGGAATCCTTTGAATGTTGGACGGAGATATTTTTATGCATGCTGTTAGACCTACTAATATTTTTCTTAAGGAATCTTACTGCTACTTGAGCCATTATTTTCAGTGCAATTCATTCTTGTTAAGTTCTGGAATTTACCATGTTAGTGGCCTGCTGCCTCTTACAAGAATGAAACCTCTTCTAGGGTTGAAGTCTACTGAGATTCCTCCATGCTGACTGCATTTGATGAGGCTTCACTGATTTTGAGAGTTGACTGGTATTTTGCTGAGACTTACTTAGAAGGGACATTGAGTTTTGTTGCAAACAGCTTGTTGTTTATGAAACACTTCAGGGGAAATAGGTATGTATTGAGAGGGGGAGAAGGAAATTGTGAGCTGAATATAATAAGCTTTTAGCTGAATACAGTAAGGTGGACATAAGTAGTTAATATGTCTTTGGGGAAATTGTATTTCAGTATTTTCATAGGAATATACAGATACTCCTTTCAATTGCAGCTGATTCCTCATAAGAGCTTTGCAGAAGGGCACAATTATTTAGGCCTGTCTGAACAGGTATGTGGAACAACTCTTCCTAGCTTTATTGAGCTAACAGAAGACCCAAAGGCAAAAGACATGGTTCTTGGGATTACTCTTGCCCCAATCAAATCATCTGTTGCTGTGATTGGAGAGAAACTGTTCTTGACCTTTTATCAAATTAAGAGAGAGCTCCTGGAAGTGTATATATCTTTTCCTCAATGTTTAATCTTGTTCATCACCTCCCTTTTAAAGTCGTAGTCTTTAGTAGCTTCTTAAAGTACATCAACAGCAGAATTTCTCATTGCTCATTGTAAGTGTCAGAAATGTTTTTAACATAAGTTATCACCTTCATTTGCACGAAGCAGGTGTTTTTGATCATGACTATCCCTACAGAGTTCCTTCTGTGTGATCACATGCAGAATGAAGAATCTTTTTCAGTTCAGAGGTCCCAGTAAGTCAGTTTTCTAGTTCATCTTCATCTCATGGGGAATGAGCTTGTTTAAGAGGAAATTCAGTTATCTGGTCCTGCAGTCTTATGTGATTTTAGCAGCAAACTTTTTCCTCTTCTAACTTTTCTACAGCAGTCTATTTTTATAAAGCTTACCTTTGATCTCAGTATGCTTTCACTCTTACAGTGCATTCTGAAGCAAAACTTGGCAACAGCTGTCACAAACTAATGAAGAACATCCCTGAATATCAAATGTAACATGAAACTCTCTGAGTGTGGTGGCTTGTTCCCAAAAAATGTCTACTCTTTTGCTATGCAGCATGTAGCAAATACAGTATAGACAGCCATCTCCCAGTATGTGGACTACTTGATTGCAGCCTAAAAATAAGACATAGTTTTATAGGTGACAAAAAGCAATAATACTTGGTTGAGGTATTAATGGATGAAAATATCAGCTCTGTGTACAAAAATGCCTGTGCTCTGCTGATACCAGCATTTTATAAGAGACAATCTGCATGTTTCTCTTCGATGATTTTCTAGTACATAGCCCTAAGGGTGTCTACAGAGAAGATTAAGACAAAAGAGGTTTTTAGTGGCAAAGCAAAAACACAATCTGCCCCAGCTTTACAGAGTGTTTTACAGAGGAACACTTATACCCCAATGCCTATGTCCTAACAGTATACCTAAGCCATGCAACTAAAAAGAGAATAATTTGGAATTTGCGAAAATGCAAGAGAAAGACAGAAATTTGCATTAACAAAACGTAAAAAAAAAAAAAAAATCAGGCAGCAGGCTTGGCTATATTTCACTACACTGAACTGATTTGCTAATTGTATTTTATTAGCTGAATGTTGTTTTCTTAGCATGAAAGATTAACAACAGCTCTTTCTTCCTTTGCCTGTTTAGAAGCAGGAGCCCTCCTAGAAGCCTCTCCAGGCAAAGTCATATTAAATAACAGTTTAGGAGGGTGGATTGGATAAAATTTGGAGATAATTGATGACAAGATTGCTACTGGTTGTCTATGGAATATCTCAAGGTTTCATCTGTTCTTTTGGGACTATCATGCATAACACCCTTGCCACATAGATCTCAGCAAGGCTGCTCTAGAGAGCCACAGTGTTTAAATGCCCCTTTTAACAAGAATATTCATAGTGCACTGGAGACAGCTTTGCTTGAGCTGAGCCCTTATGGAAACATCTGTCAGTCAAGTTTTAGTTTTGTTTTTCCTTACTTCTTTTTTAAGTCAGAGTACATATGTGTGTATGCCATAGCAAGAATCAAATCCTCTTAATTTTTGATAGATCTGTCCCACAATATGCTATTCCTATGTAAGCATCAACTCTGAGCATAGAGTAGGGAGGGAAATGCAATATTCAACAGAAGTGCTAAATTTAAAAAGTACTAGAGGTTGTGCATACACTTGTCCTCCAACCACTCCATAACTTTTCTATTTAGGGCATTAAGTGTGTCTGTGGCTGACTTTGAAGTTGAGTGACTTTGTTCCAAGAAATAAAACAGCGTATCTGGAGGTACCAGTGCCTATCTGGGTTTTACTGATCACGTTATACTCCAGGGGAGAAAGTGTTGTGGAAATTAGCTATTGCCTGCTGTAGTCCAGCAGAAGGGGATAGACACAGAAACCCCAGCATGGGACAGACCAAACTCAGCAACAACAGTATAAGGATTTTATAGGAATTGATGAAGGCTTCAAGCCCTGCACTCTTCCCTGGAAATACATTTTCAGGCAACATTATAGTATAACAGTATATATATATATGTATATAACAGTACTGCTCATCCAGAATGTAGATTCAAAGGAAGTGTTCACTGCTGTTGGCTCCTTTCTGAGAAATCAGTGTACTTAATGCAGAACTGAAGGTACAAGAATCAGAAATTTTGTAAGCTTCCCACGTGGTTGAACTTTGAAAGTTTAGGAAATGACATTTTCATTAAATAATTACTTTAGCCAAGCATATTTTACAGTTCAAAATGTAAGGACTATCCTCTTTGTGTACTTTAATGCCTTTCAGGACAATTATAGTCACTGTAGAAATCTCATTATAGTGATTAGCTTTTTATCAATGGGTCTCAGAGCACTATCTAAAGGAGCTGAGAATTATTATCCCTGTTTCATGTGTGATGAAAGAGTCAAAAGGTGATGAAAAGGCTGGCAAAGGACAACTGGAAGAGTGTAACAATGGCCAAAATAGGAACAGAGATGAGGACAAGCCTCATGCATTATCCAGGAGGCTGTTCTTCCTCACTCTTTGCTTTCTAGTGATGTTTTCTCTCAAAGATCAATATTCAGGTTATATAATTGTGTTTTGCACTGACACAGAGAACTGCATAACATGTGTTTATATTTAATGCAGCACTTATGCATGTATTCAAACACGGTGCAAGTGCCTCCCCTTCAAGGCTGGTGCTCCTTACCCAGAGGTTCATGTGCTGAATCAGACATTTGCTACATTATGCTTCCTAATGCAGAATGAAGTGATCTACTGGGCCCTTCCCTTTCCATGAGCATGACTATGCCAAAACCATTTGGATTATTTATAATAAAGTTATTCACAATTATTTATAATACAAGCTATTTACAATTATTTGTCAGATTCATCTGGCAAAAGGAATTTTCCTTTCACCTCACATGTGCTGTTCTGTATAAAACGTAGTAGATAATTTAAATCCAAATGCACTCACCACCAGCTAGGTGCAGACTAACCCACCTATTACCCCCAGAGGGTCACTGAGAACATTAAACCTGAATTGCCTTTTAGAGATGTCTTTGCCTCTCTCTTGAATGCAGAGACAACTTGTGGTGACCAGAATCCAACCCTGAGTGTCTCAGGAGCTCCAGACTGGCTAGAGAGAGAGAACATCCCTCCTTTTTATGTATGCATAGTTAAACTTGTCAGTGAGAGAGCAGGTCAGCAAGCCTTCAGCAGAGGCTACTGTAGCAGGTAGCAATGCTGAAACCTGTGTTTCCACTGGAATGAATCATTCAAGACAACGCTGGTTTTATACAGTGCTCCACAGAATGGGGGGAGCTGACATGTTGTTTGAAAAGGTCACTTAAAACCTATAGGTGGTTGGCAATTATTAATATTTATTACTTGTCTAAGGAACTTTATGTGAAGATATTCCTTAGAGCTTGTGAGCTGACAGATAAAACTGATAAAGTTCCTGTTCTTATCTGTTAGAAACTTTTTTTTTTCCTTTTCTCTTCTTTCTTAGAATTTATTCTGTGCATCATGTTTTTTGCTGAACAACTTGGAAGTGAGAGGAAATTATATTACTATTATTATTATTTGGAGCTATACAATTATACTATTAAGGTTAATGATGCCAGCAATTAAAAGGCATCTAGTTATTTGGAAACTGTCAGTTGGGACAAATTGTTCTTTAATGTCTCTACACATGGATTACTTTGATGGGATTGTAGGAAATTGGTAGGTCAGTGCAATATTTCTTGTTGCTTTTTGCTGTCAGGAGCCTTTCTCTGCTGTCCTTGAAAAGTATTGTAGGAAAGTATAAACCACATTATGCCATCCCTTATCTTTCTTATGGGTATTAGTTACAAATATTCTCATTAACTCTTTGTCAATGAATTATGGACCAGCTATTTACGGTACAGAATTATAAATTGTCTGTGAATGTTTGTGCTCATGGGTTTCTGGCTCTGAAATTGCCTGTTTTTTTACAAAACTGTTAGTTGTAAAACACGCCTGGATTTCTAGGGTATGAATGGCTTTGTCAGGTAAGCCCTCCAATAAAATTTTCCCTTTCTGGAAGATTTTGCAGTGCTTAATTTATCTTTTTTTTTCCTCATGAAAAATCTTTGCAAGCATCAGGCAAGTTGCTCACTTGTGCTTACATGAAACCACAACTTCATATGCAGCCAAGAGAGAGGAATATCTATAAAGTCAAAATTTTGCAACCACTACTTTTGATAAAAGTCCATGTTATTTAAAACCTAGGTGGGAGCAGTGGTGTTTTCTGGCATTCCATGCTCTGTTTTGACTCTTCATTAGACATCCCTCAGTGAGCATATGTTGTCATACCTGCAGTGGTTTTCCCTGCAATACTGTCAGGTTTATTTTGGGCAATTAGATGTGACAACATCAACATTTAGTGTATTGCTTGTATTCCCTGAACTCAGTAAGGGGAACAGCTGGTTAATACTGGTAATACATTGAAATGAGCACACGTGGATGCACAAATACATACAATTATCTGGGGGATGGTTGGTGTGATTTTATGAAGCTACTCTCGTGCCAACTAACAGTTAAAGGTTTAAAAAAAAAGGTTTCATTTGTTTCTCAAAGTGGTAAACCACAATAAAGGATCAGTGTCCCAATCTAGGAAACACTTCTAGTTAAAAATGGTATTTGGATGCTTGAAGTTAAGAACAGCACAGGAAAAAGTACTTGAAACGGAACTGCAAAATGGAAGCCATAGCATTAGGTGCTCCCCTCCCTTCTCTGTGCAACTTCCAGTAGAAAAAGAAAAAAATCGCAGCAAAACCCAAAGCATATTTCAAAACTTTATTTTCAATACAGGTGAAATATGTTGTTTAAATGGGAATGCAGACAGTGGTCTTGCAATTAGAGCAGCACTAATAAGTTGCTGGTGAACTTCAGTGGGAGCCTATGCAAAGCACCTAACCACAAACACCCATCCTAATTTACCTCCTTGTAGTAAATGGGGTACTTGCTAAAACAGCTCTAATTCTGTGTTCCTTTAAAAGTGGAAATATGTTTTATTGGTTCATCCTGCAAAGCAGACAAACTGCAATGGGATGTAACCAAGTACAGAAGAATTTGGAGAAGTTAATTTTTTTTTCATTGTGCCCTGTTTTCTACTTCCTGCCAAATTTCCTTTCCTTTAAAGGAAAATAAAATCTCCACGAGGAGTCTTGTGCCCAAAAGCAGTTTGTTTTAAGTGGTGAATGAATGAATGTTCTTTAGAGTTTTCATGTTCACCACAAATACGGACTCGGTTTGCAAGCAGCTCTCTAAACTAGCTCAAGTCTGAATTTTACAAGACAGGAAAAATCCTCCTGCTTTTAATAAGAAAGTCTAAAAGTGATTCCTTTCCCAAAGGCTAGAAATGCCAACTATTCATTCATTTTTTGTTTTCCTAAATAATTGCATAGTTTAACATAACTGTCTGATGAATATTGTTTATTTAGTCTTAATATTTAATTGCTCATGCGAAACAATTATCCAGGTTTTTGCAACAACTTTGAAATCTGTTTAGGAAAATAAATACAGTAATTAGAAATTAAAAGTCCTGTTGCTCAGTATAATAACTACATTAGTTTTAAGCAATAAAGTGAAGCTAAGCTTTGTTCCTTAATTACTATTATTATTATTTTTTCTAATGTGTATGTGCCCCATGTCTGTTCCCTGCCTGGGGCATCACATTTGCAGAAGCTGGTCCTGAGACTGTCTCCAGCTAGTTTTGCATGTACACCATGGTGCTCAGTTCATAAAGAACCAGGTGACTGATCACGCTGCTAGAATGAAAGGGTAAATGAGAAAACATTTAACTAACCACAGGAAACCTAATTATAATCAAAATCAAGTTATATTTTCTCCTAATTTCTGAAGTATTTCTGGTGTGGGAATTATTTTTGCATCACTAGCTGTAATTGTTTCTTAAGTATATATAAACCTTTTCACAGTTGCAAGTTTTAGCATCAGATGGGACAATCATCTCAGGCAAAGCCCGAGTTGCAATGCTACTAATTCTGGATGCTCCTGAGCCTCTCAGCTCAGTCCATACTAGCACTTTCCTCAAGTGCCATTCTGAATTCATATGCCCGTGTTTTTGATTTCCCAGCACAGTGGATTCAAATCTGAACTTTATAGCTGGGCAGAACTTTGTTTTAGGTCCAGGAGAAACAGTCATATAGTGTCATGACTGTGACCTCTACCAAATGAGGTCAAGAACCTAATGAAATCTCATTCATATAGCTACAGTGATGTTTTTAATGAGGCAGAACTAAACTCCAGCTAGGTAGGAAAGCAAAGGGCTTCCTATGCTTGCTCCACATAGTGCTAAAGAGCAGTAAATTGGATGTGGTGAATTTAGGAACAAGTGTGTGTCATAGATGAGGGAAGTTTCTCAGAGTTAGTGCTGGATGTTGACTGTGAGCAGCCTTTCCTGAATGGCTTCTGAGTTACTGCCCTCAAGATTGTGAAGGTAAACCCTGCATAACCACGCTGACCAAGCTCATTATAAGCCAGATGAGCACTGCCACTCTGACATTAATGCTTAAGATATCTTGACTTAGGGTCTTGATCAACAAAAATAAAAGGGGTTTCTCGAGGATGTGTGAATTTGTGTTAGCCCCCTTGCCCCTGGCAAACAGCATAATCTGTTTTCTCTCAGGCAAAGCAAAACCACAGTATTTGTTTTTTCAGGGAGCGAATACTGAATTGCCTAGAAAGACCATTTCCTGTTGGGAGGGTTGAGGACCAACAGGGATCCTCTGATTCAGTGATGCCTCTGTGTGGAAAAGGAAACTGCCTGTCTGCTTTTCCAAAAAGGGAGGGAAGTATTGCCCTTCTCTGTGCTCCCCTGACCACAGAGAGACCTGTCCTGTTGTGGTCCAGGAGGTTGCAGGGTGCTCTCCAGGAGCTACCTTAAGGGCAGCGGAAGTGGGATTCAGGACACAGGCAGTTCCTATTTGTGCAGGAGTTAGGACACCAGCCAGCCTGATCAAGAAACTTATGGGACTCTGGCATCCTCAAGATGCTGCTTCAGTACATCCTTGCATCAGGAAAAACACTTGGTTTTCCATGCAGATGATAAAGCCCATCCTAGGAGGGAAAGAATTCCTGTTGATGGAGAGAGCACAAATTCACACGATGCTTTGCTTGTGCATAAAGATAAATTATGCTTTGCATTTTTAGTCAGCTGTGTCTCTCTTTTTAATTGCTTTTTATTCAGATCTGAGATACTTTGCATTAATTCTGAATCCCCTTGGCAATGGCTTGCTAGAAATCTTTGAAGAGTGTGGAAGAGTAGACTTTTTGATCTGATAAAAGACCCACAAAAATCGCTTGCCACGTGCACCATTTGTAATCAGAGGCTATTGAAGAGACTGAATGCATTTCAGTATCTTCATTAAACTTGGTGTCACTTTTGTATTTCCTCATTCTGTCTGTTAAGTTTCAGGGGAAGCCAAATTCCTCCACTACGGGGAGTGTGTGGAGCAGTTGGCAGTAATAAGACTTGAGCCAGAGGATGACAAGTGAGCTGAAGAAGCCCAGCAGCAATGCTTGTAAGAACAGTGTGTCACAGAGATCATTTTAAGGCTGTTATTGATTGGGGAAAGATGAATGTGTCTTTTAATGGTATTCTTTGGTGTATCATTGATCTTCATACAGCCCTACCAAGCTGCCTTCGGGTGCTTCACTGAGAGCACCATATGTTCTAGCCTGTGGCTGTGCAGTGATAAATTAGACGGCACCAAGCTGCTACTGAGTGCTTCCCTCTCCCTTCAGGCTTTTCCCCAAAAAGCTGCTTGCTGCACTGGCCCAGCAGCCAGTGCTGAACTTGTACACAGCTTCTCTTTGTTTTCTTACATCTCTGGTAGGGCTCATGAATGTGCTGTTGTGACAGAATGAAGCTTCTGAAATTTAGTTAGAGAGTAGTAAGAGAGTGGCTTGCCCCTTCTATACAGTGAATTGCTTAAAAGCTGTATTTTCTGTTTGTGTTTGTTCTCAAATAGCAGGGCATGCTTCAAAACAAACATTGGGATTACAGCTGTATCAGTCTCCTGGATTGATCGGACTGACCCCCTCTGTCACAGCAAGAAGGTGACAGGTGTGTTCCTGAAAGCAGGAATCCCTGGCAGGAATGGTGTTCAGTCCCAGGCACAACATTTTTCAAACAGGTTCTAAGCACCTCTTCTAAATGTTGTATGTTTATATAAAATCTGATTAAAGAACATTTTAAACTTTGCGAACCATAATTATTTTTGAATGGTGCTTTCCTTCTGTTTGGGAGGGTTTGTGTTTCGTATGGCATGAATCAATAAATATTGCAGAATGGCTCCATGAAGAACCCATACTGCAGAATTAAGAAAATGTTATCATTTGCACTTTTTCTTGTTAAGGCAGCTGGGTAACTCACATGATGAAATTTAATGCTTCTTTATATGCAGTAAAAATTCATGCCAGCCGTTCAATAACCAATATGTTTTGTATTGTTTCTTGCCATGACATAGAATGAGGCTGTTTCTGAAAATCTTTTAGTTGAGTGCTATGCATATGGAGAATACTAACTATGCATGTATTCTGAAAGCACTTCTTTTTAAGAAAAATGTCAGATTTTTTTCATAGTTTTTGTTGTCTTCATTCTAATGAATTGAAAAACTACCACAGATCACACAGATGCATTTATTTGTGCGTATTTTGCATTAATGTAGCTTTGAGACGTACTCTTTCATGAGAGAATGCATTTAGTATGAATGTTTAAATAAAACTTTTCTTACCCATGAAAGGTAATTAGGTGTGGAGCTCCCAGAAGTGTACTGTTGTGTAATAGTTAATGACTGTGAAAATATCAGGAAGATTTAAAAAAGGTTAAACTGGTTTTGACAGTCTATATTGATACTCCCAAGTAACTTACTGCATTAATTATTTTGGGGTCTAGATGAAATTATGGAAGCACTCAAAAAATTGCACTCCTTTCCCTTTTTTAATTTAAAAATGTAATCATAGACCTTAAAAAAACCCACCATAATCTTTGAAAAATTTAAAAAATATGATTAATTAAACATTTTTCTCATTATTGAGAAAAGCCATGATTATGCCATGGTTCAGATGTGATTTAAATTCTTTGTCTCATCTTCAGGCCAGGTGTGATCTCCATAATGACTTTTGGTAGCTCATGGCAAACCATGCCTTCCATGCAATAAGGAAGAATAATAATTCTTCATGGGATCAAAGACAGTGCAATTATGCTTAATATATATTAAAAAGTGTAACAGGATCTCCCCACAGTCTGTGTCAGTGTGGCTCAGGCTGGAATGGCACCTCCTCACTGCTGGTTCCTCACTAGTTGGAGTTACCCTGCAGGATTACCCCAATGGTGGGTGACTCAGGCTCAGATTTGGCTCTGCTATCTCACTGCAGCTTTTCCAGAGGGAGGGAGTTTGCTGCTGTCTGAGGGCTTTCTCTAGTCACCATTTCAGCCAAAATACATGCAAAAACATAGATATTTTAGATCTTCCTTTAGATTTCTGCATTCCAGGGGACAGAGGTCTTTGGTGAAGGTAAACCTAGTTGTCTGGAAAAAAAAAAACAGAGATCCCTGTGGTATCTCCAGATTTAAAACAATAGTGGGAAGTATTTGTCACCGCCCCAAATACTTCCCGGATTTAAATAAGGACTGCTGCAATCAGGACTCTCTCTTCTGAACTTATCTCACTTTTTTCTTCCATAAGGACTTTTTTCCCCAGGAGTTCCTTGACAATTCCAGTTGCAAATCTGCAGGCTCTGGTAGATAAGCTTTGCTTGGTGACATGTTTCTTAATCTTAGTTGTACTGCATCTCTAAAGGTAGGCAAGTTTGGCATATTTGCATTATCAGTCTAATCTAAAGCCTTCTGACATAACCAGACTGTCTCCCAAGTATTCAAAAGAAGAAATATTCTTTTTCTTGTAATTCTGTAAATGTGATTAGTTCTTCTAATTATGACTTTTTTTCTGTGCTGCTTTCTGTAAATGACGTGTTGAGGGAAAGCTGTGCTAAATTTTTGCAGTTTGGCACATGTTTCATAACTATTCTTATTTCTTTTAAAATAAGTAAAAAGATAAATAAAATGTTCAATAGTCCAGGCTTGGCTCTTACATCAGGTTTGTTCTCTATAATCGTGATCTTCCCCCTGTTAGGTGACAATTTAATTATCCTGATGGGCAGTGGTGAATATGTAGTGTCAGGTAATCCCATGTGCATTAGAAGGAAATGCAAATATTAAATGTCAGTTCAGAAAGCTGAATTATGCCACATCCCCAGTGGGTTGCCAGGACAGGCTAAGTGGTTGGTTCCATCATATCCTTGTCCTTTTTCATCTTGTGTCTTTTCCAGGTTTCCCATGAGGGGAAGGCAGAGCTCCTTCACTAGAGGCCCTCGAGGCTGCACACACAGGGGGCACCAAGATGCTGGGTGGGCAATAGAGAATTGTCTGCCATTTTCCAGTGATACTCAGTGCCCTTGGCTTCTGCAGATCTTGAGGGATCCAGGATCTGCCATTAACCCCACTGAATTGAGGGGTGGTATCCCACATGGAGCTTCCAAATTCAACGAGAACTTTGAATTCTTGAAGGCACTGCCTATTTTCTTTCAGCCCGTACCAGAGTCTTACTTGAATTTGATTTTTGCTGGCTGTTCTTCATGCAGCACCAGTGGAAGAAGCTGGTCTTTCAGGGTCCAGCAGGATGGTTTTTCCTTTGCTGTGGAAAGGAGAGCTTTCATCTCAGTGGAAGTATTCAAACTGAGATCTTACAAAAGATAATCCCTAGTCTCAGCAGGACTCCTGTGCCTGCTTTCTGAAAAAGCCAGCTCAGAAACAAACAGAAGGCACAGGTTCTATGTTCAGCAGTGCTTTGTGAATTTTATAGAAACATGATAGTTTCTGAAATTATAATAATACTGTAAAAGTGTTTGGAGTAGAAGGTAGATATTGATTGATCACAGAGGCTGTCAGGTCTAGTATCACTGACAGCTTTTTGGTTGAGCAGCAAGACAAGAAACCAGAGAGAATCTGTCCTCAACTTCTGAATGGTGCAGTGCTCCAACCAGGACTTAAGACATCATCTTACAGCTCTGCAGAGCTCTCAGAGCTCTTGCTCAATGTCCATCATACTGTTTCTTTCAGTCACTGAAGCACAAAGTGAATGTTTTCCCAGTTCTCCTCCTGAAAGGGTTCTCTTCAGTCTGCTTGGCCAGTCTGGACAGAGATGAACCCTGCACCTAGGAGGATATTTCTGTGCAGTGAGAGGTGGTTTCTGGGGACAGTTGAGTCTGCATGTCTGTCTATTTGTGCTCACTTTCAATCCACAAAATGACAGGTAAAAAAGTACATATTGCTAAGCTACAAAACTAGTAACTGCAGATTTATATGAGAGAAAATTATTGCCTGGCAATGCATTTGGTCTGAAGGGGTGCTGTGCTCAGTTCCTGAAGAAGTGGGAGATGGGATCTACATTGCTTTGCTTTGCAATGGTTCAGTTGCATAAAAACCATTCCCATTCAAGTATTTCTGAATCAGCCTGTACCTTGTTCACCAGCAAGGGTCATATTTTCTTTCTTCTTTTTATTATTATTTTTTCTTTGTTGACATCTGCCCAAGACTGGCCTTCACCTCTGTGACAGATGGAGTGGTGGTGGAAGCTGCATCCATTTCAGCATGCCCACAGCAGTTAATAGGGCAAGAAGACTCTTCCTAACTCACTTGTGGTTATATTTTTAGATACATTTGCTGCTCATATGTGGGACTAGATTTTCCAAGGAGTGCTGGGTCCTCCTGGAAAAGGACTGCCTGCTCTCAGCCTGGCAATGCCCCCTCCACGTGCTGGACACAACCCAGGGTGTGTCTGGCAAAGGCAAAGGGTTTATCTCAGTCTAGAAGGGGAATTGATGGGACCACACCAAAGCACTGTTAGATTTTACACACAGCAGTGTCACCTGTCTTTGTCTGAGTGGCTGTACAGCCTCTAAGCTTGTGTGAGTGACAGCAAAAGATAAAGATTGAGGGTAGCCACCAATATCCTCCCTGGTCAGAAGCATTATCCACAAGGAGACCAAAATCTATTGAGGAGGTGACCCTGCAGATTTCTCTACATTATCAGGCAGTAATTTTCTCTCATATAAGTCTGCAGTTACTGGAATTTGTAGCTTAGTGATACAGCCAGGTTTTACCTATCAGTTAAACAGATAGAATGTGCACACAAAGTGGGCTTGAACTGGAAGAAAGTTTTCAGTGTTGGAAGCGTGGAAGGAACAGGTCGACTGGTCCATTCTCCTGCAGTTTGCAGTGATTAAAAAGCTTGGGGCAAGGAGAAGAAATAGCTAATGCCAGCTCTACTGTCTCAGCCAGCAAGGCAGCCTGTTAGCTAAGCTCCTAAGCTTTTCTTCTGGCATTATATAAAAACATACTGCTGTGGCTGAGAATTATTAACATCCAGTTGTGTGGCCTCTGCATACCTGCAATGAAAGGGAACGAAATAAAAGTAGATAAATCACTTGTCTTTGTGATTTTTTTTCTTTAAAAAGTGCGAGCAGGTGTTCGTGCCAACATATTCTAGTCTATGACCTTTAGTTTAAAGGATTTATTTTGCATTATTCCTTGCTTTACAGCTTTAAAGACATAGTAATGAGGTACTCTCTGTGCATCCTCCTACTCAGAGAAGCTATATTGAGAAGTACAGCTGCAGCCAGCGGGGTGTTAATCACCACTTACTGACAGGCAGGACTAGCACAGGCAATTGGAGAGTTTGCTAATTTTCAACAGGACATCTACTCTTGCCATCCTGTCTCCCATTAATAGGGTAATGTTTGAAACACTCAAGCATGAGCTGTTTTACCGTGGAGAATAGATTTATGTAAACAAACATTATTTTGGGGTGAAATTAGCCAAGGCATTAAATTGATAAGCACAGCTACAAACAGTTCCAATGACAAGAATGCGAGAGGAATATGGTGGTTTTCTGTGAGACACGGAGAACCACCCACATCTGGGATGGTGGGCTTGGTGAGCTGTGGACTGGCTAACAGTAATGTGAGATTTCCCTGCACTCCATCAAGTTGAGGGGTTTACTGTCTTCCTGCCCCTTGCTGCTGGCCTTGACAGCAGGGAGTTTCAGTGTCTAGTGTAATTTCAGACAACTGTCATTAGGACAGAGGTTATGCAAGATAATAATTAAATCCTCGTACCAGAGTCCCATCACAGTGTTACCTCCTAAAAATTATGTTGTCTTCTGGATCTTCACAATTTGCTCTTTGATAAATTTTAATTCTTACAAAAAGCCCGCTTCCATTAGGGGTAACATTACAAGCACAAAGGATCATATTAATTTTGGATCTCTATTACCTTTTCCAGTATTACTCAAAATTTAGATTGTCTTGAGTAGCCAGGGGACCAGCATGATGGATTCCAGTGACTAATCGCAGTAGGATAAGAGGTTATTACATCCCAAAGAATTATGAGTCTCATAAAATATTATTAAAAGTTAATGTGTTTGATTTTTCTCTTAAAATTATTCAAACAATTTTACTATCACTGGGTAGCTGACAATTTGCAAGAGGGTAATCAGAAAATATTCCAAGGAAAATGTGAATGCATAGTTTTAGATTGTTTCATTATGTGTTATTTTACATTTGTTATGACTTTTAAACTTAATTATCTCACAGGGTAGATAGTGATGCACTCGGTAATTTGCCAGACACCGAAATATTAAAATATAATGACTCATGGTGCAATATATGCATCCAGATATTTTCAGTGTTATTGCTTGCATTTTAAAATATTTAGATCCAGAGCATGAATTGACAGTAGCTCTCTCTTTGTTTTAATAGCTCTTTAAACAGTAAGAATAATCCCCATTTTAAAGAAAAACAAGAAAATGGCTAAAGAGCTTTGAACCTCTCATGATGGTGCTTTGGCGTCTTCTCATCTTCAGCAACTAGGTGATTAAATACATCAAACGACCTCCCATATCCAGTTCAATGAACATTTGTTTCTCAAAAAACACCCAGAAGTCTGAGGGAAATTTGACGAGTGATTTTCCTTTTCTGATGTTTTTATTATTTGCACATGTACTAGGTGTTCTGTGTTTCAGAGACTGCTCCTAATCTTTTTATGATCGAGTCTTTTGATTTGCAAGTGAGAAGAGGAAGAAAAATAACCCTTCAACACGAAGCATATAGCAAGCTTCTTTTCTTTTCATTCCTACGTGGATGGCACAACACATCCATTCTTTGGACTTAAACACTGTGATGGTTTTGATGCACACAAGTGTCCAGGTAGGTCGTAGCATGGGCATCAGTTTTAGCAGCACACACTGCACCAGCAAAGTTGCTATTGAGTCTGGAGGTGTTGCATCCTCCCACAGAAAATTTCCTCCACTTGCTCTTGCTTCAATCCTTTTCTACAGAGCTAGTGTACATGCTGTGATTGAAGTAATTAATGTCAATCATTCAGTGGACACTGAGGATGGCATGCATAGCAGGACCTAAGGGGAATTAAGAGTTGCACAGACCTTCAGCAGCAACAGATTTCTCTTTGTTGGCTGAATTTTGGTACTTGGGAATAGGCAGGTAAAAATAGATCCAGAGGACAGATAAAAGACTACGTTTACAGCAGCTGAAGGATATGACAGTTTAAAGCAATAGGTTTTTGCTTTGTGTAACAGCCCTGCCATATTTTGAGATGCTTGAGGAGAAGGTATCGCTTTGGCTTCCCTCTCAGCCTGCTGGTTCTTGGCTCCGTTATACTTACAGTTTATAGTTTGATGTGGAACTGAAACTGAGAAAAGGAAAAAAAAAAGAAAAAGGGGAAAAAAAGGTGTTTTAGAGAGAGGGAAGAACACCGTGAGTGAGAGTGGAATTTCCTCTGACACAGGAGTATCTGAACCAGAAGAAAGCTGACTCACTTTCTCTAACTAAACCCCAATGTACAGATTTGTCTGGGGCCCATTCCTGATGCAGCAGGCTGGCTCTCATGGTGGCCAGCATAACAAAACTGCTGCATTGGCCTTGTGAGGAGGAGATGCTGCTCTAGATTGCGTTGGGTGTTCACAGCATTCGAAGGCTGTGTGATCACTCCGGCATCAGCTTCACTGTGCTTCAAAACCTGTTCTGTACCAAGCCCAGTACTGTTGGCTATGGGTCAGCCTCAGTGTTAGTGAGAGGATTCGTAACTTGTGGTAGCACGGCAGCTTATCACAGGGGAGGGCTGCGCTCTGCTGAGATAAATTACAGTGCCAGCAGGCAGGAACTGATGCCAGTGATTAAACCATCGCATGCTCTCACCGCTATTCAGAAAAAGAGAAAAGATTTTTGCATGTGGAAACTTGACAAGGAATTATAGAAGGAAATAAATTAAAAAGCTACTTTCTTAGAAAAAAATTATTTCTTCTTTTTGGTTTCATTAAATTCCAGATCCTCCTTTGAGGTATTTCTGAGGCGGTGCATGCTCCGCTGAGCAGCAGAGTGTTGTTTGGCAGGTGTCACCAGGTGGCACTGCTTTCAAAATGTCATTGTGTGCTAGGAAAGGCAGAGATTGGCATCTCTTTCCTGCTGACATTTTAATACACCTTTCTGATGAGGCCATCGCTGTGTGAGAGGCCACAGAGTTTGCTTTCGGCCGATATCTTTGATTGAAGTTGCTCCCTGGGAGCAGGGCATTGGCGTTCAGCTGAGTGTCTTGAAAGGAGGGATCGCCTGCGTGTTATTTATGACAATCTCCGCTCCAGGATGAGTGTCTAAATGTAAATTACTCAATTTGCGTTTAGAGTATATCCACTCTGATTTCTCCTCCACTGAGAAACCAGTCTGCAGGGTGCTGACATCTGCTAGCATTCAGAAAGGAAGCAGCACATGTTCCTAGAAGTTAAAAATGGAAGAGACATACTGCATTTTCTAACATTGTTTTTCCCTCTGCTACTGCCAGCATTTATTCCCAGTGCTTAGATCTGGTTATGTTTAATACAAATCCAAGTGGCTTAAGTTAGCGCAGTTGCCATAATTTCTCAGAGCAAATACTGCTGCCAGCATCCAGGTATCTTTTCCTTCAGTTTAATTTACAAGGGTTATAAATTATTGTCATGTCTTTCCATACTGTTTAGCCATTTACTTTTCCCTAATTGATTTCCTTCTCTGCTTATGTTTGTGTGCTTTAAATTATAAAGTTTTAAACTGCATAATTTTTAAGGGACCCTATTGTACAATCTCTGACATTAGGAAAGGTGATTCTTCCCCTCTGCTCAACACTGGTGGGGCCACATCTATGGTGGGATGGTGTATCCATCTCTGAGCACCCCAGTATAAGACATGGGCACACTGGAGCAAGTTTAGTGAAAGATCACTAAGATAATCAAGTTTTGGAGCACGGGGGGTGTAAGGAAAGCTGAGGGAGCTGAGACTGTTTGGCCTTGGATCAGTGAAGATTCAGGAGTGACTTTTCCAACACGTACAATACCCAAAGGGAGGATGCAAAGAGGACAGAGCCAGGCTCTGCTCAGTGGTGCCCAGCAACAGGACCAGAGGCAATGGGCACAAACTGAAACACGGGAAGTGTTTCCTGATCATCAGGAAACACTTTTTCACTGTGAGGGTGACTAAGCACAGGCACAGACTGCACGGGCACA
>VZSR01003803.1:44227044-44270218 GCA_013398615.1 Brachypodius melanocephalos
AATTAGTTCACTTACTATCTTTTCTCTTAAAGCATTTAATCATCATGTATTGTACTGGATAACAGTGCATCTAGTAACATTGATCATCATAGCACCCGTTATGAATTCCTCCATGCAGTATTTCCAGACTTGATGTTAATTTCTGGTTTTTTCCCTATTGTTTAATTACCAGTCTGTATAACCATGTCAACAGCTGAGAAATGCTTGCCTTTTTTTTCATGATTTTATGGGACAATATTAGATTTTACAGCAGTTTGTGTCATTTATTGCAGTCCTGTAATACCTGAACTGTGGTGATAGAAATCCTTGCAATTATCTACTGTGCAAGAAGCCAGTCACTTTCTACTGGGATCTTAGATGCCCGTTTAAAGTCTGATTTCCATCCTGTTCATAAAACTCCTGGTGTCTGAGCTTACAATTTATGGACACGATTGCTATCCCTCATCAAGCCCTAAGCCCAGGCAACCCACTGCTGCATTTCTCGAGGAAACCCCTCAGTGTTATTTGTTCCTTTTGGAAGCAGAAGGAACTGAGTAACTCCACACCTACCAAGCACATGCCAAATGGCATCATAATGTCCTCTGCCAGGTGACAGCCATGAGCAGGTCTTGGCAAAAGCTCTGACACAAAAGTTTGAAAAATTAATTGGGCTGTCATCTATTTTGAATGATAAAGCAATAAACCCATGGCTCAGTGGACTGCTTTGCAGCCACACTTACAAAGCTGGGGAACTCAGTAAAACGATGAACCACCACAAGTAGCACTCCGAGAGATATCTTTTAGAAGTCAGCATTTTGTAAAATAAATGATGCAACTTAGTAATTTTTCCAGTAATACAATGTACGTTAACTGGGAACAGCTGAAAATGCCTTTCCAGCTGGCCATCCAAGACTATGACTGGTTGCCATAAGGAAAGAAGCATCTACTAAGTGTGGGCATCATTCTGTGCGCTGGCTGTCAGTCACCGAGCTGCAATTGATCTGAGCTCACTGCCATCAAGAATTGTGATGGTGGCTGTGGCAGTGAATATAACCGTGTAGAGCTCAACTGGAACACACTTTCAGAGACAAACTCATTCCATGTCTTGAAGACAGCTGTCTGAGGAGGGGATAAATCATCTCTGAAAGTACCTGCCCTTCTCTGCTTACTGCAGATGAACTGCCTGAGACTCAGAATTTCACAATGACTGACAGCACATTGAGTAGGTCTTACCCTAGAAGTCTTGTGGGAAGGAATAGGTGTCAACAGAAGTCAAAAGGCTATATGTTAAATTGAGGACTCTCTGAATGTGTTTACACTAACCATTTTCATCCTATAATATAGATTAGAGATAGAGGAGGCTGATATTTTAGACAGAAGAGATAAAGAATATCTGTGTTTGAATGTATGGTTCCTGTTTTCTATTCCCGGTGCAAGACTCCTCAGAGGAAGCTTTATATCCACATAATTAAATTACATTAAAGTGTCAAAAGAGTAAGGAAGACTGGACACAGCTGTTCTCAAACCATGGAGATCTGCATTACTTCATAGTGCACTAGCAGAGTGCACTCACAAGATCCCAGAGCAAGGCCATTTAAAGCAAAAACCATTTACAGAGATCAGTTATTTCAGTGGTTCAGAACAAAGCACAGAGATGCTAATTCTGAGCTCACAACTGGGGAAAGTGAGAGGAACTTTGACCATCAGAGTCTGTAGATCTCAGAAGAGATCTCACAAAAATCTGTATTTCAATTTACTAGAGTTCAAGAAAGAAAGAGAATTTCAAGGGTTCAGTTGTATCCTACATACTTCAAAGACCAAAAGACCAATGTAATTCAAAGAATATCCAAAAATTTGACTGCCTAAAAAAAAAAAACTCCAGTCATTGAAAAAGAAGAATTCAAATATCAGATATAATCTTGTTTATAATCATTGATACTGTATCCCAGAGAGCCACATAATTGTATTTTGGACATACTTCAGTATTTTCGAGATCAAAATTACTAATTTTTATCTGAAAAATTAAACTGAAAAAGTCTGTCTTCTTGAAAGGACACTGGCTTGCCCTCTCCTGGTTTACCTTTGATGAGTCAGGGACACAGTGCCTCTCACTGGGGTTACGCATCCTTTCACCTCTGCATTTCAGCCCGGGCTCTTGCAGGTGTTGGGAGAGAAGTAGGTCTCCTGTAACCTTTGTTTCTCTGCTCCCGTGAGGGATAATGTGTCCTTCTTACAGGTTTTTGAGGCCTGAAGCAGTCAGGTTTGAAACTCAGGTAAATGCAAAACATCTCCAGAATTGAAATATTACTGTGACAATTATTTGTTTGCTCATATTTACATCATTCACTTGCACTTTGAGTGAATAAACCCCTGTCAGAGAAGGTAACGCCGTGATTGCTTTAATTCCGAGCATGTATAGTCCACCTATCATCCAACTAATTTACTGTGCTAACAACTGTCTCACTACATAATGGATTAGATAATATCTTTTTTAATGTCCACAAATAATTGATGTCCTGGTTCAGCAAGGCAGTTAAAGGCTGTCCTTGTTCAGCAAAGTGCACAGACACGCCTTTAACTTTGTACAAGGTGGTAATGGCGACAAGATGGCCAACTGGTCCCCATCTAATTGAGCTGTTATTTTTGTCTTCAGGTAACTTTGCCTGTTAAGTTGTGCCCATTAGTGAGTATAAAGTGCAAGGCTGAATATAAAGTTAAGTTTTCTGTGTAGCCTAGAAGTATGTTTTTAAAGGATAATAATGTTACTTGTTGGCTAATAACAATACCTGTTATTTCATCCATATGTCCTCTGGATTAAAAAAAGGAAAACTTTGTATTATTTATGTGTGTACCAAATATTCCTTGTGTATTAGAGATTCTTTTCCTTATCAACTATTTGGAGACAGTTTTTGCACTCAGGAATATATTTCTTCATGAGAAATAGGTGGACAAACCCAAATCATCTTTCTGTTAATTGTCCATTACGTGTGTCTTAGTTATTCTGAGCATCTGCCGCTAAGTGGTGGCTATGAAAACACATTACTGCCTTATTAATGTCAGTCATTTCCTCATTAAGATTCGTATTGCCTGAAAGACGCCATGAAGAATATGAGACAGCCATTTCCAAATAAAAAGTGAGAGGGTGTCATGGTTTAACCCCAGCTATCAACCGGCCCCCCATGCAGATGCTCACTCACTCCCCCACCAGTGGGCTCAGGGAGAAAATCAGAAAGGTAGAAGCAAGAGAACCCATGGGTTGAGATAAAGATAAAAAGGGAAAGAAGAAGCCATGCACACAAGCAAAACAAGGAATTAATTCACTGCTCCCCATGGGCAAGCAGGTGTTCAGCCATCCCAGGAGAGCAGGGCCCCATCACAGGTAAGGGTGACTCAGGAAGACAAAACACCATCACTCCAAACGCCTCTTTCTTCCTCCTTCCCCCAGTTTACATACTGAGCACGATGTCACATGGTCTGGAATGTCCCTTTGGTCAGTTTGGGTCACCTGTCCTGGCTGTGTCTCCTCCCAGCCTCACATGCTTCCCCAGCTTCCTCACCAGTGTGGCAGTATGAAAACCAGGAAAGGCCTTGGCTCTGTGTGTGCTCTGCTCAGCAATAACAAAAACATCTCTATTTTATCAACTCTGTGTTCAGCAAAAATCCAAAACACAGCCCCATACCAGCCACCATGCAGAAAATTAACTCTGCAGCTGAAACCAGCACACTCCACCCCTTACTCATACCCTTTTCACGATACCCAGGTACCACACTATTCTACAGAGCTTCATTACTCACCACCCTCCCACCCATACTTTGATATAGTAAGTAGGTATCGTTCTCTTAGTCCATGGATGACGCCTGCAAAATGTCCATAAAATATCCACAATTTGAATTATCTGTTGAATTGAATCTCTGTTGGAAGTGGAGTGTTTAGTAGTAATGGTTTTGAAAACAACCACCATTTCATTGTCCTGGGCCATGCACCCTTGAAATGTGTAAACACAACAAGACTCTGAGGTAGATAAAGTACTAAATCCTCAAGATTCTGATATTTTAAAATATTTTTCCAGTTCAGAATTCCAGATGAAACAGAAAAGGGGTGGCCTGATTTACAAAGTTGTTGGTATTAATGAAGATCATCTGAGGCCCCAAGATGTAAGGAGTGAGTACCAAGCCCGGGAATCTCCTACTCCAAACCTTGCTCAATTCTGTCATTGGAAGCCATAGCTGTGATTTGTAAGGTGTCTGAGGAGTCTCTGTGCATGTGCATTACTGTTGCCTGCTTTAGGATGTCTGAAAAGCCCCATGGATCCCTCTTGGGGAGCTCAAGTGGGAAACACCTTCCTTCAGGATCCTTGTGGCACACATGGTACCTGCAGATGTGAGTGCCACACCAAAGAGCAGTCAGGCCTGCTTTTGGCAAAAGCTGGTCGTGGTGTGTAGGAACTGAGGGATGTTCCTTCAGTATTTTCTAGAGCCTAAGAGACTCAAGCTTGCCTCTCCCATTGCTCATGAGATCATTGCAGCTGTGTACTTCCTGTCTCTTCAAGGAAGGAATTTGTCCCCAGTCTTTGTCCTCATGTTTCCTTTTGACCCAAAAGAAATCAAGATTTGGTGTGCAAAAGTGCAAGGATATGACTGTAATAGGAGTTGTAGGAAATACTAATCAAAAAGAAATTTAGTACACCATAGTGCAGGGATGATTGTGATAGTAAAAGCAATGAGGAGATGCAATATTCTGTGCCTGAGCAGAGCCTGTGCAATCTGCTGTAAATAAAACACTGAACTATGAGCTTTCAGATGATGATAAAAAGAAATATTGAACAGGCATCTCACTGAGCACTGCCTGTTCAGTGCACTGAACAAAGCAGGGGTTCTATGGAAAAAATAATAATTTTTATTGCAAGTAAGTAGGGTGTTATAGTGACAAAATAAAAGCTGCACAAATAATATTCTTTCTGGCATTTTCCAACTCCACGGACAGTATTTCACCTTGTAACGGAGGCTTTTATATGTTACTTTTCTCATGGAATTGATACACTTTTGTAATTAAATATGCTGTCCTCCTTGAATTTTATGTGTGATATTCAACATTCAAGGAATTTAATATTTTAGTTATGTCATTTACTTTCATTCAGATAGTGCTGGCAGACTGACACAAGGAAATGTGTATTACATGGAAAGACTTGCAGAGATTTGGTAAGTTGGGACAGACACAGAAGTGCCCAGGGCAGCAAAACGAAGCAGAACATCCTGGTGTGTTTTCACATTCATAAATCCAGAGTAACTCCAACATGGCTGTAACAGTTTAGGTATAAAGGCCACAAATTTTTTTCTTTTTTTTTTTTCTTTTTTTTTTTTTTTCATTGACCATACGGTTGAACTGGCTTTAGATATCCTAGTATGTGCTCAAAAGCAGGGTTGAACAATGATGCAAATTGCTCCTCTGACATAAAACCACTGCACCAATTCAAGCTGTCCAGAAGGAGTTAGAAAATTGGTTTTGTGCCATACCAGGCTGTTTTGTTCTGCATCTGCCTGTGTAGCCCAATATCACACATGAACACACATAAAACCAGGGTTGGCTGGTATGTACTTTAGCCAGTTCATGCCGCCTGGGTTTGCCATGGGTCATACTTGCAGTGCCAGGGCACACAGCCACAGACAGCCCTGGAATGGAGCACAGTGGAGTGGTCAGGAGGGGCTGAGCCATTTCCCAGCCTACCTGGGGTCTCAGCTGCCATTCTGTGCCATGGCCTCGTGGGATGCTCCTGTCCTGTGTGCTGAACCTCAGCGGTCAGTTCTGCATTCTGCATGTTTCCATGCTTCATTTCTCATTCAGAGCTGACATGCTGTTCGATGTTGCCTCCCACCAACCATTGGTAATAATAGATTTTCTGATACTCTCTTCTTAAATGAATGGAAAGCGTTCATTTTTAAAAGCGGTGAAGAACTGCCATTTGTAACACCCACATCCATTTTTAAGAAAACAGAAAACAGATTTCTTATTGAAGGTGAGAGAACATTTTCTATGGCAAGCATGACATCCAGATTCTTCCTTATGCATATGACTAAAACAGTACAGATTTTTAATTTTTTTTTTTTTTTTCACTTAACTCCTCAACATGAGATACATCTCTCATCAATGTCAGGGGGAAAAAAGTACCATTATGTGGGTGGCTCAAAGTAGCACAGGGATGGCTAAGCTGAGTCACATCAAAGGTCCATCTGACCTAACCTTGCCTCCAAAAATGGAGAGTCCAAGGAGGACAAGAACAAGGCAAGCATGTAATGATGATACCCCTGAATATACTCCCCTGGTTGGAAAATTCAAGGCTTGAGAATTTCTTGCTTGTTGGAGATTTCTCTATATTTAATAGCTGTTGGTGGGTTTATCTGCCATGTCAAGTGGCTTCTTCAACACCTTTTTAATAGGATATTTTTAATTCAGCAGTTTTTATAGAACATGATTCTCTTAAAGCCTTTTTAGGAAGCAGAGCTAAGTCCAGGCTAGGTTAAAATAACAAAGTCCAGTTGCAATACTGTAATATTATAACTGCCTTGAGCTATCTGGCATTGAAAGTTACACTGATGCCACATGCCATATGCTGAATGATAGGGTTACGCCAATATATAACTCTAAATAAGAGGGGTAAACCTGCAGAAGGGAGAAGACTGCATACCAAGGTTTGCAAAATAATTTTTAGATCTCAGATTTGTTAAGAAAGCCTGAACTAACAGTAATATACCTAATGCACAGGGATCTAAACCGAGCCCTCAGAGAGTCTGTGTGCCTGAGATGCAAAAGTGAGGTGGTTCCAGTTTCAATGGGCTAAAATTAAAAAATCTCAATTTAAAAAAAGTTAGCTTGTAGAGGAAGGGCACAGATGAGGGCAGCACCGTGAAAATGGCCTGTGGGGAAGCAGCCACATACCTAAATCAACACAGCTGCAGGTGAGAGCTGTCCCCCAGCCTTCAGCCTGCCCTCCTGAGCCAGCTGCACAGCCCCTGTGCCCATCCCAACAAGCAGCAGCACAGCTCTGTGGCTGACAAGGGCTTTGAGTGACACCATCCCACTCCCACTCATATCTTCCCTGCAGCCAGCTCCTTGTATACTTGGTGCAAGAGTAAATGGGCTTAATTAAACCTTAACTTACTTAGGAGAAACCTGAATTTCTTCTCTATCAGCCCAACAGTCTGTGGTACGTGGAAACGCTCCGTTTCCTCTGGAGCTCCACCAGGCATAAAATAATGCTACTGCTGTGTGAGGACACAAATAATGAGGCAAAACAAAGAGCAGAAACAGAGGAAAAAAAGAAACAAAGTGGTGCCAGAGAAGCGTGGGTCTTCAATGGTAAAACCCAGCTGTACTAATTATTATTCCTTGTAGTAAAAGCAGTGTAACTGGAAACAACATGGAAAAAATGTCTGAAGTGAGGTATTTTTAGAGTCATGGTTTGCATGAGAACACATAATGCTGGTGTACTTATTAAGGCCATGGAGCAAATTAAAGTGTCATGAATAAAGGTCTATGTGTATGCAAACTTTCTTTTCATCCCATCAGAGTTGTTCTTTAGCCTGAACATACAGTGTCTTCTATCCCCAGTGGGAGAGCAGGGATACAAGTGCTAAACAGCACGTGGTGAGACTACTGGGGTATATGGTTTTGTCATATATTAAAACTGATACAGTTATAAACAAAGATTTTGCTTTAGAAAAAGTCCATTGAAAAGGAACATCTTCAAAGTAAAAAAAAAAAAACAAAAACAAACAAACAAAAAAAAACCCCAAAAAACACAACTAAACCAGATTAGTTTCCAACCTTTTCTCATTTTTAGCTAATTTTTCTAGGAAGGTAGCCTATCTTCAGTTGCTCAGCTCTGATGAGATTTCTTCTTTAAAGTCACAGGTGTTAATTGATGTTAAATTACATAATATTCAATATATATATCACAAATTAGATTGACCCAGACTATGTAATCTCTGTTAGATAAAAGACAGGAATATTGAAGTCATTAAAATTGCACAAAAATATTCATGGTATAATACTTAACCTGAATTTTGCTTTCCTGTTTGCATTGCTTCTATACTTGTATTGACAGCAGTACTCCATATGAAACAGAAAGCAATTTACAGAGTCTTTAAAGAAATCCTAATGAATGTTTCATGTTCAAACCTTTGTGTTACTTAGGAAACACATCAGCAACTTTGCCCCTTTTTAATGCCGAAATAGCTTTCATAACCCTGTCATCATCCCACTCCTTTTAAAGCAAGAAAAGTTTGTGACCTGAAGACCACTCTGGCTCTTCAAAGGGAAGGGAAGAAATCCAAAGATGAACATGCTTACCATTAGGTACTCCTAGAACTTAAGCTGAGTTTCAGATAGGCTTTGTCTGCTGCCTGAATTCACATTCAGCATCTGCACAGATGTTCATTAATTTCTGTGAGAAATACTTTTGGAAATGAAGTCCCACGCACGATTCCCCTGGCCTTTAGTTCAGAAAGATGCTAGATCATGTTGAGTCTCAATGTCAAATATCTCTGTGGGGAAAGACTAGAAAGCCTGACCTATTTGCATATGTGAGCAGGTATGGCAACAGTCTGCTGCACTAATGCATGAGGAGAAGCTTATTTGACAATAATAAAACTGCAAAAATGATAACTCACACTTCAAAAAAAAATTCCTCTTTGTTTTTACAGACAAAAAGGAAGAAGGAAGAGAAGGCAACATAAGTTCAGAGAATGTGGCTGGATTTTAATAAAGGCTGGATGGCTTCATGGCCCCTCAAAACATTTACGTATAAATGAGTTGAGATAATAAGACTAATCAAATGTCATGCTTCAAATAGTCAGTTCATGGCCTGAAGGGACTGGGAAGTGCTTTTTTGCCACTGTACAGATGTGCTTCATTGATTAGGATTTGTCCATTTCAGAGGAAAGTTACAGAGCCACAGGCGTCCATGATGGCTTGCTTGAGCCAGTGTTCTTATGGATCCATCAGGTCCTTGGGTGTTTTATTTTATGTGAATGCGCGAGTTTTGCAGCAGCCTGAACATGGGCAGCAGTCTGTCATGGACATGGGTTGAACATGACTCTTACCATAGTACGCTATCACTGAGAAATCGTGGAAACTTTGCTTAAAGTTTGTGATGCAGATCAAGGTGCAGAGATTAATTTGATTGAGTTAGCAGATTGGCTGGTTTGTGCTGTATCTGCAGGACTGAATTCATATAACCTTTACCTAGTTTTCCTGAAAGGTAAAGGATCCTTTATAGAAGTTGTTTAGAAGCCTAGACTTCTTTATTAGCTTCTTTCTCAGAGCATAACATCAACGACTGATGGTACAGTGCAGTCCACAGCCTGGCATGTGTGACTAAGCCTGATTAATTAAGATTTGAGGTCAGAAGAAGGAGATGGTCCCATTTCTTCTAGGTGTTCCAAGGGTAAAGGTATGGTAAATAATAAAAACATCACAGAGCTACAGTTGAGTTAAGAAGATGAGGACTTACATTAAAGCAGATTGAACAAAGTATGACAAACAAGATTTGTTTTTCGTATCTGCAGGGAGTTGAGAGGACAGTGCAAATAACTTTAATACCATTTGTACCTTAACTGTGGCGCCTACAGGATGCATTATTACAGGGCTGAAATCACTCATGGTCACTCACTTTGGGCTTTGCCTACAGATTACAGTATAACAGAGAACCAGGCTGCAACCTGGAGGCTGCCTCACTATGGCAGTGTGAGTTGGCTCTGTGTCTGTGTGTAAAAGGTCTCACTTTGGCTGGGTATTGCAAGTAGCGAACTTGGAAAAGCTTGATCAAAGTTCTTTGCGTGCCAAGGATATAGAGGAAATTGTGCATAAAAAGTGATTCCCTTTCAAACTACAGGTTTTTTTTGTATGAAATTATATCAAAAAGTCAATTCTAGTTGGTAGAAAGCTTTTCTCCTAGGATATCATAGTATCTGCAGACAAAAGCTTTATGACTTCAATTTTTGGAGAGCAAGTAAAGCTTTTGTGGAGATTTGGGGAAGATTAGAGCGCCCCTTTGTGGAGATTTTATGTATGTATATGTGTGTGTATATTTATATATCTTTGTACAAAGAAACCTTTTAGATCAATGGAGAAGGAGAATGGCAATTTTGCTTATATTTGAGTTATATTATTAATAACAAACATTTCTGGGTTTGCTTAGAGTTCTATATTCGTACCCAATATTTCTGGGCTTGCCCAGATGCTATAAAGTATTTTAATAAAACACAAAGTTCAGTGTAAAATTGAAAGTCAGCAGTCTGTCATGTAAGTATTCAGCTGAAATACCTTGTTATCTTCTTGTTTATTGGCTTACAGGTAAAATCATACAGTTGCATTACAAGAAGAGGAATTTTAGGAGAACAAAAAATAGCATTTTTGTTTTACAGATTGGCAATTTCCCTGGGTTTTGTGAACTATTTCAATGTACAAGTAGGGAAACTTCTCTTAAAATGTATTCGTTAGTAGAATCACCTGAAATTCTTTTATATCTGTGTTATTATGTTGTTTACCCCATAGGAAGCTTTAAAAACTCAGTATGTAGGACAAGAAAATGGTTGTGATGCCTGGATTTTGTGATGATCATTTATAATTTATGGCCATTTTGCTTGACGTCAGAATTAATAAAGATTTGAGGCAAAGCTTAGAGAGAATAAATTAGTGTACTTTCAAAGGGATTTCAATTGCTGGGCACTTTTTATTGTTAATTACTTTATTAATTGAGCAGAATTACTGTACTGATTCAAAATGCATTGCAGTGAAAAATCCCACAGAACTTTTGTCTGAGCATCTCAGACTTGGAAAAGAGTGCCTGCAACTGAGCTCTTAGTTGGAAATCAGAGGAAGCTCAGCTGGGGAAGGAGCCTTGTTATACTTGTGGCACAAACTGTGAAGTTACAAAGGAACACTGGTGATGCTGGTATTGCAAGTGTTACCTAGCCAGAAAATGAAATGAGGTAGCAACAGCTCCTTCAAAAAACAGGAGGAGGATGAAAATAAACATTATAGTTGAATTATAAATAACTAATTTTTCTTTTAGACCTAACAAAATCTGACTGAAGAAATGTAAATGTCAGATGATTTAAGGGTCTGGCTACATATGATTTATTTTTTCAGGAGCTCTTTGAAACTGAGTTTTAGCAACCAAGTGTAATCCTGCAGGCAGCCAGGACCCTTGTGATAACAGATCTCTCATAATGGTGCATGACAGTATGTAGGGATTTTTTTCCTTTAGAACCATTATGAGAGGCCTTACATTGTTCAAGTTACTGAATAGGCAGGAGTTCTGTGTCCCCACCTTTTTGCTTTGGAGCTGGAGGAGTGCTCAGCCACCCAGGCAGCAGCCTGCCCCATGAGACTCCTCCTGAAACAGGGACTTCTTCTAACCTTTTTGGCAGCTGCTGAGAGACTGCCACCTGATTGTGAGGAGCGTTTTGTGGTTTGTCCTGTGTGCATGAGGGATGTTTTATGAATCCTGTTATGCTAAGCTGTTACCCATGACTACAGGTATCAGACTTCTTCAGGTGGGTCTCTTCCCAAACAGGTTTCTGTAACCCTTTAAGGCTATATTGGCAAAACAAGGTCAAGCTGCAGGTCCTTTGTGCAGCACTGTCTTCTGGTTTGCTCTTCTCTTGTCCCCTGTCTGTCATCCCCTTAGCTCCTTTCCCCTGTAATTGTAACATCTTCCCAAGAAAGGCAAGTTCAGAACTTCGTCCCCAGGCTGGGGCTAGAGGCAGCTCAGGGAGGAGATGGGTGGGACAGCAGTGCAAATGCACCCTTATTTCATGTTCCCTTCTCTGCAGTGGCATAGCAAAGGCAGAGAAAAAGAAACAACAATTTCGACTAAAGAGATCACATGTACCTCAGATTTCCACAGTTCTTTTGAGACACAGCAATCACCTGTGCACAACAGGGACGAGATAGGAGGGAGGTGATGTGAGCAATGGATCCCTCCTTTGCCAGTCCTGCCCACAAAAGATTTCTTATTCTCCCCAGCACAAATGCCTTGCATATTTTTAAAGAATCCTGTAAGACATTACACATCTATTGCTTTTGAATAGTATTTCCTCCTGTGTGTGCTCACACCCTGTTTCTTAAGAGGTACAAGTGTTGTTTTATGCGTGTGCTTGATAGAACAAGGCAATTCTCATTGTTTGAATTATTATTGCAATTTGTATTTGTATTTCTTTCAGCAAGGTTCTTGCTACTTCACTCCTTTCAGCAATTTAAGCAATACTTAGAACAACTGAGCTTGATATAATTTAGGCAAAGAACAAAAATCACTGGAGGGAACTTTGTTGGATTTGTGTCTCATCAAGAAATGATTTACAATTTGTATCAAGCTTGTTTGGTTTTCCATCAGATTGCCTCATCTATACATTTTTATTCCAGACCACTTCACTCTGAAACAAATTGTCATTTCCCCATCTTAACCAACCTCTCTGTTCTCACATGCACCAAAGCTGGAGCAACCAACCTCTGGGCTGTGACATGTAAATATCCACCATCCATCTCTGACAGCAGAATGGAAATTCACCTTCAATAAAGTATTTGATAGACCAGCATCTGCAAAGTTATTATACAAGGCAAAAACGTGAGGCTGAGCATAAGAGTTTTCTGGTGAACAAAAAGCTGGTAACAAAACAGGATGCGCTGAAAGAGGAACTTAAAGGAAGGTTGTCCATGAATTTACACAGGGCTAGTCTTAACTCTGACCCTATTTCAGGTTTCCATTAATGATGTTGGCACTAAAAGTATTAGAATATAAGTATATTCTCAAGTCTATTAATGGAATTTGTTTAATGACCTTGAGGATTTCACAAAAATAGGGGAAATGAAGTTTGGTAGTGCAAAGTGCATGGTTCACACATCTGGAGCCAGCAGAAACAGCCGAGTGCTAACCAGCCAAAATGGGGGGTCTTCATAGAATCACAGAATGGTTTGGGTTGCAAGGCACCTTAAAGACCATCAAATTCCAACTCCCTTGCCATGGGCAGGGACCATCTGAGCCAGTGACACAGTGAGTATGAGTTTCAGAGTTGTATGGCCACATAAAAAAACCAAAATGCAAGTGAGAGTGTATCAGAAAATACATTGCCAGTGGAGGTAAAAAATGGTTTTTGTGCAAGGCACTTCTAAAGCCTCATGTGAAATTTGCTCAATTCTATCCATGTATAGTGAAATTTGAAGTCATGCAAATTCAAATGCCAGGAAAGGACTGCTACTATGATCAAAACCTGGAACAAATCTCAGGAGCGTGTTACCTTTTAAGCCCCCTATCAAAAGCTAGCATGAAAAGCTGAGGTGTTGGGAAACTCAGTAAAGGGATCTAAGCATGACCCAAGAATTTTGGGGTCTGCAATTTGGTCTCTTACGACTTTTTTATCAGAGGACACAATAAAAAGTAGTTTAGCTTTGTAAATTGAAAGTTGAGAGGTGTGATTGCTCTCTGATCTTCAGCTTAAATGCTATTTCTCCTGCTCTGATGTTACATTTATAAACCTCCTTGATGTATTTGCAGTGTTAACTCAAGAACAACTGGATCTAAGTAGAAAAAGACCAAGTTTTGTCTGGGAATAAGACTTGTGTTCGTAGCTGTAAGAAGCAACCTTCACAAGATGTTTTCAGTAGGAGCAATGGCATGAAAAGGATATTTCAAAAGAAGCTAAGATGCTTTAGGAAAGGGATAATTGAGTGCTGTTATCTATGCTGGCCGGGTAGGTTGGGCACTGTGATGTCTCTGAGAGCTTTTTTTCCTAAATAAACCAACAAATTTCTTCATATCTTCTCATGCTACTCTCTATTTTTCTTCACTGCCAGGTTACCTACATATTTAAGTACAGAATAAAATGCCCAACTTTATGCTCTGTGTTTGAAAATTTATGCCTAAGTCCTGAAGGCAACATGCAGGAAAAATGTATATTAACTCAGAGAGCTCACACATATTCATATGCTATTCATGTGCATTTTCTGAAATACTGGGATTAAAACCATGGGTAACTACATCATTTTAATAGCCTAGGAGCCGCTCAAGATCCAGACTTGATACCTGTGAACAGAATTAATTTCTTCAGGGACATGTAGCAGCTGAAGTGTCCTCTCCAATTTCTGGAGACTCTATATTGAATAATATGTCATAGAAATAAATAGTCATGAAGTTGCTCAATAATTCAAGGTGTGCTGATTTGGAGTGTTATAGCCCTAGTTAAAAAGATATTAAAAAACCACCACAATCTCTTAAAAGAGACTAAAAATCTTCTGTACTGTTCCTAGTGTGGCCAGGAAAGAACAAAGGAGAATGGGGACAATTTAGTTGGCAAGTTGGTTCTTGTTTGATGTGTTGTCTGACAGGACTGTACATTTGGTGACAACAGACTTTCCACTGTCACTCAGAATCCCAGAGCTCCAGGGGTGGGAAGTGACTTCAGGAGAAGTCCAACCCCCTGCTCAGAGCAGGGCCACCACTGAGCATAGATGGGGTTGCTCAGAGCTCTGTCCAGTTGGATCTTCAAAATCTCCGAGGGTAGAGGATGCACAGCTGCTACTGACAAAAATTTCCAATGCTTAATTATTCTCATAATGAAAATTGTTTTCCTTTTATTCTCACCTTTTTCAGTTTATGACTATTGTCTCTCATTAGCTATCCCACCATGCACAAGGGTGAAAAGCCTTGCTTTATCTTTTCACTGGCCTCTTCTTAGGTGCTGAAAGGCTGCTGTTTGATCTCCACCTAATGTCCTAGACACATCTTTGAAATACGTCATTAAAATCTGTATCCTCACAAATTTATATTCTCCTATGTCAACAGCAAAAAAATCTCAGCACTCCCACTATCCTTTTGCAGCAGCAGGTCCCAAGATACATTTTCACTGATAATTTTGAGAGGCATGTGGCAATGTCACGTGTCAAGAATGTGATTATTATTATCATGATTACTCATTACTTTAAAAAAGTAAAAAAATTGTTTGTCCTAAATTTTAAAACAGACAACATTTTAAAAGGAAATTGTCATTTTGTGTATTCTGAGGCCAGCTGTCTTCATTCCTGAAGTATTGAAGAAAAAGAAAAAAATTAGTCTCCACAAATGCGGTTTTACCATTGTTTTCATTACAGATGCAGTGCTGTGTTTTGAAATCCATCTTTTTTCTGTATTATATGAATCTGTGAACCAGTGCTATGTTAAAATAGCTTACCTAATATCTCATTCTTCTCATATTTATGCATAGCTCTATGCCATTATTGGATTTGTTCTAGCTTCACATCAAGGAAAATTGGACTCTTTAGGTGGAAAAATTCCTAATGTTGTATGTGTAGCATTTGTGTTGCCAGAGTTCACTCCCTTTCTTCCACCCTTCTGGATCACCCTAAATCACTACTGTCAAAAGTTGTTTGATGTCAAAGAGTGAGTGATCTCTAAAGACACTCCTTGTCATCTGTCATTCTTTAATCAGGTGTAGGACACTAATCTTCTGAGCAACAACGGTGCAAAAAACCCATAAAACAGTGCTATAAAGCTTTCCTGAGGTTTTTTTTTGATGGCATGGATACAGAATTTAATCTGATATTTTTAAAGGGTATTTTTAAAGAAAAAAGAGCTTGCAATGTCTAAACAGAAAAATTGGGAGTTTTGTGATGAAAGCAGTGAATTACTCTAAAAGAAACTGAAGTTGGTGACAGGGAGTATTCCTCCTAACATGCAAGGAAATAAAAGGTTTCACATTTCTTAAGTGCTTCCCAGTGTCCAATCCCCACATTTTTCTTGCCTGTAACATTCTGTGTCATCACAAATAACTTCCCAAGCACCGGCCTCTTACAGAACCAGAAATACAATCCCAGCTCTCTGACTCCCAACCTTCCCTCTGCCATGCTGATATACTCATGGATCAGCAAGGACAACAAAATTATGATGGACTGTTTCTCTAACTGCTAGACTGGAGATTTGTACGAAGCATTTGTATGTATGATTTGTACAGAACTTGCTTTAAAACTTTGTTTTACTTTGGGGAATGCTCAAACTCTATAAGCATGTTTAGAAAGAGATATTAACCCATGACTGGTAGGTGTATTATAGGTACAAAGAGTTGTAAAGTGGAGGTTCTCTGTGGTTATTTCTCCCTCATTACAAAATGTTGTGTTAGTGGTTAGTTTTTGATGTTGGCCTGAACTTTGCATTCTGTGAATACATCCCTTCAGGCAAGCACCCTGTGGCTCCAAGTGCAGGGTTCACCTCGTAGATAGAGACACCTGTGCAACATAGACACCTCCAGGTCAACAATAAAGCTCCCTCTGTGGCCAGGGTACACGGTGTGAGGCAAAGGGAGCCTCTAAAGGGATGCAGCTCATGCCAGAGGTGGCCCCTGCCATGGCCAGACACACACCACTGCCTGTGCTGAGCAGCTCCCTGCTGCTTTCAGAGCTTGCCTCCCTGCATAGCTCATGTGTAGACCACTGCAGTTAGATGTCCTACCCTGAAAGCACTATCCAGTCCGTTCTCTGAGCAGGCATGTTGTATGGATTTAGCTGTCCTTTATGCCACTGGGATAATGAAAAGGGTAAGTTTAACCAACAGAGACTTGTGGCCAAGTCGGAAATAGGAAACAATGGCCAGTTGGATTCAGAGCCATGGGACAAATTCTCAAAGGAATGATGAGACACATCTAAAATTTTGTAGTTTCATACCTCAAAGTTTTTTATTTTATGGTATTTTTTAAATTTTTCTTTTATTTAACTCTGCTAAGTCCTCCTTTAATGTAGGGCAAGTGCCTATAGAATGTTTCAGCCACTGTTTTAAGTAAGGTGTTCATCATCCCAGATAAAATCTGCAAAAGTGGTGAGTGCTCAGATCCTCTGAGAAAACAGCCAAGTAAGTGCTTTTGCTACATGCTGAGCAGGTGATGCATGTGGTAAGAGTAGATAAACCTTCACTTTTTAATGGTGGTGGCTGTTCTTCCAATAATAGTCTTGTAAAGAAACACATGAAAACCTGAAAGGACAGCTAATAGTATTAAGGTCACAAACTTATGTAAAGGATTTCTTAGAAAACCATTCTATCATGGTGTCTAGCATCCTGTGACAGACACTAAGCTTAAGAAGTCTATGTGCTCCTGCTACATCATCTTTGCAAAAGTTTGTGGGACAGCTAGGGTTTATCTGTCTGGCTTGGTGGATAAGCTGTATGATGTTTCCTGCAGCCAGATGGACATGCATGTATTTTGTGCACTGTTTCACAGATTTTCGTTACAATGCCATTGTTCTGGATAAGTGTACAGTCTGTTCTTGTTATTTTGGGCAGTTTATCTGTAAATTAAGCACACCATGGATGCAGAGACACTCTGCACAGAAATACTGCCAGCCTGGAGCTGATACCTCTGCATTTCACTAGAGTGACTTTGACCAGTTCACATCAGCCTGACAAAGTTTCTTTGCTTTCTGTCTTCCCCCATCATTCCTGTTGCATGTTCTTATTCCCTAATTTTAATGTAATTGTGCAGTATAATGTGCTGCATTATACTTATCTTTGTTTCATTTGTTTACTCTCTTCTTTTCACCATTACCCATTCTGAGGATACTTTGCCCAAAGAGAGGTTACTGACTGTGGGCTGTTACTGCCTGTGAGAATCTGGGCTTTACAGTAAAATTGGGAAGTATAAGGCTTTTGTTCACATAATGCTGATCCCTCTTAAGCCTTCATCTTGCCACAACCTCCATTGGTATCAGCAGTGTGCTGACAGGATGGCTTTTGGTGGGTATTTCAGACCTTTCCTCAGGAGCACGCTCACCTCCACAATTAAAGCTACTAACTTCTTATCTCCACTTGGGACATAAACTTGACCAGGGCTTTTATTTTCCTTTCTACTAGGAAGAACCAGAATGTGGATGGTTTTATGGTGCACCTGGATTTCTCAGTCACTTTGATTTTTCTATCTTCTGTCTGCTAGTGCTTTCCGAAAATATTCTCTGGTGACTCTTTTTCTCCACCTCAAATACTCTTCTGTCTCTGCACTGGCTGCCATGAGCACACTGTTCTCCTTTTATGAAGATGCCATTCATCCTTCTTCCCCAGGAGGCTCTATAGGATGTTTCTGTTCTCAGTGTGCAGTGATCCTTCACGTATTTAGTAAATCTCCCTCAGCTGGGACATCTGTTCCACGGTGATAGACGAGGCAAAATGCTGTGGTTTGGGATCACCTCTGCTTGTAGCAGACTCTGCTCCTCTGAAATTAATTTCTAAACTATACTACTGGAGGATTAATGCAATACTACTGAAGGATTAATGTAAGATTAGAGTATTTATATTAAAATACCTTATAATGTGGGAAAAATGCATGTTCTTAGGTTATAACTAGAAGCTCATTTTATCTGTTCTATTAATTAAAGGTTTTCTTTGCCTAATGCTAATAAAGAGATTGGATTTCATGCAAGTAGGAGTAGAGCCTTAGGTATCTCCAGGTACTTTATAATTCTATGGTAAACAGCAGTGTGCAACTCACACTTCACACTGGTGCTTGTTTGAGCCCTTGCATGGATCATCAGTTCCTTGCCATGACCATCACCTGTCCAAAAATTCATCTCATAGTGGCCACTTCAATAATCCATTAGTTTCAGTACATTGTGCTCAAAAGGAGATTGCTTAATCTGGGGAAGCTGCATAAAATTTCCTTTCAGGAGGAGCTAACACTGCAACTAGTGGGCTGGTGTTTGAAATGAAGTCTAGACTGTTCTTACATGGCAGACATTGGCAAACACACAGCTATGCATTTACTATCATTATTCTGTCGTTGACAAACCCAGATTATGGCCTGATTTCAGTGTAAATTTTTACATATACACACATGCACATGCCCATATAGATATCGATTACATAAATATATAGAAATAACTTGTATGGGTTTTAATTAATTTGGAATATTTTCTATAAAATATCTTCTCCCTGACATACCAGTGTATTCTTTTTGGCTAGCCTTTAAGCACTGAGGGTAGTAGTTTCAGTAATCAATGATATAATTTTATTAAAATGAAGCCAAGAAGTCTGTGATGGGTTTGCATTGACAAACAGGGTAACAGAAGTCATTATTTAATTCTTTGCTCAGTATTTCCCACAGTGGGTAGCCATGGAGCTCAACATAGCTGTGAGTGTGAGCATGGCTGATGCAAGAGGGTAATTTACCAATGAGAACAAGTGCACATCTGTATTCAGAGTGGCTCAAGTATATTCAGTATTTAGCTACCTTTATGTTATTTTACTGAACAATGAAGAAAGACCATATCCTGTTTCATATTTTTATGACCTGCTTCTTGTCTTTATTATGAGCTGACTCCTCAGCTATTCCCAGTGTGATTGGATGCTTGTATATGAGGCACTGAGGGCTCCAAAATGCTTCTGTAATTATCCCATAAATGTCAACATTTGCAAACAATTTGAAAACTATTTCCTAAGATAATTTTATAATTTATATAATTTTTCCAACTGAAACAAATGTTCATGGTCTCTGTATTTACTTGTATCATTATTCTAGAGATGTGACATCCTTTTCCCTGAAAGGAAACTGCACAACTTCAGTGCAACTATCCCCCCAGTCCAGGGATAGCATGTAACAGTGTCATCTGGACAGTGCCCGGGATTAGGTGGAAAATATCTTAAGGTCTTCCAACCTCAGACTGATTAAAAGAGAGGCAGAGGGTCACAGCCCAGAGGTTAATCAGAAGGCTGTAAGGTGTGAATGCAGCGTAAGGTCTCAGCCCCTCAGAAACTAAAGGTGTGTCAAGCTGCTGTTAAGGGTTGTCTGCCAGATGAAGAAGCCATATAGTGGCTAACACAAGAAGGCAACTCTCTGGAACCTGCAGAAACCAGCAGCAGATTTATCTGGGCAGTGAAGACAGCTGCAGGAGTCAGGTAGTCACAGGGAGGAGCAGCAGCAGGCTGGCAAAGGTTTCTGGCCCGGTACGCAGAAGGGAAGCTGCGGATGTTATACAAAGATGTGCTGTTCTCGTTTCCATGCATTTGCTTTGTACTCCTGTTTATTGCACATCAAACACATTTACATATCCAGGGATAAAATGGAAATGATTGATGCAAAGGAGGTATTTTTGTTAATTGTTGCTGCTCTGAGTCATACCTGACTGGGACTGCTGGAGATGGGTGAGGAAAGACAAAACTATTATTAGAGGTATAAATAACTGTCAAAAGCAACTTTTAAATCTGTCTGTTACCACATATAAACATCCAAAATTACCTGAAGAGAAGAGAGA
Organism: Brachypodius melanocephalos; assembly: GCA_013398615.1. Taxonomy (NCBI): domain Eukaryota; kingdom Metazoa; phylum Chordata; class Aves; order Passeriformes; family Pycnonotidae; genus Brachypodius; species Brachypodius melanocephalos. Next base: position 44,247,305 of record VZSR01003803.1, read on the forward strand.
CAGCAATACAAGAACTAAGCCAGTGCCCCATCTTTGTTGATGTAGATGTCTGCTATTGCCTCTGAGTCTTTGTCCATTTTTAAATCATCTCTGCTCACTTGGAGTTTCAACCATTTTTTGGTCGCAACCCTATCAGTGCCTGCTGGATGTTGCAACAACAGCTTCTTATGCTCAGAGTGGTTGGGTGTTTGAGAGTTTGGCTGTTTTATTTGCACAGCACTGGTGAAATGCATCCCATTTTTTCCCTGTAAAATGGAAAGTAGTTCTTAATGTTCTCTCATACATGCAGTGTGGAGACGAGATGAGCATCCAATCTCAGAAGAGAAAGCTGTGCCTGAAGTGTGCAAAGTCTGCTTTTTCATAGTGGAGCTATGCTGCAGAGCACACAGGAGGGTTTGTGGTACTTCCTGCTCTGAAGAAGAGGGAGTTTAGAAATACCTGTCTATGAAGGGTTTTGTGATTCTTGGGTCCCCTGTTGATGTGGGCTGTGTCAGTAACTGAAGGGGACCAAAACAGCTGACATACAGTTTGGCCATGTGTGAGCAGCAGTCAGAAGATCAAAGCTCCAAATGATTCTGGAAATATCATCCTTCAAAGTATCATCTGATGCTGACAGAAATCATGGTTTTGAGTGCAAGTGATAGTGTAAATACATCCATGACACTCCCTAGTTTAAATCCTTCCACCTGTAAAACTTGCTGTGAAAGAAGTCTTGAAACAGCTGTTTCCATTAGATAGTAGCTCAGGAAATTACCCTGCAGCAGAACATAGTCCATAGGTTGGTCTCATAACCTTATTCTGGAAAATATATTATAGGTCCTGTAGGTGGAAAATTCAGAATGAATAAGAATGAAGCATTCAGACCTTTTTCCCTTTGCTTTGCCTGTTCTGGGAAATATATCTATGTGTGTAGCAGTATGTGGGGAAATAAATAATTTTATGGTTAACCTAAGGTTCATGGAGATGGTGAGTCTTCAGTAGCAAGAAGTGGGTGATACCTGACAAAGCAAAGTAATTGTCTTGGGGGTTATTACAAATTTTGAGATTTTTCATTTTGCTGCAGTTAGTTCATGTGTGAGATGACACTCCCAAAACACTGGTTTGTTTACAGAATAGCTTGTCTTCAGCAAGCTTGCTTCCTGCTTGCTTCCTTCATCCTTCTCTGCTTCCTGCTTACTATCTTCATCCTTCTCCAGGCTGAAGAAAAAGTACTGAGATCAGACTTTCCTTAAGAAATCTTAGGGCTCATGATTTATTAATGTCTAGTTTGCAGTAAGATGAGTCATGCAAACTCCCAGGCCTATTTTTGTACCAGATCATGTGTTAATTTTAGTCATGAATCTTCTTCTGGTTATTCAAGCTGAGAGAAATCGTAAGTATTTCAGTTTTTGCTTTGTGTTTATGATATCACCTTATAATTCAGGTGAGTTACTATTGAGTGAAACATCCCTCAGTAAAAAACCCATCAATCTGTGAAAGCCTCCTTGATGCATATTTAAGTGCAGTCCCTTTCAGATTGCCATAAATAAGACATACAAACTGAATTTAATAGCAAAAAGATGAACTGACAATGTGTAGTTCTGTAGTTATTTTCTCTATTTCAAATCAATAGATCTTTGTTTCTCTTTTGTATTCTTGACAGGTGAGGTTGAATAATGATAATCTTTACACCAAGAAATGCTTTTGTACTACAGGATTATAACTAATTTCAATCAAGCACTTGTCTAAAATTAAGTAATATGAATGGATTTTAGGTCTCTTATTATCTTCACTCCAACCCTCTTAATAATAGGGTTTTTCTTAAATAGGTGGCTCATGCCAGTCTTCCACATGGTGGTTTTTTTAACACTTGCACTGTCCACATGTGCTTATGCTTTTTCTAGGTTGTGCTCAAGTGCTGTAGGGATTATCATCCTGTGCATCTTGTGTGACGTGCATGTGTCAGTCCAGAAAAGAAGGGGCAGGATTATTTCAATCACTCTTCACACAGTTTCTGATATTGCTGGCCGTTAATACTTCATGGTGGAGGGGAGCACACTCCAGTTAATTGGTTTCTGTATAAAGTAACTATCACTGAACCCTTGATGGGTGAAAGTAATTCTGTTTCTCTGATAACTGCTTATTTCCTTTCATATCTCTCTCTCTCCCAATTTACCTTGTATTTTGTTCACAGTGTTTATGAAGATTTTACTGTCTCAGGAGGAGTCACCTGAAGTGCCTACATTGCACTGCAAAAAGTGAAGGGTGTGGTGCTAGTGTTGGCTACTAGTTTTATTGGAGAATAAATAGGAAAATCTACTGCAATCTTAAAACTGTGTTTAATTGTATGTTTCAGGAATTTCTATTACATCACCATGCTGAGGGATCCAGTGTCACGGTACTTGAGTGAATGGAAACATGTCCAGAGGGGCGCGACGTGGAAAACCTCCCTCCATATGTGCGATGGAAGAAGCCCAACACCAGACGAGCTGCCTACCTGTTACGAAGGAGACGACTGGTCTGGAGTCAGCTTACAGGAATTCATGGATTGCAGCTACAACTTGGCCAGCAACCGCCAGGTGCGCATGCTGGCAGACCTCAGCCTGGTTGGGTGCTACAACCTGACTTTCATGAACGAGAGTGAGAGAAATATGATTCTCCTCCAAAGCGCCAAGAACAATCTGAAAAACATGGCCTTCTTCGGGCTGACGGAATTTCAGAGGAAAACACAGTATCTCTTTGAGAGGACATTCAACCTGAAATTCATTTCCCCCTTCACCCAGTTCAATGTCACGCGGGCCTCCAACGTGGACATCGGCGAGGATGTGCGGCAGCGGATAGAGGAGCTGAATTTCTTGGACATGCAGCTCTATGAATACGCCAAGGACCTGTTCCTGCAGCGCTTCCAGTACTCCAAGCAAGAGGAGCATCAGAAGAACCGGCTAAAGAGGCGAGAGGAGCGGCGACTGCTGCGGGAGCAGAGAGCTCACCAGTGGCCAAGGGAAGAGGCATCAGAAGTAGCTGTTACTGAAGATTATAACAGTCAGGTTGCAAGGTGGTGATGCTCCTCCGTCTTGCCTAACCAAGAGAGGATCGGATTGTTTGTGCAATGTGGCTATCTGGGAATTAGCCAAGGGAGACTACTGCTTTGGTAAATGAGACCTCGTCTGACAACTCCCCCTCCTTGTCTCAGTTTTTCTTGGTTTCTGCCAGTGAGAATGTATTTTTTTTCTCAATAGGTATTGATTAGTGTTATTAAATGGCAGTAGAATAAGATTCCTGTCAGAAAAGACTTCCTTCTAACATCTAAGCTATTAGGATAGGTTGAAGAGAGAGAGAGATTCTTTATATGAACAGATGTACCTTGTACAATCCGAGCTACTAAAACTTGTGCAGACATGAATGATAAATTGGGGAAAAATACCTGGCTTGGTTCCTTTGTGACATGAGAGCTGGTTTATTTTGTACTGTTCCTTGCAACTGTAGTGCATAACTTTCTAGTGAATGAAATGGAGAAGGAGCACACATTGCCCTTTAAACTTCTACATGCTGTGTTTTGATTAAGGGAGGAATTTGATGAGGTGATTAAAAAAAACACGGGAAGTGTTGGATTGGGGCACATCTTGCTCTGTTCCAAAGGCCAGCAGTCAGAGATCGATTATAGGTGAGGTGGTGGAGAGCTTGGCTTATTTCCCTGCAGCTGCTGAGAGTACCGAGCCCAGCTGGGTAGGAACCATCTTTCTAAATGTGTGTGGCAAAGGCAAGCTTTGAGAAATGAGGTCCACGTGGCAGCTGAGCACACATCACAGAGATTATCTGGCTGGGGGCAATGAAATCTGCCTTCACATTCGCAAAAGGGGTCAAGCAAACTCCAGGGAAGAGGAAAGGGAGAGAAGGAAAAGCTTAAATATTAGTGTGATATTATCCAGATTTGCTGTAAAAGCTTGGAGATACATTGTCTGTGAAGGTGGGCAGGTTTATTATATTGTCTCTTAAAATACACTGATGCTGAGTGCATACAGTTTAAATTGGTTTTCTCTCTGACTACAATAGTGGCTAGAAAAAAAATCAGCTTTCATTTTTATAGGATACATAATGGATATGTGGAAAGTCTTGATATTTATTACTCTATATGAGGATTCTTTGTAAATTTATTGTTTTCATGATGAGAGATCTGTATCTGTTTTTCTTCCTTGTCTAGAAAAAGATTCAATGGGTTCTTCCTCCACGTGTTCCATTCTTGTGGCTAAACTGCATCTGTTTATTCCAAGATTTTATGTTGTCCCATTAGTAATAGTAAAATTTAAAAAAGAGGGTCCTGTGCACCATAGATCTTCTGAGAGAGTTTTTTTCCTTCTTCTTCTGGCATAAATGTAAAGCATTAGAAGGAAATTTCTCTAAGTGCCTCAACGTGGCTGCTAAATCAAGATGCTGAAAGTATATTATTGCATGCATGAATGGCTTTTACCTTACAGATTTGCTAATTAGAAGTACTAGAGTACCTGATGTGGATGCACATTTCTCGCCTGTTTTCAAAATTCAAGGTTTTTATCCAGCTGGTTGAAAAAAATAATGTGTTATGGAAAAAAGAGGCTCGATTTGAAAATTTGTCTCTTCATTTCCAAGTTGGATTTTTTTTTTTGTGCATGATAGATCTTCTTTTCTTCTGACAATGCTATTGTTACTTATCTATGCAGAATATCAAAAATACAGTCTAATGATCCTGTTGAGAGTTAATGCATATGATAATACATTGAAAGTGAAATATCATTATAGCATTAAGAAGTGAAGAGGGCTACCAGGATGATGCCTCATTGTCGATGTAGTTCATTAACAATATGCTGCTCGACGTCTGATTGTCAGTGTGTTACTTTGGGGTGAGTAGTGGTGGGTTTTGGTCCCTAATGTCTCTTCCACTTGTGGTTCATGTACATCATCTCCCACCTCCTCATTCAGAAGGGAAAAGGCAGGTTGTTGTTCTCTTGTCTGAGCATGGGATGCCTGCCTTAGGGAAGGGTGAGGAGCTCTCTGGGCTCCTGGGTGGTGCTGCTTGGATCCTCATCACCTGGAAGAGGCGCTCAGACACCTTGCTCACATATGGACACCAACCTTCTGAGACTTAAATTGCAATCTTTATGATTGAGGACTGGAGCTCGCTCTGGGTGTCCTGGCTGCAGGACAGTGAGGCCATGAAGAGCTGAGGCTCACTGGCATTACTGGACCTTTAGCACAGTGCGGGTAATTCACAGTGATCTGACAGCTGCTGGCACCAGGGCTTTAGGCTGGGCTGTCCCGGGCCATGTGGAGGGAAGGAGCTTTTTGGCCAGTGACACAGGGATGATGGGAACTGTTGCATCTCCCCATTCCTGCACCTAATTGCCACTTCTTGCTGGAGACCAAACAGCATGAGAGGGGAAGGATGCTTTTGGCACCTGATGCAGAGTCTCCAGGATTTGTAGGTGCACTTCTTGTTTCCATGAGCACAGGGAGCTCGGAGTGCTGGGGAGACCCTGGAGGGCAGAGGAGAAGCCAGCCATGTGGAAGGAAAGGTGTGAGGCCAAGTTCATATTAAGGACCGAGGTAAACAAGAAAGATAAATTCCAACTTGTCTTTTGTTCTGTAGGGCATCCTTTCCTCTTCCTCCTAAGTGCAAAAAAAGGTTGTCCCTTCCTCACATACCTCTTTGCTCAGCAGGCCACCTCTCCATGCTGCTCACAGCAATTGGGGCCCCGTTTTTTGTTTAGAAAATGCAGTGTTTTCTTTTCAAGGGAGAGGAGACAGTACTCAGAAATACTTCCCTGGAGTCTCTGACTGTAAGTATCAGTTTCAGCTGTCTAAGCACACCAGCTGTTCTCCAGACTCTTCTTCCTGCCTGATACAAAACAAAGCCTAGCGAGGAAAGTGAAGCCATTTTTAGATGGTTTACATTAGCTTGAATAGTTTGGCAACATCTTAATGCCATGCCTAACCTTTTTCATCAGTCATTTCCCAGGAGTCAAGATTAGGGTCCTGAAGAGCTATTGATGTGCTGTGGCATCTGTGTTAATGGGATTTGCCTTAACACTTTGGATTTAGTTAAAATTGAAGCTAGTTTGTTGGATTTTTTTTTTCTCTGGAGCCTGTATAACAGCCCTGGTTGTGCAGGAGTAAGTTTGTTGCTTTTGTTATTTTGGGATTTTCTGGGGAGGGGTGGGCAGTTAGCAGATAAGACCTTGCCCAGAGCCCTGGGACAGAAGGACCTGGCGTGTTCTTCCCTAGCTCCAGCTGCAGATCCAGCGAACTCACTGCACCAACAATCCTGGGTTTTTTCAGCAGATTTTCCTTACGCATGACAAATAAAGCAGTTTGGCCTTCAGAAGTCAGCCTTTAGGCTGACTTCTAAGACACAGGCCTGCAGCTTTTTTCCTCTTGGGCACTGTGTCTGAAATAATCTAATACAAAAGCAAAATAAAGGTCCTGCTTCATATTTTTGTTACTCCAGGTTTTCATTGCTCTGACAGCATAAACTTCACTGTAATTACACTAGCCCATATAAGATCAGGGAGCAGCCTATTTCTTTCTAAAGCTTCATGAGCAACAATGCTACAGGATTTTTGTCCATCTTCCTGGCATTATTTTGTTGCTTAAACAAGGCAATTTGGCTTCTGCTGCTGTGGTGCTGAAAGAAATCTCATTCTTTTGTAATGGAGATGTACTTGCTAATCTGTCCCATCACATTTCCAGCACCTTTTCCAGTTATAATTCACTGTAGGCTTGGAGTGGACAAAGAAACATGCTGTGTCATTAGAACTTGTTCCTGATAATTTGATGTCTAGTCTAAGCACTCGCCTTATGGCCTTGTGGCCTTAAGGTTCCTCCATTAAGGGATGAAAATTTGTTCTCTCCCACTCATCAGTGCTGACAGTAAAAATCTTTTTTACCACCAAGAAAAAAAGCATTGTTTCTGATGTTGGGTATTTTCCACTGCTGTTGTATTAATAGATCTTGTTTCCCACCTGTGCTCTTGTATCAGTTATGAACACTACTATTTTAAAACATATCTCACTTTTTCTTCCCTCTGTTGCTATTCCCCTGATACATATGGAATTATTCTCTTTTTTTTTTGGTCATTCTGGGATAAGGATTATCTCGTTTCCAGTCTGGTGGGGAATACTATGTACAAGATGAACAATCACAATAAAGTCATTCAGCTGGAGTTGATGGCTGTATCCTCCCTGTGTGTTGCAAAAAAAAAAAAATCACACTTGAAAAAGGGAAAAAGGTACCCAATTTTCACTGTAATGCTTCTTTCGGTTTGTTTCCTGTAATACTTTCTTTGTCTACATTTTGTGGAGGGAAATGGGTTCCATAGCCTGCAATGTCCTTGGCTTTCTTCTTGGCCATATCACTAGCTCTGTGATTTAAAATAAATGTTGGAAGAGAAGAAAAAAATAAAGAATTCCCATCAGTTGCCATATTTAAGATGAAAGAATAAATTAATAGGCTGTAAATTACTTTATTCTTTAGGAATTTTCCTTCTGTTTATGTGCAATAATGTTTGTGAATTCTGCTACTGAGAGATTGTATTGTGAGTAATCATATATACTTCCATTCCTATTTAAAAGATAGTTTGTAGACCTAGGGATTTTCATTGACGTAAAGCACAATTTAATGAATTATTTAATGTGTTTAACCATTGTGATGTCAAAAGCAATTGTTTTCATATATTTATTTGTTGGTGATTTTCTGTAAAATGATGCTCATTAAGAGATCTGTTAAAAATGAAGTTTTGTTGAATATTGTTGGGTCCATGAATTACTTATGAGAACAAATAAACACTGACTGTGTTTTTGAAACACCAAAGATTCTATCTTATCTATGTAGCCATAAAAATGACTGAAAATGTTTCAAGTCATAGCAAAAATCTGCTGCAGTTTTTTTAACAAAATGTACATGGAGGAAAATCATATAGCTATAACTTATTATTTAATTATATTAGGGCCCGATACCAAATCTTTCGCTTCCAATTGGACTTCATTTCTGCTCCAACAGCACTGAGGAGACGTCCAAACTGTCAGGATAATCTGCTGAGCTCTGGGGGGAATAACGAGAAGCTGAAGTTTGTTGCTGCACTGTCAGCCTCATACTGCTGGTTTGCTCTTGAAGTCTACCTCTACAAAAGCTGTGGGGTAGCCCTGTATGGTGGGGAGTGTTCTGACTCTCCAGAGTTTGTTGACAGTGATGAAAAGAGTGTTTATGAGTAAGAATCATGGGAAAGAAGGGAGAAGTGGTTGTGGGTAAGAATCACGGGAAAGGCCAACAAGGCTGATATCTTGGTGAGGGTTTGTTACAAACCAGCCAACCAGGTTGAAGAGGCAGATAAAATATTCCATAAACAGCTGGGGGAAGACTCACAATTGTTAATGTTTGCTCTTATGGGGGACTTGAACTTAGCAGATGTCTGCTGGAAATACAGTAGAGTGGAGAGGAAGCAGGTTCCTGGAGTGTGTGGATGAGACCTTCCTGATCTGGCTGGTGAGCAGCCCAGCCAGGGCCTCTCTGGACCTTTTGTTTGTGAGCAGAGAGGGGCTGGTGGGTGATGTGATGGTTGGAGACTCTCTTGGGCACAACCATCACCAAATGATAGAGTTTTCAATTCTTGAAGAAGATGTGAGTCAGCAGAACTGTTACCTTGGGTCAGGAGGGCAGGCTTTGGCCTGTTTGGGAGCCTGGTTGACAAAATCCCTTGGGAAACAGTCCTGAAAGGCAGAGGAGTCCAAGAAGGCTGGACATTCTTCAAGAAGGAAGTTCTAAAGGCACAGGAGCAGATTGTCCCCATGACTCAGCAGGGAAGAACCCCAACCTGTCTGAACAGAGAGCTCAGGCTGGAACTCAGGGTAAAGGAGAGCCTTTAGAAAAAAGGACAGGTAACTCAGGGGGACTACAAGGATATTGTGAGGTTACATAGGGAGAAAATTAGAAGACTGAGAGCCTAGCTGGAACCTAATCTGGCTACTGCCATAAAATACAATAAAAATGTTTCTCTAAATACATCACTGGTAAAAGGAGGGCCAAGGAGAATCTCCATCCTTTATTGGATGTGGGGGCAAACAGTGACAAAGGATGAGGAAGAGGCTGAGGTACTTAAGACCAGTTGTTCTCATGATACCCAGCCCCCTGAGGTGAGAGACAGGGACCAGGAACAGAAGGTGGCCCCGATAATCCAAGGGTAAATGGTCAGCAACCTGCTGCACTCTCAGATACACAGAAGTCTGTGGGGCTGGGTGGGATTCATCCGGGTGTGCTGAGGGAGCTGGCAGAAGGACTCACTGAGCCACTTTCCATCATTTATCTGCAGTCCTGACTAACCAGGGAGGCCCTGGTTGACTGGAGGTTAACAGCTGTGACATCCATCTATAAGGAGGGCTGGAAGAAGGATCTACAGGCCTGCCAGCCTGACCTTGGTGCCAGGGAAGGTCAAGGAGCAGATCAGCTCCAGTGCTATTTTACAGCACGTACAGGACAACCAAGGCACGAGGCCCAGCCAGCATGGGTTTGTGGAAGGCAGGTCCTGTCTGACCAAGACCTCCTTTTATGAAAGGTGACCCACACAGTGGGTGAGGGAAAGGCTATGACTTAATAAATAGGAAAAAATAATGTACAGCGATTCATATGCCTTGCAACAGGATCATGTTAAATAATGTTTTGCAGCCCCTTTCAGTGTCACCAATGAAATCCCCACTGCAAGTATCCATTTTCCTGCCACTCGTATCACTTTGAGGAAACAGAAGGGTTGGATGGCTTTGTAATCTCCAGATCTCTCTAAGTTGTGGTGGTGGTATCTCACTGCTTGTTTGGTTCTTGATGTGAAAGTAACAGTTCCTGGGAGACAGCTGTCAGCCTCCATAGACTCACTATTGTTTGAAACCAAACTCCCAGAAGCTGCTGTCTGAGAGGCCCCAAAGGCTGGATTCTGACAGGAAAGGCAAGATGGCATGGGGAGTTCATACTACTGGGGAGCAATACAGGCTGCTAAACAGAATAATCCAGTGCTGCTTACAGTGCCCTGAAGTTGCCCATCTGACCTTCAGCTGCTGCTCCAGAAGGATACAGATCTCAGAACAGAGGCTTTGTCGTATCTGTAAACCCAGTGCAGACACCTGCAGATCTCCAACCAACAGTGTCTCTCCTTGAGAGTTACGGGGAGAAACCCAAACTTCTCTTGCAGTGTTTGTGGCATTTGGGGGCATCACTTGAGACACTGCAGACTGAAAGTCCATCATCTTCACCAGTTCTGAGCACAAAATTACATGTACTGCAGAGTAGTGTGAGAGATGGAAGAGGAAAATGAATGTTGCTGTGTTTCTGGGTCCTGCACTTTAGTGAAAGTAGTTATAAAGCAGGAGCAACAAGATGGTAAGTGAAATAAATGTCTGTATTGCTGATAAATACTACTATATAGCCAAAGGAGAAATTGATTTTGCCACCAGGAGACAGATAATTTTTTTCCACATACATGATTACATTTCAAGAAGTACATCAGAATATTGTGCTGTTATGTGCAGTTTATGTCACAGTTAAAAACAAGAGTGAGACTCAGCATTGGTGGCCAGTATTATGTATGACTGGAGAAAGGCTGGGATTTTTAAGATTTCATTCACATTTGTTTCTATTTTACCTCTAGACGCTATCCAAGGTGCGACACCTTTCAACATTTCCTAAGAAATTTGTGAGTATGCCACTCATATTCTGAACAAAATTCAGAACATGAGCAAGTGAGATTAGATAATATGGAGGTAAGTCAATGACCTATAAATCTCACCATTCTGTAAGAGCCCAGAGTGATGTAGACGTGTAGCAGTGAGAGGACGTAAGGGCTGCCCTTCTCAGACAAGGAAGCTACTGCAGGAATTTTTCCACTGGGTAAGCAGCTCACCATTTCACTGTGACACATGTTAAATGAGACTTCTTTCACATAAGTAGAGGTCAGCTGGCAGCCAATGTCCTCAGGTAACTCCTGGGGACCTCCTTAAGGGCGATGGGGGAAAATGCACTTTCAAGGCATTAGCATCTGGCCTGCTTTGGACATTTATGATGATTAAGAAGAATCTCATCCCAAGAATGTGTCTTTTCCCTCTCTGTTCATAGAGGGGGAAATAATCCCCAAATATACTTTTGGGAAGGTAGAACCTTAACTGTGCCAGAAAATGATGAGGCAGCAGTTCACTTTTGAAAAGACTAAGCTTGAAATGGAATTAAGGCTTCCGAGGGGATAGGTCTAGAAACATTTGAAGATGCATCAAAGATCAGAGGGGGAGATTAAAGGACTGATAAAAGATCTGGGGACCCTCTGTACAAAGGTGATGGTAAAAGTCACTGCTATAATGAGGTAGCAAGGAAATAGGGAAAAAGGTGGGGAGGGGGTGGAGCGGCTTGTGAGCATCAGAGACCCAGAGAGACACCCACTGCAAAGGGCAAGTGTGGGTGTGAGGATCTTCAGAAAAATCTGCTTAGCTGTGCCTTCCTCTGGATCTGCTCCATCAGATCCACATCCTTCTTATGCTGGGGACCCCAGAACTGAATTCAGCTCTGCAGGTGGGGTCTCATTAAAGTAGAGTAGAGAGGCAGAAACATCCTTTGACCTGCTGGCCACACTGCTTTGATGCAGCCCAGCATATGGATGGTTTATGGGCACATTGCTGGCTCATGTTGAGCTTTTCATCCATCAGCCACCCCCAAGTCCTCCTCCTCAGGGCTTGTCCTCATCCATCCTCTGCCCAACCTGTATTTGTGCTTTGGATTGCCCCAACCCAGGTGCAGAACCTGACACCTGGCCTTGCTGAACTTCAGCAAAATAAACACTGCCAATACAGCATGAATGTTTGGGAAGACTTTAATGTTGCAGAGCCCAGGTATGGTCCCAGGGAGTGATGGGGTTTTTGTGTGTGTTTGTGTTTGTGTTTGTGTGTGTGTGTGTGTGTGTGTGTGTGTGTGTGTGTGCGTGCTTGCTTGTGCCTGCATGCCCCTGTGAGCAAACATCTGATGTCTGTCAAAATGCCACTGCTGGCCACTTATGTACAGTTTGGATTGGGCACACGTGATTTGGATTTGCAGACAGAGAGAGCCCAGCTGTGCATCCTCTCTTATTTTGAGGGGTTTTTTTTAATGTAAGGCCTTCTTTGACTTCTGACATGCTTACACAAGCACTTTGTTTCTGTGGCTCTTCATGATCTGGAAGATACCCTTGCCTGCTCCAAGCCTGCTGCTCTCCATGCAAAGGAGACATGAACAGATGGATTATATGGGAGCTACGGCCACCCTACTATCCCAGTAGTGAGTCCTATGGTGACCAAGACTTTGGGTTGTGGATTCATCACTGACCATCTAAATTACACAAAACTAGGTTTACTCAGCTTTGTGTTTATGAGAATTAAGTAGCAATTAAATGAATTGCAGTTTGTGTGAGGTTTAGATAAACAACCATAGGATGTTTCATCCTCTCTTTGGATCAACTGGGCAGCTAGCTCAGCAGAACATGAGCTGAATTTAAACTTCTAGGTCTGATACAGGTTTGTCTCTGCCAGATTTTGTTTCAAAGATGCATCTTCATAAACTCCAACCAGGATCTATCTGTCAACATTGTTTATGCTACATCTAAATCTATTTAAATAAATCACAAAATAGAATAACTATCTGAAGGAATTAATATGTAGAAAATATGTATTTCTGGTACTCCTGGGCAAAATATGCTCTCATTTAGATTCATAATTGTCTCAGACTTGGGAAATATAGGCACTAGTAGAGGCTGATTCATTTCCTGAAACACCTACTTAAACCTAGACATATTAGTCAGTCTTTTTATTTCTGTATACTACAAAGGAAGGTAAACAAAAGAAACCTAAAGCAGATTAATTGTATCTGTAGGCTGTAATTTATCTGCTGTGATACCATGATCACTGGATGAACTGAAGCTTACAGTGACTTCTCTAACTGAGAAATCTGCCTGGCTCATCTCCCTCTGCCAATATCATCCCATGACCAAAACAATAAAGATTTACTTTAAAAGCAGTTTCTGGAAGAGTTCAGCTAGGGCCAACTAGACCCACATCCTCTCTCTGACAGAGCCCTGACTGGCTTCTTGTAAATATATGTATATATTTTTATATATGCAGGAAAGCATGTCTAAATATATATATATGTATGTATGTATTTATATATATGACAATCTGTCTCCTAGCTGCCAATCATTTTTAGGTCAAGGACTTCTTGACCAAATTTGGCATCTTGGAATTTAAAGGGCTTTTCATAGACTTTCATTCTTCTTTGAATTTATTCAGTTGCTCCTTGAATTTAAATATTAACTTCTAGTACCATTTAGCTTAACTATAGTGAAATTTTCATGAATAGAATGGGAAACTACCTCTTTTTGATTACTTCAAGTTGGACACTTTCTAGGTTCATTGAAGCACACCTAGTTGTTAGATTTGGAGAGATACTGAACAACAAGTCTCTGCTCATCTTCATGCAACTCCTGATTTTGTGATTCTCTGTATTTTGTATCTCTCTCCCCTCTGTCCATAGCAGGTGCAAGAGCATAAGAGTGTTCAGTAAGTGTCCATGTCTTTGATTATCATAATTGAGCTTGCCTGCCACATTTCTCATTCCGCTACATCTTTTTTTTTTGGAGATGGAGTGACCACAGCTGTCCGCAGTACTCAATACACCAAGGATTCATATGAGGTGAATATGAGCGGTGTTTTACGTGTTGTTTACTTGTATTTTCATAATATTTCCTAGAATTCAGTTTTGGGTTTTTCTGAGTAGTTCTGAGCACAGATCTGACATGTCCATAAAATTATATATTCCAATGGCAAGATCTCATTTCCAAGTATCAGTAACTCAGCACAGTGTATGGAAAGTCAAAATTGGGTTTTTTTCCCCCCAGGTGCCTCACTTTAAATTTATCTACACTGAATTTCATTTGTCATTTTATTGCCATCACTCTGTGTCATCAGGGTCTTCTGCAATTCACACTCAGCCCTTGTCTTTAGTAGCCTGAATAATTTAGCAGCCATTCTCCAGCACAAATTAGGATCCCTAGAGCTCGTTCTGCAACCTGCCTAGGCAGCGGGGGAGCAGAACTTGAGGCAGGCTGATACAGCATCCCAGTAGCAGATATAAAGGCTTCATTTGCCTTCCCAGCCATTCTGATGAAAGTGCTGAGATGTGTGCTGCCATTCTGCTGTTCTCACCATGGAGCTGAAAAATCACGTTTTATTAGTGTTGAAATTGCTTTTCACACAGGTTGCCATTAATAGAAAGGTATTGCTTCTGCATTCGTTCTTTTAGCAGAAAGTCCTGTTTGAAAGGATGTCTAATCCCCTTTCTCATCTGTATTTCCAGATTCTATAAAAACTCTTGAAATTATATCTCTGCTTCCCTCTTTCACACGCAAATTTTTAGCAAATGGAAATTTCTGTCTTTCCAGTGCATAAGCATCTCCCATCTTCTCTTGGTCTCCCTGCTGTAAGGCTATAAACAAAGGCATATTGAGGGAGCTGGCAGTGAAATTACAGAGAGCTGAAAAGGTCAGAATCTGAAATCATAAATCAGATAAGACAAAGAATTTCAGATATCTCACAGCAAATAAAGTATGGAGAATGTGATGAACAGTGTATAACACAGCATGAAATCTTATGTAGAAAAATGCGAAGTGCTATAAACTTCCTTTTCTGATTTCATTCGCTCCAACTGCATTTAGAAATTACAGCAAAAATGCAGCGATAGCCACATTATTATTTGCACACAGTAGGAAGCAAGGCTGAGCTACATGCAGAGATTGTCAACAAGGGGGGAGGCATTGTTACTACTGCAAAAAACTCATTAATTGTGTTTTGGTTTGGAAGGTCAGAAATCAAACTTACCATCCAAACAGGTGCTAGAAAGCTATAATTATAATGATTTAATGCTTATATTTCAATGGCATTCAGGAATTGAGGCTTGGTTAGCTCTCTGGTGCCTGCAGTAGGATACGTAAGTGAGAAGGAACCCGGTCTAGAAGCCATAAAAAATGGGATCAACCATGATACCTTGCTACAGCCTGGTCTGTGTCTGTGGAGCTCTTAGGAGCATGCAGCTGACCCAGGGTTGGTGCTCAAAGATACCACAGCCATTATGAAGTAAATAACTCCAGTTCCTCATCTGTTGGAAGCAAGCCTTCATCCTGAGCAGAACATGGTTTCATAAACTGACAGATTAGAAGGAGGAAAATAGCGGCAGAAAGAGAGGTGGATGCCTTTCCCCTTGCAGTCTGCTACTGGAGAGTGGCAGGAAATGGAGGTGAGCAGGAGAAGGCTGGGGGAAGGAGCTGTTGCAGAGGGAGTTAGACTTTTTGGGGAATTCATCCTTCTTGCTTTACCCTTTCCACTGTGGAGGCAGCGGCCACCTGGTTCCCCTCTGCTGGCAGGGTAGTCATGGGATCAAGCTGGTTTACAACAGAGGCAAGCTGGGGAAGAGTCAGATTAATAGGTTTTGGCAGCATTGTGCAGCGTATATTCTTCAGCTTTTTCCTGTAAAGCTCAAGGACAGGAATGTTAACTTTTTTTTCTTAAAATATAAGACTTAACTTCTTATTTATGAGCCGTTTCTGAAACTGAAAATGTCTTGTAGCTTTACTTCAATATCCCGGTGTTTGGCCTAACCTATAAATAACACAGCAGTGTGAGGAGATGTATTCCCATGCCAAGGCTGTGAGGGTGTGGTGAATATCGATACACTGTCTCCTAAAGCAGGCATTTCTCTTTTAAAAGCTGCCTGCCCATCAGTATGGCATGACTCTGGAGTTGGGTTCCCAGTGGGAGTTTTAAATTGTGGTTGCTTCATGCATCTAGTGCAGAACTTTGGCTCTTACTAAACCTCCAGGTAAGGAACCTCAAACTGATGATGACTTAAGGTCTGCAGCAATATTATCTGACTTTCCTTCTCAGTGGAGAGTTAACTCAAGACTGTCAATCATCTGTAAGGAAGATAACCTGCCTCAAACCCAGGGAACCTTCTTGCCCCTCCGTGGGGAGGTATCCGTGAGGAGTCAGGTGGGCATGGAAAAAAATCATACATGGCTGTGTGCCATCCATCAAGGGAATACCTTGGAGATTTTTTGGAGTATACCCCAAAGTATCACTGAAAACTCAGAATGAAAATAAAACCCTGTTAAAGCAAAACCTCCCAAACCTAGACCACATCTGACAACATCTGCCCCCATGCAACTTCATTGTTGGAAAGAAAATTGCACCCCAGGGACATTTTTCCATGTCCTTGCCTGCACACTAAAAACTCCTTTGGGCCATGTATCATTCACATGCTTTTAATTACCATAGACCCTCCCTGCAAGACACCCACTTTCTGCTTTGACTTTGCTGTTCATCAAAGGGAAGCAAGCCCAGCAGAGGAAAAAAAATGGAGTCTGGACCTGCTTTTGGGAAGGAAGATACAGCGACACCAGGCAGGGAGGAGGGAAGCCAAGAGGGGCTTTCATTACCGGGTCAAATGCACAGGTGGCAGGCAGAATCAGTCTTCATGAAGGAAGCATTTGCAGTAAACAAAAGCTAACTGTACTCAGTACTTTAAACCACATGGAGGAAAAAAGCCAGGTAGGCAGCAGGAATGGCTGGAGGCCTGGTGATGTCTATTATTGGCTTCCTAACTCCGCTGGAAAAATGTTTTCTGAGAGGTCTGTAGAGCCAGAGACATAGTCCTGAAGTACAGTAATCAAAGCAGAGTAATCTTAGGGACCAGGAGTGATATTTTCTAAGCTGTAATTAACCAGTAAGCTGTCTGCTCATTCTCTCTTCTCAGTGCCCTCCCTTTCCTGGCAAACACTGTTAAAATTCAAAAAATAGGTGTTGAAACACTTAAAACTGCAAAGACCCCCACTGCTGTAAGAAATAATGTAATTGGAGTGCATGGTCATGTAGCTTTCAACTTTGCCTCTTAGATATTAGTAAAATGGCTGAATCTCTGATTAAAAAAATAAAATCCAAGGGATCAAAGCTGCTCTCTGTTGATTCAGAGAACATCCCGTGGAGCAATTACTTTTTAAATTCTGTGGTAACTGTCATGCCAGGAGGCCAGAAGAAAACCTGTAGTCCCTGAGAAATTTATCAAGGACTTTGAAAAGGCAAGAGAGACACCATCTCTTTTTTCCCTGCTCATCACAGATGTGAGATAAATCCCAAAGGACCATGTGCATTAACCCCATCATTGCTACAGCTATATGGGAATCAGGAACCTTTGCATTAATTCCTCCTCAGATTTGGTCTCTGTGCCCTGCTAGCTTGTGAGAGCTGTAACAGTTCCTCTGGACAAGGACTTGTCAGCTATTGCTTTAAATCTGCATCATTAGTGGGAAGACCATTAGTAAATTGTACACCAAGTTGTGTTGGCAAGTTTACATCAGAGGTCATGAGTTTCTGGGAGTCACGGGAATCCCATATGGTGCTTTCAAGGACTGCAAACAGAGCAACAAAATCCCAGACCCTTCCAGCCATTCCCTGTCAGAGCTAATGGCAGCAAACAGGCCAAGGTGTACCTCCTAACACACTGCTTTAGCTAGTTCCCATCCTTCCCTGCATTGATTTACTGCACCTGTGTCTGGCTAAAACCCAGCACTAATTCTGCCCCCACGTAAGCCTTGGCACTGTAGAGTTGCTCACATATGTCAGATGAAAGAGGATCAGGTCATTTGGGTATGTTTATGTTATGCTTGAACCCCTCTAACAGGGATGAGACCAAGTTTGCTCTGTCCTGCCTGTCTCTGACCCACAGCCTCCCACATACCAGAGCCAGCAGCCATGTGTCCATTGTGTAGATGGCAAACATTGGAACACCTGGAGAAGGGACTCAAGCTGACCCCCATTCCCTCTGTGGGTGCTCAAGTACCTGACATGAGGGAGCAGGGGGAGAGGGAACACTGTGGCTGTCTTTTCAAGCAGCATCTTGCAGCAAGATCACAGCAAGCACAAGCCCTGCCAGTCTCCAAGGGTCCATTTGCATGGACGTGTCACAAGGGCTCTCAGTGTTGATGAAGTCTAAGTTTGCTAAAAATAACTGGTGAATAAAACATTTACTAAAAAGAAAAAGCAGGCAATAAAGGGTTAATAGCTTCTGTTCAAGCAAGCTTGGATTTTTGGTTATTCCCCTTGTTCAAATTCAGAGTATGGAGGTATATTACCTTTCAGTGTCTGAGTTTGATTAGATAGATGCCTGAGCTCTGTCTTCTCCCTAGGATATATCACCAAAATGCTATATCCTTTTCAATTCATTCTACACATGACACCTTTTCTTCTTGCTCACCCAGCAAGATATTTTCTCAAGCTCTCCCAGTGACTATTTACCTGCTGGAACATTTACATTGATGCTCCAGTGTGGGCAGCTGCTCTTGGCAGCTGTCCTTTTGGACCTGTTGAGCCCCACTTTGAACTTTGTCAGATTGAAAAGGTCAGACCATTACAGAAACTGACAATTTTTAATTTGATATCTTCTGTGGGTACTGAAAGGTACTCACAGAACAAATAAATTAGTGTGAGACTGAGTGCTTTAACCAAACTGCGGTTGTCATTTGGGAGAAGAAGTAAATTAATTCCAATAAACAAACAGAAATCCTTGATGCCCTTCTGACAACACTGAGATCTCAGTGAGGAGAGAAAGAAGTTTAGCTTATTAATTAACTCTTTGGCAAACTCCCAGAGTTTATCTTTTCTGTTTGGGCAATGCTAATGTTTTGCTGTTGTGTAGATAGAGGGGCCATTAGTAAACCATTTGCAATGCAGTGGGCTGGGGGAGTGGGACATGGCACGTGGTGGGAGCCTTCAGGTGGGTTGTCACTCTTCAGGTACAATTACAGCAGTTTGGGTGGCTCATGGCCACAACATCTCCTGCCAGAGGCAAACTAACCTGGCACAGAAAAAGACATTTGGGTGTCATCTTGGCCACCACCACAAGGTTATAGGAAAACAAAACATATTTTCCTGCAGACAAACTCCAAGGCTTGGATTGATGGGATCAGTGCCAGCTGAGAGCAGCCACGCCCAGGGGAAGAGGCTCACTTCTCGGCTTCCCTAAGACCTCCAGCCTTCTTATTGACACCAGGCTTAAGAGAAACAATCCCAGCTTTTCCTTCTCCTGCCTCTGAGGTGGATACAAGCCTCCCAGGGGCAACCAGTCCTGTCCCTTGTGGATTGTCTGAGACAAGTGGAACAAGGTAAAGCCTTCAGCTGAAATAAAATTTATGTGCTTTCTTTAGAAAGATGCCACAACAGAGTGTCTTTTACTTTTTTATTTCCCTTTATAAATCTCTTTTTAAAAGGAGATGAAAATCATTATTTCAGCTGTAGGATTTTTAATGGATGTGGCTGTGTGACTGAGAGATGAGTCACTGGTGCCCTTGTAGACTTTTGTACCCTAAACACAGAGGTGTAGACCTTGTAGAAAGATCAATGGCCAAGGTAGTATTGGTCAAATGCAGAATATTTCCATAACTTCCAGCCACTGACACAACAGGTTCAGTGATATTCTCAAGGAAATGCCTAACCTTTGACACTAAACTCCTAAGTGGCATTTAGAGCGCTGAGTTAGGGGTTGGTGGGGAGCACAGAGGGCTTCAGTGGAAGGCATAACACTGATCCCTGAAACAGCTGGTCTGAAATGCAGTTTCATGAGTGGACAATGCTCAGACCTTCTACCTTCCCTCTGCCTTGGCATTCAGCACCAATGGGGCATCTCTGCCACACCAGAGTGCTTCACTCCCTGTGTTCTTGTGCCAATCTTGTGCCAGTGTGCATGGATGATCTGCACCTCTCTCTGCATACATGATGGAAGTGGAAGCGAGATTAAAACATATGAATGTAGCCTGCAAACACTTCTGGTCCAAGGAGGTTTGAGCCTACTGATCTTTCTTCGTAAGAATCTGGCATGTCCATCTGTACAGCTGAGGGCAGAGTTGAGCTGAAGGTGGAGGAGAAGAATGAATAGCAGGTAAACAGCCTCCTCTGTTCCAGTTTCAGCTGAGCTGAGAGACTCTGAAGGAGATGATAGCCTCTTACATGCGCATCTCAACAAAGAAGAAGTTGGGTACTGGTGTTTCCAAGGGAGAGTAGTTGGCTGAGGTCTTGCATTTGTTGGGATTGCCCTTCTTCAATTCGTCTCCATGTGGAGGAGTTTTTTGGGTTTGACCTCGTTCTTTTTGCCTCAGAGATCTTGCATTTAATATTGGTTTGCTTTAAAGGGAAATCAATTATCTAGCACTTAGAGACGTCTTCTTTCACTCAAGCTGCTGTTTCAAGGTCAGTGTTTGGTATGCAGCTCTCACATTCAGCATTTTTTCGGTGCCTTAAGCACTAGGCCTGCAGGTAGATCAGTTTAACATGAGACAGACCTCAAAAACAGGAATGAAAACATCACCCCTTGTTCCATGAGAATCATCCTGAATATGAAGAGGCTTGATTCCCCCTCCTCTACCACATATTAAGGTCTGAATCATTTTGTCTTGTGTTTGTACACTTTACCTTAGGTGAAGATTTACTGTGTCAAGCTGCCTGTTGCAACCCCCATCTCTGAGTCCCTGTTGAGGCACAAAAAATGGGCTTGAGACCACACCTCTGTAACTCACTGCTGGCTGAGCCTAAGCCACCTACTAAATAAAAGAAGAAACAAATGTCATTGATACTGAGAAAGGTAAAGAGGTGGTCTTGGCCAGGCAGGTCTAGTGCAATGGAACTGTATATCCTGCTTGGAGAGGTCCATCATCTAATGATTCTGCTGACTGGGTGCTTGGGAGGAAGACTGTGGGAACAAGGCTGTGGGATTTGGAGGAGTTTGTGGTAAATAGAAGAGATTGTGGGGATGAGGACAGGATGGTAAAGTAAGATGTGGTTAGGGTTTGGTTTTTTGAATCTACATTGTTCACTCCAGTTTCTGATCCGTTGAAGTGGAAGCCACATGAAGTTTAGAACCCCCAAAACCTATGCTTGAGTTAATACAGAAGCTGTTATTTAGCATGAAAGAACCCTTATCAGAACTGCTATAATAAAACAGTATTTAATTCTTTCTTTCACTAAAACTGGAAACGAGACCTCGTGTCCTCTTCTCCAGCTGTCTTGGTATACCACACTGGTTTTAAGCTCTATCCTGTAAATCAGCAATCAAATCCATGGCATCTGCCAAGCAAGCAATGAATATCAAGAATGTTTCTGGGAGAACTATAGCAAGCTGAATTCTTTAGCTACTGTAATTAGTAGGACCTGCCTTAAGGAATAAGAAACATTGTGGTTTTAGGGACCAGAAGTCTGAAGAAAGAAAAGCCTGTTGAATGAGAACGGTGCAGGGAATAGCAACAGAATAGCGAGTTAAAATCTAGGATGTCCTGCTGTTCATGTCCTTAGGTGGTCAATGCATTGGTCAACACTGACCCGAAGAGGCTATGCTGTTGTTGAATATACATCACCCAAGAGCTAAAAAGGCCTTCCCTGGTGCCAGCACCCAGCATGTGATTATTCCTGCCCTAGCTGGTCAGTTCATTGGCCCACTGCTGAAATGATGGTAAGTGGCCATGGTTGCATATTCTATTCATGATTTCTGACAAGCCGAGGAGGAACTCCCTTCCCTACCTATTTGAGCTTCAGACTCAGGGCTGAGACCTTGATGGACAGTTCCTCTGAGCAAAGCATTGTGCCCAAGGCTGAAGCTTCCTTACAGCAAGACTTGAGATGGTTGAAGAAGAAAAGGATGGGTGAGCATAAATAATGCCTGTAGTGCCTGTGCCATGGCTTGCACTTTGGGCCTGTGGGAGGCAGGGTTACCAACTCATGGCTGCATTTCCAGACACTGTTCCCTCCTCCCAAACCAGGTGAAGTTTGCCTACACAACTTGTTAGGAGCCTCCCCTGTAATGTGCCACCCCTAAAGTATCCCCAGGCAGTGTCTGAGGGAAAGCCAGGTCAAACCTCTTCTGGAGAGCACATTAACAAATCAAGAACATCAGTTTGGACCACTTGTGTAGATGTAGCCAGCTGCATTCTCCATTAGAAAACATGTAATATGTTTGCCAAGTCTGGCAGCAGCAGGCTGGCAGACACCAGAAGTGTTTGCCTGAGACCTTGAACAGCTTTGTGGGAGCAAAAAAATAAAAAAAAATAATTTGTGATAAAAAGCCCAAATGTGTGTTCATTACAATGAGCGGGTGCCTATTCTGAAGAGGACAGCAACTGAGGGCAAAGATTTCCACTCTTTCCTGGAGTTTCTGCAGCTATAGCTTAGCAACAGGTACAAAGAGCAGCAGTGATGGAGGAGTCTGGGTCAAAACCCCATGAAAGAGTTTGAGACGAAGAGAGTGCAAAGCTTCCTTCAGCTGCCAGGCATCTAACCAGCAGAGAAATTAGTTTGTCTAGATCATAGTGGGGCTGCTGCATTTGAGGAGTTCAGATTTCCTTAGAGCAGGTGATAAAGCAGGAAAGTTTAAAAGTGTCTGTGGTCACAGGCCCTCGGCATAGCTGAGAGGGTCAGGCGTGCTCTCCATTTGCTCCTCTGCTCCCCAGGGTCTCACTCTGCGCACTGAGCCCTGCCTGAGACCCAGAGATCCCCACTGAGAGCCACCAGCCCACCCCACGTCTGGAGAGACTGGAGGTGGGGCATCATCCCCTGCAGGCTCTCAATTTCAAGTGTCACAGGCTGTCTAAACATTGTGATCTGCACCCCTGGGAGTGAACTCAGGAGTGTAACTTGCTTTGTGTCCCCTGCCTTTACAGGCATTGTCATCCACTGACTGAAACAGATCTTTAAATAATAACTGTGCTGTGATGCCTCGTGCTTTCTTAGCTATGAAGCGTGAGACTGTGGCAGTGTGAAACTCATCCTCTGCAAAAAACATGACTAATAAGTTTTTACTTTCATTTACTTGCATTGG
>VZSR01003803.1:44270318-44398151 GCA_013398615.1 Brachypodius melanocephalos
TTTGGTACAACTTCATACAAGAGAAGGCAGGGACGTGACTCGTGGGCTGAGCAGTGGAGGGGTGCAAGGGCATCTCACAAAAAGCAGCCATGATGAGGTTTGGTCAAAGGCAGGAGAGGCAGGTGGGTACTTGGATTACACATATGTAAGCTATGGACTCAGGAAGGTACCTTTGGAAATGTAGCTCTGGTAAATATTTGTTGAAAGATGCTTTCTGTGCTATTTTGCATAAAAGTAAGAGGAAGATGCAGTATGGTCCCACCTGGCCCAGCTGTGCAGCAGCTGTCAGGGACAGTGCACACCACAGGGTGTGTGGCTCCCACTCACCTCTGGGGTGAGGAGAAAATGTTGATCCCTGAAGTGATCCTGGATGAGATTTCAGGACAAGGGGATTGCTGAGTGTGCAGAGGCACCATGGTGCTGTGCAGGACCCCTCTCCATGCCTTGAGGCTGGCACTGCCTGCAGTCACAGGCTTCCCGCTGTGCTGCTGCCTTGCACCAGGAGAGGAGAAGGAGGGAGGTGAAGGCCCCTTCTGAGAGACATGCAGTGATGATGGGAGTGCTTTTCCTCTGACCAAGCCTTGAGTATCTGACCTTGAGCCCTCCCAGCAGGGTGGTTGGAGGTCCACAGAGCCTTGGGAGCATCCTGGGAGTGCCTGGGCACCATCTGACCGCTGTTGGTGGGACTTGTGCCACCATGGATCTGAGCTGGAAAAGGGTGAGGGAAAGGGGAGTAAAAGACATCTGCACAGGAACTGAAGGGACTGAGCTGACCGAGGGTTTGTTAAAGCAATCAAGCACCAACACAGCTTGCCCTGTGACCAGCTCCATGTCCCAAACCTGGCCTGACACTCTGCAGCGCTCAGTGCCTACACCTGTGGTCACACAAGGCTGTTCCGATTTCTGTGCCTGTCTGTTTCTCAGGCAGCTCTGTGCTCCCTCACATCCCACCCCATGGCCTCAGCCAGACACTGAGGGGCTGTGGCTTCTCCCACAAACAGTCAAGAGCAACCAGAACTCATCTTTCAAACCTCGGTTTAAATTTTCTTCTTGACAAAGAAGGAGAGGGACCTTTTCTGTCTTTTCATCTTATGCTTGCCACTTCAGGGGGACACTCCGTTTCTCAATACCTCCCTAAAGTGAATCTGTGGGATGCAGAGAATTGCATTCTCCATTTTCAGCAGGACTCTCAGGGTGATTTTCCTATTTATTTTTTTTTTTTTCATTTACATATGATAATCGTATTGGGACCTCACAGTTACTGCAGACTTAATGACACTGAGATATGAAATGCTGTCTCTGATGGTTGTCAGGCAGGAAATCCTTAAAAACAGGCCTACTCATTTAAAACCATTTCTGTGGCTATAAGCTGTGGTAGGCAAACTGTGGAAAATATACACTGTAGAAATGTTTATGAGCCGAGCTGTGGTTCGATCATGCTGCTGCCACTTTTTCAAATTTATATTTCCCTACTGCAAATTCTTACCATAAATTCTGACTGCAGTAATCTGTATTCTTATTAACAGCTTGGTTTAAGAAAAGAGGGATGTGTGGGAGGTAAAGGATTAAAAAACAGTATATGCATGCCTCAGATACCTCTTCTTAGCAAAAGCTTGCTTAAATGCAGAAACGACAACAAGCCCTTATATCCTGGGCAGGAGGGGGCTGTGCAGAAGCTGGAAAGGGAAAAATCACATGAAGCCAGTGGGTGAAGGGCTGAGACATCAGGTGAAGCTGTTTGCAGTGAGCTAGAAAGGATTTAGGAAGCATTCTATGCTTTTGATAAACAGGCACATCATCACAAAGTAAGATAATATGCCAGAAGAAAACTGGCTTACGAGGCATCTTCAAAGGACACATGTGGGCTCCTTGGTGAGGGGATGCTGTTGCCTGTGGTGAGGTGACTGCAGGTCCCTGCTGTCTGACCCCCTGCTTATCCCAGCCATATGCTGCTGCTGGGCACTGCCATGCTCCTGGGGTCTCATCCACACTTATTTGCCCAACAAAATGGCACTGTGGGCTTTCTGAATTCCCACTTCCCTTCCTGGAAATCAGGCTTGTTCCTGCACCCTGTTGATGTGCAGCCAGCTTAATGCTGAGAGGCTAACCCCTAAAACATTCCCTCCTTTAATGTGGCTGAGGTGAACTCTTAAGTATCACGGTGTACTTTTTATATCACAACTTTTCCTTCCAAATTATTCTAGCACTTCACCTGACAGAGATTTTTTAAAAAGTTCTTATTTCCAAAGTGAGCCAAACAAAAGTGACACCAACTTTTATTTTGAGCTCAAATGTAGGTCTCCTTGGATTTGGAGGAATACCAGGAACTCACATCTGGGCAAACATTACTAAGAGAGCCCTGATAGAAATAAAGTGTATAAAATTTAACCTGGTGTTTCCAAAGGCAAATTTTTTTTGCCACAAATGCCAGAAACACAGCTATGACTATACTGACATCACACATGGAGGCTGGGATTTGGCCCAGCAGAGCTCTCAGCCTGTAATTGCTGTATCCAAATTAACAGAGAGCCACACCCCGTGTCTCAGCTGGGAAGCAGCTACTAGCAGCCAAGAGGCACTAAAGCGCTTAGACTGTCTCTGAGCTGTGTCTAATTGTGCAAAGGCTCCTCTCCTGGCCATCCTCAAACAGTTTAAATAAATGCTTTTTTGTTGTTGCTGTGCTGAAACAGAAGATGGATATTTACACTGACAGGAGGAAGGAGAACTTCACACCAGAACAGGGACAGCTTCTCAAACCCCTCAGCTTTCTGTGGTAGCCATCCAGCCATTGATTCCAGGCTTTCTCCATGCAATATCCAAGATGTTAGCATAAATCACCCTTAACATCTGATTTTGCAGTGCAATGGGCCAAAAACAGTCACAGCCAGACATGGATGAGAGACAGTTTAAGAGTCGTTTCCTCACCTCCTCTTTTTAAAGGTGGAAGTCAATCTGCCTAAACTGGGATAGAGTCAGCCTTGTAGTTGCAAATTTGGACAGCAGAAGCTTCTTCCCACCTCCCCTGGCCATTCACCTTGTCCCCTGGCTTGTCAGAGGTGGCTGCTGCTAAGGAAAAGATGTCTGAGCCACTCACAGATCAGTGGGTTTGACTGCAGTCTGCTGCACCAGGATAAAGGAAAACCCAAACAAAAAGAAGAGATGCTGAAGGGAGTGCTTAGATCAGGTGTTATGCCCTTTGCTGGGGTCCAGGAGTCCCTCCCACCAGGACCATCTCCAATTCAATGGAGATGCGATGCCAAATGCATGCCCCAGCAGCTGCCTCTGCTAGAGCAGGAAGCTGCTTTAGGCTTTCAGGTTGAGCAGTGTCCAGATCCAAAAGGATGTGTAGAGAGTGTCCTCCACCCCAGAACACCCTGGGGCCAAGGGGACAGGTCACCTGCTGGTCACTGGCATTTTTAAAACTGAGAGAGCCCAGCTTCCCCTCACCTCTTCTTGGGAAAGTCATAACTCCCTGACTGTCCATCCTTACTGTCAGCCTGGAAAGGTCATTCTGCTGCATTAGATGCCTCTGCTTAAAAACGTATGGGATAACCAAATCAGAAGAAGAGAGAGGTGCCTAGTATTTCCTCTTACTGAATCAGCCTCTGGATATCTTTACAGCAGCCCAACCCTTCCTCCACTGGAAATGAAGATGCCTGGGCATCACATATTGCCTGTGTGCAAGGCCTGTGTGCAGGGTGTGCCCTCTCCAGCTTTGGGTTACATTCCCAATAGCCACCCAACATCTCCACCTAAGTTCTGCCATTGTGTCATTGTTTTCATTGTGTGGACAGAAGGCAGGTTTTTCTTGTCAAATATACTCTGAACTCAGAGAACATGAGGATTTCAAGCCCCAAGTGTTGAGGCTTGGCACAGCCTGGAAAAGGAGTGTTGATCTCATAGACAGCAGTGAGATCAAAGAAAAACAAGAGTTTGGGCTCAGTGGTGTGCCATATAGACATGTGGTATATGATCATATGGAAGTGGTAACTTCATAGTGCTGTCCTGCTAGCATAGAGGAATAGTAGCTTTGTGCCAAAAATAAAGACTTCTGTTTAAATGAAAGCTTTATCTTTTGATATTTTCCCACTTCTTTGTAAAATTACATTGTTCTTCAGTATCTGTCTTCTCACAAAACACATTCAAAGATCTTATGCTAAGACTGATCACAAAAGAATTATTATTTCTGTCCCAGAAAGAGTCTTTTGAAGTCCCCATCATCCCCTAGGAGTTGAAAAATTCATGTCTCCTCAGCAGGCAGGTCCTTACTGTGATGTTTGATGGGGAGCAGCTGCCTTGTTGCTCCTACCTCAAGTTTTCCCAATATGTTGTAAACTTGAGCAATCTAGTTCTTGCTGTGCTTTTCAGGAAGATTCCCTGGCAAGAGCACTCATGAAGGGGGAAGAGGTAATTTGGGTTAAAAGACTTAAATCATCTGTGAGCCAATCTGCTGACATGAGTGGGAGTGGAGTGAGTTCAGCACTTGAGAGAGCAACCACCACCTCGCAGGCTCTGAAAGAACAGTTCCTCTGCAAAACAGTGAGTAATAATTCTGGTTATGTCACTGTCTCTCCTTGGGGAAAACGAAATATATCCTGATACCATTGCTTCTAAATTTGCTTTTTAATTGCTCTTCCTCCGTTTATGCTCAATTAAGCAGCGATGCCTTCCCTAGAATTAGCCATGGAAATCTAAAAGATCAGTCACTCCAGTTGCTCCAGCAAGCAGCTTTATTGGGTGCTGCTTACTGGTGCTCCTAAGCCCTCCCAGTACCCTGCTGCCTTTGTCTATCCACTTCTGCTGGAGCTGGACAGAGAGAAAAAAGAGAGAAACCTTTCAGAGTGTGTGTATTCACAGGGCATATCAGTGTGCTTTTGTTGGTGCTCTCAGAAAGCATCTCTGTCTCCTGAGGTGTGATTAGTGGATAGCTGTTTGCTTAGCAAGTTATCGCTTTGCTGGCTGTGAATGCTTACGAACAAACAGGTTTTGGAATGAGCTGAGGTTTGCTTGCTTGGAGTACAGCATTATCATTGGAAGCTGAGTGTGCATCCACCTTCCTCCAGCACAAAGGAAGGTGTGTTCACCCCTGCAGCTTTGTGTGGCCCTAATTTTGGGAGAGGGATCTTGGGAAGAAGCAGTGATGTACCTGAGTGACCACTGGAGGTCATGATGCCCCATGCTGCTTCCACAGCCTCCTCCATCAAGCAAAAGGAGCAAACATGATTAAGAAAAAGCAGCTTGCTGCTGGAGCTTGTTATGGCTGTGTTAAAAGCTGCAAGGGTAAGCTGAGCACTTCAGGTCCTAAAATAGGATGGGGATAAGTATGAGAAGTATGACTAGAGTTCTGTGAAAACGCCCTGTCACTTGGGGATTGTCACGATGGATGCAGAGGGCAGGGTGGCCTCTAGACAGAGGAGTGCCTTCTGCTGGCTCCCTTTTTGCTTCAGAGAAGAGAAAGCATGTGTAGAATGGGACCCACTATTAGGATCTCTCACTTGTCTTCCAAGGCTGCTCCACCTCTCTCATCTCCCCTTTAGCAGCTGGAGACTGCTGGACAGTAACTTGTACAAGGCCAGCAGTCTTACCCCTCAGAGCACAGAGTGACACAGCAAACTGCCTCTGCTTGCTCCAACAACTCAAGTTCTGCTTTAACACTGAAAGGAGGATCAGACTTCACAAATGCCAGCTGGAGAGGCTCAAGAGGACTGCAAAGCACTGAAGGACAGTCACCATCCTGGCTGAAGTATGGGGAAGTGTTTGCATGTGCTGGGAAAGAGAGGGGTTTGTTGTTCCTGATGGAGAGGTGCATGGTGTGCACTTTACAAGAAGGACCCTGTGGAATGGTTTCCATCTCCTACTGTTCATGCTTTGGCAGCACTGGTCTCGTCCATACCCGGTGTTTTCCACCCCGCTGTGTCTCACACACCATCCCAGTGTCATGGTGCATGTGGACCAGCAGTATGTGTCTCACAGGGCAAACCCCAACAGTTCGGGTTCTGAGCAAGGATTTCTTCCACAGCTGCACCGCAAAAAGGCTCTAAGTGAGGGCAGAAAACCAACAAGAGGTGAGAATGTTGGGAAGATGGAGGAGCAGGGTGCTGCTATGGGGCTCAAGATGCCTGCTGAGACAAGGGCAGAGAGGTCTGACCCCATCTGTGCTTGTGTTTCCCATCACAGTACTGGCACCAGCGTACATGCTTGTCCAGGCAGCTTCTTAGATTTACCACCATATTATTTATTCTTGTAAGCAATTTCCTCACTCTGCTGGGGAGCAGAGCTGGGTACATGCTGGAGCAAGTGCAGCTTGATTTGTAGGAGCCCAGTGTGCTGCAGGGGACACCAGTGCAAAAAACAGACCCAACTTTTGTTGTTGATTTTGGTCCTCCAAAAATTTTAAAGGCAAGAAGGGGCTGTGTGTTGCACACCATAAAACTGTATCAAGAGGTTGCTGCATAAAGCCTGTATCTCCTCATTAAGCTATGACATGGCCTTTAAAGAGGCATCCAGCCTTGATTTAAACACTTTAAGTACTGGGGAATTGAGCGTGTCTGTGCATCTCATTTTGAATCTCGATTAATACAGTTTCTGCTCCCTGCCCAGAGGCTGTGGTTGATATGCATTTGTTCATTGGATTAATGAATTTTCTATTGGCACTGATTTCATCATGAAGATACACCTAACATCAGAACAGCCCCTTCTTTGTTAAGACAAACAGGTTGAACATCGTGGCTTTCTCAGTACATTTGCTCCTCTAACTGTCTTTTAAAACCTGCCTTTATCATCCTTTTGAAGTGTGGGCATCCACAGTGGATACCAGTGGCTGGTACCAATCCCAACAGTGGTGCTTGTAGGATTGACACTGCCTCCTTGTGTACAGCAGAAAGGCCCACTCTTTACCTGGGGATTGTATGAGCTCACTGACATCTCTTTCTGTAGGCAGATGGGCCAATTTTCTTCATT
The DNA here is from genome assembly GCA_013398615.1 of Brachypodius melanocephalos. Taxonomy (NCBI): domain Eukaryota; kingdom Metazoa; phylum Chordata; class Aves; order Passeriformes; family Pycnonotidae; genus Brachypodius; species Brachypodius melanocephalos. The sequence goes on from VZSR01003803.1 coordinate 44,277,279, forward strand.
TCTTGTTGAAGTTTTTGGAGGGAAAATGTAGCCCATTCCCTTCTCCTGTGTTTGTCTGGTCCTCTCACTCTATGCTCTATCAGCTTGTACAGGTTTGGCTTTTTTCAAACTCCTGGCTGATCTGCTTCAATTGCCTCCAACAGCAGGAAACTTCACAAATGGAGGTTCTTTCTGAGGTAGTTTTCTGCAGTTACGTGAGGGAAGATGGCCCACAGGGGATCTGTCCCTCACTGACACAAAGCAAGCAGCAGGAACAAAGGGCTGGGAGCAGGGAGAGGGCAGAGAGGAGACAGAAGTGGATGTGTGCCCTGTTGGTGCCTGTGCACTGGCCAAGGTTGTCCTTGTGAGGGATGACCAGGTCTTAAATGATATGTTTCGCTACCATGACCTGGTCCTGAAGGTAGGTCTTTCCTAATGATCCTTGCGAAACAGCTGTGTGGGCACTTCTAGAAAAGAGAAGGGCCTGACCTTTTGGTTAAAAACCCTTTCCAGTGCGTTGTCCATCCTTATTTTGTAAATGCATGGTCCCCCATGCTGACTATGGGGTAAACAGTTCCATCACCATACCCAGATGACAAAAAATACTGACAGCACATCACACTTACAGATCACTGTCGTTAGTTATTTCTGCAAAGATGTTTGGAAGAATGAGCCTGTCCCCATTTACAGGCATATGAAGAAGTTAAAATGACTTTTTTAGTGGCTCAGCCACTGAGAACAGGGTCCAGCTGACAATGTGGAAGAACCTATCTTTTACCAGCTCATTTTTCAACCATAAGCTGCAGAAACCTGCAGTGAGATGTTTTTAATCAACCAGGATTTTGTATTGAGCCAGGTAAAGTCTTGGGCAGCTGCAACAAAATCAGCTCCTTTCCTAGCTTATAAATGCTGACAAACTTGTCAGGTACCCTCTTGTGAGAGAGGATAATGTGGTGGATGCTTTGTCATCATCAGCTATTCAGAAAGCATTGCACCTGGATCCTGTCTCTAAGCCCTCAGTGCCTCAGATAAGACAGTGATATAAAAGATGAGTGTATGTTTTTGTGTGCGTAAAAGCCTGGTGTTCAGGGCTTTAAATCTGCCTCCTTGTGAGGAATTTTTTGAGAACTGGATGTCAGCTTATTATTCTTTGCTTCAACACTGGATACTTGGTGGCTGACTACTTCCACCTATTTGTTCCAGAGTTATGGCAGCTTTATTTGGGTGATAATAGGAGCACTGTGCTGTTTTATGAGACTGTAATCCAATTCTCAAGTGGATGAACACTCTTCAAGGCCGTGTAGTTTATCCTGATGATTCAAGGAACTGAATCACTGACCAAAAAAGTAGTGGTGTTCCTTCTCAAGTTGTTATGCTCCAGTTCTCCACAGGCTAGATAAATATTCAAAACACCTGTGATGTGAGAAGAAAGATGATAAGGAGATGATGGGAATGACAGTGAAGAGCAGAATGACAGAAAGAGCTGGATAGGGGGATAGTTTATTGTTTGATTATTAGTTATGGCAGTAATTTCTTGATGACATTCCTCATCTTTCAGACAGTGCCTTCACCTGAAATCCTCTGGCTCTGGGTTAGTCACAAATTATATAATTTCCACAGCCCCAAAGACCTGAAGGTTATTCACAACTGCCAGAGTCCAATCCATAGCTGAACATACCATGGGATTAAAATGCTCTAGCTCTTGCACTGTGCAGGTTCAGGCTGCTTACACATGGAGCCAGCACGAACTGGCTCTGCTTTTTTTCCTCTACTCTGCTTTTTATACTGCTCACTTTTGAAAGGGATTTAAACGGGCTTTCACAATTTAAATAACAGGTTTTTGATATAAATCTGCAGGTGTATGAATAAGAATTATGTAGCAAATAAACACCTACCTGGTGAGTGCTTGCAGTTCTCAACAAGGCTGAGGTGCACAGGGTGCAGTTCAGGACTGGAACAAGGGTTTTTAATTAGAGTGGTGTTTATTACTTGACAAGACGTGATCCCAGCAAACAAGCTAGGAGTGAAACCAGGCTTTTACTGTGGATACATGAATTCACCGACTCTCCTGGTCTGTTAATGTATGCTACAGAGTGCAAGAAATACACTGCTGAGAGCAATTATGCTCCCAGTCTTGCTCTAAGGCTTTGTGCAGCCCTGCTGGCAAGGTTTGTGCTCCAATACGAGCTGGTTGGAATCAGGTCTATAAATGGCAGCTTACCTTAAGCATTGCACAGATGGTGTTTGTACCTTAGGGCCAGCTGATTTCACAACATTGGTGGACTTTTCTGCAAGCCATTGGTGTAGGGTCCCTCTCTGACACTGTCACCTCTGCACAGACCTGAGTGAAGATATCCCCTCTAGGCTTAGTGGGGGATCCTAGGAACCAGAGGTTTGCTGGTTGATTCTCAGCCCCAGCTTCTGGAGTCAGGTGAATTTGGAGCTGTTTGGAGGGTTGCTCTGCAGCCACTATAGAGACACCACTCATGTTTCAGCCTAAAAATTCAGGTCAGAAGGGAGGAAATCTGTAACTCTCATCAGAGGTGCCCGACAGCTCGAAAAGAGCCTGCAGTGAACTATGTTGGGAGTCTGCAGAGCACTGAAATGCTAATTAAAATTACAATTAATTTAAAAATACCAGATAAATATTACCACTTCAAGTACACTTAGATGTTCATTCCTAGTTTGAGCATGCAGTCTTGATTCTGGTGTGTTTTTTGCTTTGGACTATTTAAAAGTTGAGGCTTACAAAGCCTCAACATCTCTTAGGTCCTTTTAGGATGGACAAAAAAAGAAACGTTCAATAAAAGTAGTTAATTTAATCGTTATTTAATAGTTTATCTCAAAGTTATCAATCTGATAAATATCACTGGACATGGTGCTCCAGTGTTATGCTGGAGGGAGGCTGCTTTCCCAGGAACTGGATCTGCTGTTGACTTTATCTTCTGCTGGTGGCTCATTAGTACCTTTCAGACCAGCAGTAGTCTCACAAATGGTTGGCTAGGAATGCTTTGGAGGATTTTTTTTTTTTCAATAAAATTAGGTAATTAGCCCAGAAGCTAATTAAACTTAGCATTTCGTTTTCTAGGATAGCACATGAATCATAAATTTGAGGAAAGGGTTAATTCATCTATCGGTGACAAATCTATGTAACAGACATGCCATTTTGGGGGCAGATGCAGATACTTATTCAAATAAGTCATGGGTAGAAGATATGTGCATTAATTATCCTATGACAGCTGCAGCCAGATTCCACAAAACATTTATCTGCCTAGAATAAGGTAAATAAACTCTCTTGCTCAGAGGGATGCTTCTGGCATGGTACTTTCTACACGTCTGAGAAGCACATCTGGTAGCCAGTGTTGTAACTGTGGAGCACGTGGAGGAGCAAGTCCTGGTGAAGCTATTTAAATGGATGAGCAAGGATGCTGCCATTAACTGGGAACTACCCTGCACTGGTATTCATCACTGCTCTGGTTCCTTTTCCATTGACCTTGTCAACAAGTCAGTGGTTATACTCAAATACACTGTCTCACTGGTGAGGCAAGAGCTGGCAGTGGTGGTCCCAGTCAGCTCCAGTGTCATTAGTCTGTGTCAGAAAACCCTCTGCCAGACAGGCGAGGGTGACAGCAGTGTGGCAATATTTACAGACATGCATACTTTGTGACAAATGACCAGTGCCTTGGAACTGAAAGCTGAATAATAAACAAATATTCATCTTTAAAGAAAAACAAAATGGATCACACGGGTGTGCAAGCAAGGTGAAGGCAAATCTTAAAATAAAGGGTACTGGGAAGCAGAAAAGATTTCCAGTAGATGAATTTTGCAGGGAAGGGAAAGATGATGAAGCTGGTAGGGAGATGACTGGTGACTGTCACAGCACCTAGCCATGACAGGATGGCAATTCAGACCCTGTCCCCCTGCATGGATTGTGAGAGAGAGCTGTTTGCAGGAGATACTCAGGCTGAAATGCCCTTGGCCTCCCCAAAGGGAGATCAAGGTCTGGGCTTTCCAATGTGTTTTGAGGGTGATGTATGTATACAGGTCACCTGTATGTATAATGCATTGGAAGAGGTCACCCAGGGGAGCTGTGGATGCTCCATCTCTGGAAGTGTTCAGAGCCAGACTGTATGGGCCTTTGAGCAAGCTGGTCTAGTGAAAGGGGATGATCTTTCAAAGTCTCTTCTAACCCAATCATTCTATGATTCCCTGGTGTTGTCCATGCACAGATATGTAAATGGGCATCCAGGTGCCTGGATAAGAGACTCCATAGGGGCTTCATGCCAGCTGGCTTAGGAGGAAACAAGTTCCTTTGGGCATGCCTGATTTCTTCCACTGACTGGAGGTAGGTCCAAGTGGATGAGCTCAGCTTGTGGGTCAGAGCTGTGGATAGATAAGGAGAGGGTCCTTCCTCCCTCAGCCGTCAAGGGTTCCTGCCTTTCTGCTCTTGCTGATGGAGGGATGTAACATTTTGGCCACCAATTTTCCATCCTCTGAGCTTTAGGTATATTTTAGGTCCCATCCTCAGCAGATGGATTCTCTTGTGTCATTGCAAGGAATCCCACAAATTGCTGGGCTGGATTACAGAGGACTCTGTCCATCTTATGATCTTGCAAGAGTATCCGGAATGGAAGAAAAGCACAATTCTCTTGGGGAAGCAACACTCTAAACAAGTCAGGGAGAATAATCAGAATAACCTGTATTCATGAGCCCTTATGGATGCCTGAATAAACTTAGATTATGAGAAGCTAGGGTATCTTACTTAAACATGGATCCTGTGAGCAGATAAGGGACTCTCTAATCTCCTCCTAATTTGTTGCTGTGGTTGGTAGGTATGTCTTTGTAAATTTTAGAGGACCAAGATAATATTAAATGGACAGTATAAAAACAGCTGGATCAACAAGACACAGTGAAAGCTTCAGGACACAAGGAATAAGCCACATACATCCCTCTACAGCTCTCTCCTCCCCATTTATCTCACGATGTTTGGTTAAGCTACTATGTAAACAATTATTATTGTGTGCATGGAGGATATTTTTGTGCTCTATCCTTTGATATGGGCATTGCTTGGGTACAGCTGAGACAAATTTTCAGCTGTGTCAGTTTCTAACTATACATGTAGCTTAGAGATTACTGAGTATTAGGAATGAGCATTAATGCTTGTCAGAGCAGGAGCAGGTTCCACAGGTGGTGAAGATATCTCTCCAGCAGCTGTCATCCTACAGGCTGCCACTCACTTTAATCTCCCTGTCACCCGTATTTCTCAGGCATTTGGCAGCCCCTCAATTTCAGTACTGAAAATTATGTGCTTCAGAATTTTCATGAAGAAATTTAATAGTTTGGTTACATTACAGGGAGGAATCTACCATAAATTGTATTTCTGAATTTCCTTAATATTTTTTTAAATTACCCATTTAGTGTGTCAGTCGCAGTGTGTCCCATCTCAGAGCTATGGCAATTTAAATGTGTCTAATGAGAAATCATTTTTGGACAAGCTACTCTTAAGGGCCATTCAGAAAAGTTCTCCAGCGAATCCAGAAAGTTTGGAGGGATACAGAGCAGTAGCACTTCAAATGTGCACAAACAGGGCTTGGGCGTAACAACCCTCTGAACAGCTTCACTCTGTGCATGTGTGTGTGTACCTGCACCTGTGCTGACACACAGGAGTCTTTCTCTTCTTTCCTTGTGATGTCCCCCTGTCTGTTTATTAATTTTTTAAATAATTTTTCATACTATATTCAAATCCTGTAAGCACCTTCTTCCTTTTTTTTTTTTTAATCCCTAGCTTATTTATTTATTTATTTATTTATTTATTTATTTATTTATTTATAACTCAGCAGGCTCTTTCTCTTCAGCTCTAGAAAGGGCTCCAATCATCCTTCCCAATTGTATTCTTGCTCTTCCTTGGTGTCCAAAGCCAAATCCTAGCACAGTCCCCTGCTTCAGCCTGACCTTACTTCCCCTTGCATCAGAGTCCCATCAGCACCTGGCTTGCACAAGAGAATCAACCCCTTAAATGGTGTGAATTCCCTGTGGATGTGTGCAGGGGGGTAGTGGATGCTCCCTGAGGGCTGGGGACAGGGGCAGAGCCTGGGATACCCCTACATTCATGTACCACATGTTTGAGCCTAGTACCGACCTTAAAAGTTTTTACATTTATTTTTATTTCTTTATGGTTCTGTGTGTTCTGTTATACATTCTCTCAATATACAGAATACATATAGAGGACAAATATAGTATGTTCTGTATTCTTTCGTGTGTAACTGTAACCTCTCACTTAGAAAGACATTCGGATATAATCCAGACTTCTTAAAAAAGGTGAAGATGATGATCCAGAGAGCATTTTAAAAATTCACTGTAGTGCTCTGCACAAATACCTCCAAAAATTGTCACAATATCAAAACCTACACCTTTTCTTTTTGCCAAACTTTTCATAAGAAATAACAATCAACCTACAGATACGACAGAGTGGACCATGAACATTGTGCTAAAGCCTGGGCATTGAAATTATAAGCACAGACATGACTAAGTCCCTGTGCAGGCGCTTCCAAGGCACAGTTCATCTGACCCACATGGTGGGAGATAATTGGTCCCTCCAAGCTCTCAGTTCTGCCAACTGACCATAAAAACACTTCAGACAGCTATCTCAGAGCTAGGCCTTTATGTTATCTGGGGCTGGTTGAGGACATTTTAACCAGAATGACTACTGAGAAAAAAAAGAACATTTAAAATAAAAAAAGGGATAAAAAACAAGCAGTTTTTTTTTCCTCAGAGGAGAAAAGACCAGATCCTTTATGGTATATAGGCCAAAAATAGCCAGCTTAAGAGAGCAATGCAACTCTATGCAATGTAAATTATATATTTAAGTCAGGTCAGATGAGAATATTCTTTGTGTTCTACGTATGTGAATAAGCCTAAACTGCTGGGATGGTAAGACATACTCAATTTTGCATTGGAGAAATAATAATAATCAATTTCAATAATCTTGAAATATTGAAATATTAAGAGCAAAATTTACATCAAAATTTACACAAGCAAATACCCCAGACTTGAATAGCCTGCCCTTGAACACGCACCAAAATCCACTTTAGTAAACAACATTATAATTTATCACAAAATAAAATACAGTTAGTTTCCATTCAGGGGCAGGGGGAAAGCTAAATAGCTTTAGGTGCTATTGATATTAGGTATAAACAAAAAGCATACTTAGAGAATGGTCTTCAAACCAGCAGTAAAATCTTACTAACTTGTATACAGCAGAAAATTGTACCTGAAAATCACAAAAAAATTTTAAAACTGCTTGAGAAGATTCTGTGCATTGCTGCAATTACTTTTGTAGCGATTGGTTTTTGTCCTGGAAAGGTATTTCTGTTCAGTTGACATCTGTCCCCAGTGTCATACTACTTTTATTCTACAAGAGAGAAAAGGGACAAGTAAAATGCATGTTCATATCCAAAGGAAGAGTCTTAGGCACAACATAGTGCTGCAACTAAATACAAAAGAATTGTATTTTTGCATTAGGCACTGCTTCCCCATGCGTTTGTGTCTGCACATGTGTGTTTATGTGTCTCTATACGCACAAATGATAAGTAGCTACATCGTTTACATTTTTATGGCTGGAGCCCTTGATTGAATTTTCATAATGCCAAGAGGGCCCGTTTGGGATTCAGGTCCTACTGTGCAAATACTCACTGAGACATCTGCCCCAAAGAGCTTGTAACTCTAAGGGGATAAAATGTGGCAGGGGAAATAATTAGGGAGAGATGCAGTGACTCTCTCGGGTTATGTGGGAGGGTCATTCAGCTCCAGGATCAGAACAACTCTTTGTGCTTGTCTGGCACTGATTTATTGGTGAATCAGCAGCACCATTCTGTTTTTTTTATCCTGGGCTCGCAGCCAAACCTGCCCCTCCCTCTTGTGCTCCAACCACAGCATCAGGATGTCCCCAGCCACAGCTGAACTGCACAGCAAAATCAGCCCCTTCCAGAGAAGACCCCCAATGGCATAAATCAGCCCTGCTTTTCCACATGCCCATTTCAATTCGTGTGAGGAAAAGATTTGGCTTTTTTGGAAAAGTTGTTGGACTTCTTTTTGAGGTAGGAGTGAGAAAGAAAATATTTCCCTCCATCACACATAGAAGCAAGGGCAGGTAAGAGGAAGCTCTCAACATCTACATCTTTCCCCAAGGGAACATTACCAGGAACCCCCAAGGAATGATGAGTTTTGGCATGTCTACATGCCACCCTTCCTAGCTCTACATTCCACAGTGCTCCACCTTCCACAATGCTCTGAAAACATCCCCAAATGTTTTCCACCACCTTCCCAAAACACCAGCATCTCTGTGTCCAAAGTCCAGGCCCAGATCTCCAACATGCAGTCGTAGCTGGGTGGGGAAGGAGAGGTCTTGTCTTTGGATCTGGATTGAGGTGACATAAAAGTCACGGGAACATCTCTGGACATCCACCCCTCTCTGAGGCCAAGGTAGCAGAGCCATTCTGAAAATCAGACGTCTGCATTTGCTCAGGACAGGGAGTTCTGGTGTGCACTGGTGACTCTTGCAGAAATTTTGTTCCTCTATATTTGCATTAGTTGTCAGCCCTGCTGGCTTGGGGATGAGGCAGAGCATGACTGCTGCTGCACTCAGTTCAGCCCCTCTGTGGGTAGTGGAGGAGAAACATGATGGTACAAATGCAGCCATTTGGACTGTTTCTCCCATATTTCCATATCTCTGGTGAGAAACTGCCCGAATGAGCAGAAGAGTGAGCAAAACAGACTGCTTTCTTGAGGCCTGCTCAAGTCACTTATGAAGGTCAGTAGGAACAAAACCTTTGGTTGTGGTTGTGATATAGAGCAATGAGAATAAATGCTTCAAATTGGTGTGATTGTCCACCATCCCTCCCCAGTAGAATTGTGTAAAATTCAGAAATCCCTCACACACTCATTTTCTGCTACTATACAAACCTATGATTTATTTACAGTCTCGAGAGGTGGGCCCATGGGAAGGTCAAGAGTTTCAACAGGGTCAAGTGCAAGATGCTGCACCTGGGTCAAGACAGCCCCCAGTATCAACACAGGCTGGGGGATGGAGATATTGAGAGCAGCCCTGCTGAGAAAGATTTGGGGTGCTGATTGTTAAGATGTCATGCTGCTAGATGTGACCTGGCAATATGAGCTGGCAGTCCAGAAACCCAAATATGTCCTGGGCTGCACCAAAAAGCTGTGGCTAGCAGGATGAGGGAGGTGATTTTCCCTCTCTACTCCACTCCCATGAGACCCATCTGGGGTGTTGGATCCACCTCTGGGGCTCCTGGCACAAAAAGGTTGTCAACCTGGTCTAGTGGAAGGTGTTCCTGCTCGTGACAGGTTAGACTAGATGGCCTCTAAAGGTCCCTTTCAACCCAAACTAATCTAATATTTTATTTTGGTGTTGTCACCATCCCTGTCATCCTGGTCCAACATATCACAGGAATTTGGGAAGGCTTCAGAGAAGAGAGTCAAAATTTCAACATAATTTGTGGCTAATGCCTGAATGCCTGTGGTTAATTTGTGCTAATGCCTGTGGCTAATGTTCTCAACCTAGTGCGTGTGCTTTCTTTAGTTGAGTCACCCCTGCCCTTGTCCCTCAGGGTTTGCATATGCAAACCCGTGAGCAGCCACTGAAGCTGATGTTTGGGTAGGTAGTTTTATAAAGTGGAAATCCTCTGATGGATTTGTGGGGAAATTCTAGGTGGTTATTTGCATTGGATTTGTACATGCAGAAGAAGAAAGGTTACTGGCAGTCATAGTTTTTCAATACAGTGCTTATTATATAAGGGTATGTTTAACTGAGGTTCAGGTTTACTCTTTGCGAATGGACACAGCTGATAAATTCACGTAAGCTGCTTGTCCTCCACCTCTGATGCAGGACCAAAGAGCATTTTGTATGTCCTTCCTTGTGTGCTGACATGTCTAAACCAAATGTAACCATCTGACTTGGTTTTGTGGGTGACTTTGGCCTACAAAATCTTTGTGTGCAGGGCCTTTCCTCCCCACAGCTGTGCTGGGCAGGACCCATGTGTCCTGCCTTTTTGGAATCTGCAGAGGTATCCCAAAGCACATGTTGCCAGAGGAAAATGAAAACAATATTAAAGAAGCAAAAGGAGAGTGCGTATGTGCATCACATTCATTCACAGAAGATGAGAGTATCATCAAAGCTGGTATGGGTTTTCCTCCTCTCTCCATTTCATAGTCCCTTCTGTCTTCCCACATAAGTCTGTTGGAAAGTGCAGGCCATCTCATTAGGTAGGCTTGGACTATCTGCTGGACTTTTTAAGCATTCTTAAAATGGACATTTTTTGTCTCCTTAGAGGTAGGCATCAAAGTATGTTTGTACATCTGGCAAAAGTAGCCTTGTCTTCTTCTTCAATGGCACTGTTGCAAGGTCCTGGAGCCCAATACTGCTGTCAGGGTATGCCAAAAAATCTGAGTATCAAGGTATGGCAACAGTCTGCCACAGTCATTCTGAAGGCAGCACCTGGGTTTCTCTCTGAAAGGATTTCTCCTCTGTATAAAAAGGTTCACAAAGTTGTGGATGCCCCATCCCTGGAAATTATTCTAGGCATCCTCCATTTAAAGAAAGATTAAATAGCCTGGATGTACGAACAAATTAGTGTGCTGAGTAATTTATGCAGAAAACATCAAGTAGAACTGAATGGGGACTAATAATAAAGAGCTTCATTTGAAGTTGAAAGCAAAACCTACCAACATATTGTTACAAAACCAGAGGTAGTTCCTCTTGTAGCTCAAACACCAGAACCAGACTCCATGCTGTAGATATTGAAGTAGGACTCAACTGGAGTAAAAAGAACTTAGGTACTGATATGCAGTAGAGGCTTAAAAGATAATGTATAAGCCCAATTTCACTTTTTTTTTAAAAAAAAAAAAAAAAAAAAGAAAAAAAGAACACCAACTTGGTGGGATTTTGATAGAATAACTTAAAATTAAAACACAGCTAAAATTATATGTTCATCATTGCCTTCTCATGGTGTATCTGCTGCATCTGGTGTCTCAGGAGCAAGTGGTTGAGAACAGCACTGCAAGTGTGGTGGAGGAAGAGGAGCTGCCCGTGGAAGACTGTCAAAATTAACGCAGCATGTGTTGTGGAAGGCATTTTGTTTACACCTTTTGGATGTTTGCATCATGCAACATCTCTAATGGCTCCCTTCCTTCTCCATCATAGGACCTCATCCACAATTGAGGCTGGATAGTGGTCTCAAGGGAAATCATGCTGTGCAGTGCAGAAGTTTTTGAAGTTACTTTGATGAGTAGCTAAGGGTGGGATAGAATACAATGGCCTATTTTGGGAGCAGAATGGCTTCCTCCTCTGATTTCTGACAGAATATTTCCTTCACAGGCCATCTTCTGCCCTAGCCCAGAAAAATGCTGTTGTTCCTTTCCCCATCTTGCTCCTTCATGTGTCAGGGATAATTTCTTATCTCCTCTCACTCCCTCAGCAAGTCTGCTGCTTTCTGTTTGCTGTTGTTCTTCCCAAGCTGGCTGTGAGATAGGCAGGGAATGGGCTCCCTGTGCCACAGGGGAGTCACAGGCTGTCTGCCAGTCACTCAGGCAGTGCTTAATGGGGGTGGTGCTCTGGTGGTCTTGGTCTGGTGGTCACTTGAAGACCAGCCCATGCATAGAGGTGTTGGATAAGGAGAAGGGTCGCATGAGAGCCTTGAGGCAGCACATGCTCCCGTTGATTAATGGACATTTTGGAGTAGAGAGCAAAAGTAATGAAACGTGAAATAAGGCTGTTATAAAAATATATTGGAGGATTCATTCTGTGATCATACTTCTGGACTCCGAATATTGTGTTGCTAATATTTTTTGTATTGCTGTTGGCTGGAGTACCTCAGCTGTTACTGGGACCTCTTTAGATATATCATCAAGTATTTGACTCATACTTTTCTACAAGTCTATTTTTTCCCCCATGTGAGACAGCCCATATTGCCTCTCATACATGTTATTACTCAGAGCTGTTCCTTACTTGGTGTGACCAAGAAGAGCTTCAGGGAATAATGTATTGGGTGAAAATTATTTTGATTTCCTGTGAATTGTGCAAAAAGACTTGGTGGTACTGGTGAATGAAAAACAAGCCAGCAATGTATGCTCACAGCCAGCCGTGTCCTGGGCTGCACCAAAAGAACTGTGGCCAGCAGGGGATTCTGCCCCTCTGCTCCAGTCTCATGAGACCCCACCTGGAGTGCTGTGTGCAGGTCTGGGGCCCAACACTGGAGAGAGTCCAGAGGTAGCCCACAAGGATAATCAGAGGGCTGGAACACCTCTTCTACGAGGAAAGGCTGAGAAAGGTGCAATTGTTCAGCCTGTAGCACAGAAAGTTCAAGATGAACGGGTTGCATCTTTTCAGTACTTAAAGGAGATACATTATAATAGAGCCTTTACCAGTAGGAAAAGGAGTAATGGTTTAAAACTACAATAGGGCAATTTCAGACTAGATATAAGGAAGAAATTTTTTACAAGGGTGGCATAACACTTTCACAGGTTGTCCAGACATGTGGTGGATGTCCCACCTCTCAAAACTGTCAAGATCAGTCTGGACATGGCTCTGAGCAACCTGGTCTAGTTGAAGATGTCTCTATTCATTGCAGGGAGACTGGACTCCGTGGCCTTTAAAGGTCCCTTCCAAGAAAAACTGCTCTGTGGCTCCACAGATTCTGTATCAGTAGTGTGGGAAATCCTTGTAAGAGCGATCTTGTGTTACCCCACCATTACTCTTCAGGCAATCACTAAAGGCACTGAACAGGGTCTTACTGTGTAAGCTGCACTTTTAGCCATCTCTGGAGAGTGATACATTCCAGTCAGTACTAGAGCTGCACCTTAGCTCTTTAAAAGCAGGCAGGAACCTTTAAGTCTGTGTCTGATCTACTTACCTTTTATGGTCAGTGGAGAGAAACAGACACTTCTAGGTCACGATTCACCTTGTCCAAATGCAGACATCAGGAATAATTCAGTGAATCACACTCTAAAACTGCTTATTTCTTTCCATTATTATGGAAAATTATAAAATCTGGAGAAAGTGATTAGCTATATGCATGCACTTACCCTGTCAATGTCTCCAGAGAAGTGAGATGAATGTCCTATAGGCCTAAGAAAGGTTTTGATCTTCAGAGGGACTTACCCTTCTCCATGGCTTAGGAAGAAAGTCAGACAGGTCCCTAGCTCAAACCACACTTTTCTTTTAAGTTAATAAAATTAATTTAGGATTACTCCCATTCTGAATCTGGATCTGCCACTGGTAGCAGCAGATATTAGTATTAGACTAGTATTTTTTCCTGGAACTGGCCATTCTCCAGAAGAGCTACCATGGATTCAGAAAACAACCACAGAAGCATTTCTGAGAAGTTTCACACTTCATTTATTAGTATTTTATTTAAACATTTTTATTTTTAATCATAAATTTTCTCCTTTGATGACCATTTTTTAACTCAGAACAGATTAACTCTCCTTGTGCTGGGTTAACCTGAGTACTCTGATGGCAAGGAGGTGATGCCTGGCTGGTTGAGGGCAGGTTTCGATCCTTCCTCCGTAAATCTTAAATGGCATCAATCTCTTCTACTTCAAACTCTTGTTTGTCCAAAACTTGAAGAGCGAGAGTATCGCCTGCTGGAAGTTATCTCCTGACACTACATAGAGCAGCAAATTTCCAAAAGTGTTTAATGCTGCCAAAGGTTTGGTTATAACAAACATTAAAAGGACTATTTTCTTCAAGCGGCAGCTAACTGGCTGTACTCGGAGCTCCAGATGAATCGCTTGAAAGATGTGGAAGGGGAGGAAACACACATAGAAGACCAGCAAGAGGAGAACAGTGAGTCTGCGAGCCTTTTGTTTGTAGGCAGCCTGTGTGTGGAGCCCGGTGGCCAGGATGAAAATGATGAGCATGTAGCACAGAGTCACCGTGAGCAGGGGCAGGAAGAAGGCAAACACAGTCAGTCCCCAGTTGTACCAGCGACTTGAGTTGAAATCCCCAGCAAGAGCCAGGTCTGGGCAGATGGTCTTGTTCTGCCTGTGACTTGGGACAATCAGGATGGCCAAGGGGCTGAGGGCCACCAGGGAAATCATCCAAACGACTGTGCAAATCACCACTGCCCATCTCTGCTTCCGAAGAAAAAGGCATTTCATTGGGTGCACAACTACCAAAAAGCGGAAGATGCTGAAGCAGCTAAGGAAGATAATACCACTGTACATGTTGAAGTAGAAACAAAACTGCATAAACTTGCACATGAAGTCTCCAAAAATCCAGTCATTTCCATTAGCATAGTAGTGTATGAAGAAAGGAAGCGTGACTAGATACAATACGTCAGTGATAGCCAGGTTTAACATAATGATGGTGCTGCTTTTCCAGGGCCTCATCTTAACACAGTAAACAAAAATTGTCAAAATGTTCCCTGGGAAGCACACCAGGAAGATCAGGCCGTAAATGACGGAGAGATAGAATTTCACCTGTAAGAAATCTTCATCCTTGCAGTTTGTCAATCGGTGTATGGGGCTGGGCTGAGCAGTAAAATTGCTGGTGCATTCAGATGCCATGTTTGCAAAAATCTCCTTAAGACAAAAATCAGATTTTAGTTTAGTTTGAATTGATTTGTTGGAACAAATGTTATTAGTTAAACCTTTTGTAGCTGAAGAAAATGTATGTTTGAGAAGGCACAGTAGTGCAAAGAAATGAGGATTTGCTAATGTACCCAGTCTGACATAGATAACACCATTGAAATGTTTAATTTCACCCTTTCCTCTCTTTTACATTTAATTTTGATAATTATTAATTTTAATCTTTCTTTGTTTAGCCTCCTTCATTTAAGAAGACAATTACTGCTTATCTGCAAATCTTCAGGAGTAGGAAGCACACATTTAGAGAGCTAGAGGGAGTTTGGGCTTAGATTTTGCAAAACTGTGAACTACTCCTAACCTTTAAGAAAGTAGAACCATATCCAAATATAATCTTCATTAGTCTGAGCTAATCAGTGTTTTGTGCTCATGAAACAGAGATGTTGTTCTGTTTCCATGAAAGCCAAAAGATAATAAGTTTAGTTACAGATCTCAGTACCTGATGCTCCCACAACCTGACAGATTGTTCCCTGAATGTGATTTTATTCTCTTGGAGTCATCAGAGTATAAAACCAATATAAATGTTTTGGTTTGGGTTTTTTGGAGGGTTGTTTGTTGGGGGAGGGGTGTTATCTTGTTTTGGTTTGTTTTTTTAAATCAAGCCCCATAGTGATGTAAAACTGATCTAAATTAATAAAGACTGTTTCTCAAAGGGCAGAGGGAAAACGGAAAGCACAAAGGGCAGGCAGTGATTTTGCTTCCCATTCTATGCCAATTGGAGCTAGGTAGACTTGTCCCTGAAATTTCTTGTCTGACATAGCCGGTTTGGACTTCTCCACAGGGAGTCCAAGATGTAACATTTCTTGGTAGTGTTTTAACCTTAAAAAATGGTAACCAAGCATGAAAATCATCTAACTTCAGATATCAGAAAGTTAGAGACTTAAATTGGAGCCAGTCCTCCTAAGCCTCCCTTTATCACCAAAGGAGAGAAGTGAGTTCCTCCAAGACATGATATATCTACCCACAACAGAGTTTCTAAGTTATTTACTCTTTTGGGATATCTATTTCTTTCCATTGATACAAAAGGTAGCCCAAGGTGGGTAGTTCTGCTCTGGATGTCTCAAGTGAGGCAAGAGCTGTATCACTCTGTGTCTTCAGCACCTCAGGTAAGTACCACTCTTCCAGACTCTAACCAATTCCATGTGACAAAATACTTTAAAGAAACTTCATACAGTGGTAGACAGGGTATTATCAAGCCTAGATCCTCTCTCTTTTCCCAGGAACAGCATCTTTAAACTAAACCAGTGCTACATTAAACATCCAGGGTGAAAGCAACACATTTTGAAAAAACACAACAGAAAACAGACCTGGAAAAAAGAGAATTGTATCTTATTCAGTCTTGGAAAATGTGATTCAGTTCACAGCATTTAACATGTTACCTGTACGACTCTTCATTATCCCAATAACTGGTGGAACATGACCAATTTGCTCTGACAAAGCCAGTCATTAAAGCTGGGACACAACAGACATTATTTGATCATAACAAGTCAGCAAGGTGATTATCTCTTTGTTACTCAGAAGCACTTTGTTACTCAGAAATTTGAACAGTGTCCCCACAATTTGGTTAAAATGCTAATGCTTTTTAACATGAATATTAGATCTGGAATAGAAGCTTTGCAATCAAAGATGCCCTAGCGAAAGGCTGTCAAGCTTGTTTTAAACAATCCTTATTTACAATCACAAAAGCTATGGGTGTGCATGTTTTCTCTCTTTTCTGCTGCTCAGTGATACCGCTGTCACCCACATTTATGCCTCTCCGGTATATTTTATATCATGTTAGACAAATTTACTGGAATATTTGATTTATCCCCAGTTTGGCTTTCTTGCACTGCTGATCAGTTCTTCACCACAATCTTGAATCCTCCAAATTGAAAATGGAGAAATACTGCTTACCTGAAAACCTGCAATTCTGCTTCTCCCTCTGATATTGCTTTGAGCAAAGAGCTCAAATGAAATGTATTTATGTCTTCGTTGCAGTGAAGCAGGTTTTAGTACGGCTTCGCAGCCATATACATTCACTGCCTGTCTGACTGAGGCTCCATGTGGCTGTGAATTAGGAAACTGGTAGAAAACCTCAGTTACTGGCTCAGGTGTCAGCTCTTAGAACCGGGTGGCTGGGGGAGTCCTCTTTTGCCCTCTGTCATTCACGCTGTCTTGCCCTCAGTGGGCAGATCTGGCTTTGCTGGCAGCAGCTCTGTGTGCTCAGGCAGACCTGTAGTATTCTAATAGCAGCAAATCACATTTAAATTGGCATGTATGTGTGAGCGCGTGTGCTTAGAAAAGACAAAATTAAATTTATTCTCCATTTCCTCTGAAGTGAAACCTGATCACCAAAGTGAATAAGGCATGTTCTCATTTCAAGGTCAGGTGAAAGTGTTATGACACACTGTCTTCATTAAAATCAAATTTCTAACCGAGTACAAATTTCATCTCATGAAATAAATGAATGCTTCTTTTGAAACGATGTGCTTTTCAGAAACCGTGGCATTCTTTCTGCTTATTTTTGGTGAGTAAAATATCCATAGTGTGTTGGCTGGTTATTACTGGAGTAGCTGAAATTGCAAACTTGTTTTATTTTGAGCTTTTGCTTTTGGGCTTTATAATTCATGAGATCTGCAATTTTCTCTGCTTCTTGAGCCAAAAGACTGTTCTTGAATAAAAATCTCATTATTATCCTTAGCTTGAGGAACAAGATCAAAAGAGATTATTATTATTTAAAAACAGTTGTTGCATCTTGAATTTTGAAACAGCAGTCTTCAGCCCTTGAGCTTGCAACCTTCTCGGTGCACAGAGGCTCCAGCTGCCCAGTGTGGCCAGCAGCCTTCCTGTGTTGGTACATTTGATGGGTCTATACTCACTGATGAGTTTATGATACAGTGCCAAAGGAGCAAGCTTTCATCCCTGAACGTTATGTATGTGTATACATAGAGGAGTATTTTTCAGAAGAGGGTCTCGACTCTCCTTGAGTGCCTGTAGCGGGCAGGATTTGGGAGCTGGCTATCTGTTTTGCTAATCACACTGCAGGGAAAGAGCGGTAACGAGGACAGTCAAGACTGGGGCAGCAGTAATGTCTGACAACCAGATCATTATCTATCTGTTACTATTAGGGAAAGGGCACCCTCTCTGCTCTCATCTAACCTAGCTTTTCTCTAGGTCACTGCCCAGAGCGCTTCTAAAAAATGTCCAAAGTTTCTCAATAATTGTAAAATACACTGTCATGTACTAGCTCAAGGATCAGCAACTGTTTAAATAGCTATTATCCTGTTCCTAGGCGCTGCATGTGTCATTAGAAACCATTTGTATGAGGCTGTAGCGTTACAAGCACAGAGGGAGCTAATTATAGTTAGGGATCATTTAATGCATTCACTACTTAATCCATTATACCCCTGAGCAATGGGGAACCTGTGCAGCAGTGGCTGGTTTTCACTCTTCCTTGGCAGTGGCTGTGCATGAGGTAAAGCAGAAATGGGCTTTCCTAGTGCCATGACCCAGACCTGCCAGGGATTTGGTGCACCGGGGTCTCAAGCAGGCACTGGGGTCACCTCTGCATTTCTAACTCAGGACAGGAGAAAAGAAGAAAATAAAACACATGTTTTCAGACCAATCTTGAGAGATGGTGACTAACAGAAGGTCAACATACAAAGCTCTGCATGGAGCTGGAGATACAGAGATCATACAGAGCTGCTCTGCATGGAGATGGAGATATGCTCCTTAGCTTACCCAAATCTTGTCTTGTCATTGGCTGGAGAGACCTAGTGGCTACTGCACCCTTGCATCCTCCCTGTATCTGTCATCATGGTTATAGCAGCTCCTCATTGCACAGAGACCTTTGGAAACACTGGCTTCAATCACAGCTGTGTGACTGGCCCCAGGACTCATGTCAGGTGCCAGGGAAATTGAGAATAAACTAACAGGGACTACTTGTTTAAATGGCTTATCTGGCCTCATGTGGGATCTCTATGGATAAGGGATGATTCTGCAGTGTGACTTTCAATTTGTCAGTCTGTGGACCTTTTCTCTTTACCAGCCATTTCTCCACCTCATGTCCATGGACCTCTTAAGTCTGCCCACTGGTAGACCATTGTGATCCTTCACAAAAACAAGGGGGTTTTTGTACTTCAAGCCTGTCCTCACCCTTCTTCCTTCTACAAGCACTGGAGGGAAATCAAAATACCCTGTAGTTCCACGGTCAGCTTAAGTGACTCTAATTGCACACTGCAGTCAAAAGAGCTGCCAGCACCACCTTCCTCCTGTCATCCTAAACCACACATTTTCAACAACCCCAGTGCTTGTGCAATCGTGGGATGTGTTGGATAAGTGAGCTGACTGAGGCCAAACCAGTTCTCTTAACCTTGTGTTGGCTTTATGGCCCTGTTGTGGCAGGTGATGGCTCTGTCTATGGGTGTGTGGGCTCCAGGGCTTATGGTGAGCAGTGGTGGGGGCTGGCTGGGGGCAAGAGGACAACAGCAGAGGTAGATTGGATAGGGCTGGCACTGAAGATGGACACGCATTGCTGCCGTGGAGTTGTGTTTCACTCGCTGCTCAGCAACCAGCCACCAGCTGAAGCTGGTCTCCAGCAATGCTTCCCAAAGAGACAGCACTCACCTCATGTTTCAACAGCCTTCCAGGCAGGCTGGATAAATTGGTCACAGGGGCTGACATTTTCCCTGACATAATAAAATTCTATAGAGTTCATCTGAATGTATTAATGTGGCTCTTAGTCACTGAATAGGAAAAAAAAAAAACTGGATTGAGTTGGTGGCAGGATTATTAATGAAATATTTCCTCTTGAAACTTTGTACTATAGGCAAAGCCAGTTATCACAGAGTGTGTGAACCCAAACAGAATCAACTTTTCATATGGTATTCTTCCTTCTGTGATGGCAGGGTGAACAGGATGCACAGGATGACCGATGGGTTTGCTCACCTGGGCCACACAGCGTCCTTCAAAAACTTCCAGTCTGAAATACGGAAGTGGAGAACAAAGCCCAGTATTTTCATTTTGCTTTGTGGCTGGTTCCAGACAATGTCTCTCTCCTCCAGATGGACTAGCTATTGGCTTCTGTGGGCATTGGGGTGGAAGAGGTCATAGCAGGGCTTTTTGTTGTGTCTCACCATCACTGCTGAACTTCACTGTAATCAGGCTTTGCAGGCATGAGGGTGCACAAACCAGCACAGGGGCCATCCTCATTTCGCAAAACCTGACCTAAAATCCACAGGCGTGAGTGAAAGACTCCTTTCAGAATCAGACCTTCAGGCATGACAGCACCCAGTGTGGTGCAGTAGAAATGGCTCTGATTGATAATTATGCAGGAAAGCAAGCATTTTGTTGGGCAAGGGTTAGGTTCCAGAGTCTTAAGAGCTTTCATTATACGTTTTACTTTTGGTTCAGCAAACACATAATCTTTGCATGGGTTATTTCCCTTAGCAGACACGCATTTGTTTGGCTGATCTTACTCTGTGTGTGATTGAATACCTAATTACCATTGTTATCAGACCACCCACTGGGAGATGCTCTGTTCTGTCGAGAATGATATTGTGTGCCTTCATCACATGGGAAAATCGACTCTAGTTCTCCCTTCGTATTTCTTCCCTGAGACAGAATGGTAAGGGCATCATTTTTTAATCCCTAAATGCACTGTAACTCTAAATTAATCACAGCTAAGTGCTGTCGTCTAATTATGCAGGAAATAGAGACTGTTAATGAAAACTTTTGGAAAGGGATATTTTACCTTAGGAAAATTACATATATAATCTGGAATATAAGCAGCGCTGCTGCCGCATCAGCGGAGCAGAAGTAGTTCAATGGAGTTCCAAAAATAGCCCATATGGATCTGAGACACTGTTTTATGCCTAATATTAGTCCTTGAAGTGAATTGGTGCTCATTGACTACAGGGCATGGAAGCTAAAATCTACTGCAGCCCTTAGATGACGGCAGAACTTTCAGAAGGTGTGTTGCCCCACGGCAAATAGGGAGAGGAAAGACAATGGGATGATTTATCTGCTCAAAGCCAGCGTGTGCTCAGGTACTCTGGTGCAGTAGTGCCAAGAGTGTAAACCAGTGAATAAAAAGCCCCACAGGAGCACCCAGCTATGAAGTGAGCCTAAACACAGCAGCTGCACCAGTTAAAGTTTTCCCAGCAGACACCAAAAGCCAAACTAAACTCATTGGAGATGTGACAACAGTCATAATTGTTTTAGATAATAGGCTATTTCCTGAAAATGACCCAGTTCAGTGGGACTGAAAACAGAGAGGACCAATTTGCTGCCTTGTTATTTTATTGGGTTTTTCAGTTCCAAGACGAAGCAGCCTCCTTGGTGTTCAGCAATGTGCCGGTAGAGGATTCAGCAAAGGATGCTGCTGATGTGGCTTCCAGTGTACAAGCAAGTTTTCAGTCACTGAAGATATATTCTCTTGTGGTGCTGTTGCTCTTGTAATTTGTTTGCAGGATGCTGTGGCACGTGAAGGAAAGTCTGTCCTTTGCCTTTGGTCGCTCTAACAAGGCTTTGTCTTCAGAAAGTGACTTGTAGCATCACAGCCCTCAACACATGAATTTAATGTACACAGCCAAAGATGAGCCTTCCTACTGGCCAGATACTGTTCCCTCACAAGCCCTGCTTGGCTCTTGGCCAAAGGACCCTGGGTGCTCCTGCTACCAGCACCATCCCTGTCTGCTGCTACCTGCACGCCCAACCCCTTCCGTTCCCACCTCCAGAAATCACACTTGTGCTTTGAAAATGAGCCTCTTCCAGTGGGGCTGGCACCAAGAGGAGCACAAACAGGACAGGAAAGGAGCTCAGCCATTTAGGACACACTTCATATTTCAAAAGTGTAATTTATATCCCAAGATAATCTAATTGTTTTCTTCATACATTCACTGGAATTATGAACGGGTGAATTGGTTGTTTGCATTGGTTGTTTGCAGTTGTTTAGAACTTGTTTCTGGTAAGGTAAACGGGTACCTGAAATTATCAGGTAGAATTTTAGTATGATAAAGCAATAAGCAGAAGTAATTTTCACTCAAATTGAAATGAGGGTGTTCCTTGACAAAACAGACAGAAGCAGAAATCCACAAGGAAATGCTCTGCATATCATTACTTAATGACAGAGTCAAAGGTCTTGTATTTTTCATAACAAATTCCCTTTTTATCGGGCAGAGAGCTGTACAACAGGGAAGGTATTCAGGCTCTTCATCCCAAGCACTTCTCATTCTATCCCTCAGGACAGAGAAGCTGCTCTGCCAGCATGAAGGCAGCTCCCTCTGGTTCCCCCTTGCAGGGACAGCTCTGCCAGCCTCACCCTGAAAGACATCCAGTTTCCCTGCATTTGAAAGAGTCTTGTGCTCTTTAAATGATGGTTATTATTATCCTCAGGCAATTAAATGGCTCTCCAACAATTCAGACTGGGTGGAGGTGCAGATTGCTAAAATAGCCTTCAAAGAGATAATTCATGCTAACTGGACCTGTGGTATTCATACTTTGTCTCTTTTTTTAAACTATTTTTTTTTGTCTGGCTATTTTGTTCTCATCTAAATCAAATGTATGACAGGGAAGTGCTATTCTCTGCAGAGATTTTCTCTTGCTTTGCCTTTTTATGTCACCTTTCACCAAGTGCTTCAGGGTCACTGAAGTGCTTTGGTTAGATCTCTCTTTGAGCTTTGCAGAACTTGAATTACCAGAGCACTGGGCTTACTCACCACACCTGGGTCAGCTGGTGGGCTCAGCTATAAGTTGATGTATCATACTTGTCTCCATCAGGGCATGAGCTCCAGCTAAAACACCAGCACTTTGTTAAATGTGAATGTCATTCTATTGTATTTACCAAGATTTTCAGTAGTAAAGAAACAGAAGAAATCACATCACCATGGGACAGAAGATGACACAAGAAAAGGCAGTTAGAAAAAGCTCTCTGTGCTTGACCTTGACTTTTTATTTTTTAAAAGAGAACTGCTTAGTAGTTGCTGATAAAATGAAATGATACGATGTGTTAAAGGATATTAAAAATGCATGTTCAGGTTGTTTGGGGTAACGCTTTTTACCCACTACTCTGCATTTTGCCAACATACAACTCTTCTGCTTCATATTGCCATGATTGATAGCCTGCTGGGATCTGAGAAGGGGACCTCTAACCAGACTTTTATCAGGTTTTGCCTATCATATTCTAAGGAGGTCTAAACTGGTGCTTTGCCACCAACTTTGGAGTCAGCTTAATCCACCTCAGCAGTGTCTAATCCATTGGTTTTCATGGCACAGTCTCACTGCAAAGGCCTGAGCACAGGCATCTCCTCTCTCTGAGGAGCTATCTTGGTGCATGCAGAGGAATGATGGTTGCTCCTGAAATCCTCTGTCATGATTCAAAGGGGTTTTTCCCATGGCATTTCAGGAGATGGGGTAGAAGGAAACTCCTCAAGACATGCAGTCCGTCTGCTGCCCCAGGCAGGGTCATATCCTTGGCAGTCCCAGCAAGCGCTTTTCCAATATCTTAAATTTCTCTCTCCACCAAATTATTACTCTGCTTCTCTGTGCCCAATGGATGAGTTGTCTCATGCCTGACACCTTCCTGATCTGGTCCTAGCTGAGAGCACTCTGTTTTCCAGATACAGGTCAGGTGTGTGATCACCATCACTTTTCCTTCAGTGGCCCTTCTCCTAGACTGAACAACTCTCAATCTTACAAATTTGTTTTGGTTTGGTTTGTTTTTTTTTGTTTTGGGGTTTTTTTGGGGGAATTTTTTTTTTCCTGAGCCTCTGTTCTGCTCCCTGTTCAGCAGGTCTCCCTCCTTCTCAAAGGGCAGTATTGGACGAGACATGCTACCCCAGGAGACACGTTACAAAATCAGCAGGGTTAATCATCCTGCCTGGAGGCTTGTGTGCTTATTTCTACATCCCATTCTGCTGTTTGCTCTTTTCACAACAGCAGAACACATCTGACTGACGGTCACCTTGTGTCCTGGGCAGCCATTTGATTCTTTACTGCAGTACTGCTGCCTAAGCAGATAGTCCAGTTTGTAGACTTTTGATTAATCTACAAACATAAATTCTGCATTTGTCCTCATTGTATTGCATTTTGGTTTTTTCAGACCATTTCGCCATTTTCTGTAAATTGCTTTGAATCTAATGCTGTCTACCAGAAAGCTTGCAGTCCCTTCACTTGTCATCTACATGCTTAAAGGGTATACTTTCTACTCCATTGCCCAAATTGCTAATATAATAAGGGTGGGCTCACCGCATAATCTGGACTTGGATGGAAAATTTTGTCATGCTGAACATCTTAGAGCTGAGCCTTGTACTTCACTCCTAGAAACTCACATCAGTATTATCTCTGCCTGGAGTAGCAGCTTAGCCACAGCTCCCAGTAGTGCTGGCTTTTGTGAGAAAAAAAAAATCTGAGAAAAGGAAAATCTAAGAAAAGGAGCAAATTTTGCTACTCAAAAAATTCCAAGTTTTGTGTGTGCTCTGTCTTCTTACAGAGCATTTCAGATGCAAACCTGCTCCATCCCAAGAAAGCAGCTGGATTCTGCTGGTCCATCCTGCTGGAGGATGCAGCAGGCCTTTCCACCCCAGCATCATCAGCTCCCCTGCTCTCAGTCTGGGGCTGCCTGGTTACCTGGGGGGGCTTCCCTGCATGGTGCCTACTTGGTTTCTATCAACTTCTTCAATAGATGAAGGACATCCACTCGAAATCTTTTGATTCTGCTGATTCAACACTTTGTAGGGAAGAAGCATTCTGTCAGAAATTGTTTATCTGAAATCAACGTGTCTGATTTCTTCCCAGATAAACTAGATACTGAGACAGTCAATCCTAATTCAGGGATCAAATTAATCTCTCATCTTGGGCAGGGCAATTTCTTTCCTAAAACGCTCCCTTACTATCCACATACAGATAATATTCAGCACTAACATGGCAGCAGCTGGACCGAATGAAGTCTCCAGGACAGCAAGGAGAAATGGTTGATCACTTTGATAAGCAGCAGCAAAGTATCATATTGCCTCTGCCAGCCTAGGTGGAGGACAATCTTAGAATAATTGAGGTTGGAAAAGATCTTTAAGATCATAAAGTCCAACAGTTTACCAGGCATTGCCAAGTCCATCACTCAACCACGTCCCTAAGTGACACATATACACATCTTTTAAATACCTCCAGGGATGATGATTCCACCACTTCCCTGGGCTGACTGTTCCAGTGCTTGGCAACCCTTTTGGAGAAGGGATTTTTCCCAAGATCCACTCAAAACCTCTCTTGGCACAACTTGAGGCCATTTCCTCTCATCCTATCACTTGTTACCTGGGAGAAGAGACTGACCCCTACCTCACTACACCCTCCTTTCAGGGAATTGTAGAAAGTGAGCCTCCTTTCCTCCAGGCAAAACAACCCCAGCTCCCTCAGCTGCTCCTTGTTGGTGACAAGGCTGATACTCACACACACAAATTCTCCTCAAGGTGCAATCCATGTCTGTGGAGAAACACTAAGGGATTTGATGTATTTCCCGGAACCCAAGGGGAAGTTTGGATGGGTGCCTTCACACACACAGGTACAGATCTTCCTTTGCCTGTGTGTATGTGCGTGAATTGATTATGATACGGATGTTGTGAATATTGTGAATCTATAATTAATCTCTGTTGTAACTGTAGAAAATCCTATGGAATTACTTTATAAATGCTACCTGATGTAGCATTTCACCCTTGAATATCTTTAACTCATGTGCCTGGGAGCAATAGTGTGGAAACTTGTGTTGATGAGAGGGTGCATTTCATGGACCCCAGGAAGACAGGAACAGAAGACTTACTCTACAGCGGAGGCCAGGTGTGTGGTTTTAGCTTTGTAAGCCAATTGAAGAGCCTTCAATAGCTCCAAAATCCTCACAAAAAATGGAAAATGGGGTCCCAGCGTAAAGGTCATCTCTCTCTCTTTCGATATCTTTAATTCACACAAGCAAAGGAAATTTTGTACAAAATTTAACATCAACTGCCACCCTGAGGCAGCTACTTGGTGAGAGGGCACAGCTGCTGAGATCCATCTGGTTTTTTACCAAATCCAGCTTCTTGACTCCCTGAAAGAGAGATTTTCTACTTTTCACCTCATGTCACAGACTTTCGTAATACTCTTTCTTCAATAAAATATTCTTTATTTTTCAGAGTGATGAAGACAGGAAATTTTTGCATGAGATGTGCATCATTTGAAGTAGTTCTTGCAGTTATCACAGCAAGGACAGGTGGTAGAGGTATTGATAACCACAGGGAATGTGAAACAGTGTAGTACACACCAAATGTAGTCCTGCTTCAGATTCCAGATACCTCTCCTTAGCCCGTGCCAGCATCCCTCAGACCCATCATTCACACCTTACAGTACAAGTCAGATAGAGAATATATAATTTAACCTCATTTGGCATGGCTGTATTTCGGGATTAATACTTCTTCCTTTGTCGCTAATACTGTGCAGTGAAAATCTCTGCCGTGGATTCACGTGCGTTATTGCAGTGAAAACACATCTGGCTGCCCAAAGGGCCCCTCTCTTTGGCTCATTAGGGCCACAAATGTAATCCTTCTCCAGGCACATCTCCTGATTAGCCCTTTGATGTGACAAGTGTTGAGACTGCTGCCTGTAGTGACATCCAGTTTCAGGAACTCACTTAGCTGGAGAGAGAAGGAGAGTTGTTGCCATCCACAAGACAATGTGGGACCGCAGTGGGGACCCATACAGAACAGAAGGGCAATGGAGGTTTTCCTTTCAAAAGCCCACAGCTGTTTGGGGGGCAGATGAGATAAATGCAGTGCCTATGACAGCAAACACTGGCATGCTGGTCTTGTGAAGTACTGTTAATTCAGCCTTTAGTTATCCTAGCTCTGGGAGGAGTTCCAGCTGCAGGAATGCCTCCGAGAGCCCTGCTGCTTTACTGAACCTGCTTTGGTTCTTACCTCTGTCAGCACAAACAAGTTATATTTCAGAAGATTGAAGCAAATCTTTGCTTAGCATTCAAAAAAAGTTGTTTAGCTCACAGAGATGATGCTTCGGGGTCTTAGGACATCTTTGTCGATCTGGAACAAAATAAATAAACTCAGAAAATAAACTATGAATTGCCTTAACTTCCCTGGCACTGGCTTGTTGAGTCTGTGTGAAAACTTGCTTTGGAGTGGTCAGATATGTGCTGAGAAAACCTTTTCACAGTGCCCTTATCTGCCGTGCAGGGACCTCCCTGAGACAGCCAATCTCGCCTGGAAAGAAACTGTTCTTTCAGGGAGAGGAAGAAGTGGAAGATGTGTTGATGCCTGCAGCCATAGTTTCCCTCCCACAGCAAGGTTCAGAGAAACCTGTCTGCATTTCAGCAGTGGAGAAATGTGTGAGGAGAAAACACAAGCCATCATTACCTGCAATAGTAGATTGGTCAATAATAGAGAGAGAAATACACCATTTGACATTTCTGGCTAGGCTGTCAGGAGGGGGGAGAATTTATTCCCAAAGTGGATAAATTCTAACTCCCTGTATTTATCCTTTCTAAATATTTGAAATTTTAATTGGCCACTATCAGTGTCTGTAAGACAACATCTGCAGGGGTAAAACCAGCTGTATTTTGGAAAATCACAAATCTATATTATCTGTAAATCTGATTTACAGATTACATATTTATAGCACCATAGCCACTCCAGCTGTATTTGATTTAAAAGTATAAAGCAGAGATTATATTTCTTTAGAGAAATTTGGAACAATGCTCCCACCTTGCTCTTGCAGATGGTATAAACATATTCTTCCTTTTCCTACTCTTTGCTGCTTCTCAAGCACAGATTTGCTTTTCCAAATCAGACACTGCTTTCCTGCATACTCTACGCTTTTCCAGAGAGATCCTTTTACTGCAAAAGTTTTGTCTACCCTCTAGTGGGAATTTGAATTATAGCACCTGCAGATCCCAGCTGTGGAAGCACAGAACGGGGGAGTCCTTTGGGCACAGCCTGGAATTACTGCCCGGCCGATCTTCATCATGTTCCCAGCAAAGATGATGCCTCATTCCTGTCTTGCCCTTCCCTCAGTGAGATGCAGGTTTTCATTTCGGCAAAAAGGATGGGGACCATGTTTGCTGGGATTTTGTTATGGTAGAGGGACAGATCAGTTCTTCACTGGTGTTCATTGACAAGTATCTAGCTCTGATAAGCATATATTAATCATGCTGAGTCAAAGGAAGGATGGAAATTCAGAAGATGTATGATAAATCTACATCCTAATTCCATTTGCTCTTCTCCCGGGAGAAGAAAAGTTCTGAAGGCAGAACATGGGCTGCTGGATCTGGATTAATGTCTCCAGGAAGGGGGCTTGGCCCAGCTCTGAGGAATGACAGTGGGACCCATGTGCTCTCCCAGAGCTGGCACACGTACATGGTCAGCAGTGGAACCCTTCCCCTGGCTGAAGGCAGCTGGATAATTATGGAATCCATTTGTGACCTTGCCACCCCACAAAGAAGAGCCTCCCAACCTGCCATGCACACATTTCAGCTGGAAAGGTTTCCCTGTGCACTGCTAATATTTTGTGTTAACCTGCACATTTAAAAAGTACTCGATAGAACCCTGTAAACGGGATGAATACAGCTGGTAATTACTGGCTCTTGGCTAAGGTCACACACAGTGGCAGCCAATTAACTTTGGTGAGCTGGTACCCTGAAACTTTCTCTGAAAGAAAACAGAAATGTTCCTTCCAAGATGATGTTGGGGATGAAGTAGGGCCTGAGTAGTGCAGACACTGCTCTAACTCAACTTTTATTACTGAAGTGCCACCACTGAGCAATCAAGACTCCCTTGAAAATCTTTCCCTAAGCCTAAAATGTACTTTGTAAAAGCTCTGGGCTGAGAACTGCTCTCTTCCCCACTTGGCTGCTAATTTGCTTTGTGACTGGAGGCAAGTCTCTACACTCCCCTGTGCTTCAGTTTCATCACCTGTAAAATAGGGATGATATATAAATATCTCAGAGCAGCTTACTAGCAGAGAGGTAATGTGAGAAAACTCCTCTAGGCAGGTGCTGCTGCCTCGTGTGCTAAGATAACTTTCTGTTGATAAAAAACATCACGAATTGAAGGGAAAAGACAATTTCCAAAAAGATTTATGCTTGAAATTGTTGCACAGTGCATTTGTGTGCCACTGTCTGCCAGGTCTTCTTCATTGCTGAGGCCATAATTGATTGGGCCAGCCTGGCTCACTCAGTGGAAAATTGTCCCTTTGGGATAATTTGGGGCTGGAAATAAATCCACCCATAATGCTTTCCTGCTTTGTGCCAAGCCGCCTCCTTTTCTTGTCCAGCTTTACAGATCTGTAACCAGAGCAGGGCTGCACCTTTTACCTTGGATACCCTTTGAGGCACCCACAGAGAAGGTGTTTTCTAGCCCTGTCAGCTGCAGGTCCAGGGCATCACTTTGCACAGAGGCCAGCACCATGAAAGTCCTTGAAAATTAGAGGAGACATGTGGGAATATCACAGGGTGGTAATATCAAAACACTTTGTCACAGATCTGCCAAGAAAACACCAACTCTGCCAGATGCACAGGAGTTGTCTTGAAAAGGCTCTGGGATGCAGCCAATTATCTTGTGCCATTCAGGGGTGAATGGGAACCACAAAGATTTTAGCAGAACTGTCAGAAGGGACAAAATCAATTTCCTAATCACTTTTTCAGAAAGCTGATGGGTCTTAAGCAACTGAATGGGTCTTAAGTTGGATGCAGTGAAGGAAAAGGGAAGGATGGAGTAACCTGCTATCAGGTTTACTGGCTTGGGTAGCAGAGAACATACTGGAAATACAACTATATTTATTTAAAAACAAACAAACAAACAAACAAACAACAACAAAAAAGCAACACATGAAGAAAATTTCTCCAGGAACTATACTTTCTAGCTTGCTTTATTAGCATTCAGTATGGCATTAGACATCCGTGTGTGAAGTTGCACTTCTTTCTGCTTGACCTTATCTTTTTGCACTGTTTTAGAAAATAGAAGGAAATTCATAAAGTAGTTTGGACACCACACATTTCTTTTTCTCAATAAATGAACACAGAAGCTCAGAACTTTTGTTTTTCTTTTAAGAGTGATGAGCATCACTGCTATGATAGCTTGCAGGCAACCATCTCTCTTTGGGTTCAGAAATCAGTGAGATGAACCATTTTGGGAAGGAAAGAAATCAAGGAGTAATCTTAGAAGACAATGCACCTTATAATTCAAATGCCTTTTAAGGTTTCAGCAAGGATGAATCAAACATACTGTGCATTATACTTGACTGCAGCAGCTCTGAAAATTTGTGTTTCCCATGTGTATTTAAAAAATCAGCATTTCAGCTTTAAAATTTGTTTTGGAAAGATATGCAGCTTGGTTTACCAGCTTTAATTCTCTCCTTCTCCTTTTCTTCCAAGTACAGCTCTGACTGAAAGCAGGAACGCAATTTTTTCTCCTGCTTTAGGAAGTGTCCAAGTCACTCTGCCCTCTACCACAGCACCCTGTAGGGCAGGGCATCAAGTCAGAAAGACACCTTAGTCAGAAATACTGCTCTTTTCCAGGTGCTATTTAAAAAACAGGCACATTTTCTTTATGTATAAATAGGTTTTCCCCTCCTTGACTCAATTGTGGGGCATTTACAGTGAAGTGGCATCAGCTGGCACTGTTGAATGCCTCTACTGTCACAAAACATAAGGGAACACACACAGTATTTTCCTTAATGTCTCTTCTCCTTTTCTGCTGGCAGGGAAAAACTGACTTCAGAGCTGGTAGGACTTGAACAGTGATGTGCTCATTTGTCTTTTGCCGCTTTAAAATTTAGGTTTGTTCAACCTGCATTTTCACAGCAGAAAACCTTGGCAGATGGAAGCAGTCATTCAAAGTTCATTTTGCTCACTTAGCCTTATCAGCAAAATGGCAGCATCTCTGTGAGGTCTAAATGACTCAGTGGTGAGCCTGGCACTGACCTGCACTCTGTGTAGTGGATCATGGCTCTGTGCATTGTTACACTGCACAGCTGCTGCAGCAGCACCTCAGATGTAAATAAATATTAAAAAAAAAAAATATGTATTTATATACACACACACCCCCCCATTACATCAGGACATAATTGAAACATTCTGTCATAGCAATATCCAACACAGACATTGTCAAAGTAGACCATTTCCAAGCTGTTTTAGCCTTTCTCTCCACTAGCTCTTTACCCAGCTATTCATTTTGATGCTACATGCAGTCTGCTACACAACTCTCTCCTTAGGTGTTCCACGGAGCAGCCAGATTAGGACAGATTTTGTCAGTTCTCTTTTATGCAGAACATTACTCTCAGTATTTTTGCTCTCTGGGAGGTTTGAATGTGAGGAAGGCCTTTTTGCTTTCATTTCTTTTGTGAACACAAGAACTGGGGAGAAAAGGAAAAAAATTTGTTGGTTTTGTCCCTGGACAAACAAAGGTAGAAAACACCTCTGCTGCAATCTGTGACAGTACATGAGTTACTGAGAGGAATAAGGTTTGACTTGTCTACAAAAACAGTTGGCAGCTCCAAAGTTTCACCTCTAATGTCATCTGAGTTGACATTCCCTTGAGAGGTGTGCCTTGCAGAGTTATTCTCTTGGTCCCTCTGCAGTCCCAGGCAGAGAGCAGCCTGCTGGTAGGTACTTGAGCTGATGTGATTGTCCTTGCAGACAAGCCTACCAGAGACTTTTGATGGGAGCCCGCTCACTGGAGCATAGCTATGGTGTGAATTAGCCTGCAATAGTGTAGTAATTTATGTAGCTATATTGTCACACTGTGTACAGGGCTTGAAAAGTGTCTCCTGTTTACTGCAATTGAAGCACTTATCCTTGTTTCAGCAGTAAACTTAACAGCAGCTAAAAATAGAAGCTATCGAGCTTCACAGTAAGCAAAAGGAATGAGTTGCATGAGATAATGATCTCTCAGTCCTCCAGCAAAGCACCTGAGCAGTCCTTGAATCCTTTAAAAGTGTCTGTATTAAGGTTGAACTTTTCTCCTTTTCCAGACCCAGCCATCCTACTGGGAGACATGACTGACCTTCACCTGGAATTTTTTTTCCCACCAGTGAACTACAGCTCCAGGACCACCCTCTAATCTACTCTGACACTATAAAATCAGCTAGTTTAGCCCAAACTAAATGAAGAAATGTCGTGAATGAGCAGGTGAGATAGGAAGAAGGCAACCAAACAGCATCTCTATTAAGGAAAGAGAGAAGGGGGCAAAGAGGTTGCCCCTCTCCCAGTCACTGAGACTGTCATTTTTGCTATTAGAGATGGAAAGCCTTGAAGACTTCCATTTCACAATTTTTACCTTCAGCTGCTTCATTTTATATTGAACATGTAGATATATTGAAGAGCTTCTGCTTGTGAGTGATAAGCTCAGCTTGGGCTTGAGAAGGAAGAGCTTCTGAGAATAAGAATTAAAAATGCTCTGACAGAGCAAAAAAGATAATTTTTAATCCACTCCTTCAGATGTATGTGTGTAAGTGGTAGACACATCTTGTTCTTTCATTGATGTGGATGAGGAAGAGAATTTATGCAGTGTTTGTACTGTTTACCCACGTTGGAGAGTTGGGATGTTATGAATCTATGTCAGAAGAGATTTATTCTGTGTGAATCACCTTGTGTTGTGTAACTTTTGGGGTCGCATTAACCATGCATGTGTGAAACCAAGCAGCTTGACCATGATTGATCACTGTATACTGGCAACCTGTAAAATTTGGCCTTTGACAACAGTGCAGAAGAAGACAAATTAAACTAGAAAACATGTCAAAAGGCCTGTGGCAGTGCTTCTGAGAGACATATCTGATGGATGGTCCTTTAACAAAGTATTTTAAATATCCACAAGGCATCATAAACACAATTTTTTTATTTATACATCTGCTTTTTTTGCCACAGCAGACACTGTCAGCCCACAGAAACTGTCAGCTCCTGTCCAGCCTATGATTCACAGTAACCACAGATCTTTCTCTACAAAACTGCCACCTAAATAATGGTTTCTTTCTTTTTCTCCTTTTGTGCTTGCATAATTCATTATTTCTGCTTAAACATAGAACTTTCCACCTGTCACTGTTTGGTATCATCCTGTGTCTCTGAAGATCATAGCTGGAATTTTTCAGCTTAATTTTGTCCTCTCAGCTTCATGTAAATATGTAACTATAAGAAACAGACTTTATTTTATCATCCAGTTTGATAATGAAAACCCTAAATACCCCTGAACCCAGGACGGGTTGGTCAAATCCCCACTCTGTGGCTCCCCCCACTCTTATAGTAAATCACTAATACCTTGACTATGAGCATAAACTCAGAAACAAGCAAAAGTAGTTTCCTCCAGACTGTTTCCTTAACTTACACACGAGAGAGTCATCTCAGATTGTCAAAACTTCTTCCAGAGTCAATATATGCGACATCATCCTATCCTTCATGTATGAGCCTCTCAATTTGTTATAGTAGGAAATCAGAATGATCTGGGATTATACACAGATGATAGATTCAAGCTGCTACTCACCTATAATCACCTTCTGTAGACTAATATGATTTAATTAATTTTTTTCTCCATTTTTCCATATATATATATATACATATATACATATATATAACTTATATATACTTATATATACTTATATAGTCTTGCAGTCACCATATATGTCCTCCTCTCCTATTCTTCCCATCCTCCTCTAGGCCAACTCTGATATTCCACCATTTAATTACTCAGTGCCTACGATGAAGTCCATTGGGTCCATTCAGTGTGAAAACATCTCATTTATCCAGGAGATTTCTAAGTGCGCAATTCAGTGGTTTCAGCAACCATGACAATATCTGCTGTGTTTTACTCAGGCTATAATAAACAAAGCACTACACCAGTGACAGCACTGATGTCACTGGAAGTTGTTCTCATGTCCAGACTAAGCTCTCCATGTTTCTGTAATCAATAGAAAAGCCCAGAGCTAGACAACTCGGTGTTTCCCAAACATCTTTGGGAACAGTCTGGCTGGATGGTTTTAAATTTCACCTTCAAAGTGGCTTACAATCTTGTCTTTTCCCTCCTCTTTCTTTGGTTGCTAAGAGGGGTGTACATAAACCTGCTTCCAAGACAGCTTCTGACAAGTGCTCTGCTGCAGGGAAGAGGGCAAAGTCAGCTGCAGCTCTTGCTATCATACCAACACAACTGAGCTTAGAGCACCAAAGCCATCCTGGGTTTCCTGGAATTTACTTCAAGGGACTCCTTCACAACTTTAATGTGATTTCTGACTTAGTCATGTAGTTTTTGCTCCTGGACTACTTGTTCCCAGATGTATTTGCTCCACTTACACCTTGAAGGAGAGGGCATGGCTCGCTGGAAGTTGTCTCCCACCATGACATAAAGCAATAGGTTGCCACACATGTTGAGTGGGCCAGTGGCTGAGAGACACAGCAGGCAGAGTGAATTTATTCTCCATGTGACAGCTGACTGGACACAACTGTAGTGAACCTGAGCTTTCATTAAAAGATTGCTGTTTATGTTATAAGGTCTAATATTGTTTGGAAAGTTTTTCTTCCAATCTTTGACTACAGAGCCACCCAAAAGACATGGAAGGGGAAGAAGCACACGCAGAAGATCATCAAGAGGACAACAGCAAGACTGAGAACCTTTTGTTTGTAGCAAGCCCATGTGTGGGGCCAGTGGTGCAAATGACAAGCACATAGCACAGAGTCATCGTCAGCAAGGGCAAGAAGAAGGCCAGGCTGGTCAGCAGCCTCCTGATTGTGCCCAGGTTTTCAGAGCTGGTAAGGTTAAGGCATGAGGACCTTATGTTTTGCATCCCTTTTGAAGAGATCAAGAAATTGACAGGGCTGACAGCTTTCAGTGACATGAACCAAATGGTTGTCCAAGCCACCGCTGTCCACCGCTTCCCCTGGATGTGGAAAAACGTCCCCATGTGAACTGTCACCACACAGCAGAAGGCACTGAAGCAGGTGAGGAAGAGGATGCTGCTGTACAATTTGAAGTGGAAGCCAAAGCAGATGAACTTGCACATGAATTCATCAAAACCCAAGTGCTCCCCCGTAGCGCAGTAGTGCATCAGGGAGGGAAGGCTTCTGAGGTAGAGCAGATCTCTGTGTGCCAGGTTCAGCCTGGTTATGGTGCTGCTCTTTCAAGGCCTCATCTTGAAGCTGTAAACACAAATGACAATGAAACTTCTTGGGAAGCCCACCAGGAAGATCATGTTATACATAATGTGGAGGTACAAAGTCTTCAGTCCAACTTCCACACGGTGCATTTGAGAAAATCATCTTCAGTGCCTTGCTGGGTGATGGACATGGCTAAGTTGTCATTTGTTGTATTCATTTTTTCTCCTTAGCTGTTAAGGAAGAGAGAAATGTTTAGTGTTCACTGACAGATAAGACTCCTCACATCTCATTAAAAACAACTTATAGTCAGGTCTTTCCTTTCAGCTGCTCATCAGTGCTCGTATTAAAGTGACTTTTATGAATAAGAAAAGACTCTGCTGTGTTGATAAGAATTGATTTTGATCTAGAAGCTTTTTATCATATCTATATAGATCTAATTTTATTTTAAAATACATATTTCAGGAAGGAGCCTACACAGGCACAATGAAGCTGTAATATAAGGGATTCCCAGGCCCACAGTGTTTGATGTATGTCCCCTGGTATGCAAAATTCACTTTCTGCTCTCATCAGGGGTCAAATGGAATAGAAAGGCAGATTAGTTGCATTCTGCTACTGACCAAAAGTATAGAGGGTAACTTCCAGAATATAACTGTTCCATAAAAAGCATTTGCAGCCTTGTTGGTTAAATAAAAAACAAACAAACAAACAAACCCCCAAAAAACAAAAAAAAACCCCAAAACCAAACCAAGATGGATATTGAAATGTTTTTATATTCTTTTTGCTACTGGTATGAGTTAACATTTTTCTTCTTGCTTCTTGGAAACCACTGATAATGGAATATTTCATTATTTTAGTTCAGTTAGATTGATGTTGCCAAGAAATAAGTTATTTTTAGGCTTGTCGTTAGCTGCTACGTAAATTTCCATTCCTGTAAAAAATTTAAATGGTATTTTGCTTTGACATTAATCTTAAATAGAACTTTTCTGAAACATCAGAATAAATTCATCCAATTTTGTAAAGCATCCAATTGCAAGATACAATATGGGACATGTGCAGGATTCGAGGAACACAAAGACAGCCTGGCATACAGTCTCTGCAACAGCAAATAGATGGTCACTGATGCACACAGCAAAAAACTGTTAACATGGCATTCAGTAAATGCATTTTCTGTGAGGAAGTGCCCTCTTCTAAAATGGAGCAGATGTTCTGCTGGAAGAAAATGGATACATCTAGCATAATTTTTTTTTCTAGAGGAATGTAGCTTCTTACAGGATGACGCCTGTCCTCAAATTACTGTGGCCTGGATCTGTTAAAATGGATCCTACTGAATCACTGCATCTATTTCTTGTTTCGCTCTGAGTTTTCTTGCTGTAGCTTCTACCCTCACTTGTGAGATCGCACAGAAAAAGGTCGCAGGATTTGGATTCAAATTTGTATAGAACATTTGGTTCAAATATATTTAAAATACTTTGAAAACTGAAGCTGGAGCTTGAAGAGATGTATGCCAAACACAGGCAATGGTTTTTAGAGAGCAAAAAAGTTTTAAACTTCTTGTCGTGGCTGGGGCGTGGTTCTAATTCTAAAATCCAGTGGTTCTAATTCACAGTTGTGTGGCAGTGCCATCATTCCCAAACAAGCTGGAAGCCTCTGCTGTGGCTAATGGTTAACCAGGCTGGCAGCAGCAGCTAGAGCCTGCATGAGCTGTGCTGTGCTCCCTCGGGCTGGGAGCACCAGGGCTGTGCCCATCCTGCTGTTCACAGCGTACAGCTGCTGAGCCAGATGAAGGGCATGACTGGGACCTGCTCCCCCACCACTTCCTTTGTGGTTTTGTGAGACTTTCTTTCTGTCAGCAGCTTGTTCACCACCAACCTGCTGTTGTAGTAAACTGTAGAGGCCAGAGGGCAAATGCCTGTGCATCACCAAAAAGCATATCGGTGGCACTCAACCTTGCAGTCCCTGCTGGCAGCCCCTTGCCCTCAGGAACTTTTGGAGCCTTCACTATCCATGTGCTTCATGTTATGGCTGGTTGCAGGTCAAGGAATCCCCTCAGAGGCCAAACCACACCCCAAGCCCTGCACTGGTTATGGAAACACAAAGCGGGGACAAGTACTGCAAGAAAAGCACGTGGGTGTGGGGTTTCAGTTCTGAACTGCCCTAAGGTTACGACAGGTCACAACAGGGACCAAAGGAAGGAGACAGTGAGTCTTTGCTGTTGGCCTTGTTATTTTGCTGTCTGAATTACAAATAGAATTTAGACAAAACTTAAATCTAATTAAGGAGCAGTTTGTACTGTGGCAGATTTTATCACACTAAGTAATTGGCCATAATGGTGCTTCTGCAGCCCAAGCTGAGGGGAAATGATATATGCTGTAGACACATAATGAACTTTAAATAAATTATCCGAAAGCAGGACTCGTACTAGAAGGGAACTAGACTATTGAAATAGAAACCTTCTTTCAGTCTTAATGGTGGAGTCACTGCTTTATTACATGGTATCCTTACTGTAACCAATTGATTGGAGTCACTTTAAAAAATGTTGTGATTGCATGTCTTTAATTGCAGTCACGTATAGGGGAAACTTGTCTGCTTCTGCATTGTGATAATTTAATTACAGCCTGCTGGAAATAAAAGCCAAATGGCTGCAGCCATGGCAAAGTAACCTAGTGCCTGTAATTGGACTATATTTCACACAGATGTGTTGCTGAATAAATTAAATAGAATTTGGCTTGCAGTGTTCAACTCTTCAGCTGACTTATATTTAAAAGACACAAATGATATATTTAGGGATCAAGATGTGAGCCCTCCTTCCCTTACCCTTTATAATTCAGGAGATATTTTCATGCAGAAAGAGCATGTGGATTTAACTCAAGTGTTGGATGCATCCCAGATAAGTTTAATTTGTTCCGTCTTCCATCATCTCTCTCCACTTTGCCCTGCCCCCAATTTTCTACCTTTAAATCAAAACATGCATTTTATGTATAAATCCTTAGTGTTGTCTTCTCTTCACAGCTGGTTTCTTAAATACCTTACTCCAGCTAGCAGAGTTTGCTTTTAAATTCCACAGTGCACGGAGACTGGCTGGGAAAGCCCCCATGGGCTCTCAGGCAAGTTGTGGGAATGTTCTGACTCTGTTCCCAGGTTTCTGCCAGGTGACAACAGCATGGGCTCCTGGTGTCACCTGTCCTCCTGTCTGGCCTCTAACACCTGCTTGGGACACAGAGACCTACCATTTTTCCCTCTTAAAATCGGCTGGGGCTGCCTGTAACCTGCCCAGTTTGGCTGGAGTGGTTTGCTGGGGTTGCTTCCAGCCCGCAGTGAGGGAGCCAGGCCAGCAGCACTCAGGCAGGGAGAGGCAGCACCAGCTCAGTGCCTGCCTGAAGGAATACCCATCCTCTGAGTCCCAGAGCACAGGAGAGGTGGGAGATGGGAAGAAGGATGCAGAAGGAGCAGGGTTTTGAACTGGCAGGAATTTCTCTGCAGAGAGCTTGGTGGATGCTGTGAGCTGAGACCAAACCCTTGCCTCTCAAGGACAGCAAAGGTACCCCTGCTCTCAAAACTGGGAGGCTGTTGTCCCTTCTGCATGGGTGGATCTGGCTCTGAGATCCAGGAGCAAGACTGTGGACCTGGGGATCAAATGGGTCTTGTGGCTGGGAGAGATATTTAAGACCGGGTGATTGTGAGGGCAACCCAGCTGGAGACAGGTTTTGATGGAGAAAAGGATTGCATGAATGACAGACAACTACCCTGACCATGTTACATGACTCCATGACTTTTCTGCTGACTTGTCCAGAGGTCAGAAGAAGGGCTTTGTAAAGAGATCTGGAGAGGTTGGATTGATGGGCTGAAGTCAACTTTAGAAGGTTCTGTGAGGCCAAGAGCCAGGTCTTGCACTTGAGTCACAACAATCCCACACAGCACACCAGGTCTGGGGAAGAGTGGCTGGGAAGCTGCCTGGCAGAAAAGGATCTGGGGGTGCTGATCAAGAGCCAGCTGACCATGATCCAGAATGAGCCTTTGGCCAAGAAGGCAAATGGCATTCTGGCCTGGATCAGTGATACCGTGGCCAGCAGGAGCAGGGCAGAGGTTGTTCCTCTGTACTTATCACTGCTGAGGCCACACCTCAAGTGCTGTGTCCTGTTCTGGGCCCCTCACTGCAGGAAGACATTGAGGAGCTGGAGCACGTCCAGGGAAGGAATGTGAATCTTACTCAGAGGGGTCTACATATTAATTCATGTGAGGAGTAACTGAGGAAGGTGGGGGTGTTTAGTCTGGAGAAGAGGAGGCTGGAGGTTACTTATCACTCTCTACAGCTGCCTGAAAGGACCTCTACAGCTTGTGCTCCACAGCTGCCTGCAGCAAGCAGCCTCTTCTCCCAGGGAACCAGTGACAGGACAAGAGGAAATGGCTTCAAGCTGTGCCAGCAGAGGTTCTGGTTGGACATTAGGAAGAATTTTTTCCCTGAAGAGGTGATTGGATATTGGAATGGGCTGCCCAGGGAGGAGCAGGAGTCACCATCCCTGGAGATGTTCAAGAAACCAGTGGATGTGGCACTTAGTGTTAAGTCAGTCAACATGGTGGTGTTCAATCAAAGGTTGGATTCAGTGATCTTGGAGGTCTTTTCCAATCTTACCTATTCCATGATTATATGAATGAAGAAGCCTATGTCAAATTATGTGCTCCTTTTGATTATGGTTAATAAAAATACCCAGCCTGCTGAGTGATCTGGAGCATTTTATGGTCCCCAAATAACCAGGCAATAAAGCAGGAGAAAGACCAGCACTTCCTTGAATGTGATGGCCAGCTCTCAGGAAGCATCTGGCACAATTCTCCTCTTCCTTTGGAGATGGTAGAAGTGCTTATTCTTGTGTGTCTTATCGGAGGGGTTTCACTGCCTGTGCACAGTGAACTGGAGGGAGCATGGCCCAGCTAGAGGTGCCGGTGTAACCACGGTATGGACATTGGAGATTTTATGGGATGACTCCATTTTCCAGTGTGTAGTTCTTGCTACAATGACCCTGCTGTGACCCTATTATGACAGGTAGTGATAGCACAAGGGAGAATGGCTTTTAACTGAATGGAGGAGGGTTTAGATTAAATCTAAGGAAGAAATGCTTTACTGTGAGAGTGGTGAGACACTGGAACAGGTTGCCTAGAGAAGCTGTGGATGCCCCATCCCTGGAAGTGGTCAAAGCCAGGTTGAATGGGGATGTGGTCTAGTGGGAGGTGCCCTTACGACATGGGGTTTGGAATTAGATGGTCTCTAAAGGTTCCTTCCAACAAAAATAATTCTATAATCATATGATTTTGTGATTGCAGAGATCTCTTGTAGTGCCAGTATTTGCATGTTTTGCTTGATCTTCTCTTCAAAAGGTTTTGACTTGTGCTGACTGCACTGCATGGACTTCCAGTCTGTTTCAGAGCAGTGATCT
This sequence comes from Brachypodius melanocephalos, assembly GCA_013398615.1. Taxonomy (NCBI): domain Eukaryota; kingdom Metazoa; phylum Chordata; class Aves; order Passeriformes; family Pycnonotidae; genus Brachypodius; species Brachypodius melanocephalos. Next base: position 44,317,431 of record VZSR01003803.1, read on the forward strand.
TTAAGCTGGTTCCATGCTTCTCACTTTTTTTGGGAAAGAAAGCACTTTCAAAAACGTAAGTATTCCAGATTTGATTTTGAATTAAATATTTGCAAACTTCTGTGAACAGGTAGGAAAGTTATTATCTTAAGAGGGAAATGTTTAGATGAGGCTGAAAAAAATCTTGAATGTTTTCCAACACTGAACTTCATCTCAGATCTCATTTGAAGGTATTATTTACTTTCTCATGATGATAAAAGATGTGAACCTGGAGATAAGAGCAATTATGTACTGTAATGGTGATTCAGGCTCAAACTGTTTAGTAAATAGAACTTTTTAAATGATTGTGTAACTGTCCTGTTTCTCTACCTGATGCTTTCAGTATTTGCCATTTTCACATGAACGACTTTCAGCTTATTTGTCATAAACAATCTATTCTCCTTAACTCTTCCTGGTATAAATAATGTAACATCAGCCTTGAGAGTGAGCATTATTTTGGACTTCTAAATGCCTGAGTAACAGCTGATATAACCACCATTGTCTACAGAAAGGGTTGAAATCACTCTTTACCATGTGACTGGCTGCCAAATGGTACTAATTTCAGTACATGCTACAAAGGGCATGTGGGGAGTCATGGAGAGACCAAGTGTGTGAAGTCAGGAGTCCCAGCTTATCCCTATACACCTGGATGAAGGTCTCTCTGCATTTTATTTATGAGTTCTTGTCAATGTACAAGAGATAGAGATTTTTAAATTATTTTTTAAATTCATTGTCTAAGAAACAATTTTCTGCTCTGGTATGGTATTTTGGAATAAGACTGGATATTATTCTGGCATTACAATTCAAATTATATTAAAATGGCATCATGACTTCAATTCTTCATCTCAGATTTAGTGTTTGTAGTTCAGGAAAAGATTTTGAGAAGCTGTGAATAGCTGGAAAAAGAGCTTCAGGAATAAATGGAGTACTGGGAGATGTTGTGACATGCCTTGCAAGACGTTGAGGCTTTTGAGATTCTCTCTGATCGATTTATTTGATACCATATTTAAACAGAAACAGGTGAGAGCCATGATCCCATTCATTGGAAGAGATTCCTGGCATTAGCAGAGCTTAAGATATGCCAGTCTAGAGTGGCAGTGAAGAACAAGTAATTCTTTACCTTTGGAATTTTTGAACAAGTGTTGAGTATTGAGTATTAGTACAGTCACAGAGAAACATAAGATGGTATTGTCAGACAACTTTGCAGGACAGATTCATAGGCTTTAAAGGCTCTAGAAAACACAGTCTAAGAGGTCACATCCCCAAGACCGTGTATACCCAAGGCCATAGGATTGTAGCTCTGAATTCCCATAACTTGTATTAGACATGGGGTTTTTTTATTAGTTATTACTAGGAGGATAATTTTGATTTGGAGAGAGAGAGAGAGAGAAAAAAAAAATCCTCTTATTCCTTTGATAGTTTATTTTAATAGCAAATCATGCCCACAGCTGAAATCATGTTCAGACTTTAGTATGACTTTCTAGTTTGTACTTCCAGCCTTTCAAGCTTTTCATGTGTATCTCTGCTATAAGGAGAGAGAAGCCCATCCAGGAATTGATGTTCTGTTTTTGTGGAAATATTTAAATGTAATAATCCAATCCTCTTTTATACTTCCTCCTGATTGTTTCATCTCTTAGGCATCTCTTAACATCTAGGTTTCTCTACCTATTCTTCTTCCTGCCACTTGCTTTGTGAGGTGGAACATTAGGTACGCCAACATCCATGCTGCGTTTTTGCATCTCTGGCAGTGTGGCTGGAGCCATCCATGTCTCTGCCTGCAGAACCAGACTCACAGACACCCCAGGCACCCCCAGTGTGCATGCACCAGTCAGATCTGTCCAAGCTACCTCAGGATTCTGATGAGGGTGTCAAGGGTGGACTGTTCTGCACACTCCGGCCTTCCAAGCTCCAACATTCCCTTGCAGCAGTCAGTGACCCTTTCCTGCTTCTCTGTCTCTTCATTCCCTGATCACATTCTTACTGTGAGCACCAGGTGACGAGGCTGGGCACTTTCTGCCCTGCCATGGGGGAGAGATGGGAGGAGAGATCCTTGTACCCCTCTTCCCTTGAAAAATCTAAAAATTGAGAAAATCTTCCCCTCCACCTCTTACTGGTGGAGACACAGGAATATAAAGAGATGTACTGGGCTAGGAAACCGTCACTCAGAGTAGGAAAAGCAGAAAGAAAAATTGCAATTAATGGGGTCTAAGAATCACAAAAAACCCCATGCTGATGATTGGGTCTTTTATCATACAGAGCAGTGAAGTTGTGTGGCAAAGCAACTGCTGCCAGGCAAATTCAGCAAGGAAAGCCTCCATAGCATAGCTCTTGTCAGTGTCTCTCCTGCTTTTCAGATGTGACTGTGCTGGGCTATGTAGACTCCAGCTTGCTGCCAAAATGTGAATACTTTAAGGTGGTTCAGTTGCTAGAAGTTGCCTCCTTCGCTCAAGAAATAAATGGGATCCTCCTGCTGTCATTCTCATCAAAATCTGGTTGCTTTTTTCTCCATAGAAAGAGATCTTCTTAAATAATTTAGTTATTTCAAATTCTTTTCTCCAATTTAGATGTGCCTTAGCATGTATTTTTACACAAATTCTGAGTAATCCATTGTGTAATCTCCCTATAAACAGTTCTGAACAATTTTCATGCTGTGTGAAGAATGACTTTGAAATTACTCTGCCATTATGTTTCAGATCCCTTATAACAGAAGCCTTCAAAGATGTTATCTATCAGATTGCCAGATTTCACATTGACTGATATGAGGTTTTCAAAAGTGTTATGAGCATCAGTAATTGCCCTTGATTCCCCCAATAAATATCATTTGACTTTGCTGGCCACGTGCTTCCTTCCTGCTGTGTTGCTGCCCTCTTTTTCCAGCAGAGAGGTTGTACACTTGCAGTTGAGAGATTTTAAGGCCCTACCATTGATGTGCATTCACCAGTTGTCATCAAGGTGATATAAAACATGCACAAAACAACACGCATGTATTTTCATTCACGCCCCCAGCTTTTCCTTTGATTCTGCATAAAATTCCCAGGGAGCAGATGTCCTGTGAGCATTGGCAGCTCAGCAGTTTTCGCCCCTGAGGCACCTACACCAAGGGCTCTTCCGGCTATTCATTCCCCTTCCTGCTCTGAGCAGTTCCTTCCTGCACTCAGTGGGAAACTCAGACTGCTAAAATGTGGTGGATGCCAACACCTCCACTTCTTGGTGTAACATCTTTGCCCCCTTGGGAGCAGCTCTGTGACTGCAGGACCTAACAAGGTAGATGGGTGCATGCTGGATGGATCCACACCCTTCCAGTGCATGGCAGCTCTGCAAGTCAGATGTGTATATTCCAAAGACACAGGTTTGTTCCCAAATTATTTTCCTGCATGTTTTGTAAATGTTTCTTGGAGCGATACAACAAAATCATTGAATAATGCCAAAAATACTTGTGAGGCCTTGTACAAGAAGATAGGAAATGGTGTGTTTGGTGTGAGGCCTTGCACAACAAGAGGGAAATGTCTTTGGTGTGTTTTATTTTTCTTTCTTTAAGATGTCATGCTGTGGGAAGATCAGCTCAGGCAAAAAGCTAAGATTTCCATGGACTGCCTTCGCCCTTGTGTCCTTTCACTGGAAGACAAGTCTTGCATATGACATCCTCATCCAGCAGAGTTACCAAACACTGAGCATGTTCAGTGGAAGAGTAGATGAGGGTGCAGATCTAGGCATAATAATCACCTCTTGTGAAACATTTCTTAGTCCCAAGCAGTGCTTGAGCCAGTCTGTCGGTGTCTGCATATTCTTGGTGTCTGTGTAGTCTTCACTTTGCATGCTCAGCTGGCCCACAGGCCTGATGGTGTTTCACAATGCCTGTGTCTTCCTTTATTGCCTCTATCACTGCTTTTTTGTGGCCAAAAACCAAAAATGCCATCCAGTCAAATTCTGTTGAAAGAATTTGGAGATCACGGTAAGAGAAATCTTTTCTCCCTCATGACATCCAAGAGGTAGAACAGGCCACCCAGAGGATGTGCAGGTGCTGTCCCTGGAGATTTACAAATCCCAGCTGGACACAGTCCTGAGAAACCTGGTTTGAAAATAGTGCCAACCCTGTTTGGAGCAGGCAGTTGCACTGGAGGCCTCCTGATGCCCCTGCCAACCTGCTTGATTCCAGGATATTTTGATCCTACAAAGTCTGCAAGCTGTAAAAGTCAAGGGTAAGACCAAGCCACCATTCCAAGAATGAGAAGTATCTAAGTGTCCTGCTGCTTCAGGAAAGGCAGACCATATAGCAAAGCTACCTTGTGTTGCATCCAACCCCTTCCACAGCTAGAGAATTCTGTTTATTAGCCAGACTTGTCTGTTCAGTCACTGTTTCTCATGAGGCTCCAAAACCAAAACTTTTAGCTGAAAGAGCTTATTTTTTTTCTATTTTATTAGCCCTCAATGTTATGCAGTCCTTTATATTCTTTCTTAATACCTAGGATTTGGATATATATGTGCATGTCTGTGTGCTTAGTTATGCTGAGCATTCACATGCAGAAAGTAGCCTGTATTTAGATAGAAAATTGTATCCTGAAATTACTCATTTGACTTGTGGTCTGAAAAACATTTCTACTGTTTAATCTGATTTCTGATAAGCAAATTGTCAGATTTGTTTTTGACAACGCTGTTTTTCAGACCTGCACTGTGGTATTGCAGTGTAGGACAGGGCAAAGGGCAGACACATCCATATGGGGAGACCTTGGGATCTGTTCACAGATGTATCCAGGTTGTATCCATTGTCAGTATCAAAATGCTTCAGTGTGTTTGATTTAAGTTTGATTTCACAGCCCAGATTCTCATTCCCTGTAGATTCCTTTTCAAAATGAAAGAAGGTTTGGCTGTCTGGTTACACACACCCAATTATTGAGATCTCCCACCTTCTTGATCAATCAGTTTTGAGTTGCTAGTCATACTGCTTTGGTCACGTGTGCCCTAGCCTCGGGAATTACAGCTCCAAATTCCATTTTTGTTCATCAACAAGAAGTCTGGGTGATTGAATAATATTTACTAAAATACTGCCTCTCATTCATTTTAACTGAGAATACAATCTGAAAACCTGAGGGGGGAAAGGAGCAGAGACTCCTTCCACCTGTCCTTACGCCCCTCTCAGTGAGGATTTTGGCCAGTGGAACAGCACTGCATCCGCTGCTGGTGCTGACGGACAGTAGATGTCACTCTTGCCTAACATATGGAATAATGGAACAGTTTGGATTGGAAGGGACCTTTAAAGGTCACCTAGTCCAACCCCCTGCAATGAGCAGGGGCATCTTCAACTACATCGGGTTACTTAAAGCCCCATTTAAACTGTCCTTGGATGATTCCAGGGATGGGGCATCCACAGCTTCCCTGGGCAACTTCTTTGGTTTCTCTACTGAAATGTTGCATCCTTGTTTAGGTGTGTATAGGTGTGAGGGAAGAGTGACTGCTGATCATAATTGCTACTGAATGAAAACTCTGAGATAAGAAAATGTCTACACAGAAAATTATAAATTTTATAGAATCATAGAATGGGGTTGGATTGGAAAGGACTCTCAGAGATCAGCTGGTTCCACCCCTGCTGTGGGCAGGGACACTTTTCACCAGACCAGGTTGCTCAGAGCCCAGTCCAACCTGGCCTTGGATACTGGAAGGATGAGACATCCACAGTTTCTCTGGGCAGCCTGCTCCAGTGACTCACCACCCTCACAGTAAAGAATTTCTTCTGAAGTCTAATCCAAACCACCTTCCTTTGGTTTAAAGCCATTGCCCCTTGTCTTATCACTGCATGCCCTTGTAAAAAGCCTCTCTAGAGCCTTCTTATAAGCCCTCTCTAAGCGTTCAAAGGCTGCTATAAAGTATGCTCAGAGCCTTCTCCTTCCTAAACAAGATATTTTACCTACACCTTGTTCATAGTTCCTAAACAAAGGTATGTGGAATCCCTAATCAAGTGTATATTTCTCGTGTGGTTTTGGTACAGCTTTGTTTGTTTGTTTGTTTCATTGGTTTATTTTAGCTTAGTCTTTGCAATGTGTGTTGAGAGCCTGCTTAAATTATGCTGATCTGGTCAAAAAGTCACCATTTTGATACATTAATCCATGGAAACTTAATAGTAAATCTGGATACTGAGGGGTTAAAGGAGAATTTCTTGGCCATCCATCCTATGTGTGAAGAACAAATTCTGTGACAGTGTCTGACAGTGAAAGGCTGCCAGCCCAGGCCATGCAGGCAAAGCCTGCTTTCCTTTCTGCTCAGCAGCTCTCTGGCAGCTGTGCAACCACTTCATCACAGTTGTGCCCCAAACACTGAGGGCTGAGCTTTCAAAAGGCTGCAGACAAGTTCCTGCAATTGAGGGTGTCAGTACCATGCACTTATGTTTCAATAACATATTCAGAGTCTCTTTGAGACTAGTCCATTGGGACATCAGAACAGTGCCCAGGCACAAGAAAAATACTTGAAAAATTGCAACCTATGGGACTACCTGTACTATTTGCCTTTTTTTCTCAGTAAGTTAAGAACCAGGTTCCCCTGAAAAGAAATATTAGTTGCTTTCATGAGGAGGACAACTCTCACTGTACATTGCCATAAACGTCGTTTTTTTAACAATGTGGAGAAATCACAGTAATTTCTGACTTCCTCTAGAGATCTGGCTGGTGGTCTCCTATAAAAATCAGTTGCTCTCTCAAATAGTGGTGTTTCAAAAGGTTTTTCACATAAGATAATTTTCCTGTTGGAAAAAAATTTCCATTGTTTTGATATAATAATTACACAAATGCTTCCATTTGTGTCTGGATCCCTTGAGTTTCACTGCTAGGACCAGAAGGTGTTTACAAAAAGAGACACCAGTTTTCTTTGTCATTAGTGTCTTCTGTGGATATGCAATTTCAAGAGCAAAGCAGAAAGGAAGAATTGCACAACTGGGACATCGTTTGAGAGAGATGCTGAAGGCGAGATATTTCACAAATACGCATCTGCCACAGATTGCATTCCCTCTGAATCCCACTCTCTACCCACTCCAACAGAGATACCAATCAAGCATTAAATGCTTGTTTATAGAAGAATCTTTCAAAAATGCCAGACTTATCAAATTAGCAGGGTTATTAATAACCCCGTCAGTGTTGCATGTCAGCCTGGCAGTTCTTGAATTTCTCCAGAGGAAGTCAATGTGCACCTTCTTTCAGTGAGTTACATCCATCTAATCACAGATTGTGCGAAATCACAGTAGTGTGTCAGCAGAAAAAAAACCCCATAAAATTGTTGTCAAGTGTATAAGCCTAATTAAACCAAAGGGTTTAGATAACATAAAGGGAAACCTCATGAATTCAACCATAGATAGTAATTGGGAATAGTAGCTAGCAGAAAAGGATCATTTGGAAATAGAATGCTCTCATAGGTGAGACACAGTGAACAACAACCTGCAGTGGCTCTGGATTAACTGGGGCTTATTTAGGAAACAAGAGATTTACTCTACTTTCTGAGCCACCCGCTCCCTGGCTGACCCCAGCACGGTGGTCACAAAGTGTCACCATCCATCTCAGAGGGCACGAGGTGCTGACTGAGGACAAGCAGGCACAAAGTCAGGTTGGTTCGTGCTGTGCTGCTGCTCTTCATTAACAGTCTCAGGCATTTTGGGCTGCAAGGTATCTGGTCTCCTCCATCTTCCCCACTGCTGGGTTATGCCTTCAGGCCAGAGACATGCTGCTGTTTTTTCCAGACTCGCTTCTTCTTTCTAGGATTGCTACTTCACTTTGGGAGCTCCTCTCATCAACACAAGCTCTTCTTTACATCACCTGGTGCCTAATTTTCCTGATCTGAATAGCCCATGTGCAAAAGCACAACACGTGACCAGTTTCCTCACTGTAGGGTTTATCTCACATTTATTTCTTAATTGCAGGATGTGCCATGTTTGCTCAGTTCAGGTGGGATGAAAATTTACAACCAGCATATGGCAGATGCTGCTGTCAAGCATGGGATTTGACTTGAGAATTTCAGAAATTTGCCCCTCTGGTGACATATCTACACCTAGTTTTCTGCTGCCTGTTTGAATTTGTAACTATTTTTACCTTGTTCTTTTGCTGTCGAGCACAGAAACTCATAATACCTTTTTTTTGATCCAAGATTTCATATTAGGTTTGCTATGTTCTGAAGCCTTGCCACTAGGTGGTAATATTTTCATCCTTAAAAATAAAACCAAATATAAAACCAAAAACCTAAAACACCCACAAACCTCCCTTGGAAGCACAGACTCAAACTTGAATTATTTCTGTAAGGCTTATATGTTTTATGAAGGGATCAGAAAAATTATGGCTGTTCTGATGTAAAGCCATTGATTATCAGCTCATTGCACAGCCACATGCCTGTAAGGGAAACAAAGGATGTGGGAGACTTATGCTGGCCTCATGCCTGTCCTTACTGTGAGCAGAAGTTTGGTAGGACAGGAAAATTGGGCTTTATAGACATATTTTGAATGAAATATGTGATTATGAAACATCATACAAGGGTCTCCTTTTTTATACCTCTTGAAATGGAACTATTATGCATCTACAGATGCCATACAGTAGCTATACACATATTTACCGTGCTGAAAGGCAATATTCCTGAGCTTTGTGTCTCTCTTCTAGGACATAGCACTGAAGACTAATGAAAACAGCTGGGCTGTGCCATCTCTCACTTACAGTAATTTTCCATTCAACAGCAGCTCACAGCAAGAGTGTCAGTGAAGCTTATCCTCAACTGGCTCAGTTTCTCAGGGTCTTGTGCCACCAACAAGAGGGTTTGAGGGTGTTTTCCCCACTCCATCCTCTGTTTCTTATAACATGGAGGGTACAGTATGCTCATGAGAAGCAGGACATTCAGGTTTAAAACCTTGGTGACCACACCAGAAGCCAAACCCCGTTATCCCACTTCCCAAGCGAGCCCTGTAGTTTGCTGGCCACCCAATCAGGGGGTGGCAGAAACTTGTCTGCAATGCTTATGACCATAGCTACCCATTCCAACCTGACTCTCATGTCAGATTAAAAAAAATGGTTTTGGCTTGGGGAAAAACAAACCCTGCATTTTTGCCATGTTAACCATTTTCTCTAATAAATATTACCCAAATCTAACAATAACAGTTCCCACAATATCATTCATTGCTAGAAGCTCAAAAGGAAAACTCCCACAACAATACATATGGACAATAAAATAATTGCTGGAAAGGGCTTTTTCCTCTTTGCAACTGTTTGTGCTCCCAGCGATATGAATGCAAGAACTTTTTCTTATATTTGTATTCAGCCTTGCCTCACCTGCTGTCATTTACCAAAGTCTGCTCCATACCTTGCTGAGAGTGTAACAGCAGAAGGAAAAATAAGTTGTACGACGAGCCTCATGCACACATGAACAACAATGTTAGGGTTACACAATGCAAAATAAAAGTGGTGTTGGAAAAAAATCTCTTTTTTCCCCAAAGATTCATCACTATGAAGTAAAAAAAATACACACCAAAATGCCAAAAGGCCTCTTCTTGGCTATATCCTGGTCAAATTTCACTCTGTTTCCCCTGTGACTTTGCCTAAATAATTGTTTAGAAAATCAGTAAGATATGTATCTACAATATATGTATATATTTTTGTCAGAAGACACGATTTTTTTCCCAGTATTTTCTCTGTTCAAGGATCAAGTAGCATATCTGGTTAAACAGAAATGGGTTGCCTTTCAACAGAGATCAAGACTGGCATTGTCAATCAAAGTCAATAAAGTGCTGCAAAAATTGAGAAACTATTACAGAGGTGCAGCTAGAAGGGAATTAACTCTTTGGTTATTTGCTGTCTTTTAAAGAGTGAGTATATGACCTTTCGATGCTGACAACTGGGTATTTTCAGCCACGGTTTTCAAATCACTTATTGAATAGTTGACCATACTTTTCAGTGGCAATTGACATTCCAAATATTAGGGTTTAATGCCTTTCTTACACTGTGAGAACTTTATGTATCATGGTTTAAAATACCTTTCAGTGGGCTGCTGATACTGCAGTATTTTCAAGGTAAAAGGAGTGTTTACCAAAAAGACATTCTCATCTGGTTTTAATTGTCAACTTCATTCACTAAGACTAGACAGAAAGCACTGAAAATTTTTTCACCAGGGACTTATGACAGAAAAGTGCCCTGGTGCAACCTAGACTCTTGATTCTGTTAAAAGAAACAATTAAACCCTGAACTTGGAGCCGCAAGTACGACACAGATAACTTATCAGTTAAAAACTTAGTCTAACATTTCACACGGGAAAACGAAAAGGTGGAGTTGGTGCCGCACTAAGGATGTCCCAAAGTGAGACAAGGAGTGAAATGAGTGCTAAGACTGGGAAGAGAAATGCAGAAGAATTACGAGAAAAGCCGAGGGTGGGAGGAAGAGCTCATTGCATCTGATGCTCCGCATGTGATTAAGCACGGTGGCACAGGGAAAGCTGCGCGGCAGCCAAGGGCACGCATTTGTTTCCCCCTGCAGTCACGAGCAAGTGACTTGGCAGGAGGTAAAGGTTGGGTGGACATTCTGCTGTTTATAGAGTATTCTGACCTTCACCGTGGGACTTCACACCCAGCAGGCCCTGCGGAGGCGTGGCAAGGCCAGCTGGAAGTGTTTCCCAGGAAGGTGCTGGGGCAGGGCACAGGATTTTTCAATAATGTATCTCCACCAAGACAGGACATGTCTGAACAGCCAGGGCTCCATGACAGCGCACAGCAATGATCCGCGGAGCTGCTGGTGCCACCCACTCTGTCAGAAAGCAGCAATAACCAACACTGGGCTAATCTGGGAAATCTCCAAGTATCCCTCACTTGCCTGGACAAACATCTTAGCCACCTTTATGTGGTGCTTTATGGGGAAAATTCTGTTTCATTGCTTGGCACTGACATTCTCCTTGCTGCCCCCAGTGACTGCGTCACCACTTGCCCCTTGATGGACATCTGGGAGTAGGGTTGAGTTTCCTCCCTCTCTCACCAGCTGAGCTCTGCCTTTTCTCTCAGCACTGCCTGGATGCACCAACCCTGAGCATCCCTCCTGTGGGGTCTGGCTGACTTTTTCCAGGGGGCTTCTTAATGTTTCACTCCTTGCCCTGTGGGGAGGGGGCAATGGAAACCCCAGGAAGGCTGTTACCCCAGGGAAGGCAGGAAGGGCTCCTTCTGAATAAACTTCCTTCTGAATAAAGAAAATACTCCTCTGATGGCCTGCTCAGAATTTTTCTGTCGCTTTGTTTTCATTTATGGTTTCAATAAGAAAAGCTTCATTATGATGCCATTCATTATGAGTATCTCAATCTAATAAATGCTCTACCCTTCCACCTTGACATTTATATGTTATTAATGCGTGGGCCAGAATCTCTGCAGTGTATTTGGCCCAGGTGAAGGTTATTTGCTTGTGGGCAGGAAGCAGACCTAAGTTATTGCATAAGTTATCCTAACATATGTGAGGTGCTGCAGCTGAATTTGCTTTAAGACTCCACACTGCTTAATTGCAAACAAAAGGAGACTGCCATGTGGTTTGTTGGTTTTGGTTTTTTTTTTCCATTTCTGTGCACAGTGCTTGCTCAATTTGTGTACACTTCAAACCATGAAAAACTCTGTTTAGGGAGTCACTTGCTACCTCTTCTTAATGGAGAGACAAAACAAAAAAGGGGAAAAAAAAATCACACAAATCCCCATAATGGCAATAAAAGAAGTATAAAAGTAAAGATGACAGTTTAATGGAGATTTGTTTGAACAGTATGTTTTCCTTTCAACCAGTTATTGTGGTGCATTACTAAAGGTTTTCAACAGCCTGAAATGGAGCTCCTGGAAACATTATGAGGCTTCCAAGCATCTTACGTGTTGGGCCACTGGTTAGGCATGTAAAAGGTTTGTCTGAGCTTTCAGAGCAGCAATAAATGTGCTAAACCTTGGAAAACAGATCATCTTCCATATATCAATGGTTATGCTTCAGTTGTCAGCCTGAATTTTTTTATATACAAATTAGCTTTTTCAAACAAAGAAGAGTTTGTCTATTACAACAAGATAATGCTGTCACTTGGTAAGACTTCATTTTTCTGGTTGTTATAAATAACTTTGTTGTAATCATTTTGGCCTGATTTCTTGGCAAAGTCCTTGGCTTGTACAGCAAATGAAAGTGTGCAGAGTAATCACACACGGGACCAACCATAACAGACTCTCCACAAAATTCATCAGGAGACTGGGATTTCCTTTAGAAAGAACTTTGTAAGAACTTATGGATTTTATAGTAAGTGCTTCCAGAAAAATACTATGACACTGAAATGAAAAGGTAATGTCACAGACAAATCCAAAGAATGTGCCTGGGGAAACCTAACAGAAAGATATTTAAAATACAGACATATATTTTTATAAAGTAGATGTATAACTCTTGTTTCTCCTACTGTTTTTTCTGCTTTTATTGCTTCTTTTAGAAACTACCAAAAGAAAGTAAAGGAACTTGATGGCCTGATCCGGGCATTGCAATCTTTCATGCAGATTTTGTTGTTCACTGCTCTCTCACTCATAATCCATGCTGGACTTCCCTCGGTGGCTGTCAAAGCACAGAAGCAGCTGTTCAGCTGTCTAACAGTGGCAGCACAAAAATAGCCATTCTGCTCATCACTTCCACATCCACCTCCATAACAGGCACTGGGGTCTGGGCATGACACCCCTCTGCAAAATTGCTGCATGATGTGATGGTTGGCACCCACTGTAGTGCCTGAGCCCTGGCTGCCATGGATAAATCCCATCAGTCATTAGTGCCCTGTCTGCAGGACAGCAGGGCTTTTGGTGTGGCAGCTCTCCACTGGTTCCCGGTGGGAAAGGGGTCAGTGGTGGAAGCTGGCTCACTCGTGCCACCTTGCCCAACCTTCTTTAGCTGTCACAACTTTTTTCACTTAAATTCTAGAGCAAGAACATTCATGTCTCACACAGACCTGCAGGATAGCCTGGCTCTTGGGTACACCCCCCTGCTCATCGCCCTCTTCCCCACAACCATACACACATGGAAGTTCTCCCACAACAGCTGCCTCCACACTTTCCCACAGGGAAACCTGGGTTCCTCCAGGGGCTTTCATTTCCTACATTTGCACCAATAGCAATAAGAGGCAATACGTTAGAAGGAGGAATGTCTCCAGCAGAGAAAGGTCACTTTACCAAGGTCTATTTGTGTCTCCTGCTGCATCATGCTGCCTCTTTCTCCTCTCTGCAATTGCCTTCCCTCTGGGTCAGGCCCTACAGAAACCAGTGCACCGTCTTTGCTTTGTTGGGAACCCAACAAAGGGGACATCTGCACCTCCAGAAAGCCTAAGGAAAACTTTTATGTTCTGGGCACCACAATATAAAACAGATATTAAGCTATTTCATTTGATCTTGAAACACCAGTGACTTTATCAACTGATGAAAGAGGTTTGGGATACAACTGGAGACAAGCTACCAACTTAGGTGTGGATACCCTCACCACCGACCCCTAAACTGAGGCTGAAGGAATTTGGAGGAGTTTTAATAGCTGACCTTGGAGGGCTCCTGAAAAGTTAACACAGGCATATGAACTTTTTTTTTTTCTTATCCTTTGACAACAATAGTACAAATTCATGTGGTTTGGCTGATGGTCAGCTTAAAGGACAGCTTCAATGCGTCAGATAAATGATGCTGAGAACAGGTATTTCTCCAGTGAATTTTAGATCAAATAGATTAGAAAAACCTCTGAAGGTTGTGTTCTAAATTTAATACTGTGAAATCTAAGCCACAGTAAATAATCTGTAGTAAAACTGTGAGAGCTGATAAGGACAGAAAAGGAGCATGATTTCCTGATAATATGAAAAATGCACATGTGTGCACAAGATGGGCAAACCTGATACTTATTAAATATTATCACAGACTTGAAGGATTCAAATGGAATATTAGACCTCCAATGCACTGGACTTTCCACAAATATACAAGAGAATAATTTTACATCTTATGGAATTCAAATGTTCATAACGGCTGGATGAACTGCAATGAGGCATGGAAAAATGATACTAATGTTATTTAAAGTAGTATTTTTGGTGTTGATCACATATGAAATCCACTGTATAGGATTCTAATAACATTTTCCCAGGCTATATATGTGTCTATATCAATGTATTCATTTATAGGTGCATGGAAGACTATACGTCTATTTGAAACAGAGAGCCAAGACTGTCACCTACTCTGTATGTTTTTGTCATAGGGCTGTAAGTTCTGCCTTTTCTGCTTTCTTTTTTTCCATTTATTTCTGAGTCTCACCCTGGACATACTCCTTCTTCCACTGCTTCTCCAACTATCTGATGAGAAAGCTGTCATATGGGAAAATGACAACATCTTATTCTCACACGTTTTAAAATAATGCAGTGCTGGCATTTTCAGGTATTGTTACTTGGGAGGGCAAAGTCTGAGGCTCCCTTACAGTGCTGGGGCCCAGAGGGAAAAAGAGATGTTACTTCTTGTGTCTCTTTTGGGCTGAGGCATGACATAGGTACCAAAAGGTTTAGAGAGAAATGTTTTCTGTGACCAGAAATATAAACTGAGGTATTTGGGAAACTTTAATGAAAAGACAAAGCAGTTGTAGACCACAGGTACCCCCCAGAGGAACACTGACAGCTCAGCAGGGGAATGCAGAATCTTTTGTGCTGGGAAACTAAATTCTACCCAGGTCTTTACAGGTTGTGCCTGGACCTTAGAAATTTCAATCTACGTTTGTTCCAGGACCCGCTCATATAACAGATTAACGACCTGTAAAATTTCAGTTTAAAATGCCTTTGGAGAGTTATAGTAAACATTTTAAAATGTAACTGAAGATACATTTCCAGTCTGCTTTTATTCTTACAGCCCATAAAATATAAAGCATTTCATAAAAAAAAAAACCTAAACCAAATGCCTTCTTCTCATTTTAATTTCACTCATATAATCTATAAACAATTTTATATCAGAACACTGTAAAATGCATGTCTTTCTGCTTCTTGGCCTCACTGAATTTCCAGAGTGGTATGAATTTCTAAGTCTAAGCTTCTGGAGAGAAGGGCTTATAAGAAAATGTTGATGATCTCTTCACTATTGTGCTCTGACCAACACTGCAGTAACAGAGAACAGCAATAAAGTACTGCAGTGCTGTATAATTGTCTTATTAATTGGAACATTATTTACAGAGAGGGCTGCCTTCACAGCATGCACCTACTTTCTGAAATGCTCACAGCACTCAGGACACAGCAGGCAGCCAGCATAAAAGTTGAGTTAAAGTAACAGTGAAATAGCCATCCATGTAAGTGCAAGTTAATGAATTGAGTCCTCCTAGCAGGAAGACTTGAATGTGAGCAAGCATTTTCAAATTTAAAGAGAGGTGACCTTAAAAGCCTACCAAACCTCAAAGGTAATGAATCATTTATGATTATGATGGTGAGGCCTTTTAATTTTTAGACGAAGAACAACCTAGCTCAACTCTTCTATTAAAATATGTTGCGTGTATATTTTGACCAAGATTGTCTTTGGAAACCAGAAGGTAAGAAGGCAACCAACCTTTTTGAATGTGTAGGGATCTATCTTACACTTGAATTAGCTGTTTAAATAGCATTGCACATGCTAAATTCCGTGCAAAGCAGTTGTTTTTGAAGTCCTTCTTTGACTAAAGTTTTCCACAAACAATGAAAAGGAACTGCCACACTCTCTCCAAGCTCCTAAAAAAAAAGACATTAGTGCCAACTATTCAACAAAGCATTTCATATTTTCAATGTCCCCATAAAATCCTTTCAATTGGCAGAAGGGAAATTACGATGTCTGTCCCTTTGCCTTTGCAGTGTCCAACTGACTTCTCAGCAAATTCAATGAATAAAAACCCCAAACCAATGCAAAGCATCCAGGACCAAGGGTTACTGCTTTGAAGGACAGTTTTTCCCAAGATTAATGTTTCATTATCATATATAAAGTAAAGCACAGCTGCTATGTCACTATTTATGTTTACAACTTCAGTGCTAAGTTCATAAATTACTACGTGGCTTACTCAGCACAGATACACGACATGGGATTTTAAGAAGTTTAGGGCAGCCAATACTGTCACAAAATATCTCGCAAAATCCTTTTTATAATTTATTTACTAAAATACCTGATGGTTACAGACTTTTGGACAGATTACTCTTATTGCTAAGGGCTTTCCAACCTATCTGAATGCAAAGCAGGAAGATGATTTCTGCTGTTAGCACTGAGTTGCCATAAATCAGGCTCTCATTGTGGGCTCTTTTGATATGTCATTCATGATGCTACAACTTGCACTCATTTCTTAGAAGCTGAAGCCAGTATCTTCCTTGGCAATTCTACGGTATAATAGCAGGTTGGATCCCAGTTCATCTGCAATGAGTGTTAAAGCATTTTATGTTAGTTATTCAGTAGAAAACAGAGTACTCCAGTGCCTAATTTCCTCTGTGGAGCTAGTAATTTCTTTCTTACTCTGAAAGCACCGAAAATCAACTTTGCATATTTTTAAAATGTTTTCTCTGGTGCTTTAAACAAAATCAACTAGTTTGTGGTTTACAAAAAGCACCTGTGAATGTGATAAATCCCACCCATGTCAAGGTGCCTGAGATAGACACCTGTGCTTTCGCTACTTGCAGTCTGACTACCACTGCTCTGCATCCCATGCTTGGCTATGGCAGAGTCTGCCACCATCCACCACCACCAAACTCCAGCCAGCCTGGAAGGGAGAAGTGCCCCCTGATTCAGACAGCACCAAGATGATGAAAGGTTGTAGGTACTGCCAGTTCTTTGGTGTCCCATGGGCATTTGAGGAAAGTTACAGTGCTCCTGAAAAGCAGAGAGCTGGAGAACAAGGAAATCCAGATTCCTGACTTATCTTTATTTCAAATCCCGATTGTGTTTAAATTTTTTTTCCCTACAGATTAGCTTTATTAACTTCAGCATTCTGGATCACATTGGGTGGAGACAGGCAATAAGTAAATTCAAACACTGGTGGCATTTCCTTGGCTATCTGCTAAGTATAAAACTATTACATATTGTTGCTAGATTTCTATAAATAATCACCAGCCTTCCTCTGAAAAGCAATTGCACTCCAGCAGTGTTTGGGATAGCATTTCTAGGATTCTATGATTTTCCATTAACTAAAATTGGAGAGTATCATCTTCCAACAGAATCTGCCTTCCAAAAATTATGCACCACCATTATTTTTTTCTAAATAAATATGCCTCAAGAAAGTTTTTCCACGTCACTGTTTGGCAAAAGAAGCTATAAAAGTCTTAAGAAAAATCAATTTAACCTACTCCAGTGAGACAAGCACAGAGATTTAAGCTAGCATATAAATTAAACAAGTGCTCCCATAACATGGATCACACCAATATATATTTAATTCATGGTTGAATCAAGTCACTAGAAGCTTACATTTCAAATGCAAACAACTGTGTTGAAAGAAATGGGTTTTTTTATGTCCCAATGCTACAGAGATGACCCAAACTCAGGCCAGCCCATAGTAGGCTGGATCCATATCACAGCTGCCTGTTGTGCTGCATTCTGGCACTGAGCCTCTTGTAGCCACCTTCTCTTGTAGCCACCGTTCATCCAAACCCTTCTCCTGTTTCTTTCCTTAATCCTTGTCAATGACAAAGACATTTGCTGGCTGCTGCAAAGATTGTCATACTTCTGGTTCCTGTCATAAAGTCATGGAACAGAGTTTGAGTTAGAAATAGGAAATGTGAGTTGCTGAAACCTGTGAATTCATAGTCTTTTATGATTTCTGGAGGTTTCATCAGGTCGAGTTTTGCTTCTGAGTCCAAATGTATCAAAAGCTGTTTATGTTACCAAATGCCAGAATACACAGATGGCATCCATTTAACTGAGTAGGTTTTTACTATTGGTTATGGACATTTCATGATATCAATCTGACATCTTCTTGAAGCAGCATTAATCTATTTTTTATCTCTTTCTTGAGGTAAATAGGTGTTTGGCCAAGTCCTTCTGCCTTTACTTTTATGATGGACAGTTCACTCTAACTGCTAACATATAAAGAGAATACTGTTGGATCTATGATGTTTCATTTATTATTGAGGATTAAGAGCTCTTGAAAAGCCTAATAAAATAATTTTATCATTTTGGTAATTCTAAATGCAGCACCCCAGCCATATGCATGCCACACTGTACTTTTGAGAGAAAAAAGAAAAAAAAGCAACTTGCAATCTCCTCAAATATAAAAGATACTGGGAGAAATAAGAGCCACGCCTCTACAGATGTGTACTTTGGCCTAAACTGTATTTATTTATGCAGGATATGGACCTAAACCAACCTGAAATTATTCTTCAGAAAGGCTGAACCCAGCCATCTTTTCCTTCAGAGGGTCTGGAATTGTACCTGTGGAAGACGGCTGAATTTCACAGTGATCCCTGGAGCTTGAGCTATATTTAGAATAATAGGATTATGTTATTACAACTCTAGCTGTGATAGGGCTGAAGAAGGTTACTTAGACCCTGTGGCTACACTGCTAAATAGAAGAGAGCCAGGAGTTAATCCTCGGTGCTGAGGCTGAGTGGTAAGCACAGGCTGATCCATCCTGCACAGCTCTTGTCCCTGTGACTCACCTCATCCCATGTGGTGCCTTCGTGGTCCAATAGAAAATACTTATTTTTATGTGGTTTTGACCAGTTCAAGATGTCTGAAGTAATTTATAACCCATGTTGCAGTGTGCTGGGGATGGTGGCTTTGTAATACGAAGCTGCATGTGCATACAGCATGTGTGGGGCTGTAAAACCTGCTGGGACAGCGTTGGAAGATTGTGTAGGATAGAAGAAGTCACACTTTGTGCAGTCTGCCCATGCTGTCCTGGAGTCTGTTAGCTTGCACAAGTGAACCCAGGCCCTGGTGAGAGCCAGGAGCTCAGCAGAGAAATCCATCTCTCATTGACTGCAGCTGGGAGTACAGCGCAGCTTACAGAGGTCTACAACTCTCCACAGCTTGGCCCCAGATTTAGTGTCTATTTTGGTGTTCAAAAAGCTAAAGAAGTGGCCAAATGTCGGCCTTCCAGGTACTGCTCTGGTTACAGGTTGGCACTTGTAGGACAAGATTCTGAAGAAATAGGTTTGACTGAGGAGATTCTTGCATGCTATCTGGGACAGAAAAAGGCATCGCTCCCTCCTTGAGACAGGCAAAACACGAAGACTGGGGAGAAACCTTTTATACTAACACTGGGCAGAGCTACCTGGGATTACAGAATCCTGCCCAAGGCAGTCACTTGTGTTAAGAGAAGGAAGTAAGCTCCTCATGCAGGACACTCTGCAGCCATTTCCAGACCAATGAAGGCAATTCCCAGGGAGCAAAGAGGTTTTGATAGTATTCCCAGATATTTCCAATGAACAGCACAGCACATTGCCAGCAAGTTCCTCAGCAAACCTAGCCAAAGCTCTATTATTGATCTTGAATGTCGTCTCCTTTTCCCAGCAAGACACTGGAAATAGCATAAGGCTTTCCATTCACTTGGCAGTGCAGCCTACAGACACAGCAGGAAGGTACCATGGGACTCATCACATGGCAGAGACAGATGGGCTCTTCCTGCTTTTTACCTCCCTTCCCTTTTCCTGTGCTGACTTGAACGCCCTCCTCTCTTCCCGTGGCAGAATAAGCCTCAGGGATATTGCACAGCTGCAGCTGGTAGCATTGATGCCATGGCCATGCCAGCTCCTCTAGGCTAAGGTTTTGTAGAGAAACCAGTCTAGCTGAATCCTATAACCATAAAATCATAGAATCATAGAACATTCTGAGATGGACAGGACCCAGCAGGATCTTCTCACAGAAAGCCACACTTTTTAGGTGTGAGATGTGCAACAAGAGTTTTAGATAACCACACTGGGGTTTTAGCATCTCCATGCACAACCAAGATGTTGTCTTGCACAACACTCCATGCACAACAGGGGATGTTGACTTGGGCTGGTCCTTCAGTGCAGAGCTGGAAGCCAAACGCTGCTCCTTGGTGCTGAAGGAGGTGGACTCCAAGTTACAGGGCTCTGAGGGATTGCTGTAGGTGTCAGGTGGGGCTGCCTGTCTCAGTGTCATGGAGTGTGGGCCACTGCTATGGAGATAACGCTCTCATATCTGTGATATCTTTGGGAGAATTCCATGGGAAAGACCTTCTGCTCCATCTCTTGATGAAAGCATGAGGTAGTCAAGTTTGATTCCAAAATATCTTGGACCTAACATGGTAACCATAACTATGCTACAGCTATGGACCAAGACTAAAGTGAACACTTTAGTGCTGCTTCCTGATAGTAATTCCCTCCTCTCTTTGTCACTGATAATTCTTTTCTTGATCAGTGCTATGTGGCTGCTCCAGGGAATTTAGGGAATGCAAATAAAGGGGTTTGTTTGCCTCAGTACTACCTTGAGGCACTTCTCTTGTGCTCGGTGCCCGTCACTGAAGCCTGCTCTCCACCCCTGGGTCTCATTTTCAGATATGCTCTCTGGCCCTAGGAGATATTTTGTATGGTTTCAAAATTAGCACTCAGTCAGGTGGGAGGGTTGCCAGCTAGTCCAGCAGCACTGAAGTCATTCCTTTTTCATTTTGCCTGGCTCAGTACTCCACCTTCCAGGAGCAAATTATACACTTAAATTTCCAATGTTTTCCCTATTCTTGTCTTACTGACTTGTACTTTCCATTAAGAATTTTATCCTTACTTGTGCAGAGCTCTGCCCTGCTACAATGAGATGTGGGACTTAAGTCTTCTAGTGCTCCTTCTGTTTGGTTTTGCTTCTTTGTTTGTTTACTTTTAAATATTTTTAATTTAATCTTTAGGAACCAAATAAATGTGTAGAAAGAAATAAGGAGGAGAAGGTAAATACAGGGCTGATGGGACACTGAGAAGGAAGATTAGGGAAAGCAGAGCCAGATTAGCAGCCAGCAGCCAGAAGTCAGCTGATGAGTCCATAGGCTGTTTACTTCACTGCTGTCTGTGTTGTGAATGAGGTCATGAGGTGCATCCTCTGGGCTTTTCACTACTTTTGCCTTGTTTGCGCCACCTCTAAGTTAGTTTAATCTCTGGAAGGGCTTTCTCTGCTCTCTAGGGGTCATTGCAAACACAAGGAAGGTGAGTGGGAGGCCATTCAAGTCCCTACATTACATATTTCATCATTGTTTCCTCTAATGCAAGGCATACAGCTACAGGCACACTTTCCATTTTATGCCCTTGGGCCACATATAATCCTTCACATTGCAGGTGACATTCAGGCATTTAAATCCCAGCTCTCTATCCTGCCTTGCAGACTGCGATGACTTTCTTGGCTTTAGAGTGTTTGCTGTCCAGATGGTTCCTGTCAAATAAGAAGCAGGTGGCGTCACTGACGTGCTGTTTGCCTATTCATTTCTTCAGAAAAACAGAGTATAATTTCAAAATATTCTTAAACTTGGTGGTCTGTATTATTAAAGGTGTTTCAGTCCTGGGTACTTTACTGATCTCTATGGGAGCTGGGAAGAGAGAGCCTTGAAAAAATCTCTGCACAGCTTGAAGACAACTATTTCTCATCTACTTTCCCCCACAAACTGTCAGTGATGAGCTTAGCTCCCACCTCAAATAATTGCCATTATTTCTTCTCCTTTCGTTTAAATGTCTCTCCAGCATTCCCTCCACTAGATGGTACTAGGGCAATACATTTTTCTTCACAGGCTTTCCCAGCCATGATAACCATAATAACAGTGTCCCTGCATGTAGAAGGAGAAAAGGGTCAGCCTTCTTGTAGTGCAGGAAACTTCTGCTGAAGACCATTAAACTTTAGGTCGAGACACTCAAAATTTAGCAAAGAAAACAGGAAGCCTGAGCAAGTATAGCTTGTTGTTTGCATCTATTACGACAATCTTCAATGGCACATATCATGCTAACTTTTCCATGTTTTTGTTTTCATTTGTCTTCTAAGGGCTTATGTATTTGAGAATATTGATACAGCAAACAAATGGTAAACATTATGTTAAAATTAGATCATACCACTATTTTTGGCCAAAAGTTACCATTTAACAAAAAAATAATTATTTTGTCTGTCCTTATCAACACATACATTATTTGCTGCTGCTTGTGGCAATGCAAGACAAACCTAACACCTATAGCTTGTGTAGCTGAATCCAGTATGTCATTGGTGTCACTGGCAGCCAGCAGCTCAGTAAATAACAGTGCCTGAGGTCTTCACAATATTCACGTGTCCTACACGTTTTTAATATCAGGACTTTTCTACTTTTGGGACTTTTTTTCAATTGGAAAGCTGAATGAGAGTGCAAAGGGATGAGTGAATCTACATAATCACTGTTGTATCAGGATTTTTCTGTCCTGTGCTGAGTGTGGTACCTTCTTCCATAGGCCATGGTTAAAATCAATGTCTATTTGGTTTGTAAGATCATGAGAGGAGGTGGATTACATTTCACCATTTCTGCTCCAAGAAAAACAGAATTGCAATAAGGTTTGTACAACTTGTGCAGCCATAAAGGAGCAGGATTCCTAGGCTGTGCTGGGGACTCTGACAGCTCATCTAATGAGCGCAAAGCTGTCGGAAAGAAAAAAATGGAATCAACACCTAGCTGCTAGGGCATGCTGGTATGTTTCTTGGACTTTTAAACCCAAGAATCACAGATTTTTTTTTTTTTTAATGAAAAATTTGCAGCCTCTTTTCTCTGTGTGTGACTGGAGGATTTAAAGCATTTTATATACTTTCTTCTCATATCCTCTGGCTGCAAGAGCTCTCTGACCTTTAAAAAACCATTAGAAGAAACAAAAGGAAAAGATAATGTACTTTTCACATTATTTATTTCTTGTAAATCTAGAAGCTTTTGTTTTGTCATTAGTGTTACAATAGTCTATGACACTCCTCAGGAAACTTCAGGTTGACAGTATCCATCTCTGGACAAAGTGTATGCAAGAAAAGGGACAAAAAAGGGATTTTTCATTGATCTTGTTATTTTAGTATACACTTTTCAGTATTCCGTTAAGAAAGGTTAATTTATTAATTATTAATAGAATTCTTAATTCTATTAAGATTTCTATTAATCCAATTCCCTTCTTCTTGAGGGAAGACAGTTTGAGTTAGTTTCACCACCAGTATTAAAGCAAGAATAATTTTTCTTTTACTTCCCTTTTCCAAAACTGGTACCATTTTCATGGATGTAAAGAGCTTTTCTGCATGCTAACAACTCTTTACTTTCTAATGAACCTATGACTGACAGAAAGTTGAGCTTTTCTTTCCTCCCACTAATACCACCATTGTATGTGTCTTGTTAACCAGTATTGTGTATCAGTCACAAGCTGACTCCTTTGTGCCTTTGTAAAGTATCAATTTAGTCAGCATTATTTGCCGGGGAGACAATGCAGCCGGTAAACGTGAACACAAAAATGCTGGAGCAGTATAAGCCCTGAAAACACTGGTTCAGGAGCCCTGGAGCTCGGGAGGTGGCAAGGCTGCAGCCAGAGAGCTGCTGGCCATCAGTAGCTGCGGTGTCCCAGGGAGCAGATGGACAGTCAGCAGTGGACAGGCTGCAGGGACAGGTCAGGGCTCAGGAGTGACCAGGAGCTCGGGCAGAGCCTTCCTGCTGGCTGCTGGTTGGGCTGCTTGGCTGGGAAAGAACCTCTGCCACCCAGATCTGCCTGCCAGCCAGCCTGTGGCTTGACTATGCTGATATTTGACCGGACTGACACATTCCCAGGGTCTATTTTGATTTTTTTTCACCTGATCAGGCTTTCCCAATGGTAAACTGATACCTCTGCACTAACAAAACAACACCAAAGGTTGCAGCTCAGCCGCTGGGCCCTGCACTCCACGAGGAGTCTGTGGCTCTGCATATCTGCAGATGTGAGTTTGTTGCCATTGGCCTCCAGGTAGACTTTATAGGGGAAGGTTAGACCAACACAGTCCCTCCTTTCATGTTTTCCTGCCAGGGCGATGGTCAGCAGAAACACCCAACCCCCACTGCACTGGAGAGGGGGAGGGCAGTAGCTCTGTGGGGTTTCTGTGTCTTTGGACGAAATTGTCCCTTTGTTAGTCCAAAATAGCTCAAATTGGGCAACTTTCCAAGCATGCAGTGAAAGACTTCTGTTTGAGACAGTGCTTAGAGAAGGCTGAGGATGGAGGGCTGAAAAAGAGGTGCCTGACTGGCTGGGTTCCCACCGGAGTGATTAATGTAATGTTACTGGGATTTTACTGCATTATTAATGAAGTGCCAGGGTGCCTAGAGCACTGGAAAAACATCTCGGAGAAATTATTACTAAAAATCTGAATTGGTGCATTGGATAACCTTTCATATTACTTTTCTTTTCTTGACCACAGAGCCCTTATCATGCCAGAGGAAGCCTATAAATAATAAGCAGAGAGGGTAAGACTGTGCAGGCTGCTGCTCCCTCCACCTCCCCAGGCAGCAGTGGCCCCATTGGCAGTGGGCTGGGTGTGCCAGGAATCCACGGGAGCCGTGCCCGGGGGCTGTGCACGGGCTTAGGGATGCACCCAGCCCCTCCGTATGCTCGGCCAAAGCCTGGGGTGGCAGGGAGGTGATGCCTGTGAAGTTCTGCTTTGCAGAAGGGTATAAGGATCTGACAGGGAATAGTCTGTGCTGGTTTAAGGCTGTTGTTTGCATTGATGAAGCTTGTATCTAGGATGATCAGTGTGAAATATCTCTACTTCTCCCCCCACCCCCAAGCTGTTATCTCCTTTTTTATAGGCTTTGTCATGCATTTTTTTTTCCTCTTATTTTCTTCTAAATTCTTAACTCCTCAGATCTATATTTTAGTCATCTCTAGTAGCAACTGCGCGTTTGTTTTGAGGAGAGGATTTTTGCTGCCTTTTTTTTTTTAATTATTTTTTTCAAACTGCTGTGCTTTAAACCAGCCTCGCCTGCCTAAAGCTTCCAGTTGCTAGGAGACTTTTCCCCTCCGCCCTTCCCGCAGCCCGGTTGCCATAGCGCTGCCAGCCTTGGCTATCAAGTAGCAGAGAGCAGTCATTACTCAACGAAAAAAAAAAAAAAAAAAAAAAAAAAAAAAAAAACCAAAAAAAAAAACCCAAAAACCCAACCCCACCAAAATCCAGGGCTGCACGGGCCAATCGACATCCCCCTTCCTTTTTAATTCGTGTCGCCAGCCGGCGGGCGCGTCCCTGCGCGCATCGCAGCCGCGGCTGGGGCCGCTGCGTTGTTTTCTTGCGGGAGTTTTCGACTCAGTCTCTGCGTTAAACAGGACGGGACTGCAGTGCTGACTCACGGACACCTGTGACGTTGGTCATGGCAGCAACAGATCCTGGAGGATGTCCTTCCCAAGAAGCTGGTTTGCGCACCTGTGCGGCCCCTCCGTGACTGCCGCTCAGCCCAGCGCAGGCAGGCGCTCTGCAGCGCTGTGAGTCACGGCGCCGTTCCTTAGAAACCAGGTGATTCGGGGAGCGCCTTTATCCCGTGGTGTTCCTCAGCGACACGAACATCATAGGTACATAAAATGTGTGGGATACCATCAAAGACTAGAAGAATGCACACCGGTTAAGAATTAGCTTTTCTTTTCAAATCCGCTCGAACGAAATTGTGTGGAGGATAGTATCCAAGGGAATAGAGAGTCTTCCATTTTTTAAAGCAAAATCATATCCCTAGTGGCTTTGGTAAGACAAAAGTTAATGTCAGTGCTAAAACATAATAAAAAAGGTGGGAAACCTGACATCTTTCTGCTCTAAAACTGTGAGTTGTCTTGTCATCTGTTTACTGATTACCAGGTTTTACCAGCTGGATGCTATAGGGCAATATGATGATCTGGTGTCTCTAGTGAGCCAGGGCATCCATCATAACCAGTCAAAAAAAGATTTAAAAAAAAAAAAAAGAAAAGAAAAAAAGAGAAAAAAAGAGAGGTATTTGGCTTTTACGGAAAAACAAAAGTGTGCAGAATAAAAATACCTGTTAATAAAGAATTTGGTGTTATAGAGGTACCTGTGTGAGGATATAAATTGCATGAGTTACATTTGAATTGATAGTAGGGGGAAAGAGTCTTTACCACCAGTAAGTGTTGCAGGCAGTGGTTGAATTGGACTTGGAATAATTCCAGTTCTGCAACTCTGGTGTCCATTAATCACAGCACCAGCCTCCACCTCAGGTTGTCAGTGTAAAGCCTCTCTTAACATCCAGGGAATTTTCTTCCCACGTTCTATAGTTGGTGAGTTATTGTGATAATAAATGCAGCAAGGAGCTAGACTCCCTGTCCTTACATGCCCTTCCATTTATCCAATCCAGCATCTGCCTATTTGAACAAGTGCATCAGATACAGGCAGCATGCCAGCTATTAAAATGTTAAACCTACTGCCACGGAGCTGCATTGTACATTTTGTTTTTCCCTTGTCCTTGAAAAGGACTCACTCCTGAACTAATAGGAGTGTGCTTAATGATTCCTTGTCTTAAATTCCCTGTTTACTCAACTATCTCTTCCCTGATTTGGTACTTTGTATTCCCTTCTCTTCATGCTATTCATGGGAACATTAAATACCATTCTGCAAGGAAAGTAATTTAAGACACAACCTTTGCCAGCTCTATGGAAAACTGATTTCAAAATCCATTTCTACTCTGATGAAGCAGGCAACTCAAATATTTTGAGGGGTGGGAAAAGGATTAGTTTGAAATGATGCTTTTGTTCTTCTTATGACATGACATACCTTCACCTGGGGGCCCTATTGCTATGGTCAGATATAGCTTAAGTTTCAATAAATTCACTGGTTTTTACTGAAAAAATGGTGGCTCTCAGCTTTGCTTTCTGTTATTCAAAGGGAACTCAGGACTTGAGAATGGCTATGTTCAATACATTAGAAATTGGAGGTCTACCACAGACCACAGAACTTTTTGTCCTGAAAATATTGATTTAAGGGAAAGTATTGCCAGATTTATTATGTGAAGATGCTTGCATAATCACGGAACTTAGGTGACGAACCTTGTTCTCAATTAGATTGCTTTAGCTCTAGGCTTCATTTCATCTAGAAGAGAAATTACTGGAATAAAGGTTAAATATCCAAATCAGAAATATTATTGCCTGTGTTCCTTTATGTTTGAAATGGTAATAAAACAAATTGAACATTAACCTAGTAGGACCAAGGCATTTCTATTTGCATGGTTTTTGACATCTGAATTGGGCAATAACTTCTCCATGTTGAAATTATGCAATGGTTGTTAGTGAGTCTTTCATTTCCTCAAGCATTTGTGCACAGATTACATCCGCATATTATATTTTATTATGAGTCATTAAAATGCTAATCAACAAAAGCACACTACCACAGTTCCAGGAGAGATCTACATTGTTATATGGGTCTCCATTTTGATACCTTTCTCGTAGCAGACACAACACATCCACTGAAATCCACACCTTGTTTTTCAAGTCTACTGTGTTCACTTTGTGCACTGCCAGTCTGCCTGTGCCTGCTTTGTGCTTCTGATTTATTTCTGGTTTCCTAACCTTCTCCCCCTACACCCACCAACCTCTTCTCAAGGTAAAATCACTGTGTCATGGTTAAGGTGTTTCATGAAGCTGCCTCCTCTGACTCCTGTACTTTACCTACGTGTCACACTCCCCCAGCTTTTTTCTCTGCTCACATAATACCTTTGATTTCTGCTTTTCCTCTGTCAAGTCCAATTTTTTTTCTCTTGTTCTGGTATTTTCTTTTCCTATCTGACTCTTCTCTTTGACCCTGTACTAATTTGTCTTCACTACAAAGTACCTCCACACGTCTAGTTTTTCAATAATTGCTTTCCCCATCCATAAATTCTGAAAGTCAAGGTACCAATTTGACCAAATAGTACATTGTCCCTACAGTTATCAGACAAGACATTTACTTTCTCCCTTCAAACTTTTAATAATGATAACTTTACATCAGCAGAATTTCAACTTGGCTGAATTTTAGTTAGCCTGATACTAGAATTACGTTCTGGAAAACTGCTATTTATTACCAGATCTCTGCTTATTCTGTTCCCATCCTTTCTACCATTGCCCATACTTAGACATAATATGGATGATGGCCTTAAAATGAAGGAGAGTAAGTTGAGATTAGATATTGGGGAGAAATTCTTTATATAAGGGCAGTGAGGCACTGGAACAGGTTTCCCAGAGAGGTTGTGGACTCTCCATCCCTGGCACTGTTCAAGGCCAGGCTGGATGGTGCTCTGAGTATCCTGGTCTTATGAAAGGTGTCCTGCCTATGGCAAGGGGGTTGGAACTACATGGTCTTTATGGCCTCTTCCAGCTCAAACCATCCTATGATTCTATAATTCTATAATTCTATATTTTTTTAAATTTTTACTACCCAGATTATTTCTTTAAAATATTCATATCTCACTGATAAGTTCAAATTATTCTATCTTTCTATTTCTCAAACATTAAAATCTGAAATTTTAATACAAATATTCAAAGACATTCTCCCTTGTTTAGGAAAAGTTAGTGAGAAGGAATGTTCAGTTTTAATTCACAGTATAGTCTACCTCATTCAAAGGCAATTCTATATTGGCAGAAGTAATTCTTGTTTTTCAGCCCTACCAGACCAATTTATGTCCCCTTACCTTTTACTTTGTCTCAACTCACTTCTTTGTGTCACTGGCTTATTTCCCCATATTCTTGGAGGTTGGGGCTATTGGAGCTGTATTTGTCTACTTCTCTGTGTTTTTATTTGGACATCAAATTATATGAACTTAGGTCATGACTTCAAGAAGCCTCAGGTTTATCTCACAATGGACTGTAAAAGCAAACATTGGTAAGAGTCATGAGAAATAAGAAAGTTGGCCTGAGTAAAAGAATTACTCTCACCTGATAACAGAGCCATAACAGGGATTAGCTGAATCTGTGACTGCCATGACTTAGTTTAGAGAGTTGTGACTGAAGAAGGTTGAGGCATTCTGGCTGCTTTCAAAATAAATATGTTGATCATCTGCTCTCATTGGCTCCCACTCCAGTTGGCTTACTTCAGTTTTTTAAAAGTAGCATGTCTGCTTGTTGTGCACCTGGTACAACTCTATTTTTGGGCTACTATGAGGCATTTTATCAAGTACATAAATCATGCTGAGTACTGCAGTATTTTGAGCATGTGTATGTGCATGTAATTCTAATACACAGCCTCAAAGAAAAACCTTTGTCAGAATTATAGATTGCTGGATATTCATTATTCACCATTGTTTGTATTTCTTTCCAAAACATTTTATTATCTTTTTAGTCTGATAGCAGTTTTCTAGACCATTGCAAGCTTTCATGTTATGTAGCAGTTAATCTCACCCAAAAATGGAACAACAGGTTCTTTGTCTACCAAATTCACACTGTTTGCTGTTTGATCTAATCAAAGAAAAACAAACACCATTCATTTTTATCCTACTACTTTTCCTTCCAGTGTGCTCTCCAGATACTAATACAGTCCACAGTGGAAAGTGAAAGAAAGAACACATGTGGAAAAGGATAAATTCCAGTCCGAAACAATTTGTGATGGGAAATAATAATATAATAATATATAATAATAGTCTCCTCTGAGAGTAAATGAGAGAAACTCTAGCTTCTGCCATGGATATTTTGAAGATCTGGCTGCCATGTGTGAATACTCAGATGTTGCTGTGATGGAGACCTTCAGAAAAGAGTGGTTAAATAAAAATCAGGGTCTATCCTTTGCTCTATTTTTTCTAGTTTTGTTTAAACTTTGTTTATATGGTTGGGATTTTTTCCTCAAGTAACAAATATGTAATGAGGTTCCTCTTAAAATGGTGATGACTTTAGGTAAGAAGTTTTCTGAGGGCATTCCAGGATGAACTTTCTAATCCCTCTTTTGAAAACTGAATATTTAGATCCATCAGTATCTGTTTTCAATCCCTTACTTCCATGCCTTTCAATTGTAGCTACCAAAGGAGAATTCTAATTTTTTCTTCCCTCTACAGAGAATAAAACGTAATAGCTCATGTCTTCAGAGATAAATGTGTTTTTGTTGCTGTTGCCATGCTTCCATTTCTTGTATAATTCTTTTGTTTTCTTTTCTTTTTGTGTGTTTTTCTTAGCCTAATTCCCTATTCTCTTGTAGATTTGTACTTCAGATTTTAGCCAGAGGCATAAAGTGCTTTTCAGAAACTCTCTTGAAACTTCTCAGTCCATTCCATGAAATCAGCATGAATGTTCTTGTCTCATGGGACTCCTAGAATAGATAAAAGCTTGCAAGGGCATCTACAAAGTGAAAAAAACACAAAAGGGAAAAATACAATCAAATTGACTACAACTCAGCCTGCCTTTTTGACATGGGTGAGAAAGACCATCCTCTTATCACAGAATCAAGGCCTCAGTGCAGTTTTCACTGAAGGCAATGGAATGTTTTCCATGAACTCGGCTCAGAGCTGCATCAGTGCCCAGCCCTCTCCTGCAGCACTCAGCATTGAAGGAAGCACTCATGTACAGTCAGGCCGTGGCAACACCCCAAATCACTGTTTCCTTCCCAGACCAAGCAACTCTGTGGCAATGTTTTCTGCTCGTATGATTCTTTAGGGCTTTCATTACTTTATCAAAGCTTTAAGACTATGGGTTATATTTTTCGGGATGCCATATGCACCGTGCCACCTAACTCTCAGTAAAAATCATTTGGACTTACAAGTCAGGTTGATACAGAAGGGGAGAACTTACGCAGTTTTGAGGTATGATTTACAAGTAGCATTATTTCTCATTATTTTCAGTCTCTCTGCGGCTCTAAGTCACAGCATTGCCATCTTGTACGGCTCCCTTAGGGCAAGATGAACCTTGAATTAATTTAATTTGGCCTTCTAGGATCTATTTGTTCTGTGGGAACCACCGTTTGCACAAGCAACACCAAACACCAGCCACTTACAGTTAATACAGGAAGCAGAACTCAAATTTGTTGTCGTTATTAAATAAAATTTATCTGCATTATTTACAAGCCTGTAAACACGGTCTTTCATAAATAGATAATAAGCTTTTCATGTCACTGAACACAGTGTCATTAGGCCATGATGTACAGAGGCAATCAAGCTCCTAACTCTGAGTTAGGTTTTGGTAAAAGTTCAGGTACTTCAGCATCAACTGTGATCCTTTGAGGATCTACTCACAGAGAGTATGGAATACACAAAAGCATTCCAGAACAATACACCTTCTAGTATCGCTGTTCCCCTCCCCTTGCCCTAGAAAACCTTGCAGAGAGCCTTGGTTGCTTTGTTCACACATCACCCTGACCCGGGCACGAAAGCCTCTTGGTTGTGCTCACTTCAGCAGCCCCTGAGGTGCAGATGATGATGGGATGTTAGGGAAGGGGTGTGTACAGCCTCCACCTGCACCAAGCCCTAAATGGAGCCTGGCCAGAGACTGAAGACATCTGGGAACAACAGTTCAAAGTCTTGGATAACAGAAATCTCAGGGAGGGAATTTCTGTTTGGGAAAAGTTCATGTCATCTCATTTTAGCTACTTTACTGAAATGTTTGAATGACAATGCAGACGCTTCATGTTTCCCGTAATGGTATCTCCAGAAAGGAATTCATATCTCAATAGGGCAAAACAGACACCTCTAGAGGGCTGTCTCCCTCCACCTTCCCTACAGGGACCATGGGGAACTAAGCTTTCTGTGGAGGTGCTTAATTTAGATGCCTTTGAGTTTGGTATATGGAGGAAAAGACTTAGGTGTTGAACTTCATAATTTGCTGATCTAGGACAAACTTCTCTCTTTCAGCAAATCAAAGTGCATCTTCAAACAGAGGGAGGGATGAGGCTTCCTTCACCAATTCCCTACAGTTAGTGATGAAGAAACATATTTTTGCTCAACACTGAAGCAAATCAATATCTGGTCTGGTGTGGTTTGGTTCAAATCTTTTTCCCTTTAGAACTTGTACAACAACTGCCAGGCTGCACACTCATCAGAATAGAAAAACATGGAGAGAATGTGCCTGTGGAGAGGAGGCAGGGATTGTTTATGCACTTGGGTACACACTGTGTGCACAATTACGTACACCACCACTGACTGTTGCTCCTGTAGGAAAAGTGAATCACCATTCATGTTGAGCAGCACAGTCGTTCAGAAGAAAACATAAAGGATTTGTTTGCTTTTTTTATTCCCTTGGCTAAAGGACCTACATGATATACAGTTTAACATACAATACTTTAATATTTCCTATCTTGTAAAGTTAGATTTTTTGTCATCCATTCAGTGAGTCCTAACCGTCTGAAATCTCTCTGACAGAAATTTCCCTGTTCCCCTGCCCTTGCTCCCAACTGGCCAGATATAAATCTTTTCAAAATAGCAACTCTTGCCACCTCCACTCCCCACAAAATCTCTTTCTGTTATACCATAATTATAAAAATTAATGCATTCAAAGGGAAGAACTGACCTCAGGTGTCTTTCACTCTGTAAAACTAAATAGGCAGCATGTTAGTTTTCACCATGTCCAGGACTTTAAGAACAGTCCCAGCAATCATGAATCTGTTTAAATCCCTTTAAATATATCTCTCTAACCTTTGAAGACCTCCTTTTAGCAATTGACAAACTACTTTCAGTAGCAAATTAACTGTATTTGCAGCTCTTTTATGTCTTTTGGTCCAGAGGTTAGTAAACACTTTCATATCATATGCAGGATCACTTATTTAGATACATGCAGGAGTTTTCAATGTGACTGCATTGAATGGAGTGAAATGTATGTATTCTAGGATGTTTCTGAAGTTGTAAGAATTCACAGTCACGAAGTTTGGAAAACCTAGTGCTGCTGTACTTTTTAACTTTGGTTCCATATGCTGCTGCTAAGATTTCTGCCCTGCCAGCTGCTGCTTGGGGCACACTGAGCCAGGGCTGGAGTCCCTTCCCAGCCTCAGCCCATGCCCAGGAAGGTGCCTGATGCTCCCGGCTGGGGCTGCCACTGGTGTCCCTGGCTGCCCTGCTCCTGCTGGGGTTGTGGACAGCCCTGCCCTGCCACCCACCCAGCTCAGGGAGCCACCTCTCCCCCACCATCCCAGCCCTGGGGAGCAGCCAGTCTTTCCCTTCTGGAGAGGGGCATTATCTCTGCATGGAAGGGGCTGAAAATAAACCCCTGTTTTCTTGAGAACATAAAACCAAAACAAACTTTATTTGTAAGGACATCTGAGGGTTTCCCTCCACGTACTCCTTTCTGCAAGGCTACTGCATGCTATAAGCAGTCATCAGCTATCATTGCTCCACTACAGGTCAAAACAATGAAAATCAGTATCACAGCACAACTCACACTGAGAATTAGGGTAATTTATATGCAGTAAGGTTTACTAGAAGTGTTGAGATTAGTGCTGAACAGGGCTATTCTGTCCATGAGTACCAATGATCTCTGTTAAAGTAGGTCCATTTCACATGGTTAGATGGGCACAGGAAATCAGCTGTTCTGAAGATTACACTGCTTTGATAATCTGTGAATTTTCAATGGATTCTGTTTTTAAAAGTCCAAAAGTAAAATGTCATTAAAGGGCACTGTTATCAGGAGTGGATGTGCCAAGTATCAGGGCACACTCATGCACTCACTCACCTGCCCACAGGTGAGAAAACATGACTGGCAAAGGAGTGTCAGTAGAAAAGCAAAGGGAAGGGAAAACACACGAATATTTTGGTTGGCAAATGTCATTTTGCACAGTATGAGTTCTTGTCAGACCTCGGATTTTGTATCAAAAGTGCTTTGGATCTTGATGAGCTGCACAGCTGGAACAAGTAGATGTGGAGAATTACCACGTTGTTAATAGCTCAAGGTCTCCTTCCTCTCTATTGCTCTCACAATGGGTCATGGATAAGAGCTAAGATGTTTGTTTTGGTTAGTGGGTTTGGGTTTTTTCCCCCAGTCGTAGCCATTTGATAAAACCACAGCACTATTTGCCCCCTCCTGTGTCCCTGACACACTACAAAACAACGACAAGGGAAAAAGGCAGAACAAAATAGCAGATGATAAAAATGTGAGATGGCCACAGTGGTGCAGTGGGAGCACAGGAGTTCAGGGGTAGAGAAGAGCAATGCAATACTCTGGGAGAAGAGAATACATTAGTTATAGGGACAGTTTTATTTATCCAGTCTCATGTTCTCATACAGTTTTATTGATCATAGAACAGTTCAGCATACCAGAAGGGAAGCTTTTTTGTACCCCACTGTGTACTACTAAAAACCCAGAGATGTTTTACAGTCATTGGGGTCAACAGAATTTATTTCGTATGTGTAGTGCCATTGCAATACCCAATTTTTAGCAGTTTTAGTTGCCAGTAATGTTTCTACTGATGAATGCAAATAAACAGCAGTTCACACAATGGATTAGTTTGAACCTCATCTTAAATTCAATAAACCAACAATACAGACACATCTAGACAGTCCTAATATCTCACCAAAAATATTGATCATTGCATTGTTTGGGGTTTTTTTCACAAATTCTTCAGTGAAACCAAAACCTCTTTCTCTTTTTTTTTTTCTTTTTTCCCTGTCCAAAGGAACAGACATAGGAGTCTTAATTATACCATAGAAAATATGGAAAGTCTCATAGTAAATATCCTTTTTTCCTTCCCTCAAGCAGGAAAGCAGTTAATTTTTGCTTTTTGCTTATCAAAGGTATGTCCCTATATAAGATTTTGGTCCTGACTTCTGTCACACAGTCGTGACTCAAAACATTGGGAATTGCACTTCTCGGTTAAAGCATTTATTACCTGAGAAAAGGATCTTATTTCTAATCACTAGAAGCCCTAGTATTAGTACTTCTAAAAATAACCTTCTTGTCTCCAGTCTCGGCTGTATTCTTCCAGTGTGGTTATTGAGAACCACTGAACCTGAAATATGGTTATTGCCTGTCTCATTAGGTCAGTCTCACACTTAATTATTGAATGTAAGTTGTGTTGACATTGCAAAGTTAGACAGTTTGTCTCTGCTTTGGTTCTCTTGGTAAACCCTGAACCTTGTGCTTCTGCTGACAAAACATGCAGCTTTTTTTTTTTTCCATCTGCCTAGCAGTTTCAGTTTATTTGAGCCATGTGGAGAAATAGTGGATTTCTTTTTATCTTTCTCACTTATGTCCAGTATTTTCTGCTTGACTTCACTGGCTTATTGTAGCTCTCCTTCAAAAAAATGACAGGACATACATTGAGATTATGAGCCAAAATGGTCTTCAGCTTTCCTCGGAGAGAAACATGCCTAAAATAACATCAATTTCCAGCACTTTTTTATAGCTAATATCACTTAACAAAAGCTGTTACAAAATGAATGTGATGACCTCTACATTTCTGAATAGGTCATTTGGATTTAGTTCTGCTGTAAATGCAAAGATACCGTTCAGTGCTACTGCCAACATCTCCACGAACTCAAGACACTTCAGCAGTTCTTGGCACAGACACCATTAGTGCCAAGCAAGTTGTATCTTCTTTCACAAGTGTGAGGTCTGACAACTTCAGGGTGCCAATTCTACAGTTCTTCTATCAACTTGTGTACCAAAAATACTGGCAGTCTGGGTGTAACTCTTCCCCTTACTAGTCTGTGAACACAAGATTGTTTTATCAAAACATCATCCTGAGATCAAGCTTCAGCATTCAAGGGAGAGGATAATTTAGAAGGATTTGCCATTCACCAAATGCTATAAATGACAATATCAGTACCTAGCTTGGCAAAGCTTTGTCATCATAAAATCCCTAGAATGTACTTTTCCACAGTCATCTGCAGACTTTCAGGCAGGTGCCTGGTCTGTGCGAACAGCTCTGTAGAAAAATTGATGATCCTCATCAATTTAAATTGTTTTCTGGTTCATTTCATAGAATTTTTTACCCTGATAGTAAAAAATTATTTGGTGAGCTCTCCAACAAATAGGTCCTAACCTACTGTGGACAGTTGCTGTGCTCTCTTTCAAATTGTGAGGACCTCTCTAAAAATGATTGTCTTGTCTTCTGCTCTCACAGAACATCAGCAAACTGCTACCAAACTAAAGTAACATGATCTGGCTGAGACTGTGCTAATAACTACCTCCAGATCCTAGAGTCGAGATCTTTTTCAGCCCTACGGAAGCCCTGATAAAAACGCTTAAGTACTTACAAGAGCATGGGTCCACCTTGCATGTCATATATATTAAAAACTACCACAGGGCTGCTGTTTCTCACAAACATGAGGATGGAAGGTAGAAGTCAGAAAATATGTATTCAGAATTATATCACAGGAAGGCAAAAATTTGACCATAACTAGACTGAGTAACTCTGCACCTTCCTAAGCCAAGTCATCTGAGAAATATAACAGAAAAAAGACCCAAACATTATTTAAGATGAAAACTCATCTAAAGAAGAGAGGAGATTGCCATGTACAAAAGGCTACGCTGCATAAAGAGAGCAGCAGGTAATTCCAAAATGAAGCAATGGAGCTGCTGCCATAGGTCAGACTGCACAAATATTACAAGGAGTGGCTGAGGCAACTGGGATTGCTTAGCTGGTAGAAGAGGAGGATCAAGGGTGATCTTATTGCTCCCTTCTAATGTCTGAAAGGAGGTTGTATAGCCAGGTAGGTGTTGGCCTCTTGTCCCAGACAATTAGTGACAGGACAAGAGGAAATGTCCTCAAGGTCTGCCAGGGAAGGTTCATGTTGGACATTAAGAGGAATTTCTTCACAGAATGGATGATTAAGCATTGGAACAGCCTGCCTGCGGAGGCTACGGAGTCACTGTCCCTGGAGGTATTTAAGGAAAGCCTGGACATGGCACTCAGTGCCATGGTCTGCTTGACAAAGTGGTGTTTAGTCATAGGTTGGACTCAATGAGGTCTCAGAGATCTTTGCCAAACTAATTGCTTCTGTGATCATCCATTTTTGTATGAGGCAGGGAGAAGAGTAACCTCTGTGGCTGCAGGACACATGAGTGTAGAGGACTGGGGAGGAGCAGAATGTCTGGCCTGTTAGAGCTGCCCAGAGGAAAAGGGTTTTAGAGAACTAGTGGGCCACGCTGATGGGACAGAATTTTAAAGTGGGAGCCAAACCAATACAGGTTTACTGCTTCTCCTACTGCTTCTCTGGGTCTCACTTCTACCCTCCAAAACAGAGTAGTAAATTCATGACTAAAATTATAGAGATTGCTGTTTTCCTTTTTCTCAAAGGGGAAAGGTGCCACAGGGCAGGAGTGATGGAAAAGCAGTGCACAGACTGCCCTGTGCCACCATCCCATCTGAAAAGCCCAGCTCATGGACAGACACATGCTGTGATGAGTCTGTGAGGTCCCTATCCCAAACCCACGAGTGAAGTGCAGCTGCATCCAGTGTTACTGTGTGCAGTGAGTCATTTGTCTACAGGATAATGTCACTTGTCAGCAGTCTGCTCTGAAATATCTGTGTGTATGTGTATGTGTGTGTCCATGCCATGAAGTGTCTTATGCACTGATTTTTTTATTTAATTATGACAACTACAGACTTAGATCTTGTTTTCCAAGGTGATTTGTTTTGATGACTTCATTTGTCTTCACTGCTTGCCCAATGGTGGGAAAATTGGAACTGTCACTTCAGATCTGTACTCAGAGCTGGGTACATTAACTCAGCCCAAATTTTTAGACATGACACTTTACCTGTCCTGAAGCAGAACAGACAGGTTCTGTGACGATGCATCTCCTCTGTGTGCAGCAAAAGTCCCTTTGTAGATGATTCTTTCTTAGGAAATCCTCTTCTACACAATTCCATGCCTGCATGAATTGTATCCCATAATGTGAATGTACTTGACTTTGAGTAGACATCTCTCACAGAACTCAGAAGATGCAAGCCTTGTTTTTTTTGTCAAATGCAAGCCCCTCAAGTAGACAAGAGGTAGATGGTTACAAGTCGGGGCAGACAGCAAGCTCATATCTGAGGACAGCTGGTGGCAGCCAGTGTTGCTCTGTAGTAACATCATGGGTTTTTACCTTACTCTGCATGCTAAGTAGCTTATTCTTTCACTGAAGAGTAAGAAACCTCAAATTACCTCATGCACCCCACAGCCCGCATCAGCACCACATCTTCTAATTACATACTGGGCTAAAAGGTGTTCGTTTTTATCAGCTTTTAGTTTGCTACCTTACAATTTCACTGAATGTCTCCATAGTCTTGTGTTGAGCCAAGGAACAGAGCTGTCTCAACAAAGGTTTTTTATCTGTCTTGCCTGTACCATTCCTTACTTTAACTACTATTATCATGTTCTCTGTTAAATGTCTGCCTTGTGAAACAACTCTCCCAATCATTTCAATCTGTCCATGCATGAGTTTTCTGGACTCCTAATCAGTCCTGTTGTCTTCCTCTCAATAACCACAACCTCTGTTTTGTAGTGTGTTCTGTAGACAGATGGTGAAAGTACTGATGCAACCTGTTATCTTTTAATATAATGGGTACATAGTAAAATTTTTTGTGTGTGTTTTTTCTCAATGCACAGGAAATATAAGGTCAGGTTTTGATTCTGAATATAGCTGCATACTGAAGAAAGGCTTTCACTTGAGCCGTCCCTAGTGGTAAACAGGTGTCCTTCCTGAATAAGAATTCCAAATAATTCCAAGTTTCCCTTCACACGTGTATTATCTAGCGACATTGAGCTTAATCTGACATTATGTTATTTGTTTACCTCACTAGGGTACGTCCCTCTGATGTTCCTGGGGGTCTTGTCAGGATTTGACCAGCCTTCATAGCGATTGCAGTGTGTGGCTCATAGCCAAGTCTGTAATTTGAGGAACTCTTTAAGCCAAAATAAGCTCCCAGTAGTCCCCAGCTGCTCGCTGGCTGCCCTATAAGCTGTACATGTTTGTGTGGTTACGCCAGGAGCCAGGCTGGGTAACAGGGCTGGCTGAAGGCTCAGCCTGAGCCCAGGTCCCATCCCACAGAGCATGGGGCTGTGGAAGCAGCTGTGTCCACAAAAGGGTGGCTGCAGTACAGAGCTGGGAACGAGCCACGGAGGAGATTTGGGACCCCTTCTTCCAGTGGCAGTGCTTTCTTAAAATGTCGAGCAGTCTGCGACTTACAGCCTTTTTTCAAGAGTGGAAAATTGTGTTAGAACAAGATTTATGCAGAAGTATCTAATCAACAAACAGCCTGAGGATACCCAGGCTGAACACTTCAGCTGAAGCCCCTGCCACAAGTGGCTTTTCTCTGTGTGTGTCTCCTTGTGCCCCAGAATTCTCCTTCCTGGAATCTCATCAGAAGGGAGATTTCAAGGGCTTTCACCCAAATTTTGGTATGAGATAATGTTGAAAAGCAGAGCTGGGGTGCTGTATTAAAAATCAGATTAAATTGGTGTGGTATATATAAATATCAGATACATAGCTGAGGCTGTTAGGAGCTTCCAACAATAGGCAGATGAAGAATCATTAGCCTTGAAAACCTGGAGGATGAGATTACAAACAAACAAGCCAATAAATCACACAGGTCAGTTCTGCAGAAGCTGATGTGGTATAGCAGCAATTTGTTTATGCTGTGACGGGTCAGTTGCATCAGTGTCAAATCTTCTTTGGGATAAAAGATTTTGGTTTTAATGCATAGTCTTTCCCAAATGGCTTCTATGCAGCCTTTATATCCAACACCTCTGGTCAATTTCAGGATTCCAAGTAGAAAACCTAAAATAGATGAAACTGATAAAACAGAATTATTGCAGGATTACCTCAAGATGCAGATTTGGTATTGAAAGATCTCCAGTGTAAAGCAGCATTACATGATTTAAGTTCAATTCTATCCCAACCATTTAAAAATGTTTCTAGTATATTCTTTTAGCCTCAGCTTTAATCACATCTCCTTTTGAGAAGAGATTCCCTAAACTATGTCTTTCTAAGGGGGACATCAAGGCTGACATGATCTTTTTATTACCTTTTCTAAAACCTTGACAAAAATTGTCTAATCACAGAAAAAGTAATAAAGTTGGGAGGTATGACACACATAGAGAACCTTATATGTGTGATGAATGTAGCACTTCTTCAATTGCTTTGAATTGATTTGATACCACAAATTACTACACTTTTGAAAGTCTTCCCTGCAATATTGTCCCAAATACTTGTAGCATAAAATGCAGAATTATAAATGTAATAATGAAAATAAGAAACTGCAATTGTGGCAGCAAAGAGTTGATATTAGTCTACTGTCACACCAAGCAAAAGATAATATGGCTGCATCAAAAAATTAAGTTTTGGCAGAGGTGTAAAGGAGTATTTTGGGCTTTGTGCCATCTGTCCTTTTGTCCTAGTTTACTCTGGACTTGTTGCTACCAACATATAGGCGGACACTTCATCTGAGTATGTCCTTTTCTTCTTGTGCTTGCTTTTTACTGGTACACCTCAGACCACTATTCCTTTTGTTCTCCACGTATTACAAATCATAATTTCAAATGTAATCTGCCAATTGGAAGATCAATTTTTTTTTCCAGTCTGCCTCTGTACATCATTAAAAAAAAAAAAAAAAGTCAAATTTGGCATCATCACAACTTTTTTTTTTTTTTTTTTTTTTTTTTTTTTTTTTTTTGGCAGGAAAAGAAGCTTTCATAGTGAAGAGTTATCTTTTACTTGTTTTTTTTTTTTTCTTTTAATGGTGGTCTCTGCTGCTGTAAACCAAAAGGGTGATAATTAGTGTCTCCTACTGTTTACGCCTGCTGCCATCTACAACGGTGATCTATTATTATTCTGTCTGCTAATACTTGGAAAGGATATCAGTTGGAGAACTAATCCAAAATACAGCAAGTAAAGATCATTGTCACAAATGCCTGAAATGGAGACATGGTTACAGATGCTGGAAATGAAAGGATTTCATTATATTGAATCATTCAGTCCATCTGCCCAGTCTCTAATGCCTCACAGAAGTGCTAGAATACTGTAAGCATTAAATAGATAATCCACTTTGAAATACATTGTGTTCACCCAAAAAACTTTTCCATAATTATGGTGCTAGGTAGACCTGATCTTGAACAGTGGCACAGTTCAGTGGGGCTTTATGGCAGAGTGCTGGTGTTCCTGATCATTTCCAGTTACTGGTCTGGAGTCACTGTGAGGAAATTGCTAGATTAGACAGGCTTTCTGTGGAGAACTAGACTGCAAAACAGCCTAGAATATACTGTTGGGGACTTAATTTTTTTTTCTTTACTTTTTTGTTCTGTTTTGTTTTTTGTTTTGTTTTACTTTGTTTCTTGTTAAGGAGCTAGGCTTTTGTTGAAAAGAAGTCCCTACCTTTGTAAAAACTGTCAAACAGCAATTCTGCATCTCCGCATGGTTTCTTCACAGGGACATGTTTTTCAGATGATCGTGTTACACTCATTGTTATGCTTGTGTTCATCGGTAGAAATCCAGAAGACAAGGACCATAGAGAGTTCCAGCACGTGGATTTCAGTTTGTTTGGCATGTACTGCCTTTGGCAATAAGAAGGCAGAGAAGCTGCCATCTTCAGCAATTTGGAGGAAGGTGTCTCTGAGCCACCTGGAGTGCTGCATACATCATCTGCTGAGTGATGTGATTAAACAACCCTCTTTGTACTTGACCATGAGTGACATGGAATCCCCTGCACTCTTTTTTTTCCCAGTTCTCTGCTCTGGGTATATGTCTCAGAAGCCATGCTCCACAGAAATTATGTAGAAGCCATCAGGCAATCCTCCTCTTGCAGTTGGTACAGGACCCCTTCCACCTCTCACTAAGTCTTCTTTTACCATTTCTCATTGCCTTCATCACCCTTAGAAAATCTTTCTCTATGTTACTGACATCTGTCGCAATTGATATCTAGTGCTAACTAAAAGTTGGACACTCACTGAAAGTGTCACCAATGCCTCTTGCTGATTAAAATCCATAAACACAACACAAATGTTTCAGTATTTCAAAAAAAAATTAATTCTTGACTACAAGTCCTTCAAGTCTGGCACTCTATAGAGTCTTAAACTTTTTTCTTGTTTCCTGTAAATTAATCTGACTGCAAAAATAGTTTAATTCCCTCATGACACGTAAGGGAGAAAACCTCAACATTTTCTTACGTAAACTCATGTATGACAGCAGCTATTTAAATCTATTTGATCATTCAGCCTTTCAAGTCATCTCCTTAACTAGATAGAAAAGTCTCGGTGGGATGTTAAAATGTTGAATGTATGTGGGAGGGATCTACACTTTACAATGCTGGGGACCAGGAAATTGTGTTGTTCACATTGCATGTGTAAAAAGAAAGAAAGTAAGAAAGTGCTTTCTTACAGTGCTTACTTTAACAGTTTCTTACTAAATGCTTTCTTACGGTTGGTAAGGTATTGATTAAAATAATAGAGGTTTTGAGAAGATACTTCACTGTAAGTCTCATGTTCAATTCATGTATCTTCAATAACTAACTTGTAGTTCAATTTTAGATGCCTGTTGAATAAGCATTTTCCAAATAAGATTCTTTAAGAAGTTAAGGGGTAAGGGTCTTCACAGACACCTATCTATTTCTCTTTTTAGGTACCTTGGTGAACCAGCCTTCATAAAACAAATGTGTAAATGCTAAAATAAATTGTAAATGTAACTGTGTTGCCACTTATTGTAGGCAAACAGTGTTGCAGACTCACTAACCACACTGCTGATTTTTTTTCCAGCAGTGCAGTTCCTTAAACTGTGATACGAAATAATAATGCAGTATGCTGTTTATTGTATCTTTTATGTAGAGGTTCCTACTTGCAGTCTACATTTGTTTAATGGAGAAGCTTAAAAGGTAACACACTGCTCCTGCTGATCAAAGACATAAATGAGCTGTTTTCTCTACTGACTTATTCAATGAATGCAAATATCTCTTGTTTTTCCCACACCTTTCTTGTTTCCTTGTTTTAGATATGCTTACTGTCACTATACATTTTTAATGAGGTGTCCATAGCTGCTTTCCTAAGAAACTATTGATTCTGTCTGTGCCTCTCAGTTGGTCTGCTTCAACCTTCTCTAAACTCAGTAACTTTTGAAGCCACAGCTCCAGTTCAGCTGAATTTGTCAAAGGGATTGAAAGGTGAGTTTTTGTAAGTTTTCAGGAACTAGAAGCTTTGCTAGGTAGGCAAGCACATCAGCAGGCACTGTTGGAGAGACTCCAGCATGACTTTGATCTGTTCAGCTTTCCCATTAACCAACGAGCATGTGTGTTCTGGCCTGCTGGTCAGAATCCACACAGCTTGGAACAAGTCCAAGCACATGATATGGATCACATTCCCCGACAGCCACCCTTTTGCTAGAC
The DNA here is from genome assembly GCA_013398615.1 of Brachypodius melanocephalos. Classification (NCBI taxonomy): domain Eukaryota; kingdom Metazoa; phylum Chordata; class Aves; order Passeriformes; family Pycnonotidae; genus Brachypodius; species Brachypodius melanocephalos. The sequence continues at coordinate 44,360,554 of VZSR01003803.1, forward strand.
TAAGCAATCCAAGGCCTTTTCGTTTACTCTTGTAAAACAAGCTCTCCTTTCCTTGGATTATCTGAATATCATTTGCAACTGCTGGAATTTCAGCCCTTCTCCCTTGAGCACGGATGGGCAGAGCTGCCCACTGGACTCCAGCTGAGGTCACATTAGGACTAGGTGGTGTTAATTTTTGCTTGACTCCAACAGGACTATTTTGGCTGATTTAAGACATTTTGAAAACCAGCAAGATCTCTAGCACACTGAAGGTGATTTGTCTTGGGCTGGGAAAGTCAGGAGTTACTAAGACTTTTTTCCTTTTATTTGGTTGATGTTTTAAGCAGTATGATTACTTTTATGAAAATGGAACTCTGCGAAATGCTACGAAGTGTTTCAAGGTTTTGTTCAGAATTTATCTTTTAAAGGAGATTAATAAATTCTTCCCTTCTCCCTCATTTCATTTGTAGGAACAGATCTCACAGTAGCAAATTTTACTGCTTGACCATCCAGTCCTCTGTACCCTGCATGAAAAAAAGCTATTTTTTGAACAAGCTGTTATAGATATTAGTCTTACAATGTCTCTATGTCTGATAAGAAAGGGAAAGATGAGTGCCGGCAAGCAGCTGAACTAGCTGGAAGACAGAAAAAGAGAAAACAAAGCTCTTTTGCATTGTGGCTACAGAGATGGCTGAGCATTTAATGTTGGGCATTAGTACTTAGCACTTAAATGCATGCTTGAACTGTAATTTCTAGTTACTGAAAGATTTTCTGGCTGAGGAAGCGGGTGTGTAAGCGTCTGGCAAGTGTCCTTCAAACTTGTGTCACAAGAGAGAAACTATCTTCTGGCCTGTTTGAAGTTTGATTTTTTTCAAATACTCTTGTAGATTTTTAGCTGAAATATTGAACATATGTTTGAATTCTGTTCATCTTTTCTTCAGCTGATAAAGAGAAAAGAGTAAAATGAAAACAGTTTTTCTTTTTAATAAGGGAGGATTAATTTTTCTACCTAGAGGAAAAGTATTGAGTTATGCTATTTCATATGAAAGTCAGCTCTCAGCAATGAAAGTGTTTTTCCTTTTATGTGATAAGATGGGTGGACTATAAAGTAGCTATAAAAAAAGAGGAATAGGAAATATATTGCTATAAACGGCTACACCGTGTGCTTTGTGTTAGGATTGTTTTGTAAAACTGACTTGCTGGAAGTAATCCACAAATAGGCTTAAAAATAAGCCTCGGAATCTTATTCCGAATATCTCATCAACAACAATAAGAAGAACATTATGCATATTGATGGAGACAAGTCTTTGTGTCAAATATTCACTGTAGTTTCAGAGCTGTTGCATTTTTAAGTGTGTTTGCAAAACATCTTTGGACCTCTATTTTGAACTGTTATGTGAAGGTTTCCCATGATTTCTATTCATTAACATGAAAAAGGCAATCAACCACATACATTTAGATAACCAAAGCTACAAGGAGCATCTGTTTTCCAGACATCCCTGTGTTGTACGTGACCTATGGTCTGATTTGGCTGAAATCTGATAGCGTTGTATAATTTCGCATGCCATCATTAGAACATTCCTCCGAGGGGAAAAGGAACAGGCCCAGAGACTGGGAGCGGCATCTTTGGGTGATCTTCCTGCTCTTAAGGAAACTCTGTGCAGAATCACATCCAGCACACGTGGAGCAGTGCCCTGAGGATGGGCACGCAGGCTTTGGTGGGCAGGCATGAGCTGGCCTGCACGCTGAGCACACAGGAGCCCCAAGCAGTGCTGGAGAGATGATCAGCACGTCCCAGGGCAAGGTTTAATAGCTGTGGTTCAGTCAACCACAGCAACTGTCTCAGCACACGGGTTGCACAATGGTTTGTGAAGGCAGGCACGTGGAGACATCCCCTCCTCAGGCTGCACCAGGCCTACGCACACAGACAGAATGGAGACCATGTGCTTGTCAGCCAGCACCATGATGCATCAGGAGCAGATCAATAGATCCACTGTTAGCTGCTGAGCCTTGCATCTTCCATAAACCTGGCCTGAAGTTCTCACTCCGGGTAGGTCGGAGGGGTGCTCTGGACCAAACGTGTCTGGCACACACGTGGTCAGAAACTGTCTGATGTTGGGTTTAGGCACTGTGGTTTGGACCCCAGCATGGGGATGGAGCACATTTGGAGAGCACCTGGTGTGGGGCTTGAGATTTAGCTTCTCTGAAGGAAATACAGTTTGTATATACAAGCCCCATTCCTTTCACACAACAATGTGTAGCAAGTATGACTGACTGGGGAATTTGATTCAAAACTGCTTTAAGGGTTCAAGCCAAAATCTCAGCGTAGACACAGCCTAATTAATTTTCTAATTGTATTTGCTCACTTGTTCAACACTTCCTTCAGATCAACAAGATGCGTACAATTTATGTACAAATCAAAATCCGGTGTCATGCCATATGCTTTCTCTCGAAAGAACATGTTAGAGTAGTTTGAAATTGAAGAATGGGCCATAATGAGGTGGAAAAATCCAAATTTTTATTTTAAGGCCTTTCTCTGGGAAGTAATGTGAGTTGTATCAATATGAATTTTACTTACATTGTGATGCTGCATAAGTAATGGATTTAAATTCCAGGGAAGCAACTCAAGCTATTAGAAGTCCTGAAATTGTGGCTACCACTGCAACATGATTGCTCACATAAACTTAAAAGTTATATTTTTGTGAATTTTTCCAAGTGGTATATAGAGGAGTTTGGATGAAGAAAGTGATTTGAATGCAAAGCCTACTCAAGCTTCTTGAATACTTAGCAGTCTCTACCTCTACAAACTTGGGAAAAATGCAACAGCAGAAGATTTAAAAGTATATGTTTTAATTGAAACCATAATTTCTAATCAACACTGAGAGTTATGCTTAGTATGAAAGGAATGCAAATTATATCCGCTGACACTGAAACAAGAAAGAATAAACTAGAAAACAAGTTTCAAGCTAATCCTTTCATCTGTGATTCAAATCAAATCCAAGTCAGTGATGTCTGAAAGCTGTTATCACTGGGATGACCATTCCCTGATACAGGCTGCTTTCCCCGTGTATCACAAACTCCAACTCACTATCACCACACCTAACAAGTAACTCAGGTATCTGGGCAATAAGCAGGTGGAGGAGCATAGAGACAGAAAATGCCTTCTTACCCTGCTGGTTCATGCATTTGAGGTGTGGGCAGAATGGTGAGGACACACATAAACCTACAGTACTGAAATACTCGGCATCACACCTTTTCTCTGAGTTAAGGTCTCACAGCTCTGCCAATCTCTCTCCTTTCACAGCTATGCCATCCCTTTTTTAAAGCAAATACATTATTTATTTGCACACAGGCTGCATGAAAATTGAGTAATAAAGTAATATTTTAAAGCAGTTTACCCATTTTTAGTACTATCTACTGAAGTTCAAGGGTAATAATTGTAAACATTTTCCAACATAAAAAGCGTATCTGTAAGATCTAAGATCTAACTCAGATCTTACCTCTCACGCAAATCCTCCAATGAAGACTTAAAAAATAGGAAAAGGGGGAAAAAACGTCTATGTAATGTTACATTAAAAAATTCCAAAATTTTGCCTCGTATTTTATTAATTAGGAATACTTTTATGATCTGAAATGAGGCAATTCAAGGTTTACATCCTAATACACGAAGGTAAAAGTCTTTAACCAATGTTGTCTACAGGCCTGGTGGCAGAATCATTATGTTGAAGTCACCACTCCATATGACAGAAATCTAATGTGTTACCAACCAAACAAATATAAAAGGGAAAGATTAAAAAAAAAAAAAAAAAAAAAAGGCACCACAAATAATCTCCTGTAGCAATATTGAAAGTGTTTTGAAGCAACAGTTCATTCCTTACTCAGAAAGCTGGAGGCTGCAAAGGTCTCCTAGATTACCATAGTAACTAAAAGAATAATTTAAATCTGCCTTTTAAAGGGTTGTAAATAATGCAAGTGTAATATCAGTCACTGCTCATTGCCATTTCACACGCTTCAGAAGACAATTTGAAGACTGTGGTATCACCATTCCTCTTGTAAGGAATTCCAGCATAATACAACGCTGTGTCCAAATCTCTCCCTTTCTCTATGCTTTTTTTTTTCTGGATCTATCTGATGAGAAATGAGAACTTGTACAATGGGCTTCATTTACATGACTCTTTGGGAACCTGAGATGGTTGTAGATATCCACTTCTCTCTTCATCCAAAAAACCATCATCCTAAAGGACTGAGAACAGGAATCATACTCTCTCTCCATGAGTGTATGTACCGAATGTTGAAGGATCTTCTGGAAGCATTACAGTGCTAGTATACAGCTGCAAACTGTGTGTAAGGGTCTTCTGCATTATCTGCAGGAGTGGGAACACACAACTCTAAGGGTGCTGCTTTCAATATTATTAAAAATACTACCAGAGAAAATATTTTAGGCGGGGACTTAAATACATGGATGAAATGGGATTGATGATCTTTTACAGACTGCAATAGGAAAAAAGAGACGTAAAATTCTGATCTTGAGTGTTGGAATGAAAAATATAGCAGGCCAAGAAATTCCTGAAGAACCACAATCATAACCTTTTTTGTGATGTAGCAGGTAGATACTTTTGACTCCCTTTGACTTCAATCAGATGGTTCTATATCTCCTGGGTCAGCTTCTCATTGTCATGGCAATCATGATAGGAATGAGAAAAATGCCTTCTGAAAGCAAGCTGAAAATTATTAGCAAATTGAGTAAAATTATGCTTAGAAATTATTTTTTTAGCAAACAACCTATACACATTTTTGTCTCATCTAACTACAGGGGTGGCCCTATTTAGATATAGGACAAATTCAGTACATATCCTTAAGACAGCCCAGCATGTATGGAAATCTGCACAAAACTCTTTTATTTCCAGACCTTCTGTCACTCACATTCATCTTTCCCCTGGAGAATACACGTTTTCTTAAATCCATCATTGTATCTGTGCTTTCTGGCTCTGGCCTTGTATATTGCTTGTTAGCTTCTTTGCAGGGCCTGGAAATAAAGTCTTCCTTTTGCTTAGACTTCGCTTGAGCCCAGGCAGCCTGATGCACTGAGAATATATACCTGTGGTGTGTGTGCCAAGGCTGTTTGGCCATGATCCAGGCAGCTTTTATGTCTTGACCTTAAGGGAAATGTGCCAATGCTGCCATTTCTTCCTGACATGAGAAGCACCATCTCAGGAAACCTATACCTAAGACAGTTACCCAGTAATATTCACCACTAGTGTTTGCTGTATTTATTGCAGGCTCAATGGGAGCAAAAATCCTTTAGTATAGACACATGGATCCATATCAAAAGATAGGGAAGAAAAAGAATGGTGTGACAGATGTATATATTCATATATATATATGAATATATATTCAATACAAAGAAGAAACTTACGTGCAGATTATTAAGGCACAAGTCTTTGTTTGTATTGCAGTATTGGTAGGAAGTGTGTACAAACTCCATGATGGTTGAGGCAGGGAAAGTGTAGAAGAAATCAGATGGTATAGGATTGGCGTTAGTCCTTATTAAAACAGACAAGACCCATGTAGGTGGGCATAGAAGCCTTAGAAGAGAACTCACATAGTTTTAATCAATAACACAAACAAGAGGATCTACTTTAATTTCTGACTTGACAGCACTGAATGAATATAATTCTAAGCCTACCAAACATTAGTCTGATATTATATTGAATTCATAGCACTTGCTTTGCAGTTTGAGGAGGCAAAGTGCTGTGAAGTATTGATCATGCAGCAAAAAGATGGCATTGAGTATTTTAAAAGACTGTGGTAGTTTTCCTTGGGAGTACCAGTCGTGCAGTTCTTGTTTTTGGCAATGAGAAAATTAACCCCAAAACTCAGATTTCTACCAAGTCAGTAATTTTGTATAATCCTCAGTTTTCCAAATTTATTAGAAAGATGAGTAACAGAAATAGCTCTGTAACAACCGCCTCAATTTATACACAGTGCCTTCTTTTATAATCCTGTGATTTTGTGCCTGACTAATTTTTCCTGTGGTGCCACGCTTACTTTGTATTATCACTCCAGTGGATTGAGTTTTCTTTGCAGATAACTCAAGTGCCACAGCAATGGGACATTTACTAATGGTAGATAAAAACACAATAAAAGGGCTAAATTCTGATGACCTTTGTTATTACCTAGGAATTCACATGGTTGCAATTTTTAGCTGCAGCTGGATTTGCAATCCAGTTTTAAATCCAATGAGAATTTACAGAAATATTCTTGTATAATTTCAACCCTACCTAGCTCCCTTAAGATATGTTGCGCTACAAAGTAAATATTTCTTTAAGATGGGTGATTTATCCGTAAGATTGAGTCAAATGAATTTATATTGTGTATTTATATAGTATCTAAGATAATATAGCCTAGCATCACAAACCACAACTGAACTTGCCACGGTAAAGTACCACGTTTCCATAAGGCTTCCAGGAGAAACAGGTTTCGCAGCTGCATTTTTTGAAGTTGGTTTTGTTTTGTTTTTTGGGTATTTTTTTTTTATTTGTTTCATTGGTCGGTTGGTTTTTTGGTTGGTGTTTTTGGGGGGTATTTTTGTTTGTTTGTTTCCCCCAATAAGGCTTTTAAAATTTTTTTAGCATAAACAAGATTCTAACCTAGGTAAGTAAAGGACTTCCACTGTTAAGTTCCTTTGCATTATGTTGGTTTAAAAAAAAAAAAAAGGACAAACAACAAAACATATGAGAGAAGAGCCAACGATAAAGTGCTCTTCAGATTTGTAAAACAAAGTAGAGAAGGACAATGAAGTGCTAAGGCATGCATTCCACATACTTAAGGCACTGTTTGTACCCTACATGCTGTAAATTTGGTCCAGACTAGCCAAATCACAATTAGAAATAGGATGCTGCCAAAACAGGTTTTTATTCCACATGTAACATCTGAACAAGATGTGAAATCAAGTACAAGATTTCCCTGTTTACTGACAGATACTCTATAAGTTAACCCACTGATGTGCTGATTCTTCATAGTGCAATGTTGAATTCATCCACATGAAAGCATTTATATGAATTGTACATTAGTGGTGAATTATGTAGGTGTGAAAGCATGTATCACTTTCCCATCTGCTGCTTCACTTTGTATTGCTCTATTGATTTGGAAATAAAAACTCTTCTGGTATTGCTCAAATAGTTGCTTAGTTCCAGTTCCATGTTCTGCCAGGGTCACCCAATGTGATTGTCTCATCTGCAGCTCCCAACTGGTCACTATGAGTCTTTTCTCTCTGATTGCAGATAGATTTCTAATACCCAATTCAGATGGTAATTGGAACAGGGGCACTTAGAATCACCTGGCTGTGAGTCTGCTCCATTGCAGTTGGGAAACTTCTGCTTTATTTTATTTTATTTTATTTTATTTTATTTTATTTTGTTTTGTTTTAATGGATTAAAACATTTAAATGGGTTATCTCCCTCTTGTTTTCAACAGTCATTTTTCATGTCAGAATTTACATTACTTACTTCATTAAGTCAGGTCATGAGGTTATGCAGGGCAGAAAATTAGAAGACCTAGAGCCCAACTAGAACTTAATCTGGTTACTGCCACAAAAGATAATAAAAAATGTTTCTATAAATGGATTAGCAAGAAAAGGAGGGCTAAGGAGAATCTCCATTCTTTATTGGATGTGAAGGGAAACATAATGACTAAGGATGAGGAAAACCCTTAGTGCTTTTTTTGCCTCAGTCTTTAGTAGTAAGGCCAGTTGTTCTCTGGGCACCCAGCCCTCTGAGCTGGAAGATGAAGAGCAGAATGAAACCCCATAATCCAAGTGAAAATGGTCAGTGACATGCCACTTAGACACACACAAGTTTATGGGACACAATGGGATGCATCCCAAGGTGTTGAGGGAATTGGCAGAAGTGTTCACTGAACCACTTCCCATCCTGAATAATCAGTCCTGGCTAACTGGAGAGGTTCCAGTTGAGTGCAGGCTACCCAGTGTGACACCCAGCTGTAAGAAGGGTTGGAAGGAGGAGCCAGGGAACCACAGACCTGTCAGTATGACCTGGATATTGGGAAAGGTCATGCAGCAGAGCATCCTGCGTACCATGTGCTATATGCAGCACATGCAGGGCAGCCAAGGGATCAGGCTCAGCCAGCATTGCTTCATGAAGTGTAGGTCCTCCTTGACCAACCTGATCTCATCCTGTGACAAGGTGATATGTCTAGTGGATAAGAGAAAGGCTGCAGATGTTGTTTGCCTGTACTGTAGTAAACCTTTGACACCACTTCTCGCAGCATTCTCCTGGAAAAAAAACAGCTGCTCATGGCTTGGACAGGTGAAGTGGTTGTCGCCCTGTACTCGGCAGTGGTGAGGTCACACTTTCAATTCTGTGTTCAGTCCTGGGCATCTCACTACAAAAAGACATTGAGGTGCTGGAGCGTGTCCAGAGAAAGGCAATGAAGCTGGTGAAGGATCTGGAGCACAAGTCCTGTGAGGAGCAGCTGAGGAAGCTGGAGTTCTTTAGCTGGAGAAAAGGAGGCTCAGGGGAGACCTTATCGCTCTCTGCAGCCACCTGAATGGAGAGTGTAGCCAGGTCGGGATCACTCTCCCAGGCAACCAGCAACAGGACAAGATGAAATGGCCTCAAGGTATGCCAGAGGAGGTCTAGATTTGATATTGAGAAAAATCTCTTCGTGGAAAGGGTTGTCAAGAATTGGAACTGGCTGCCCATGGGAATGGTAGAGTCACCATCCCTGACAGTATTTAAAAGATTGTAGATGCGACACTTAGGTACATGGTTTATTGGTGGACTTGGAAGTGTTGGGTTAACAGGTGGACTTAAGGATCTTAAAGGTCTCTTTGAAACCTAAACGATTCTATGATTCTATGATTATGTTGGTTTTGTACCTTCTTGCTGCCAGAAACTCTCACCTGTTTTTTTCACAACATAACTGAGGCTCAGGTAGATAGGAGGGTGCCTACGCTTGTCAATGCATTGCATGTAGAAGGAAATTAATTATTTAAACTTTATTCATTTGCAAGGGTACTGTATAGGTATAAAATTTTGACATAACTCCTGTGAAGTTGTGCCAGGAGCTCTAGGGATCTGTTACGTATTCATTGAGCATATTCCTATAAGAGACATTTGCACATTTTAAAAAATTGCTATAGTTTATAAAGCACTGCATATCTGGATTCATTCTCTAGTTCAAATGATAAACTATAAAATATTTGCATATTTTTCCTGGATAATTTTAAAATCAAAGTCCTTAAACAGCTATCATTCTTAGACATTTAATAGGAGAAATGCCGAAAATGTATGCTAAATTGCAGAATAAATTTCTATTCCGGAAAAAAACCCCAAACCTTAAAAAAACCCCAGAAAACAAACGTGTGTTCTTAAATTAATCTCTATCCAGCAAACCATTTAAACATACCAAGGCTCCACTGGAACTTCAAGACATACTTAAGTGGTCTGAGAAATAGCGATAAACTTAAACAAATCCTTAAAGTTAAGTGCTTTGTTGAAACAGAATTCAGTGTTGCAATTCCCACCCTGTAAATTATTAAATAGATGTAGGTGAAACAGTAAAATATGAACTTTAGCAACCTTTCTAATGAGTCTAAGAAAACTTCTCTGGCAAGGATTAACAATATTTAAAAATATGTGAGCTGTCATTTGAAAGAGTTAAATGGTTTGGTTACATTTAGGTACAAATATGGTATTTTAAAAAGGCATGTAGTGAAACAGACACACAATGAAGTTTTGTGTAAAAATAAAAGAATGTTATTTTAAAAATACAACTTCTTCAGCACTAACTTCTGCCTTGTTTTATATAATGTCATGGCCATAGGACTATGTCTGATTTCTTAATGTTCTAAATTCAGGTGAATGTGGCCTGGGTGTAAGCCCTATTTTAATGCACACCTGGTTGGATTATTGTTGTTGTCTCTAGTGGCCTCAAAAAACTATAGGGTAAAGCACACCTGAAATATGTTCTCCTGTATATGAGTTGTCAAAACATTTGGATTTTAGCAAATGACAATATGTGTTATGCTAAAGCTTATGATCTACATATAAAGCATCGAGATGGAAAATAAACAGAGTTGGTTAATTCTAACCAGGGAATGTTTGCTGGATAGCTTGCATGGGAGGAAAAAGAAAAAAAAAAGTTATGAACTTCATAACTTTCTTTTAAAAGCTTCCTAATGCAGTATGCCTCCTCCCAAAGGGAATGACTCATTATAAGACCTTCTCTTGACAAAGAATAGTTAATTGTCACTCTAAAAATTACCCTGTTGTTTATGTATTTCTCATTAGAATCTGATTACACTCCATTTGCCTAAACAGGCAAAGGTAGCACCAATATTCATCTGTGAAACTCTAAAAGAGCTAATTACTCAAAGCTTAGACTAATTGTCAGCATAAAGGACAGAGAACACTGAAGTAGAAAGCGTTAAGAGAAACTGCCAGTCGTCCAAAGATAGGCACTTGGATATGTAGATCAACAAGATTTCATTAGCATGTAAAACTTTTACTGGGCAGAAAGCCACCCTGGTTAAAAAAAAAAAAAATTAAATGAGGAAATGAGAAAATAGAAAATCAATTTGTAAAGACTCAGGTGGGGAAACAAAGTAATTAATGATAGGGATTAAAAGTAGCAGGAAAAGAAAAAGTTACTCGCTGGAGTACTAGCAGGCAACCGGCTTAAATGCAGTAAAAGGGCACTTTACCTAAATATTAGGAGGAGAAGCAAGGAAGAATATTACCTCAAGTACACATGAATTACGGTAGGTAAACAGTACAACAGCTTTCTGGTATTTGGAACAAAGGGATTATGTATCCACGTGAAAGAGAGGCAGAAAAAAATCACCTGCAAGAAAGCTAGCAGGCCAGGTTCTGCTGAAATCAAACTTCAGTCCTGACAGAGTTAGGCAAGAACCTACCTTCCACTGCTAGTAAGGCATTTTCTTAGGTCGTTGGTAATTCCAGAAGAGTCAAAGTTGCATCAGTTTTGAAAAGCTTGAAAGGACTTGTTGACTAACTAATGGTGTTATTCTTAACCGTAGCAAAGAGATTGCTAATTTTGGATCTTATTAGCAAAAGTCCGGGGTCAAAATACAATCAAGATCTGTCAATGCAGCATCCAAGAAAGTAGTTACTATAGTTCTTTTGCCGGGGAGTTTGTGTCTGTGTTTCCTCCTTTGTTTTGAAAACTGTGTGATTCCAAGTGCTACAGACAACTGTGTTCACATGACAGCCTTTGATTCCTTCAAAGCTTCCCAGTCAATACAGCAATAACACTTTGATTTAAAAGAACTTCCATTATATGAAATTAACATTACATGGATTAAAGACTCACTGTTTGATCTCCAGATGTTATTACTAATGAAAAGACATAAACAAAAGAAGTTAGTGTAATGATTTTTCCCCTAGAAATTTATTTTTGTGCTTAATACTCTTATCAATGATCTAGACAACATAAATTATTATGGCAAAGTTTGCAGATGGTAGTAAATACTGCAGAGCATGTACTGCTTTTGCCAGTGAGTGTGAATCATCCCATTGAGAGCCACAATCCAACAAAAAAAGTCAAACTAGAAAGGCCAAATACAATGAATACTACATGGGATCAGGTGACGTTAGCTGTATGTATAGAATAGGAAACCTTGGATCAGAAAACTCCAAGAAGTAAACTGTACAGGGCAAGGGTACAGGTTCAGCACTGGCAGTTTGCTTTGGTCTGTACTGTTTAATGACTACTTACCAAATGGTATTCTTGAATGACACACTTTCAGACAATACTGAGCATGCAAACTCATACTACTGTGTTCTAAGATCAGGGAATAACTGTGCACACTAGGCAGAACAAATGTGGCTAGCTTTAGGGGCGTAGAAGAAAGTTTAGCCACATGCAAGCAACATAAAATGTCACTTGACCACAGGATCAATTGAGAAGGGTCAGGGTCAGAGAAGAGTTATATGTAGGTAGGATGGAGATGTCCTCTGCAGTCCTGCTGGAGGACATGAGCACTGTATTGCCCTGAGCATGTTCATTACATTTACAGCTCTTTATTAAGACAATGAATGTATTAAAATCTTGTATGTCTGGGCCTCAGCTGGTTGGCTGCCACAGTATGGAAAGACTTCTTTCTGGTGCACAATTGCCCAATTGTACTTTGTGGGTAGAGGGTTACTCTGACACACTAGGAATGAGCTGGAATATTGGTGGGAAGCACTCATTTTCTGCAATTATATGGAGAATCTTTCTTCTCAGATGCTCATCATCTACAGCTTTTTCACACAGTGAATGAAGTGCCAAAGGGTTAAATGAATCTACAAATGGGAAATAATTTGCTTCCAAGTCAGGGGTATTCTGTCTTCCTTTGAAGCACAGGGAAATGGTTTTCTCTTAGGATCATCTGGCAATATGGCACCACTACAGATTAAAGAGGAAGCCAGCCCCTACCCCTTTGGTCAACTTCAGCTTCTCCATTTCTTTGAGCATAGCATGCAAAGCTCAGTCTGCTGTGGGATAAGACAGCTTCTGCTGTGATTGCTGAAGATGAGGACAGTGTCATTGGGCTGACTGTCTGTGGCTGTGCCTTGAGAAAATTTAATAGCACATGGCACATGGTATATCTGTAATCTGTAGATTCAATATGGCCTTGAGTACTGAAATAATGAAAGACTGCAACACTCCCTAATAAATGTATCGTGAATGTATTTGAAGTGTTATTTCCCAAGAGCATCCTGAACAGATGGGGCAGATGCTGCAATTGTCGTATGAACAAATTTAATGTTGCATACATGAAAAAAAAAAGACATTGCAAAACTTGGACAGAAGCAGCAGCTCGCAGACTTTGTTTCCTTGGATGATGGCATTGCACAAATTTTGGGTGAATTGTTTATGGAAATCTTCTGTTCCAGCATTTAATAATAAAATATTTGTGTAATTAACTTGCATGAGTTCATATTTTCTCCTTACTATTAAAAAAAGGAGGGAAAAGAATGAGCTGTGGCCCTAGCTATGAATCCTAATGCCCACTGTATGTACATATATAGGCTGCCACACAGAGAAAATCTTGATACTCAGCTGAATTTTTCTGTTCTTTGAAAAAACGACATAGGCTTGAACTGGCTTGATGGCCTTTGAAACAGCAAATTAAGCTTAACTTGTGGAGACAGGCATAATGTCAGTGAAATGATGCCAACTTTCCCTTCCCACAGTACATGAATACATAGATACAAAAAAGGATAATTTGTAAAGTTTCTTTTTACTGGTAGCCTTGGAAATAAAGGGGCAAAGAGAATTCATATCTGAATTTAGGAGTTTACCATGGTCTGAAACAGACTGTTGGATTTTCTTGGTAGCCATTTTTATATAAAAGCAAATAAATTACACAGATTATGTCGGTATGGGCCCAAGTTATTTCACTCCATACATCCTCTCCTTGTAGGAAATTCCCAAACCGATTTTAGGCTAGAGAGAAAGGCGCTGCACGGCATAGAGATTGCGTATGCCGGGTTTCCAGGTACACCCAAGTCGAACGAATTCCTGGAATCCCAGCGTTTGAAATTCACGTGTGGAGACACATGAGGGCACCACTGGGCGGGGGATGGCTGCTGGTGGAAAATGGATGTGTGCTGGCCCCTTCTGTGGGCCAGCTCGTAGGATTCTCCTGGATTCCACGGCTAGCGGGCAGCTTCAGGGCAAGCCCCTGTGGTGCAGCTGGTGCAGCAGGGAAGGCGAGAATGGAGACAAGAAACACGGATCTCATGTTCTGTTAAAAGAGCTGACAGACGAGCTGTCAATTTCAGCAAAATTCAGCATCATTTTGGAATATCATTTTGTAATTTTATAAAGCATGAACAGTTCTATTCAAACGTCTTGTTTAAACAGTAAACCCCCCCTTTAGTCCTTGTGGTATATTTGTAGTAAAAATTAATACTAGAAATAAGACAAAAAAATCCCTGCAAATATTAAAGAGTTAATGGTATTTGACTTTGTCTTGCCTTCTCATCAGTTTTTTAGGCTGCACCTTTCCAAGTAGGATAATATTGACTAAGCCTCATTAAACTGATTGAGAAATAATTTTTTAAAGAAAAATGCAAAATTAATGATCCATGCTGCAAGACCAATAAGACACTTCAGAATGTACATTGATAAACTATTGCCACAAAAAATACTCTCAATTTGGTATGCAAAGTGAACAAGGTGGCGGCAAGTACTAGCTAGGCACTTAGGAAGACACGAAATTCATAGATGTGTATGAAAAGTTGGTGAAGAAAGGGTGCTTTTGGCACTGACCCACTACTCTATGAGTCAGCGTGACATTGCCACTGCAACAAAAACAAGCCACATTGAGGGATTCATTGGCAAAAATTCTATATGTAAGTCACCAATTATTATTCTGCTTTCTCCATAACTGCTGAGGCTTGGCTGGTCCACAGTGTCCTATTGTGGATGTTACATTCAAATGACTGGAGGAGAGCAACAAGAATGATACAAGTTCCAGAAAATGTGGCATTTTGAATCAAAAAGTAAAGTTTGAAGGGAAAATATAACTCATTACAGCTTTAGATGTATATGTAAAAGATTGTCATAAATAGGATAATATCAGTCATCCTCCACAGTCAAAAGAAGAAGACAAAATTTAATCAGGTTAATTTGCAGAAAGAGGGGCTTGCACAAAGCCAGTCGATTGGCACATCAAGTTGCCTGAAGAGAATAGGCACCTCATGGGTGGTTTTTAAAAGCAGGGTGAAAACCTGTGTTAGATTTGGCCTGAAATAATCCTGCATCTGGGAGGAGATGCTTAATAGAAAGCCTCAAGAGATCCTGCGATTTATGGTATCAGCTGTGCACTAAACTCCTATTGATGGAACATCCTGTTGAGGCTTTTTGCATATTTAACAACTTCTGTAGTTCTGCTTTCTCTCATTTAATGAAGATTAAAAACAATGTGCCAGGGGGAAAAAAATCTTACAATCTCATTTATTTTCCTTCACAAAATTGCCATTCACCAAGATCAAAATCATACAAAAGGAATGAAGGAATAGATAGAGATGTCCTATTGCTACTTCTGGTCACCTAGGGGCTACCATAATCAGCATTGGGTTATGCTGGAGCAGCAGCAGAATTTAAAATTTTATTTTCCACCTTTTTCAAAGCCACCGTCTTCTCCTACAAACTGGGGGAGGTTGCTTACTGTACCTGGTGGCATCCTCAGCTAGGCTCTAGCTTGGCTTTGTGTTTACTCCATTTATTTTATTTCCCTTTCAAAGTAGAACAATATTACCATAATTTATTTCATTTGGTATATTCAAACACATTTAACCACGGGGTCGCCTTGAACAGACTGGTTAGAACTGGTTTCCAATTAGCCTTAAAATATTAATTTTTCACTCTTTAAAAAAATTCTTTTTGTCTTTTTTTTCAGCCTCTAATAGCAAAAGGATGTGGGTAAGCTGAAAGGGTCACTTTCCTTCTCAAAATGTAACACATTTTTCAGTAGCAGTTCAGTTACCGATTCTTGTGAAAGACCTCAGGGACAGTCTAAAGGAATTTAGTTGAAATTGAAGTGCAGCTGCTTTCTGATTTATTTCCTGCTCCACCACCCTTACACTGAGATGCTGCAGCGGTTAAAATCCATCGAGGATGGGGCAGCTGTGGCCTCACCCCTGGATGTTGCCTGGCTTTCTGGAGAGCCTGTTCAGGGACCTGAGCTGCCTGGAAATGAATTGTGGTGTTTGCCAGAGGAGGCTTCAGCCCTGCCAGCACACAGAGCAGGGCTTCGCTGGGATCATGGGGGCCAGGGTCGCTGGGGACGCACGGCCGGAGCGGGCAGTGCTCCAGCAGCTCTGCTGAGCCGCACCTTCAGCTTCACCTGCCGCAAGAGCACAAGCACAATTTGATGGGTTGGAGGCAAACCGAGAATCATTGCAGCTGCCCCTCTTTCTGGAGGGGGAATACTCCATGTTTTTAGGGAAAGGTACCAACCCTTGTTCCAGGGACAGCGGCCTGTGGGAGCACGGGGGCACAGGGGCACCGGGGGCCTGCGCTGGCTGCTGCGGGCGAGGGGAAGAGAGCCCATCTTGCCTGTGAGCGACACTTCACAGGAACAGAAACTGCTCACGAATTCGGGTGAAAATGCGGGAAAAATAAGCCCTGGGAGCCAAACCACGCGTTTGTTTCCTTCAGAAAATCGTCCACAGTAACCGGTGACACGCCACAGCTCCAGCAGTCAAGAGGAAGCCGAACAACACGACGCAAACCCAGGATTTTTAGCCGCTCTGCAGCACCGCCCGCCCGCCGCTGCTCCCGTTGTTTTGCGGAGGAAACGCTCGGGCCCGTCCCCGAGGCGGGCCGGGCTCGAGGCAAAACACCGCGGGCCGGCCGGCACCCCCGCCCGAGCCGCGGCCCCCGCACTAGCGCTGCCGCGGCCCCTTCTCCGGCCCCGGCGGCGGCCGGACGGCGCGGGCTGCGGCGGGCGGGCCCGGCCCCGGGGCGGTGCGAGCGGCGCTCAGCCCCGGCAGGGAGGGGCCGGACCGCCCCTACGCGAGGAGCCGCTGCTGTCGCGGTCGCGGCGGGAGAGGTGACAAGCCGCTGCCGCGCTGAGCCGCCTCCGCTCGGCTGGGAGAAGCGGGTGTACCCCCCCGCTCCGCGCTTCGCTCCGAGGTAAGGCAGCCGCCCGCGCCGCCGCCAGCCCACCCCCGCTGCGGGACGGCTGCGGGGCCACGGCACGGGGCCAGCCCGTGTCCTCTCTCCGCGGGGCCGGGCCGCGCGGGGACGCGGCGGGTGCGCAGCGGCGGCGGGACCTCGGCTTGCCCGGCGCTCCGCGGAGGAGCCGTGGCTGCGGTGCCGCCGGCCCCGGGGCAACCTGGCGGCCGCGGCGGCCCGCGGCGCCTCCCTGCGCGGGGAGCTGCCGCCGCTGCCCGTCCCGCCGCCCCTGGACCCGCGGTCCCTGCCGGTGCCGCCGCCAAGGGCGCGGGAAGGCGCCCCGAGCCCCGCGCCGCTACGGGTGCCCGCTGCCCCCGCCGCTCGCCTCCCCTTCGCTTCCCTGGGGAAGCCGCCGCGGCGTGGGACGGGGCGGGAGGCGGCGGGCGCTGCTGCCGGGCCGTCGCGTCTGGTTCAGCGGTGATTTATGGTTTTGTTAACTCAGCATTTGGCACGGCGTGCGAGCGGGGAGAGCGGCGAGCGGGAGTCATAACTTTGTGTTACTTCTGGAAGGGAAAGGGATAGGGCCCTGTGGGGCCGTGGCCGCCCCAGCGGCTTCCTCCAAACCCTCCCTCTCCGCTCCATGCCCGCCCGCTTCATCCGTGTGCTGGGGGCTCGCTGCGGCCAGCGGGGAATAGCGCTGGGCAGGTTCGTGGGGGGGACGGACACCCGTGAAGGTGAGTGTGACAAAAAGGGAAAAACTGTCCGAAATTAAATGTTTTTCTTACTCCTGGTTTTGTGTGGAAACCCTATATATTTATTCTTTGTACGTACATGTGTATTTGTCTGCATATACGTAGAATATGCACACGTATTTTTTGAACTATGAGAACATTGCCTATAGGCTTTGGTTTCCAGATGTTTTGTTTTCTGTTTCTTTTGGGCATATTTACATTTCTGCTGGGAGGGAAACAGCAGTGATGTGGCTGAATATGTATTTGAACAGTAGCAAGGAATAACTTGTGTGCCTTTAATTCAGCTGCAGAGGATATCCATGTGGGATTAATATACTTAAGTGATCGTGTCACACTGACGCATCTTGTTCAGACTTGTAGATTTTTAAAGCAGTGTGGACTTGTAGGTAGTAGCGGAAGTGTAATTAATTTTAAACATGTGACTTGGCCTAGTACTTATGATTTTAATGTGGTATTCGTACCTTGGTAAATATGCATAGATTTAGCCATCTGTCCTCTATTTTCCCTTCACATGTGCACGTACCACACTGTGCAAATGAAAAAGGTACCTGTGGTAAGATTTAGGGCCAAATACATATTTCAACTCTTCTGGGAAATGCTCTAAAGTTAGAGGACTAGTAGAAGGCGTCTTTCATACAGTTTCTGAGTATATTTAAAGTTAAAAAAATAGTTGCTCCAGCATCAATTATGTCAATTTGTAGCTTGTATTTGGCACTGATATTATTTGCGTTTGTCGAGTATAGTGGATACTGCTGCTGGAAGGGATGTAGTTTTTCCCACTGTGGACAAGGCCCTTTTGTGCAGTGTCAACCTCATGCTTTTAGAGGATGCATGAACCCCTGGGCAGAGCCAGCCTTGCAGTTTCTTTCTGTAGTGTTAAGGTGGTGCTGGGGTGTCAGCTCCAGTGTTGCTTATTGGAGATCATAGCAACCGAACTTCTGCCACAGGCTGGAGCTCCCAGTTGGGGCACACCAGTTTTCAGCACTTGCCATATTTGCAGGCGTATGCTATGGCTTATCTATACGTCAGTGAAATTTGGAATAGCAGTGGGCCACCCTGGTGATTTGTGCAGTGTGGGGGTCTGTCTGTCTGTCCATGCAAGATAACCTGCAGGACAGTGCCTGTTTAAGAGATGGGCTGTTTATCTGTGGTATCGCTGCAGTCACCACAGGAGTGGTACCTATCTGCATTGTGCAGACAGGTGGGTGGTTGATACAACATGCGTCACTTCAACGTACCTTCTCCTCTGAAACTTATCTCCTCTATTTTTTATGGCCCTCTGTCTGAAGAAATGGCCTGGGTTTAGTCAATAGCAACCCTGCCAGAATCTCTAGTCTTTGGAATTGGCATGTTTGGGATTGTGATGCTGAAATCTTCATCTGAACATCATTTTCTTAAATTTGGCTTTTATAGAATAACAGTTGTCATAAGAAGATTAAAAATAAAGTCTACTTGCTGCTAACACTTGGTGGGTGAAATTTTCATCTCTCATACTCCAGATGCTCTGCAGTTTCTCTGCTGGTTGCAGTCTCTAGAATTGACTGTGCAATACTAAATGCTTTTTCTCCTAACCTAGGGATTCTTAAACTGTGGTAATACCTACCATAGCAAAAGTAGTACACGAATCCTGCCACCAATGACTTGTAACTGCTATTTGGGGAATCTTCTTAGTTTTGCTTTTCCTTGGGTTAAAAGCTTGGTTACAAGACACTGGGAAAAGTTCTGTTAACTTTTTGTCCTGATTTATGGCAGGAAGAAAGAAAAAGTGTATTACATTGGTATTCCCATTGCTGCCTGATGGTGTTAGATTTTTTGCATCCTCTGGGTAGCTCTTGGAATCTCAGCAACACTACGTGATTATTTTGCTTCTTATGCTGCCAAGTAGAATTATATAGCCTAATTTATTTAGAATTGGCATGTTCTTACTGAAAGCCATGCCATGCTAGGTGAATGAACAGTTTTCTTGTTTATATTGCCTTCATTCCCCACTCCTCTTTTAATAGGCCCTCACAGGTCTACTATAGTTCTACTTCAGTGTTTCTGAATTTTATTGAATTTGGCAATAAAAATAGAAATAAAGAACTATGAATCACATTAAACTTGTTATCAAAGAAGGTATTTTCATGCTGTCAATTACCAGGGTAGAAATCTCACTTCTCATGGCTCCAGCCAGTCCTACAATCACATTTACTCTTCTTCTATAAATTTTTTTTCTGACAGTTTATTGTTAGCTCTCTGTTGCTGAAGTACTCAGGACAGATGTGAACACACTGCCTTCATCTTTGAAGAATTACAAAGTCACCTAATTGGCTTCCAGATCACACTGTATCTTTCTTCTTAGCCCTCTATTGTAATTCAGACTCTTCCAGTCTACTTATTATTCCTTTCCAGATGTCTTTTAACAGTTGAATCTTTGCTGGATCACTTTTCCCCTGATGAATTATTATTTATTTTCTCACAGGCATCTAAGAAATAAAATGACTGATAGATTATTTTTCCCCCTCCCATTACCTTTCTTCAATACTCTCCCACGTTCGTTTGCAAGTAGAGCTACTTAGAAAGTGTTCATTAAAATGTCATTGAAATGAAAGTCAAGGCAGAGTGTTAATCAAAAATGCTTTTCAGTTTCAAGTCACTCATTTAATGTGAATAAACTTTTAAAAACAAAAATAATCTCTTTCTTTTCTACTGCTGATTCTTTCCCTGTGCATTTTGCTACCTTGATCATTGTGGTTGGATTATTTGTGGTAGCTGCGTTTGACACAATCGATTGGCTTAGGGCTTTAGAGAAACACAGTATCAAAACACTCAGCTAGCTTCCGAATAGAAATATATGACTCTATCAACTACAGGTATGAAGGAGGAGTAGACCTCTTCAAAAATCTTGAGGTGCTGAAGAGCTCAACAGTTTATCTTGCCTTGCAGCTGCATGCTAACACACTGAGCTCACGTTGGGTGGCTGATGGCAGTGATGACTGTCAGGGGCTGTTCCTCTCTGGAGCCCAAGGGTAGCTCTGCTGCTGCCCAGGGCTGGGGCCACAGGGAGTTCTAAGATAGTGGGTAGATGTTTGAGCACTGTGAGGATGCAGTCTGGAAGATGGGAGGATGATGATATGGTGCTGTGGTACTGGGGAGGGACATAACACATTCTGGAGCAATCAGATTTCTTAGATTGGAAGGCTTCATGGACTGCCCGGAGTGCACTGGGGACACAGATGACTCTTTGCCTAGATAGGGCTGAGACAGCAATGCTGTTATTGAGTAGCGTTTCAGTATGAAAGTATAATGTCAGTGTAAAGTCCAGAAATACTTCTGACCTATGACCAGCTGGGATCATGTATCTTAAAGCAACAAACCTAGGGTCTGGCTGTGGCTACAAACTCTTGACAGGGCTTTCCTCTGCTCTCCACTGAATTCCAAGTTTAGGTTTAACTTCAGGTGTTCCGCCTTGTTTGGATGGTGTTGCAGTTGTTTGTGCTGAAGTGTTAAGTAGGTCTGTTGTATTTTCACATTGGCAGAATTTGAGACTGTTGCTGCCTAATTCACCTGGTGGTTTGACACTGATGTTGAAAAGTAGCGTGTAGGGAATTGAGCTTTGTAGGTCGCTACGGGGGAAGGAAAAAGTGATGTGGAAGCAGCTTTCTACTGCTGCCTTTTCTCCATTGCCCCTAGTTGATCCAGGAAGGACCCAAGCTATTCATTGTATTTTTGTGGGCCCTTTTGAGGTATCCCCCCAGTGAGAGACAAATATTTCCTGCCTGATGGTATCAAAAAGGAGGTCTGTGAGATTGAGTTTATGTCAGCCCATACCTCCTCTGGAAAGAGATAATCTGAAATATGGAAAGATCAATATCCTTTCTTTAGTTTGATGTCCCTGGTCTGTATCATTAGGCTTACTGAAGTGAGCCAATAGTTGGTTTCGTTGCTTATCTTTTTCAGGAATGGGAGATTTGGCACTAACCAGTGGTTGCTCAGGACAGTATATCCACAATGAGTTTCCTCAGCTGTGGTAGGACTGTTACATTTTCAAGGAGGAAGAAGACTTCCAAGTATTTTGTTAATGATTTCAGACTGGAAGGAGTATGATTGAATTCGCTGGTCTCAGAGAAAAAGACACCCTGTTTTAAGATTAGTTGATGTCTAAATGTGGTTGGTTTGAGCTGTTGGTGGATATGGGCGAGGCACAGTTTTATTTCCTGAGAGGGCTTTCCCGGTGTGCACAAGGTTTTCACGAAGGGGAATATTTCCTTGCTGTGCAGTATGTCTCTATGGATGTCACAGGCCTTGAGCATGGAAAGCCTTAGCACAGGCTTTGATGCATTAGTTATTTCAGCATTTATTGGCCATTTCTCCATTTGAGAGTTTCTGTCTTATGTGTATGGTGAGATACTGATAACATCAGGGTGATTTTTGGGTATGTTACTGGATCAGTGTTTGCTGGGAGTTGACTGTGGTTTTGATCTTTGCTGATGTGTGGGACCCTGAGCCCTCAGGCCCTTGCCCTGCTGCTGTTGATGAGATCTGCATGATTTTGAAGTTTGTCAGTCCTTACTCTGCTGAGGCTTTCTCTGGTTCCTGGGAAGCTGGCCATGCTTTCACTTGCCTGAACGAGGCAATGCTCTTTCCATAACTGCAATTGTGTTGTGATATCCATAATGTTCAACTTCTCTGTCAAGTGTTAGGTCAAAAATATGACCAGCTTTGCAGGTAGGTCCAGGTGCGATCTGTGACGGTGCCAAGAAGACTATGAAGAACTGGCTTTTCTTGAAAAACACGAGGTGATAAAAGTTTGGGGATTTTGTCATGTTCAACCTTGTGTCAAAGTATGTGCTGAGATTGTCAAGCATTGTATTCTGGCACATTCTGCTACCTTCCATTGCAAAATATTAATGCTAGCCTTCTGAAAGCTGTTTCTTTGTTGTAATCTTTGAATGAATGAATTTTAGCTTTGGCTTTTCATGTTAATGAACTCTAATAAAGATGCTTTAATATAAGCACCTTAGTATCACATTTTTAGAAGCAGGTGAAGAAAGTGCTTTTTGGTGTCTGCTTGTCTTGGACATTGTATTGTGAGGAGCAGGGTAAAAAGACATGGGATTTATATCTCATCTAGAGAGCTTTGGGTGATGCAATGTATATCAGATATTTCACTCTCGGGATTGTGTATTACCTGTTGGCAGTTAGAGGTAGGTCTTACATTACTCAATTCATTCACTTAATTTCATAATGTTTTGTGCTCTTTGCTTCCTGTTTGTGGTGGAATGTATTTCTTCTGCGACTTGCAGCTGCCAGAAAGTATCTGATTTCTCTGGTTCTTTCCCTCTAATTCCTTGGAAACACCAGTCCAGTTTATACCATGGCAGATGAAGTGTGCCATGTCATTTGGATTGCCGGGTCCCACAAGAAAGGCATATGATTTGTCTTGGAGGCACAAGCTGTTAAATCCTGGGAATGGTTAGACCTGGATATGCCTCCTGTGGGAGCCATGGTGAGTGTGGACAGGAAGGATGAGGGCAAGGTAATGTTAAGATTAAGGCACATTGCATCAGAAGATGGTGCTAGTGGTTTCAGGCAGTCATTTTTTATTTTAAAATAACCTGTCCTTGCTGTTGTGAGTTAGAGGAAGGGAAAAAGAAAAATCTGTCCACTTCCTGAGCTGTAAAGAGGCCACTTGACTAATGATGTGGCAATAACTGGAGGCCAGAGCTGGGTGGATCTCAATACTCCTCCCTCACAAAGCAGCAGCAGAGTTTGGTCATCTGAATTGTGGTGATGGCCTTGGGGCTGAGAGGAGGATTATTACAGCACTGTTCTTGCTTTCTGGAAAGCTTGCACCATTCTATACAAGAAGAAAGTGAGTCTTGAAATACAAATTTCAAAGATGGCTGAAGTGTTTTTTCTTACGTGGTACAAGCAGTTCCTAATCTGCTAGAGCTGGTCCCCACTGGTGCTGAGTCCCTGGTGGAGTCTGCTGCTGGAAACAAACTGGAATGGGGGAAAATGTTATTAGTGCAGAACGGTGCAGAAGGCTTTTAGGATTGAGATAATGAATTTTCTAAACAGGAGGAATAATTGAAACTGCTGTAGTTCCACTTTGCTTACTCCAGCAAGATTTTGTCAGCGAGTTCTTAGTTATTTCTTGATTTCTGCATAATAGACTGGAAAAAAGAGCAGAATGAATGGATATCCATAAAGGTTAGATTTTTTGATTTTACTTTTTTTGTGGTTTTGGGGTTTTGGGGGGTTTTTTTGCTTGCTTGTTTTTGGTGTTTTTGATTTTGTTTGGTTGGTTTGTTTTGGGGGGTTTGTGGAGTTTTGTTTTTTGTTTTTTTTTTGGTTTTTTTTTTTTTTGAGCTGCCAGTACTCTTGAAGTTACATTGTCTCAAAAAGAAATCTTTGGAGATGGCCATAATTGTAAACAGCTGGATAAAATTTGAGAATATTTAAAGGACCTATAAAGAACTCCTATAGAAAACAAGCACTAGTAACTTCATTTTTTAGGTAGCTTGATCTTAGATACCTTTGTAAAATAGAAGTGCATTCAATATGCAAAATATATGAGAGATCTGAAATTCTGTGGACATTTCTGTACAGGATGAGAGCTTTTAACATATCCCTTCTGTCAGCAGTACAAAGAGGAATCAAAAGAAGCAAATGCAAAACATCTGAGTGGTAGTCTCTTGTATATGCAGCCAGTAGTAAAGGGAATAGAAAACTAGAAGTCTTTCTAGTTCATCCAGTGTTAATTGAGCACACGGTCACAGCTTTGGTCAAGGAAGTTCTTCTAGCTCAGATGAAGCCCTATTGCCAGGTCTAGTTCCATTGAAAAATTACTTTCATGGGTAGGGGTCTAGGTTGCGGGAGCTGGATTTATTTGCTTAGATGGAAAGTAGGCAAGGGACAGTCCAGTAGCTGTTACAGCTATTGGAGGATCATTATGAAAATAGTAGGACCAAAGTGTACTTAGTAGTGCCAGGCGACCCCAGGGGGAAGTGACAACCAGTTGTTTCTTTGGAGGTTCAGGTTGGATGTTGGGAAAATCTTGTTACTAGCAGAGTAGTGTGGCACACCAGCAGGTCATCCAAGGGTGCAAGTATCTGCCCTGTGAGCTTCTCAGGACTCATCAAGGCAAAGCCATGCTGATCCAGTGTGCTCTTGATGATAGTTTTCTTTGAGGCAGAAGCTGGACTAGGTAAGAAACCCTCTTAGGTTTCTTACAATCAAAGTTTCTAGGAGGATACCTGAGGACGAGGAGAATATTTTTGTCAACTGGTTTCTTTTGTTCTTACCTGTCCATGAAGGAAGGGACAGAACTCTTTGATGGTTAATACAATCCTGCCCAAACAGGCAAACCTCTCTTTGTGGGTCTTGCTGAAGATAGCTTTGGGGGATGAGGTGGCATTACAGTTGCCAAATGGGCAGGTGGTCTGCAGGGAAATTTAGCTTAAGTTAAAGACTTAAAGTCTTAAGTTCATAAGACTATACACCCCACAGCAAAAGACCTGTGTAATCTTCATCTTGTACTTTTTCCCTCCACTCCCCTTTGCTTAGTAGTATTACCTTTAAGCAAGCCAAAGGTAGCACACAGGATATCTTCTAATTTTATTTTGGCTCTACTAGTATGTATTAGTGGTCATATTTTATCCTTATTAGAACTGATATGAGGGGGAACAGCTAAATTAATGTTTTTGTCAATTTATCACACTTTTTTTTTGAGAGAGAGAAAGAGAGAGAGAGGAAGAGGAGAGCTGGAGAAAAATACAGAATAGGTGAAGTAGCTGTGTTAGAAAGCTGGGTGCTATCCCCTTACAGACATTTCCCTACAAATAGACTCTCCATTCCATCTTTGGATCTCTGGTGAATGAAGTCCTGTATGCATTTTGATTTTTGAGGCTTTTTTTTTCCTGTAATTTGCTTCATTTTTCTAGTGGTGGGATTAAATATTGACATGTGCTACTCGAAACATGCTGTTTTCAGAGGTCATGCTGTTGGATGCCATTTTATCCCACACAGTGCTTCTGCTAGAGGACCTTGTTTCTTGCCCTGCATTACTCATACTTGTTTGCTTTTTTTTTTTTTTTTTCTGTGTGAAAACAATTCTTGTTTCTCTTTGTGTTTACAGCTACTTATTTCTTGGTTTCTGTTACATGGCATTTGGGAAAAATGAAGGTTCATGTTCATGTGTATAGTATTTTGTGGCAGAGTAATTAGGCAAAGATCCACATGTAATGTTTAAAAGCATTATACAACCAAGTGTTCCTGACACTTCACAGTAACCAGAAAACAAGCTGAAACAAAGCAACCTCTTTTGAGGTGCAAATGGAAATTTGGTACAAAACTCATGACTGAATGCATCTAAGTCTAATGTTTAAAGAAAAGCTTGTGAAAGTGAACACAAACTCATAGACTTCACAAAACAGAGCTGCCTGTTAACCAAAAGACTAGTTGCTTGCCAGCAGTTCACTTGGCATAGCTCTCTCCTACCTGTCATCCATACTTCACAGAAAGAAATAAAACCCTGCACTTACATACTCCAGGCCTTCTCTTCTTGCCAAAGTAATGCTTTTTTAATTATATAGAGTCCTCTGCTCTTACATGTGTGGGTTATTAATTGCTGTAAAAGGGTGAGGGATTGAATGCTGCTGTTACTGATTTTAAAAAACAAAAATTATCCAATTGGCTTTCATTTTCTGTGGAATTTCCTGGAGCCTATTTCCTCTGCTTACAGTGGAGATTGCTTGCTGATTTTGCTGCATGCCCCTGAGCATCTACCCTACAGACTCAGGCTGTTAAGAGGCAGCTTGTAGGGAAATAGGAGGCAGCATCTCCTATTAAATTAGGTTGTTTTACACCTGTGTTGCAGTAGTGTGCAAAAACAATAGGGTAATTTTAATGAATTAGAGCAAGTTGAATTATTTTTTGCTGATTGAAGATAGGAAAATTCAAAATCTAGCTTAGTTTCAATGGCATTTTTTCCTTTTGGCTTTATAATGGATTAATAAAATAGAGCTTTTGATTTAAAAGATAATTAGAAAGTTCTCATTACATCACTCATTTAAAGATGTATTATTTGGAGCCGTTACTTGAATTATATGCAGGAGTTCTAATATATTTATGGCTGATATCTGAATCTTCATAGATTTCAAAAATACTGGGTTTACATGCAGAAAACTTGCTCAGAATACGTCTCTCATATAGTTACATGAAGTGTTAATTTTGGTCATTTAGGAACTACTTGGAAGACAAATCTTGCTCCTGTGTCTTCCCAGTAGGTTGCAAATCCCCAAGATAAGGGGCAGAAGTTTAATAAATGCATCCTCCACTACATTCCTTGAAACACAAGAGGGTTTCCCTATGCCCACATGACTTTGTGGCTGAGGTTAGTAGGTTTTATGAAAAGGTAATTTAACAAATGGTTTCCTCCTGTTGTGGGTTTGAAAAGGAACTACTCCAAATCTGAGGCCAGAACAATGGGTATGGAGGAAATTAGTCATGGAGGGGCCTGAGGAGGAAGAAGCATGTTTTTATCGGCAATGGAAGAACTTCTCAGTACATGGGGGTCTCACTAAAGATGATTTATGCATCAGGGGTAGTGCTGGATTACACCTTTGCATTGTTTCCAATTGAATATTAAAACCCTAGAGGTACAACACTTGCTTTCTTCTTAATTTGACACATTTGGGAAGTATTCTTCCTAACCACATGGATTTGAAATACATTTGTGTGAAGACTTAAGCATTTGATGTTTATTTCAGTCAAAGGCTCGGGAGGCTTCCATCAGATAAGTCCCTGGCGTGGTTGTACAAACTAGGGGGACATGAAGTCATTTATCAGAGAGAGATTCATCTTGAATTTGTGATATATGTTTCTGGCTTAAATAGTGCTTGTGCTTTTACACTATGATTCCTTGTGATTCATAAAACATATTCTGGATAGGACTCAGCAGCTGATGATAAAGGGTATCTGTTTTGTATATAACCCCTATTCATTCTACTGGAAGATTTGGGAGGATCTGTTCTGATAGGAATATTTCTGAGGAAATGGTTGCATTTTTGGATGGGTACAGGTATCTAAATATATGGCATCTAAAATGGAACTAGACAATTTTGTATCTGGGACATCTGTGTGGGGCTGGCAAACATAAGACATACCAGTAGCCCAGTCCTTCCAGCAATGGCCACTGAAGGCCAACAGAAATTCCCCAGGGGCATCTAGAAAAAACTAGATATCTGGGTTTGGATGATTAAAATTTCAATTTTAATATTTTAATACTGTGATTTGGTATTTCAGATAAGCAAACTGAAAATGGCTTTTTATTCAGCTGTCATGAAGAAAAACAGAATCACTTTCCTGAAAAAACTTGTGCATAAGTCAGTGTTCTAAGAGTAAGGCAATGTGGGTGGCTTGCCAATTTATTTTACTGAGCTTATTATTTTGTTGTTTTATAGTATCTGCCTTATAGAATCAGCAAGATAATGGTTATTTTACCAACCTTTCCTCTCCCCAAAAATGTCCCCCTCCAAAATGAAAAAGGAAATCAAGAGGAGAATCCCAGTTCAACTCTTCTTAGGTTAATTTGGTATCAGTCAGTTGTTCAGAGGAGGAAAGCGTGAGTGAGTGCAAAGATTGCTGTTCAGTCAGAGGGGGAAAAAAACTGGAACATGTTCAGCATAGCTTAGAGAACAAGCTTATGTGGCTTATATAGCAACATAGCTGGAACATGCTTATGGCAAGCTGAGGATTTACACCAAAGCTGTAACTGTACATTGTCAAAATACAGGTGTCCTTTAGCTCTATGCTGTTTTCTTTATATCTGAACTGAATTTGAAAATCCAAAGTGCTGTCCAGTGTATGTAACTGAAATATCTAAATATTTATGTTCATAATAAGGCTTCTTCTGTAGTAAGATTTCATCTCCTACATGTTTAATGAAGGACATGATAGAAGAAGCCTAAGGGTGACCATCTCAGGTAACCAATACAGAAACACAGATGCTTTTAGGATATGATGGAATCTCTTAGAATAGCTGCTTTGGGATAGGATGAATCACAGCCCACAAATGCCTATTTCTCTTCAGTGACTATAAAGAGAGAGGGGGAGTAGAGTGACTCAGTGAAATGTGGTTGTTTATATTTGGTCAAATGTATTTCAAGCTAAGTGCATAAGGCTACAATCCTGAGGCAGCTCAGCTCTCCATGGCACCTGGTGTATGTGTCTCAAACATTCAGCTACAAAAGCCTGGTTGGAGTGAATTGCAGTTCTCCTCTGGCTGATGCCTTCATCACCCTTCCCAACTGGAACCACCCTTTAAAGGAGTGGTGCACATGTACTTAGTTTTCATCCCAATGGGGAATTGGTGTAATCCTAAAATAAAGTCGGGATGCAGACTGGATGTGTTCCTGAACCCATGTGTTTGGATCTCACAGTTTAGACATGGCTTAAACTCCTTGTGCAAGCAGCGGAAGGAGAGAGAGCATTTGGAAAGCCTCCAGGAGCCACCTTAATTTTGGTAAGATTGATTCCTAACATGTATCTTGAATATGTGCTTGCTTCTGTGGAGTGTTTCCATTTTGTATTTCTCTCAGCATATATATAATGATAGTAGAATAATATGTTTTCCTTTCTGTGCATGGACAGTCTCCAGTTTTCCTAGGTTAGGGAAATGTTGGAATGTCTGGGAGGTAAGAAGTTAAAACAGTTGAAAAGCCGAACCTAAAGTTCTTGAGATAAGCCTATTTTTAAAACAAAGATTAGATCTGTCCTTTCAGAACCTGTTCCCAGTTAGTAACTTGGAATTTTGATATTACTCTTTAAATTATTAACTTAATGATTTCCATCATCCCTTCAGCCCCAATACAGAGATTGAGGTGTTTTGCAAAAGCTGGCATCAGTGGTATTATGCATGAGTGCCTAGTTTTAAAATCTTGGCAGCTGCTTTGACTTGTCTTTATACTGTCATTCAGACCATAGCTACCAAAGCTGAATTTTGCTCATAGTAACAGTTGTGGGAAGTTACTAAGGGAAGAGTCTATTACTGACACAGGAAATAGTTTTGCAGTTCTTTTTGTCATTGCCAAACTTACCAAAACGTCACTGTTGCCATAAGTCATCTAGACACAGCTCAAAATCATCAATCTGCTGCAACTGAGTGTCACATAAATTGCTTGGTGACTGTGGTGTTAGTGTTAAATATGTTCCACCCTTCTTGTAAAACTCCCTTTAAACTGACAAATTTTGTTGTTTCTGGAATTAGACCTAATTGCTGTGATTCAAGAGTAAGGAAGGAGAAAAAACTGTGTGGGTTCTGCATTTTTCAGTTCTCCTCCTCTTTATTACTTCCAAAATAGTCCACTTTTCTTGAAAAGTTGTAGCAAGACCATTCAGAAAATTGTGTGTAATAGTCACTAACGGAAGCATTTTCCCCTTGATTCATTAATTACAGGAGCATATCAGGCAGAGCAGATGGTATTTTCTGTGTTGGGAATTTACCTTTGTTATTCTTTGTTGAGTTTGACATCTGAATTTCTCAGCTTCTCTAGGATGATGTTGTTTTGCAATTAAATATATAATATAGTTGTATAAATCAGAGTGAAAATTGAAATTCTGGCCTTTTTCTTTGTAACTGATGTGAAAAATGAATGGGTGCATGGGCACATCTCCACTTGAGAACTACTCACTCCTCAATGAACAGAGCAATTATTTTTTAAAAGTTCTTTTTTGCAGTCCACGAAGTCATGTCTTACTGTGGTACTACTCAGGTGCCATTTTTGAGAGAGAGCATATATTTTCTCTTGAACTTTGTGATGGGTCTTAGCTGAAGGGTTCACAAATGGGATGTGATGTATTTTCAACATGCCCAGTTGAGTTGAGGGTCTTCTGATCCTTTGTCATGGGAGAATGTATAATGTAACAGCCCACACGAGGATCTGGTGTGGCTGCTGGTTTTGTGTTGGTGATTCAGCAGTCCCAGGAATGCTGTCTGGAAGCACCCCAGCCCCATTTGACTGCAGTTAAAGCTCTGCAGTGGCTGAAGACCAGCGCGTGCACTGTGAAGCAGTGGCACTTGAAATTGGGTTCTGCAGGCAGTGCTGAGCCCGTACCTTTTCAGGGGTTGTGTTAGTGACTTGCCTTGGGTTTTTGGCAGGGAAGGGTTGAGGGAACTTGGAAATTTCCTCCCTCTTTTGGAGCGAACTAATGGGCCACAGAGGCTCTTGGTGGGTGCTGTTGTATGAATGTGCCTGTGGTCTGTGGAAAGGGCGGCTGGCTCCTGCTGACTGGTGCTGCCTGTGCTGCTTACTCTCCCTTGTCTGGCAGGGGCACCATCTTCCTCTGTGCTGTAACCTGCTCGACTAGTCCAGCCAGACTCTGGCTCTTGCATCTCTTCCTCGCTTTCCCTCTCGTCACTCTCTCCTTCTTCTGCCCAGCCTCATGGTGTGTTTTGGCCCACCTGACCTTTCTGACACCCCCTCTGCGATGTGCTCTGAAGGGCTTGTCTCACGCACGTCCGTGGGCCACCAGCCGAAGGGTCATGAGAGCAACAGGCGAGGTTGTCTTCCTGCTGTCAGCTCCAATGTCTGGTGTCTGGCAGATGGGAGCAGCAGTTACAGGGGAAATCCGGCTAATCTCCTGTAACTTGAGCCCATTACATGCTCAGTCGCACTGTGGGGCTGGTGCCGTTCCAGCCACATATGGACGGATGGCTGAAGGAATCGGACGCTTACTGCAGAACGCTTTCTGAGATTTGCGCTGCAGGGATCAGAAACGAAAATTAACAAGATGCTGTGAGTCAGCTGAATATTAGCAGGTTTTAAAGCTTTGTCAAATAGGAAAATATTTTCATATGCATAGCAAAACATATAAAAAACCTCTATATTAAAAAACCATCCTCAAAAACAACATGAAAAAAGCAAGGGATCAGCACTTTGCCAAATTTCAAGGCTGCCCCAGCATGGGCAGAGGAGCCAGTTCCCCAGTGAGTTACAAGGATGGCAGAGCAACATGTTTTTGTCTAGGCTATCTCAGAAATAGGCAAGCTGTGTTTTGGCAGTAAAGTCAATAAATCCTGCAGCAGATGTCCAGCATGGAAAATTTTTAACAAGGGCAACTGAAGTTTGGCAGAGTCAAAAGAATGTGGAAAATCCTGATGAGATGCACCAAGCCATCTTAATGATGGGTGGAGTTACCACCCTTGTCCCCAGGGTCTCTCGAAACCCACCAGAATCAACTATTTTTTTTTTTTTTCAGGAGGGTTGTTTTGGTTTTGTTTTTTTTAATATAGGGCAGAATTGAGAAGAATGGAGGGGGTGATTGAACAGAAAGTATGGGCTGGCTGGCAGGAGCCTTTTTGGCAGGAACACATTTCAGCCATGCCTGGAAGGGGAGGGTTTTCACAAATTGTGTGGGAGATGGTGGAGCCCAAAGGAGAGTTGCTGCTTGCTGGATAGAGGAATAATGGATTTTTGGGAAGCTGTGTTTATAATATGCAAAATAGTCGACAGGAAACAATGGGGCCTTGGGACAGAGCTGCCAGTGAATGAGAGCTTTGTTTTCCTCTTGTCTATTCATATTTCTAAACTTCTAGTGGCATTTTAAACACATTTTACACATTTTTTGTGTAATGGCTTGAATTGCCTAAACTGCCGCCTAAAGTACTGTTGCACTGCAATCTTTATCCCTTTTTGGATAAAGATTGACTTTCAGCTTAAGCTCCTTTTTGTATTTTTCTTAATTACAGCTCTTGTTTAATAATCCTTGGCTGCTTTGTTCTCATGTTTAAAAACTTCAGAAAAAACTATAAGAAAACTGGTTGACAACACACCTTGTGTACCAAGTGTGTTGAGCTGCCCACAGCTTGACTTGAAAATGGCAACTGGTATTGTAGTCCTTATGTCAGAACCTTGACACAAATGAACATCAGTTGCAAGCTAATTGCATGGACTTCAGTTTAGATGCTGCTGATTGGATTTGTCTGCCATGGATATGAATTAAAACACCATCATATAGATTGTGTTTTCATTGAGAAGCATCCCATACCTGCAGTTCCTAACAACTGGTCTGAAATAATCGAAAAAATGTTATGGTTGTATTGCTGTTAAATGCAGACACTGCACATAAGATTATGCAGTATTAAAATGAGAATATTACTGCCTGAATTGCAGTGTGTTTTGCCTGCAAGTTAAAATAAAAGACAGATGGTTTGATTCACTATGGTGCATGTCTCACCTTTACAAACAAAACAGCACCACTGCAGTTTTGCAGTTTCAGAAATGTTGTTTGTGCACACGTTTATGATTAGCAAAAGCTTTGAAAATGCTTGTGCAAGAAATGGTGAAGCTGCTGTTGCAGTGGAGGGAAAGGGAGTTGTTTGCTTTTGCTGCGTGTGTTATTCCATGGAGCTGTGCTTTGCCTCACCAGTAAAACTCCTTCCCTGTGCGAGGGAAATTCCTGGTTCATTGGTATGGATGCATTGTTTTTACACACTGGAAGTGCTGTGTTGCTGTGTCAATCATCCCGTTAGGATCAGTTTAAGAGCAGTAGGGCTGACGAAGCTGGGTGTGATTGGCTGCCATATGCTGGGAGGGCTCTGTGAGAAGGAAGGGCTGCAGTCTTTCAGCAACAGAGTTTAGCCTGTGTCTTTGCTTCATCATCTGAGGAAAAATCCCCAGATAAGTCACAAGGCTTTCTGAGAAAAAAAACCCAAAACATTACAGGCTGCTCATCGTTTCGTGTGAGAATTAGTTACCATGATGCGATGGGAAAGATATGGCTGTTTGTTTATATCAGATGTTCCTGTTCACGTTGGGAATGTGTCGAATAGACAGGGCTAAACAAGGTAGGAGGATTGTTGTCTTTTATCAAATGTTTCAAGAGTTTGCTGCAGTATACTGCATACTGTATGTGTTGCTTGGGGGAGTCAAGGAAACATTGTTTCTCCCGTGAATGGATTCTATTTGGGTGAAATAGGTGGATTTTATGGTAACTTGTTTTCAAAGGGTATTAATTTCCAGTGTAAATAGCTCTCTTCAGAAATAGAACATGAGTATATGCATATTAAAACAAGTAAAAAAATAAATAGGTCAGTGTGTTTCAGAAGTGCTGCTAGCCTAATTGGATTTTTAGCTGGATTGTTGTCTGGAAGTGCAGCCTAGATTTAAGAAGGAGAAGGAGTCAGCCTGGAAATCTGAAGTTTATAGCAGCTATGTTTGAAGATTTAGGTGAATTAGACTGGCTGATCTAAATAATTCCCTATCAGAAGCTTTAACTAAAGCCAAGACTGCCTGTTTTAGATTTGTAGGGCTATACAATGAGATTACAGTA
Organism: Brachypodius melanocephalos; assembly: GCA_013398615.1. Taxonomy (NCBI): domain Eukaryota; kingdom Metazoa; phylum Chordata; class Aves; order Passeriformes; family Pycnonotidae; genus Brachypodius; species Brachypodius melanocephalos. Next base: position 44,394,258 of record VZSR01003803.1, read on the forward strand.
TTTTACCCTGTTATAAAAGTATGGATGTTTTTGACTGCGCTGTGATTCCTTGTGCTCTTCAATGAAAGCTGGGGGAATTTTTCATATCATAGTTTAGCTTATTGTAGTTTATTGTAGAAAACTGCCCTTTCCGGGTCTTTGTCTAGGCAGCAAAACAGAACCTGTACATGAAAACAAGGAAAACAAGGTTAATAATACGTGCTGCAATTATCTGATCTTTATACATTTTTAATGACAGAACACACAGCTAGCAGAATAATTTAATGAGCAGGCTGGCTTTTAGAGCAATGATTTCACTGTGCTAAGGCACATCAACTTTCTTGCAGGGGCGGAGCCTCAGGAAGGAATGGAGAAGATTTATTAAATGCTCTATAGAGAAGGAAGAGATATTTAGGCAGAAGTCTGTAAAATTCTGGAAGAATAGACTAGTTTTTAGTTGTTATAATTTATTAGATAGGAAGCCAACTTCACCATCATGTTGCAAGAGGGCTGTGAGAACATTTCCTCATCCTGTGATATGCTGAAGCCTCTTCAACTTTCTCAGACTGCCATATGCGTTGATGGTGCTCAGTACCTTTCAGGATGTCACCCAGTTAGTGACCTGAATTAACATGCTGACTTCAGTTGTGTTATAGCAGCATCATTTATATGTGCAATATATAATATATTTGGGTTTTAAATTTTTTTTCTCCCTAAGATTAACAGCTGGTGAGACAACAAGAAAATATTGTCTTATTTATCCAGCAATGTACATTGCATATAGATACTTAAATTCAGATAGGATATTGATAGAAAAAAATAAGTGTATGTACTGAGGAAGACTAAAGATAATTTCTTAAAGAGAAATCAGGCAAAAGAACTTTTGCTGCATAAAAACTCAATTTCAATTGGTGTAATTTTGGGGGGAAAGTCTTAACATTTCCTTTATCCTAGGAATGAGTTACACTAGTTTTAACAGTATTGCAGCAAGTAGGCCCTTCTAGACCAACTGGCTGTTGCCCCTCCCATTTTTCAAGGAGAAGTACAGGACATGTACTCAGAACTCCTGATGTCACCTCCCAGCTCCTCACAGCTGCTCAGAGAAGGGTGATAGGACTTCCACGCTCCCTGGCCAAGTCCTTGCTGGAGACCTGTGGCTGGGTTGTTGACACATACTCAGTTTATGAACTGGTTATATTTGAATGCTACAGGCTTCTAAGTAAAAACAACCTTGTGTTTTTCGAGAATTTCAAGCTCTGCTAACAAATGAAACACATTCTGCTAGGATGTAGAGCATTATTATTACAAATCCATAGGGTATGGATATGTATGTTTAACTGTCTATCACTGTTGATGCTTAAATGTGTTGTTCACATGCAGACTCTGTTAAGCATGTGAGGCAAAGACTGTTAAGTAGAAGCAAGTAAAGTAATCTTTTTCAAGCTATAGAATATGAGACAAATACTTAGTTCTTGCGAGTAAGGCTATTTTCATGCACAGCTTTCACAGAAAACTTTTCAGTCTCCTGGTTTGAGGCAGTCTCTTACTTCCACATAATTTCAGTGTCTGGTTTCCATATCTTGAAGATCACAATGTATAGAGTTATCCATGTTTTGCCTGACTACCAAAGTGAAAATTTGCATTCATCACTTAGTCAAGTAGTTTGTATCAACCTACTGACAGATGATCAAATGACAAAAGGATTAAAATATATATTTCCTGGTCTAGGTGCATATATGCTACTTCTTTATATGGTTAGGTAAATGAACTTTAGTCTTGGAGAGCAGAGGTGGCACTAAATATTCTGTATTTATATTTATTATGTAAATAGTTTGTATTAAAAGTATTTTGGACCAGATTCTGGTACCTCTTTTAATTTAGCAGTATCTTTTCTGCTTAAATGTTTTGTGTGTTTCATCAGAGCTGTTAGTGTGGTAACCTGACGGTGTGCAGTCTGTCTGTTTTCAAGGAATAATTACTTTGTTTAGAATTACTCTATTTTCCTAAGATATAATTTTCTAATGAGTTAGAGGTCTGAAGTATAGTGCTTGACAACAGAACATTTATAAGGCCAAATCAACCTCTTATTTTGTAAGTGTACATTTTACAGAAATGTAAGATAATTATGTGATACCATTTTAATTTTTTTTTCCTGAGCAAGAAAAATGGCTCTTAATGTTGCGTGGGATTTCCAGCACTCAGGTATCACCTCTGCTGTGAATGAATCTTCTTTGTTGCTCAGAAATATGTCAGAAATAATCTATACTGTGTTTATTTGTAAAAGCTCTGTTAAATGTTCAGGTTTTATAATACTGAGAGATGAGAAAAAGTGTTTAATTGAAATTACCTATTGATTATTTTGCATACAGTTTTAACACATTGCTAATATTCAAATTTTGCATGACAGCTATTAGTGATACTATGCTTCCTAACATTACTAGAAATTTCTGTCTTTGAGGATTGATTTTTCTCTTCCAGAGAAGAAACACTTTTTTTGAAGTCAAATAATTTTTTCCTTTTATTCATAAATATGACTGTTGCAAAGTTTTAGCAAAAGAGAACTAAATTACTTGGTTTAAATTTTGTTAGTATGTATTTTATTTTTAAAATCTTTGATTGTGAAGCTAATTTGATATGTTTAATACAATGTATTATGGTTAACTAATGTGCACAAGTACTATGTAACTGGTCTGTAAACAGGCTGAAATTATAGCCTGAGGAAAATAAAACTCATTTCAAGAGAGTCTCAGTGCTGAAAACTAGTTCAAATAATAGCAGTATTAACTGTTTGACTAATTAAACTAATCTCCTTATACATTATTAGCAAATGCAGTGACAGTTGTTGGTTATTGATATACAGAGTCTTCTTTTTAAAAAGTCTTCTTTTAAGCCAAACTTTTTAGCTCTCTTTGGAGTAGAGGGCGCATGAGGAGAAAGAAGTTATGCAGCCCCTTTCTAGAATCTGCCAACTTCTTAATCGCCACAATTTTTTTATTATTCTTTTGTAACCAGGCCATTAAAACACCCAGCTCTCTCTCTCTGATAATGCTGGTGATGTCAAGTTCTTAGTTCAGTATTTCAGGCATGCTAAAAAAGGAAAAGTCTGGGTCTGTGAAGATTGAAGAGCATACCTAACAGGGGATTATATGCAAAATCCTTATAACTAACACAAAGAAATAATAATTATGTAGGGAACTCTTTGTGCTACTGATGATTACTAAAGCTGTTGAGAACTGCCAGTGTGCAGTTTGCTGCTTCTGCAGAAGACTTGTAGGATTCCTGGAGTTGTAAGTCTGGCAAAGGACCTGGTGGGCTTGTGATACCTGAAACTTTGCCAGTTAGAAGAGCTCAGCTGTAAACAAATTGATAAACACAGAGCTTCACACTCTTTTTATTATTTATTTTCTTCTTTTTCCTTTTTTGCCTCCCTCTTTTTTCACACCTGGATATATGTCCACAAATACATACCTACGTACGTAATATACACACGCTCATAAAAATATAATTTTTCATCTTTGTGATTTTCGTACTACAAAAACAATAGCTAATAAAGATAGTGGGAGGGATTAAATTGTTGCATAAAGAAGTGGATCAAGAAATAGGAACAGATGGTTCATATCAGAGTCTATTAATTTTTTCTGGTTTAGATCAATGATTTTTTTTCATCAGTTTCTGAGTGAAAAATAAACATTTTGGGAAGCATTTTGTGAAGATCTGGGTGTCGTGCATTGCTGAACTCATAAATGGAGACAAGGTCAGTCTGGAGGTTCATGAGCTGTAAAATCTTCTCTCCTGCAGGGAATACAGCACCTCTGACCGGAGGCAGAATTGGAGAGTATGAGTAAGGAAAAATGCAGAAATGATTTCCCATGGTAGTTTAATAGAAGGAGAAAGCTAGGATTTGGTTAGAAATGC
>VZSR01003803.1:44401874-44456241 GCA_013398615.1 Brachypodius melanocephalos
CTTTCAGATGATGGGCAGAAGGATAAATGTAGAGGAGAACCATTCAAGTAGATTTTCAGGATTTCTAGAACCTGTGCATTGTTATAAAGTGGTTATCTCTGTGAAAGCCAAATAGTGGTAGTGCAAACTTTGCAGCCATAAAGATGCAGAGGATTACTAGAGGGCATAACTTTGACCAGGAGTGCGGTTGTTAATATTTTTTTTTTTTTTTTTTTTTTATTTTTTTTTTTTTTTTTTTTTTTTTTTTTGGTTTGGGTTTTGTTTTCTGGTCTGGTTTGGTTTTATGTCTCTCCTGTTTTATCCTGGAAGCATTGTATGAAATGGAAGGAATTCCTACCAGATGTCAGAGACCAAAGCATGTACAGGCTGAAGGTTAGAAGTTATATAAGCTCTTATTTGGAATTCAAGCAAATACTGCACTAAAATGAGGCACATTCAAAACACACGTTTAATTAATTTTTGAAAACTTGTATTTGGAATAGAAATATATGTAAGCATAACAGCAACAGTCCCCTGCTTATGTTTATGTAGGGTTTTTTTTATCTGTGAGTGGTGTTGATGATGTTACTTGACCAAAACAAATTTATTTTTTTCCTTTTTTGCTATTTATTCACTTTGTAACACAGAAATTTTGACATTGTCTTTCAAAAGTAGTGTTGTATATCGAGTTGATATTTGTACATGGTTAAAGTTATGGTTTAACACAGAAGTTATGCGAGGTGATACATATTGTAAAGTGCAAAACAATGTATGTCTTTAAATATCCTGCTTACTTGCTCTGCCATTCCCAGCAGGACAGAGACATCTCTGCAGTTATATAGGTAAGCAGAGATAGTAGAACAGGGTCTGGAAGAAGGCTCTGTCAAACCATTTATAGGAAATGTGCTCAGTTTTCACTGCAAAACATTGTAATTCATTGTGTCAAAGTACGAAAGCACGTGATTTTTCAACATTTTAAATACCTTTTTTTTTTCCCTACTGCTCTCTTCACAATAAATAGCTGAGTTAAAATAGAGGCTGTAATTTGAATATTGAGAAAATGTTTGATTTAAGGTGGGGACATGCCTGGCTGTGAGACACAGACTAACACTGCCTAACCTGTCAGTATAGCTGCCTAAATCCATTCTCTTTTCGTGCTTTAAGCTAAGAGAAATTAAAACAAAGACTTTATATATTGAAGTTGCTTTTCAAAGATACTGGCCGGAGTTTTTTGTGATTTGGGGTTTTTTTCCCTTGCAGAAACCTGAATGTAGTTTATGTCCTCTTACTGTTATGGACAAATGAACTATACACATGGTGGAAAGATCAACTCATCCAATATCCTTACTGTAGGCCAATAAACTTTCTGAGTTTATTTCCGTGTAGCCTTTCTGTGTTTAAGTAGTTTATCTCCTTTTAGTTGTTAATTTTTAAAAACATAAAGAAGGTTACTCTCTAAAATGAAACTGAGTTGAAAAGTAACTTTCTTCAAGTGGCAATGGGTGGTGAGCTTTTTGGACTGAGGGAGACATGTTACACAAATCAAAACAACAGATCGATATGACCCATTTTTGTTGGGTCAGTGCTTCTTAATTGGTGCTCAAGCAAAAAGGAAGGTCAGTAGCAGCACTGCACACCAAACCCTAAATTCGTCATCCTGGAGCTCAGGAAAAAAGATGTTTACTTGGTAGACAATGTCTGCAGATGGTTATTGTGCACTTCTTCCAGTTATAACTCTGTTATTTGCCTCAGGATTAAATAGAAGTATTAAAGACTTCCAGGAAAACAGACATTAACCAGAAGTTGCAAGTCATGTGAGAAAAACTCTCCTCTTCTTCTCTGCCACCAGTTGCCAAAACAGTTTTAGGGGGAAGGCATTCTCTTTCTGAACTTGTGATATCTATTTTACAACTGAATAGCGGTTCACTAAATGCAAATTTATTTTATGCCAGAAAGAATGAGTTTGCATTATGTATTGTCAAATACAACACAGGTATCCTTTGGAATTTTAAGTGTTGGTTTTGCTTAGGGGTTTTTTGTTGTTTTGTTTTTTTTTTTTCTTGTGGACAAATGCATGAATTTTGAAAATAAAGTTTCTTACTGTCTTCTTCACATGGAGTATTATTAAATATTTCTTTATTCACCTTGGAGGACTAGAGATAATCAGGCAGGAAGCCATCTCTGTTTACAACACATAAAAGCAACTTACCTTCAGAAGAGACTAGCAAAGACCAACCTGTTAAATACTGCCTTTTTTTCTTCAAGGCTATGCTAAAACCCCCATATCTGTTTTTTTTCTTAACTGGGAAGGGTCTTTGAAAAAATGGCTTTTAGTGGGAGATTTCAGTTGCTGTTTGAATATTAGTATAAAAACACTATTTTAAAAACATAAAAATAAATAATCTTTGAACGTACTGGTTAACTATCTGCTATTCTAGAGGTGACTTTAAAGTTAGATTGCTGTTCTATCTTTTTAAGTGCTGTAAGATATGAAGTATTCTGGCATAGGCACCTAATCAGACTTTGCAGTATGTCCTAGGAGATATTTAAGCAGTAAAGCACTTGCATATGTTCTGCATCATGAGGATTTCTTTAGTTTTGGAAGTAAATAAAACTGGTGTTGTGTGTTACATACACACTACTAATGGAGCAAAAGGAGAATCGAGTCCTTGTGATAAAATGGACTCTGATGAAGGCTTGCTTGGGCAACCCTCTGAGTAACTTAAGACACTACTGAGGTTTTTCTTTTCCCTGCCAAAAACACTTTGCCATTGTGATAAGTTGCTTCTTCCAAAATATGTTTGAGATTTCTTGTGAAATGCTTTGGGTCTGGTAGAATGCAAGAGTGCCTTGTTTAGGCTCCTTCTGGCAGGCTCTCAGGTTTTCTTCCTTCTCCATTGGGTTGCTAAAAAAGATCCCTGCTTCTGGGAGTGCTTGTAGGTGATGCAGCTTGGGGTGCAGAGGAAGGGGTCTTGGTGTTTCTTCCTATTGTGGTAAAAATGGTTTTAAAAGTCTTTTTTTCCAAGCTCCGCTTTTGCTGGAGCTTTTAGTTTAACACATTCAGAAGTACTGGTAAAACAACACAGAGAATTCTTGAAGGCTTTTGTAATCAATCATCTTACTCTCCAGCTCCAAATGTGATTTTCAAATTTTTGTGGATCTCCAAAGAAGTCCTGAAGTGTTTCCTTCCATATCCATGCTCCTCTCTTGAGAGTCTGTGCTTTTGTCAACAATTGTGAGAGCCAGGCAGGCTCCCTCTTGGTATCCTACTTTTCATGCACATTATAAAGGACATTTCTGACAGTGCAGCGTTTGAAAAAGGGATTGAGAAAATCCATGGAAGAAAAATTCAGTGAGACCTATTAAATACAAAGACATCAGTTACAGGTTGTTGGGAGAAAATTCATGGAAATTGTCACGCTCTGTCTGCCCTGGTTCTGCACTCTTCTGAAGACATCTAGTATAAGCCATAGTCACAGGCTACATTTTGGGCAAGATGGACTATGACTCATCTGCTAAGGTCATCCTTGTGTGTGTTGTTATCCTGTACTCAGGTAAAAGGTGGAGAAAATGGCACAGGAATGCAGGTATTTTATCTCAGAACAGTGATGCTGCTTGAATTTAGCGTAGGAAATCTGTTCAGCAGAATGAGTTTAGCACTTAAGAGGCAGTCGGAGTTAGGTAGTGCTCTTGCTGCCCTCGCCTCAGGAGCTCGGTTTGGATGTGCCATGCAGCTTCCCAGAGCTGGGTAATTTGCTGGAGTATATTATTAATAATGCTGTTGGCAGTCTTAAAACGTGCAGCTTGTGAATTCAACATGTCATTAATTTACGTACAGTCCTTGGTTTATTCAGACTTATCCTTCTCTTTCAGTGCAAAGGGGTGCTGTTTGTCACATAAACAAATACCTCGGCAAGATTTCTGCCTTCTTTGCTTAGGGCAAAACTGAACTGGAGAAAATAGAAAATTGACAACAGCCTGAGCTCTTTCAGATTGTGCTCCTGTGTAACAGCATGTTATCGGTCCTTTGGCAGGTGAGAACAGTCATTTGATCACACGTTCCCTCCATGCCAGTCTATAAAAAATTTCACAGTACATAAGCACACTTTTCTATAAATATTTTACAGTCCTAAAAAACCATAAAAACAATGCATGTCTGCAGCTGGGTGTGAGTGGAAGCTCCTAATGCACTGGGGTACCCTTTCCTGGGGAATTGGGTTTGATTAATAGCTATTACGTGCTGCACTCTGCCAAAAGCAAAACATTTGTGTCCACAAGAGGCCAAGTGGTAACGTCATTGCTGCCGGGGATGATTAACTCTGCTTGCCGAGGCACAGAAACAGAAATTGCTTTTGCCCTCTTGTCAAGGTGGGAACAGAATTTTGTGTATAAAATTCATACACCTAGAGGATAAAATCAGGTTAATTTGGACTTAGAAAGTGTTTAAGTTAAAAACTGTGGGAAGGTACAAACCAAGAGCGGAGGAGTAGAATAAAAATGAAAGTAGTTTGCTAGAAGAATAAAACTCTTTTCTGCAATTGCATTTTAACTGAAGCATAATAAGCATTAGTTTTTCCAGCATGACTTCGAAGCATTTTGGTATTAGAAAATACTCTTGTGGGCTATAGTCATCCACTGACCTAGAGTTCAGCAGAAATATTTCATGGTCCATTAGCAAAGTAGTACAGTGGGTTGCTGAAAAGGTCCCAGGCTGTGTCGGTTGTTTCACAGTCAGTGGTACACCTTCCTCCTCACCTGCTTCCCGAGGGACAAAGGACATTAGTGTTATTATATTGTAAAGCCAGCTTCAAAGGGAAGCGGCAGGTTTTAACAAGAAGCTCATTGCCATACTGTAAATAGTGGGGGACGTACTAAAAAGCCTGAACCTGGCACATTAGTGATCGTGACAAGGAAAATACGGCTCATTTAGCAAAACTGATTTGAAGGTCATGCTCAGTTTAAATAAAGCAGACTGGTGTTTTCTAGTCTGTCCCCGGACTTCAGTCAGCTTAACTAAAATAGTTAGGATAGTCTCTGTGTAAAGTGTGCATATGAATTACAGTTCACAAATGTTCATCGCTGGTTGTATAACTGGCAGAGAGATGTTGCAATAGTTGATCTCCAAGTCAAGCAAATAAAATAAATAATGGTTTTTTTGTAAGTCCTGACACTTCTGACTTCAGATGGTTCATGTTGAATTAATACAAGACCCAAGGTTAGAACTTTAGTATTTTTGGCTACCAGCCACCTGATCAAACAAGTGGACTACTTCCCTGGTATGGCAGTTCTGGCTTCTTACTCATTTCAACAATACTGGTTTCCTCAATTCCACATGGGAGCTGCTTAACATCTTAAAGTGAAAAAAAGTGATTAAAGAAATGTTCGTAAGTTTTGTAAGTTTGAAATTCATAGAAGAAAATGCATTCATAATGCTCTACTGGAATTGAATGGCTCTTCTTAAAAATGTTATGGTGGCAGAAGGATTTCCCTTTCATATTTTCCGTCAAAGAATGCATGATGTTCATGGAAACCTGTCCTATTTTCTCTTGGTTCTTGAAGTTCGGGATTATTATTTTTGTGACTTCACAATAGTTTGGAGGAGAGCCAAAAGATTGATTCTGGTTTTAATGCTGTCTTTTTACATAACTCTGCAGACACTACTAAACTATTGTGCATTGTCCAGTCTTACTAGATGTCTACTATAAGGGTACATGTAAAAAAGATGACTATTGGAAATTGGTTTAAAGAGAAGAACACAGAGCCTGCCACAGTATTCACTGATGAGTGATACCTCTGTACTGTTGGATCACTTCTGGTTGTGTTTCCCTGGTTTGGAAAGCTGATGGGATGAGAAAAGCCTGTCGACCACAGGAGGAACTCCTGCTTGTTTTTGCTTTAAGGTAGTTTATTGAAATGTGATTAACAAGCATGCTGACTGTCACACTATTTGTCTGTGAATAAAAATAAATAAATTAAATATAAATAAATAATAATTTTTAAAATAAAAATAAATTACTTAATTTTTTAATTTAATTCATGTTGGCATCTTTTGATGTGGGATCCTCTTTGTATTGGCTAGTGGGGGATCTTACACAATGAGGCTTAAATGGGCATGTGGTGCCTGAGAGCCAGCCTTGCTTTCCAGGGACAGGGAGCGTGTCCTGTGGCGTACAGCACTGCAGCTAAAGGAGCTTGTGAAGAGGAGCCAGACCTGCTGAGCTGGGGTGCCATGTCCTGCCTGCTCTGCTCTGTGAGTAGGTGGCCATGTCTCTGTTGAGTTGGCCAGCACCTGTGAGGCAGGGGGCATTGTGCTGCTGGGTTATTCTGTACCTGATGAGGCAGATCAGAACGGATCCAGCTGTAGCCTGGGATTAAGCTGCAGTCCTGCGTTCCTCAGCAGGGAGTTTGGGGGAGCTCAAGAGAGAACTTCACAGGGGAGTCAAGGAAATGGCAAGTAGCTGGAATTTAAAGCAACAGTAGAGTGAGCTTGTAGGGTTGTGGCTGTCCTTTAGTGGGCAGCTTATCTTCTATTTGGTGGCATTGAATGTTATTTAAAGCAAAAACAATGGAGAAAAAAAAAAGGACATTTAAGAGTATAACAATGAGATTTAGTTGAAAAACAGAAGTAAAGTTCCACCATATTTTGGACTAATGCACCTGCCGGTGTCTCCTAAACATATGTCTGTGTCCTGAGTGATTTGAAAGTGGAGTCCACTATGCAGCTGCAAACAAGAGGTATGACTTAGTGGAATTTGAATGCCTTTTCCTGGAATAAGGGTGAGGGTTCAGTAGTTGTCAAGTCTTTGAATATCTGTATTTCCATTGTGAATGTTCAGGATATGTAACTTGATCTGGCTACAGAAGCATTCCTATGTGTTAAACTTATGCAGGGAATCTTTCCACTGGGTTTTGTCTGTAAACACAGTGAAATGCAAAGCAAGTTTCCTTTGCAAATAGGTCAACTGCTGAAGAAGCAGCAGCTTTTTGAAGGAACACTGTTCTTGTCAGTAGTCTGAAGATGCATCTGTGGACTGGTGCACATTGGGTTTCACTTTGGGGCACACTGTGTTTTCAGATGTCCTGAGGCATCTGGAGATGGTTGTGTTTCATCCCACATCATCTGACCCAGGTAAAATCACTGATTCAAAACTAATAAGTCCAGGCTGAAAGAAGTGGGTAAACGATCTATTTCTTAGAGGTCGGTTTATTTCCTGAACAAAAGGGAACATCATGAGGATCTGAGTTAAAGTAGTATGTAGTCAAGACATTGCTGGCTTGTGAACTTGTGCTGTGGAGTGTGAAGCTGGTAACACTTATGGTTAAGGCTCTCTGAGGGCAGAGAGCCTGTTTTCTGCTGCTTTCAGCTTCCAGCCAGACCTTAAAATTTTGACATGAAATTGTTTGGGCCTGGTGTCTCCTGCAGGGTCATTGTTATTGTTGCTTTGTTAAAAAGTTTCTGAAATTTAAGACTATGAACATGATTTTCTGGGAGAAAGCAACATGAGTTTTTGTTTATGTGTAAATGGATAAAAGTTGTAGCAGCAGCCTGCTTTGGGCCAAGGGCTAAGAGTTGTACAGTATCGTTTCCCTGGGGTTAGAAAGTTGACCTTGGTCTTCCAGAAAAAGATCTCACATTTGGCTAAGAAAACAGTTTGTCTCTGAAGAGTGGCAGTATATGCATGCTGAGTTTGAAAACTAAATCCTCAATACACTGTCCTAGGATTGGAGTATCCAGCAGGTCAGTTTTGGTGGCTGTAGATAGGTCCTGAAGATGAGTTTTTTCCCGCCTGAGTTCATGTGTTTAAATGAATTTGGGCAGCAGTCTGCAAGTCAACATATTTCTCCCTGCTAGTGACCTAGAGAAGTCTCACCTCACTTTCACAGCATAGTGAGTCTTTGGAATTTGGGGGGTGTTTTGGTTTTGGTTTTTTGTTTCCTTGTTTTTATAAGAGAGCATTGTTTACAAATTACCAAACTTGTAAGGCTAAGTATATTTCGTCCATCTCTTCTGTCTGGGAAAGAATAGTTTATATACTTCAAACTGTATAGTCTCCTTTAAGTACAACTGAAGGTTCTCCAACTTTTTAATTCTTGAGTTTCTGGTAAGTTTATAGGAGAAATATATAGATCATGTTGATAAATTTTGACAGTAGTAGCAACAAATTGACCCCTAGTGTTGACATCTCTTACTGAAGATTTTAATGTGGTGAATGTTTAAACCTCAAAAAGTGTAAAACTGTTTTAACACCTTTTGAGTGGACTTAGTGGTTCCTCTAGAGATCTGTGGTGAGGCCATGTAGAAGACTGTGCTCCTTTATTGGAAGTCATCGCCTGCAGAGATGACCTTTGAAGATGAGGTCTTTGCTCTTTACTACATGTTGTCTACTGAAGCATGAACACATCATGTCCAGGAAGTCTCAGCTTCACCATTAGACAGATAGTGCATAATCCATTGCCTCATAATCTGGCTGATAAGTAAAACTACTGTACCAAAGCACCTCATATTTTGTAGATAGCAAGAGCTCCTATTTTCCAGCTGAAAGATCCAACTGGTTTGTGATAGGGCAGGGCTTTGTATTCACTTGCAATTCCCAAAGATGAGGCTGTCTGCCCCATATTTCTCTGAAAAATTTTTCTGTGGACTTCTAGCGTCTGTGTGCTTTGTCTTGTTTAATAATTAAGAGGATTTTTTTTCTTAACCGTAACAAAGGCCTTCTACTCCTATGCCTTTTTAGCTTTCTGCAAAAGGGAAGAGATGCTTATCCTAAAAGGGATCCAAAGCTAAACAGCTTTTACAAATACATGTCCATGAATTTAATTTCACTTAACCTACGAAAACCTGCATTTGTAAGTGCGCATTCTTGATCAAGTCTGTTGATTCAAATGCATGAGAGACTGAAAATAAACAGTAATAGTTGTAAAAAGACAAAAAGAATTGGTTCTTGAGTACTTCCTTCATCTTCAGTAGGAGTATTTTGCAGCTCAGTTGTTTGTAAGTTTTGATAGTTTGTTTAGCTGTAGTGGGGAGTGTTGTCTTGAGTTGGGATCATTAATGATAATAACAACAAAACAACTCTACAAAACCATCAAGCAAGCAAAACCTTCTGCCAAGATAAGGGACACTTTGTGCTGAGGGCTTTGTGCTGGTGAGGTACCATTGGTTTTGGCAGGACTGCTACCTTCGGCTGATATGTTGGGACACGATTAGAAATAGTTGGAAGAAAAGAAGTGCTTGCATTTGCTGGAGCCACTGGTTTTCTCCAGATGGCTGGGTTTTAAAACACGCAAGGTCAGGGTAAGCTATGATGTTAATAATGGTGTGTGACCTGGCAGGCATTTTATTCAGGGTGATTGTTGTTGTTGTTATATTTTCTTATGTAAATTCCATTCTTTTCCCTTATTTACTTCCCTGTTTACACAAACTGCTGTATTTTTCTCTGTAATCACAGTCTCTTCTCCTTTCCTTCTAAAATTTCTCCTTGTGCCTCTCTCTTCCAGTGTTCACAACCTTTCTCTATCTTTCTTCTATTTCCTATGAAGTCTGTCCCTTCCTTTCTGTTTCACAGCCAGCCATTTAATTTCCTACCTTCCTGTCCCATTTTTCCTTCTCTTGAGCGCTTTCCTAGTATGTTGAAGTTGACTTTTTTTGGCTTCTCCCTATTCCCTGCTTTGTCTTTTCTCTTCTTTCTTCTCGTTTTGTGTCCCTCATGTTCAGGTTTTCAAGGTGGCATCTCTTCCTTCATCCTGCTGGTGCAGGTGATGGGCAGAGGAGGTATGACAGCTTCCTAGCCTGTGGTTGTGAACATGTAGGTTGTGTAAGTGGTAGGGATGAAGCACTCCAAATTATTCTGTCCTCACCATGTTTGTACTTGCCTCCTGCTGAAGGCATGGCCTCCTTCAGAAAGGACTCAGTTCTGTCTCCTGAGTTTGCAACAGTAGAAACTCCTGAGGCACTTGAGATGCCTGATGCCACACTGATGACTCTTGAGAAATCAGGTGGTGGTGTTATGTTTGACAAGATGTGGATTTCTGAGACAAGCTTTTAATGCTTCCCTTTCTTTAAATAATCTAAATGTAGCATGAGAGTAAGAAATAGGATGATAGTGTGTTTCACTCTTCTGCTTTCCAACCCCAAATACTTTTTGGTATGAATTCGTGCTGTAGTCTCACAAATCTTGTATGTGATTCTGCTGTGCACTTATTTTTTAAAAACCATGACTACTGCCATTCGTATACTGTGTGCTGTTTGCTTTGTGCCACATGCTATGTCTGTTTTTTTTCAGTCTTAACACCTACTACTTGAGAGACAACTTTGTCAATTTTATGGTGTGCAGCCCTGCAGAGTATTACTACTTGTGACTTTCAGCAGTGTGCGGTATAACATTTACCCTTTTCCCAAAATTTCCGTCTGTCTCCTACATCTATTACTGAAAACCATTACTGACATTTCTGAATTGGAATGTGTGGCTCTAGGGAGAGTATTTCCTCTTTCACATTTAGCCAGCTAAATCATCAGCCCAACAAGCTATCAGCTCAACAAGCCCTTGTGGAGAGGCTCTTTTTGTCTTTCCTCCTCTCTTTCCTTTTCATCAGTTATGAGTATTTTCTCACCTCTTTGTATGCTTTCAGCTTAATCTCATTCTTCATTGATGCTGTCAGACAACATTGATGGAATATTTAATTTGAGGAGTTTGTAATTTATGTACTTACTATAATTGCATAGTATTTTTTCAAAATGTACTGATTCTCTTGTGCCTTGTTGTTCTTTATGATCAAGTAAGGATATCTAAGTGTCATCCACACCATCTTATTGCTCATTAAACTTAAAACTGAATTTTTGAGCAATTAGCATTGCATTGCCTTTATTCATGCTAGCAGTAGGAACTTTTGGTGTAAGTATTGGTCACATAGTAAACCCCCTTCTTGGTCGCATTGCTACGTAGTAGAAAAGCCTTTTGGTGTGAAGACCTAGAAGTCAGAACTGGGATCTGATCTTGCAACTGGATGTGAGTAATTCTTACTCACTTAACTAACAATACTGACTTCAATTGAGACCAGAGAATCCAAGCACAGAATGGTAATTGTTCTAACATGGAAAAGCTGACAACGTTTTTGGAACTATTTTTATTGATGTATTTTAAAATCTCACTTATTCCAGTCCTTCCCTTTTTCTTTTTTCTTGCACAAAAATAATCCATCAACTGTTTCTGGCTGATATTTGTGAAGTAAAAGTTGTGTTCCTTTGAAGCTGAATAGAAGGAAACATCATGTTCATGGTTTCACTGTTGTGTATAAAATACAGTTAATGATTAAAATTTTTTGTAATATCTAACCCTTTGATTTTCAGAACTGTTTTTCTGTAAAACATCCTAGGTATTTTATAGTCCCCAGATAGTTTAAGTGTCATATTGGAATCTGAGGATTTGATGCTGAAGGATGTGTTTGCAGAGATACACAAAGGCTAATGAAATCAAAAGAATATTTAGATAAAGACTGCCTCATATTAGAAAGGACTCATTGGAGCATGGTGACTTGGTGGTTGAGCCCTTTCATGAAACCTTTATGGAACAGCCTCTAGGTTAACGGGGAAACTAACTCTATTGTCTGCATATGGAAGGTTTTATTTCCTGTAATTTTGGAATGACATTTTTTGCATTTTTTTCCCTTGAGAATTAGAAGGAGACACAAAAAATCTGAGCAGAATACTATGATCCTCATTTCTAAGGAAGAACAAATAATGAGTAACAACTTATAATGTAGTAACACAGTCTAAAGGGCCAAGTGATAAATTAATGGAAACGGGTTCTTGTATACAGTTTTGGAGACTAAGCACATTTGATTGAATTGTTTCCCAACTAGCGTGCCTAATTATTGTGTCTGCCACATTCATCTATTTAAATCATTCCCAACTTTTGGATTGCTGCCTGGAATATTACTGCAGTACGTGTTTCAGCTGGTTATTCCCTTGTCACGTGTAACTTCACAAAGGAGGATGGTTTTTTTGGTTTTGTTTTTGGAAAAAAAAAAGAGTGAACTTTGGCTGTATGTTTATAATATCTGATAAAAAGGGACTATGAGTTTCATAATGTTGATTTGAATGAGTTGCACGTGAACTGATGCTGTATTTGTTTTGTCAGGTCAGTGACTTAAAAAGTGCCTTTGCCAAGTCACTTTTACGAGCGAGGACTGCTACACCCGTGTTCTCAAACTCCCGTCTTTGCCAGCCAGACATTGCCTTCACCTTACACCTGGCAGAAGATACCTCAGCTGTCTCCATTTGCCAATTAGTTGATGGGAAACTGAAAGCAGAAAAAGGATTATTATTATTAATTCTGGGACATGAACAAATGACTGCATTGCTTTTCTCGTGTAATCAATATCGGCAAGCAACCATCAGAGGACTGCTATTCTATCAAGGAGTGCCATTGCATTGATGGACCTTGGCTTAAAACCGGTGCATCCGTGATTACAATCAACAAACTCACATGTTTTACAGACAGAAATGCGACTGAGCATGTGTTTTCCCAGCCAAAAGTCTACAAGCGGGACTTAATGATTGATGAGTGACTGCTCGCTGATAAACTTTCTCTGCTTGTCCTGCTTTGTGTGTGTTGGACGTCATTAATCGTCCCCCACTGTTTGTTTTTTTAACTTTCTTTTCAATTAGAATTGAAGTTATTTTTTTCTGATTTCCTCCCCTCTGCCCCCCTCCCTTTCCTTTGTCGTTAGTTTTGGAAATTTCTTCAGCATAATTCATCTGACGGCGACTTACAAGTCCAAAATCAGTTTCTCATCATGGCTTTGAATGTTGCTCCCGTAAGAGATACAAAATGGCTGACATTAGAAGTGTGCAGGCAGTTTCAGAGGGGAACTTGTTCACGCTCTGATGAAGAATGCAAATTTGCACACCCCCCTAAAAGTTGCCAGGTTGAAAATGGAAGAGTTATTGCCTGCTTTGATTCCTTAAAGGTAAGAAAAAGAAACTGCATGTGTAGTGAAAATGCTACTACATTGTAGTAAAAGTAAAATAGGAAATGATGAGTGATTTGTTCTTGGTAAGATGTATATTGAAACAAATGTTGTTTATCATAATGTTTGTTTACTGAAGCTTTTAAGATTTCTTTCTAAGGTTGTTTTTTTTCCAAATGCCACTATGTTGTTTACAAAAATTGCATGTGACTGTGGGATACAGAATTGGTTGCAGCTGGTAGGACAATTGTATTCTCCCGAGTACATTTTATGAATTATAATTGTTTCATGGTAAATGAAAATACACAGTAGCACAATACTGTGCCGTTCCCAAAGTCCTAAAGAAACAAATCGTATGGAAAGAGTGCAGATTTTTTTCATGTACATCAACAGAAGTGAGAAAAATCTATCCATTACTTCAGATTTGACACAAAGGGTTGTTTACTCTTGGTATCGGAGACTCAGATAAATTATTAGCATCGGTAATTACATGTATGGATAGTGCAGATATGTGCATAAGTTTAGAAAGAGCAAAGGGATTCTCTTCTTTGGAGGATATTTAGCAGTTATATTGTTAGGGCATCACCTTCTTCTGACTTCCTAATGACATCAGGCATGCTTTAGAAAACTATTTTTAAAAATTCTGTGAAAATAGTTCATGTACTGCATAAAAGAAGATAAATGACCCCCTGGGATTTGAGGAGTACACAGTGTTTTCCATGATGATATATTTGTGTTCTCATGACAACACAAGGAGAAAGCTTATTTCATATAAATAATTAAAGGGTAGAATTGAGAATTTCAGATTTTATTTTGAAAGTTTTACTTACAGCTTTATCTTCTGGGCATGGGAGAATGTTTTGGCGTGCTATTTTAGCTCTGAGAATCAAAATTTCAGTTACCAACAACTCTTTTGCTGTGAAAACATCAGTCTGAAAGATAAGAAAACTCGGGATGATTTATTTCCATTATAACTTTTTTTTTTTTTTAATGCAATGCAAGATGTTGTGCAAGGCATCTGCCTTCTGTTTTTTCTCATTTATTTTCTTTTGAAGATTTAGAAGACAGTATCTCAGGGGGAATGTTTATGAGGGGGTTATGTTCTGTATATCCTGTAAGCCAGGAGAGCACCTTTGGAGTCATGGCAGTATGTCATCGAGGGCTATTAATGACCTTAATCCATGGATTACTGCATGATAAACTGTAACAGCTTCTTTGTAGATGTTCTTGTATATTGGTTGTCTGCCAATGGGATAATTTTTTTTTTTAAACAAGCAGACTAGTGTCTGCAGCGAGTAGGCAATACTCTGATTTTACAAAAAATAAGCAGGTGAGTAGAAGGGGGGTTTATGTACTATTTTTACGTGTTGTGAAGTCTCAGGTCTGTGGCTGAAAGGCTGGAGATAAGCAGCAGGACTCAGTCACCCCTGGGCTGGCATGACAGTGGCTCTGCAGTGAAAGAGGTGCTGCTGCTGCTGCATCATCCTGGCCAGAGCAGTGATGCACCTGTCCTTGCTGCCTGAGGACAGCAATGCTCTGCCCAGTACTACCGGGCACTCACAGGGGAGTTGCCAGCTATTTAAGCTGGAGACTTTTGTTCAGGATGGTTATTGTCTGCAAATAAAAAACGGAGTCACAGACTAAGCTAATGATACCATGAAGAGAAATCCTGAGGGATCACAGTGGATAACTTACTGACAACCAGCATCATTGCTCAGCAGAGAGAACTCCAAAACCCTGTAAAAAAAATGTAGTTAAAGCAAGCAGCCGTGTTTTCACCTAGTGTGGGAGGACATATGTCCTGAAGGGCCAGCCCACTGCAGCCCAGCTCTGGTGGCTGAAGGGGTGCTGCTCTGTCCCACTGCCCATTGTCACCCTTTCTCATGCAGAAGAGAGCGTGCACCTGTGCCTTCCGTCTTGCATATTCGAGTTAAATCTAATGGGTTAAATTGCTGGGAAAAATGGGATTATAGCAAGAATTCAGATTCTTGCATCAGGTGGCCTGAAGCAGCAGAGGTGGAGGCACAGGTTTCTTCCCACCAGCTCTGTTACAGGTTGAGGGAAATCCAACAGCGGCACGACAGTGCCTTCTACTGCAGCTCCTTGGCTCTGAGCATGAGTTGGAGTTGTGCATTTCCATGTGTTACCTGATGCTGCTGTGCACAGGAAACTGTTTGGGACCATTGCAAGTGCACAGCTCTGGGCTGTGCTGGCTGGTGTCCTCACAGTCATTATCTCAGTTACTCAGAAGAGTGTTTGTAAATTGACATATCCACAGTAAGAATGTGTGTGCCTGGTTAGCTCAGATTGCTTATACTGCCGGCTGAGGGGCTTTAGGTTAGTCACATAAAAGTTAGCTTGTGGAAGTGCTGATGTTAATCATACAGTTTCAGAATAAGGCTTTGGCACTCAACAAGTGGGATGATTTTTCATGTAAATGAACAAGCAGAACAGTCTAGAATTATAGATAAAATCAGAATTTAATTAAAAAAAACAAGAGCTATTTTACATGCTGAACATTGAACCACAGTTTAATGCAGGCAATTATTTAGCATTTATTTACATAGCATCTAGAGCTCTGGAGGCTTAGCCTTTTAACTGTCTTGGTTTGGTATACCTGCTGTAAAAATAAATTATACCGAGTCTCTGGATAAACCTCTTTCTACCCAGAAAAGACAAAGTTGTGTTTTTTTTAGTCTATGATGGAGTTATATTATATTTAGGTGGTGCCTAAATGATGCCTAACTACCAGGTGGTGCCTGGTGGTTACAGCTGCTCCCTTAGAAGTCAGTCAAACACAAGATACAGGACTCTGAAACAGACTTTCCTGTTACATGCTGATTGATCAAAAGAGCCCCTGTTCTGGATAGGGACATATGCTCCCCTGCATGCCATCTTCTTTCCAGATTTCCAGGGCAGACAAGGGAGCATGCCATCAGTATCTGCCAGCTGGATCAGACTACCAGAGTACCGGTATGAAGCTGCAAGAGGCAGTCCAGGGAAAGGTCACAAGGATGATGAAGAGACTGAAGCATCCCTGTCAGGAAAGTCTCAGAGAACTGGCTCAGGTGAATGCCATCAATAAATACCTGCAGGGAGGGTGCAAAGAGGACGGAGCCAGGCTCTGCTCAGTGATGCCCAGTGACAGGGCTGGAGGCAATGGGCACAACCTGAACCACAGGAAGATACCCCTGAACATCAGGGAACACTTTTTCACTGTGAGGGTGACGAGCACTGGCACAGGCTGCCCAGAGAGGTTGTGGAGTCTCCATCCTTGGACATACTCAAAAACTGTCTAAGATATAGTCTTTGGGCAGTTGTCTCTAGGTGACCCTGCTTGAGCAGGGGGTTAGACCGGACGGCATCCAGAGGACTTTTTCAACTATCCTGTGACTGTGTGACAAGAAGCACCTTCACACAGACTTTCCCACGGTTTTAGGATTTTTATAAGCTAGAGGAAGCTGGCTTTGGGACCAAAGGATGTAATCCCAGCCAGGGGTACTTGTCTGTATGTCACACCATGCCCTCCTTTGTGCTCCCATTGCTTTCTGATTCTGCAGTGTACCAGGTTGGAAATGTAAGTTGTTGCTGTAGTTGCTGCAGAAGAGAGAAGGGCTATGTAGCACCAGCAGAGCACTGGCTCAATTTTGCCAGTGACAGTGCTGTGGCCTTAGGCTGGCCTTCTGGAGTAACCTAGTTGCATCATAATCCAGATTTTCCTATGTTAAAGAAGTATATTTGTAGTTCCGGTGGTACCAAGTAAAAGGTCAACAAAATTTAATAGACCCTATTTACTTTTATTTGGGAAGGCATTTTTGGCTCCTAACACCTGTCCTTGCAATACTTGACTTTAAACCCAGCAAAAGTTGCAACAGCAACCCTTTGGACTGATTACAGCTTTGAGGAGCCAAAATGCTCACTGTGGAGGACTGTCTGGGCTCTGAATATCCTTCATCTGTGAGAGATGCTCCAGGCTAGACAGAAATAGCTAAAGACTAATGAGCCTGGGTCAGATTCAGGCCAGAAACCTGCTGGTTTCAAGCCAGGTTCTGCTGCATGAGCTTCTGAGAGGCAGCTCAGCATTTGTTTCTTCCTCTTTGGTGAAGGACAGAGTCTGCTCTGTTCTGAACAGGGCCTTTGTGGGGTTTTAGGAGCACGCAGGTGGATCATCCTTGTGCACCCCATGGATGGTAGATGTAGCAGCTGGACAGATGTGTGCCCATTAGCTGGCCACAACGTTGCTGCCAGCAGTGAGGCTTCCTCCAGCAAAAGCCCCACATGACTGGGTCACTAGTGTGGTCTCACAAACACACCCAAAATTCTACTGGGCAAGTGACCTTGGTGAGCTTACTGTGAGGATGAAAGTGTCTCTGGGCTAATCCGGTTCACTGTGCTTGAGGCGGATGAAGGGGCCTTTTGTGGCAGGGCCCTGAGCCCTGGTGGTGGGTTGGGAAGATAAAGGGCCCTGAGTAAACACTGCCAGAGCCTTGCCTGCTGCCGTAACCATCCTGAAACCTTTTTGGAGCCCTTGCAGGCACCCTTTGGATGCCTTTGGAAGGGTCTATGAAGTGACCTGTCTAACATAAAAGTTTGAATTTCAGAAACTGCTTCATTTACGATTTTATACTTCTCCCTGGGTTGAAGTACCTTAATTTAAATTTGAATAATATGGATGTCTAACACTTAATATATCATATATAGATCCCTCCAAGTTGTACGTTATAAACAAGTCTGTTTTCAAGGCTTTCTTGTCCTGTTAGTAGTAAAGAACAAAATCCTTTCAAAGGAATACTAATACATAATATAATGTGTGAGGACAAGAACATGCAATGCTTTGCTGTATTTGGATTCGAATAATTTAAAAAATAAAAACACATTAAAATGAATGGTAATGTTTAGGAGGGGGGGAAAAGGGAAAGTTTGGCAGATAAAAAACCACAATAATGCGTGTTTTGCTTAGAGTTAACTCTTATGTTTGCAGGGATGTCTGAATTCTCAGTCCTGGTGTCATTTCTTGACTCAGATTTATAGGCTTTCTGCAGGTCAGCTACTAGAAGGATATGTTGCCTAAGTTAATACAGCTAACAGAGATGGTATCTTGAAGATACTGTTGTTGTGAGTTTTATGGTGGTAACAAGGAAGCAAAAGCTTCTTTGGGGCTCCAGATAACTTCTTCGGTTTTTCATTAGTGTCTAAACACTTCAAACTCTCCTGTTTATTGAGCCAGCAGACTACTGTGAACTGGTCATCTGCATTTTCATGAAAGCCTTTTAAGAATATGTTTATCTGGTCTCATTTGGCACCACAGAATTAAAAGTAATTGAAAGCTGTGCATAGACTTGCTTACCAAGTTAAAAGTTTACTGGAAAAAAAAAAAGAAATTTTAGAAACATCTACTGTGTTGAAAGATCTGGAACTGAAAATAATCTTTTAAAGATGGCCTCAGCTTTATTTAGAAAAAGGGGGAAAAAAGGCTTTGTAAAGTGAGCAGGGTGTTTGTACAAGAATGAGCTCAGAGCTGGGAGGCAGTAGGTAGTCATTTGTCTTCCTGTAATTCTTTTGTGGGTCTCTAAATGTTTTACAAATGTCAGGGACTCAGGATCATTTTACAATTTGAAATAAATAATACCTGCTCACATTTGGCAGGTGAATAATTCTGAACAGACTATAGATGAGCATGGAAAGGGGATTAGCTAGTTTTGTCTATACTAGAAAGCATTTAAATGAGTGTTTATAGTGTCCTAGCTGGCTTAATTTCTGTCCATCACTTGGTTATGTGGTGTGACACTGTTCAAAGACAAGGTGAGTTCAAGGACTGTGCCCAGAGCTGGTGGGAAAAAATGACTGAAATGGGCAAAGTAATTTCTCTTGGGTGACAGTGGCTTATACCTCCTGGGCCCGTGAATTTTGCCTGCTTTGCTTCACAGTGACCCAGTTTCAGCAGGATGTTGGGGAATAGGCTGCCCTTTTCAGTAGTTGTGAGCTCTGGGGATGTGGAACTTGCAGGGTGTAACTTTTCAGATGGAGGATACAGAATCCAGGTCTCACTCTTCCTGCAGAACAACTTTGGTGCATAAATTCTTTTTCACCCACCTCTGTTTTTTCTTGTAAAATGTCCAATAATCTCTAGGTAGTCTGAGAACACTACCTGGCAGAAGCTTTCATTTGTCTGAGTTGCTGCAAAGTGTGGGCTTGAAGAGAAAGTGCCAATCAAGGCCAGTTTTAGATGCCTCTATTAACTCTGTGGAATTAATTTTGACTGAATTAACTCTGTGGGCTCTCTTGGTGTTCAGAATATCAGTGGCCACCCTGGGGCCAACCAAAGCCCCATTTAGCTCAATGATCCAGTAATGACCACTAGTGGATGTCTTGGAGGCGATGTGTAAACATGCAGTGGCTTCCTGGAGCTGGCTCCTAGGGCTGTCCTGCCCCAGGACATTGAGAGCCAGACATGGTCGGCTTGTACCTCATAGCTCTCAGTCACCCTCTTTCCACTGGATATGTCCTGCTCTTTAATCATGCTCACATTCAGCATACACAGCAACCACCTCTGCAACTTCTCTACACCAGCAACACCAGCTCTAGTTGTTCTTTTCAAATCTCTCCATCTCATGGATGTCCCCAGTTCTTATACTGGCAAACAGAAGAGATTCTCCGCTGAATTGTCCTAAGGATGAAACTGGGTGGGTTTTTTTCCACTGACTTCACTCTGGAAGGGGTATGTTTGTCCCTAGTGAGTTCAAAGGAAGCCTTATGAGAGAACGTTTTAAATCTGCCTTGTGAAAATGCTGTTCTCAGGACAGGTACAATTCCCAAAGGCCCTGCTTTTTCAGGCTATGGCAATTTTTGGACTCAGAATAAAGTGCTGCATGGAATTATGCCATTCTATTCCTGAGACTATATTTCACCTTACACCCAATCCATGCAATTGTGAGCAGCTGCTAAAAAAGAGATGGTTACATGCAGGTCTATAACAGCTAGCTCCCCATTTTTATCTCTGTTCAGCTGGTCATGCAGCCATGCAACTTGTGTTGATCCAAAGGGAAGGAAAGAACTGCATTAAATAAAAGCTGAAACTACGAATTTAGGTGACACCATCTTGCATAAATTAAGGTAAAAGGGGTTTACGAATGGCTAAGCATTTTTTGAAGACTCCTCCTTTGTCTCAGAGCTTAGGGTCTCCAAGTATTCCTTGTTTGTTCAATCACCTGTTCTTTGTTTTCTGATAAAAACTCTCTATGTTCCCCTGTAGTACTCAGCAGGCACAAGTTCCTTTAATACTTCCATTTTCCTGTTTGTCTCCCTCATATCTATTCATGCAGCTGACTCCATGCCAGCTCTTCTAACTTGGAAGGGTTAAAAGGAAGGTAAAATTAAAAGCCAAGTAGCTGAACTGCTGGGCTGACACATGTAAAAATTCATGAGCTTGACTTAAATTGGTAAAGAGAGAAACTGCAGTAAGCCTTTAGCTGTTGTATTACATGGTGTTTAGCTTTTAATTTTTAAATTTCTTTTTACATTTTATTTTTTAAAAAGGCTTTAGATCACTGTGGAGGGCACTGTGTTCCTTGCTAGGGTTTGTCTCTCTGCTGAGAGGAACATTTCTGATTTACCTCAGAAAAAAATCTGGAGGCACAGCTCATCCCAGCCACCTGTGATGCTTAACCTGCAGTAGCCCTGGTGAACTGCCAGGACTAAGCCAAGGGCTGGCCTCTGTGGCAAAGGGCCACCAGCCATCAAGTCAGCTCAGAGGAGCAAATCTTAACATGCTGTCCATATCTCTGCCTTCACACCGAGGCTGTGAAGAGCAGAGAAATTGAACCAGTTGAAGTTCATTAAATAGCCTACTACAAAAGCTGTGTGTCTCCTTCAGGGCCCTGTTTTGTTTCCTCATTTGTCTTTCTCAGCAGCAGCACCAAGAGCACAAAGCTGTCCTGGCTGTCACTGCTATCACCTGTCTCCAGCTGACCTGCCAGACTTTAAAACTGTGCACCTTGTTACAACTTCAGTTCCATTTTCAAGGGAGAATGCAGTTGGATACTGAGTTGCCCAGGCCTTCCTTCCCTCTCAAGTCACTGAAGCCCCTCTTCCCCGTGGTGCGGTTCGGTGGCAAAGCCTCTCAGTGGTCAGAGCAGGTGCTTTTCATGGGCAGATGTGTCACAGCAGCCTGTTATCCTCTGGCCTGTTAGGGCCGACCTGATGAGAGCAAGGGGGTGTTACCAGTGCAGTTTCCAGATGTGAACGAGGGTGTGTTGTTACCAGTGCTGTTTCCACTGCTGGTTTCAGTGTGTTAGAGCTACCTGAGCAGGTCACCTGGCCTGGGGAAGAGGATGAGCACAAGGAGCAAAATGGTTGAAAGCAAAAGCAGTTGAAGAACAGTCAATGAGGGAGGTAATACAAATCTGTCTTCTTGTTCACTGAACTGTGTTGTCCTGAAGAACCAAAGGAGTATGTAGTAGTTCCTGGGCAGGGATCTTGCTGGGTTGAATTAACTCTTGGAGCTTCCTGCTTCCAGAAGAGACTTGCAAAGAACATTACCAGGTACTGTGCCATACTCCTTTACAACAGATGCAGCTGCCACTCAGTCATCAGTCTAAATCTTATTACGCAAGGAAGAGCAGCAAGGCAGATTAGTTATGGCCACAGGAAACCTTGTATGAAAGGGCATGGTGTTTGCCAGATGTTCTTCAGATTTTCAGGCACTCCGGGGTGCTTCGTATAGCCATCAATTCACTTGTGTAGTTTTTGTTGCTGCACCGATCCATGCTCCCCTAAGCCTTATAATAACCAGTTTGTGGGTGTAGTGAAGGCAAAAATTCAATCAGAATCTCTGACTCATCCCATCACTAGGATTTTGAACACAGGAGCAATTGCTTGCTGCCCACTCCTCCCCCACGCTCCCTATTAACTCAGGTCACTCACTGTTCCCACAGGCTTGCTCTCTCCAGGTCTCCCCACCTACTCCTTTATTTTTCTGGCAGGTGGTTCCTTTTTCATTCCAGGTGCCTTTTTTTTTTCTTCCTTGGCCTTGTGTACGTAGCTTTTGCTCAGCTGAGGCGTCAGCTGTTCTTCCCAAGCTGTTGTGCTTTGATTGCATCATAAAATACGAAAGACAAGGTTGTGCTTGTCTGATGGAAAAGCCTAGCAGAGACAAGTCCTATATTCCTATTGGTCCAGTTCATCCCTAGCACTAGAAAGATATTTTAAATCTAAAAAATCAACACAACAAGAATTGGGGAGTTTATTTGCAAGTCTGTTTAAAAACTCTGTCCTTTCCCAAATCTTTATCTCCTCATATGAGGACTGTCACCTTTTTTCGAGGAGATGGACTTCATTGGAAACCTGTTCCAATAAAAGGAAAACTGTTGTAGTTTCAGAGATCTTGGAACATCACTGAAAGCCTGCTGTGAGGTGTAAGTCCCTCAACTGAATGCAGAAGGCAATTAGAAATATCCCTTTTCTTTGACCTTGATGTTTGTCTTGTGGTTGTGGGCATGGTGTGCCACCCAGTATTAGATTCCTGCAAGGTCTTGACCACAATAAAGAAGAAATTAATGATGAAAACAAACTGTCTTCTCATCTGCTTTGTTAATGAGTTGTGTGACAAGGTGATGTGAGCAGTGCCTCAGGAGTCAGAGAGCCCTGATGCTTGGAAAGATATAATCATCAAGCAATAAAAACAAAGAAGTAGAGAATCAGTGGAATACTGCATATGAAAAACATATGAGGGGGTGTAGCAGCTGTGGTGCAAACCCTGGTGTGTACTTGACACCACCAAGAGAGGTGTCCTGCTCCCTGTGGGCTGCTGTCACCCTGCAGGCTCACACACTGCTCCACAGCACAGCACTGATGCCATGCTCCTGACTGACAGGTGACCTGGTGCAGTCACTGCACTGTAGATCTTCCCTTTCTCATGAGGAATTACAAGTTCTCAGCCCTTGCTTCCTCACGGAACTTCTTGGCTTCAGTGAGGAGATCTACAGTGTGCAGTGTCATGGCAGCTGCAGGGATGGCCTGGCCTAGCAGCCCATCAAGTGTGCTGCTGCCACCTCACCTGCATGTCCAATAGGCCAGGCAGCTTTTAAACTTTGTAAAAATCCAGATTATTTACTCTAATTTGAAATTCAGTTTGGGCCTTGAACATTCCCCAGTGAAGCTGTGCCTCTGACTGACTGGGTTTGTTTACCATCTTACATGTTGCTGGGAGAGGAGCTTACCCAGTGCAGGCTGCTGGCACCTGTGCAGATACACCATAAGAACTGCCCAGCTGTCGCTCAAAGACAGCTAAGCTGCTGGAACCTCCTCTGTTGGTTCACAGTGAGGCAAAAAATAAAATCCAGCATGTCGACCAAGCCCTACTGGCTGGCATCAAGCAGCCTTTTGCCCCAGCTGAGTAAAACACACAACAAGAGCCAACTTTTTAAGCTAGATATAACGTGTGAAGGTCAGGAGATGTATCATGATTGTTTGGGGTTTATTTCTAAGATTATTTGCTAGATTAGGCCATCACTTTAAAATTAATATGTATTTTTTTGCTGGGGATAGGATGTGAGTCTTTGGGTAGATTCAGTTGCCCAGTCAGAGGCATCTGATTCTGTTTGAGATATCCTGGATACTCTTGATGGCTTTTCAGTGGTTTGTCAGAGGAATGTGTCGCTTTTGCTGGCACCATGCAACAGCCCAGGATATCCCAGGGTGCTCTAAGTGGTCCTGCTGATTTCTCTGTGGCAACGAGTGAAGCCCTTCTTGAGAGGTAGTTGGCTCTTTTACTAAATGGAAACTCTGGTGTGAACTGCTTTAAATAAAGATAGACAGTGCATTTGCCATAGTGATGATCTGGCTAAGAAAAAAGCTGAGGTATAGGCCAGACTCAGAAAAAACTGTCTTCTGTAGCAGAAGAATGCCCTTGTGGAGACCAGGAGGGGGATGAACTAACGGGTAATTTAGAGTTCATTCTTAATAACATGAACAGCTAATGTAAATTCGTTAGTTTGAAATAGTTGTGACCCATGTAACTGGGCTCATTTTTTGCTACCTATGAGAAAGGTAAATCTATGAGAAAGAAAATCTCTCTAGGCACAGGAATGTCATGGCAGTGAACTCAGCCTGTTAAAAATAAGAAGACGGACAACATTTTTCAAATTTAAATTAAATACCAAGCATTACTACTGCATTATGAAGATTTTAAAGCTAGAAATTAACCAGAATATGCATTTGAAAAAAACACGAAAGTTACAACAAGGAGGTCTTGTTCCTCTGAAGTGTAATTCTCACTTACTTCATTTGCAGATGTGAACATACGAGCATTTGTCAAGTGCTATCAAATATGCATGTAGTTTGTTGATTTCAGATACAAAAGAGAGAATATTTGCTTTTCCAACAGTATCGTAACGGTAGTTTTCCTAAACTAGTGGAGAATAATGGATGTCACGAAAATACAGGCTTATGCATTTTGCCCCACACTGTGCTTCAAAGCACTGGTCATACCATAAGTGTCAGCACTACTAAAAATGCAGGCATGGGATTTGCATGTGCAGAGTTGGAGGTGTGTGGATATTGCTGTGGAGATACTGTGAGCATCTTATCATGTGAGTAAATTAGTTAGTATGAAGGAATATGAGGGTGATTGTGTGCTTCATGCTGAACATGTTGATGCTGTTGAAATTCCAGCCTGCCACAGTACTTGGTTTAAATCAATATAAATATTAATTTGCTGCAAAACTCTCATTCCTTCAGTGAGAGCTGTGTTAACCGATTAGTATGCATGAAGCAGTTTGTGTTTGAAGTGCAGCAAACGTCTATGAGTCTCCTTCTTTAATTGAACCTTCTGGCTATAATTGTTTTTAGCCTGGATTCTTGAGGAAATGAGCCTTACACAGTCAGTCTGCTTCTCTTTGCCTCCTCCCCTGCTAACTTGTAAACCCACTGGCCAGTTTCAGCCAAATTTGACAGAGATCATAGTCTTAAGGATAATAGGGTTCCTACAAGTTTTTTAAAAATGAGTAGCCTAATACCAGAGTGGAGTAAGAGAGAGAGTGAGAGAGAGACCCATAAGCCCTCCCACATGGAAGGGATTCTCAGCACACAGGCAAGAGGAGATCCTTAGAACTCAGTTAACCACAATTTGGGATTTGCAATCAAACGTTTAAAGCCCTGCCTTCATTTGAGCCAATGTTTGGATCACTATCCGTTTAATGATAGCAATGGTCTTGGTGTTGGGCAGACATGTGGCAAAGGACTGCCTACAGCCATTCCCCATTACCTTCAGCCTCCACTTGCTTCTTGAGCCTAGTTTTCATATTTTCCATATTCAGTCTTTTGAAATAGGAAACTTATATCACTGAGTTGTTGGCACTTACCATGACTTATTTTGTTTCGGGGAGAAGGAAATTTCCACTAGGAATGCAGATTTACGTCTTATGGGTGTGCAAGGCAGCGAAAGGCTGCTGGATGATAGGTGGGGAAGGTGACACCCCTCACTGAAGCTGGCCGTTGTATAGAAAGCACCACAGAAATTCTGCAGGTGGTAAGAGAGAGCAAGAGAAGATGTAGCACTCTAGAATCTCTGGTGTGTGCTCATCTGGAAGGAGGAGGTTTGCAGTTACCATCCCTGCTGCTAGGTTTCTCGAGGCATTTTTTTTTTTCAGACAGCTACTTGAAGGAAAAAAAAGCATACTGTCCTGGAAATAAAGGTGACTGTGTTTTATGTAAGAACCATATGCCGTTTTGTCCTAAGCTCATAGCATCTCATTTTGTTTCTGGGGCAGTAGCCCTCTAGGATTGTTCCTGTATCCTGCAGGAGTAAGCCGGTCTTCTGCATCACTCACAGCTGGCCTAAGAGATGGTTTCTCTTTTTCTTCACCCAACGCTGACATTATTGCAGTATAGTTAAGTCCTACACTGTTGGACCTGTAGATGGTATTTTAAATGAATACTACTATAACAAAATCCCATTTGTCCAGCTTTCCTCAAAGTACCAACGGTACTATGAGCAGGTTTTCCTGTATCAGATACTTCAGTATGCCAGCTGTTACAATATATGTAATGTGTTTAACGAGCAAGGGAGTTTATTATTAGGTAATTAAATAAGGCTGTTCTTTCTAATTAGTTATTTGCCTTTCAGTCCTGGATGTTGCAAAAAAATCCACTGTGATCTGTGTCAGCTGTATCTCAGTGTGCTTTGATTTGCTGTAAAGCAGCTGTGCATTTCAGCAATGCACATGAAAATCAGGGGTGTGAAAGTAGCCCAGCAAGTTTTTAATGTGAAATGAGAAATGTTATCACTGGCTAATTAAGTAGCAAGTGAAGGTTAATTAATTTATAATATATCTGTGTGCACGGCCAAATTCTATTTAGTGGGTCAACTTATTGATACAGATGTGGAAATATCAAATGGAAAAAGTAGTGCAATAAGTTAGTAAATGTGTGGCATCTTTAGATGCCATAAAGAAATGGTAGCAAATTGATTTTTGGTTCAGTTCAACGGAAGTTAATTAACTGCTATACCTAGCAGGTTCTGCTGTTCCCTACATCCTTGGGATCTCAAGTGGCTTTATGGCTTGAAATGAGATGTGATTAGAGCAGCCCAAAGGAAGAGAGATTGACACTGGTGAGATAGCAGGGCATAGCAGTAGACTCTGGTGCTCTGCATCTCTGTGCATACCAGCAGAAGGCCACAGAGAGGACAGCATGGTTAGGGAGACTGTGTTGGTTTTTCAGTGAAATTCCAAAGAATACGGTAGGCACTCAGAAAGGGGAAAGCTGCAGACAGATGTGCTTCTTTTGCGTGTGACACAAAGCAACCTTCTCTCTAAATTCACTGTTTCCTGGCATGGTAAAAAACCCAGCTGGTACAGAGAGCATGCGTATACTGGGGTTGTTATAATGATGTTTTCATGGTAATGCATGTGTTCGGGTTTGGCTGTTTCATTCAGACTGGCTTGGAGAACAGTGTTATCATATGGAAAAAAATACTGTGCAACTACAGACAAAGAAAATGAAAAAAAAAGCCCTCAAGTGATCTCAACGGAAGGCTGAAACTTTCCGATATGATATCTGTAGGATCATTATTAAAATTTAGTTTGATTTTTTTAAATTTTGCATTTCTTATGTGCACACTGTGTCTAATTAAAACCCCAGTTTAAATAGATAACCGTAATTTATCAGTATAAATAGAGTAACTTTAGCATGATTTCCCGTCTCCAAAGAACATGGAGAGGATGTGCTTAAATTTTATGTAATTACAGTTTCCTAAAGGTGGTGCTTTTTTTGGTTCTCTCTATAAGGCTCCATTTGTCTGATGATGCAGTGCAAACCTCTTAAAAATTTGTATAACGTTTACAGTATTTGTAAATCTTAGTTGTAATTGGCAATGACTCTGGCATTCTCTCATATTAATCTTAAAATTTGTGAGTAGTAAATCAGAAGATATCCATCTTATATTTCAACACATCTCTCTTGCAAAACACCTGAATCTGCCTGTTTTGAGCTGAAATAGTCTTCAGTCTACAAGTCATAATAAGTACTTGCGTCATAGATAACCTTGGATAGTGGAAGATGTATTTTTAAATGGTGGCTTTTGACATTATGTTCTCTGTTTTTTGAAGCAAGTTGTTTAACTCTGCCCCTTTGTTTTCCCCTTTGTGGAAGGGATGCAACTGGGGTTTTTTGGGGTTTTTTTGGTTTGGTTTTTTTTTTTTTTGTTGTTTTTGCTTACCCTCTCTTTTTCTTTCAGAAGTAGGAGAAATTACTAAGCTGTTCAAGGTTAGTAAGGAGAGACAATACTTTCTTACTTTCTTACTTTTATTAGAACTGCTAACATGGCTGGGGAAAAAACAGACCAACTTTTGTATTTACAAATCCTTCTTTGGGTAATATTTATAGGTCATCTTAGAAACACAGAAATGTGCCTGTCAGTACTCACTTGTTAAAAAAATGAGAGTATTTTAAAATATCTGGAAAAAGCTGCACCTCTGACACAACTTATTGTGCACCTAGGAGTCCATGAATGCATAGCTCACATACATACATATAGATATACAAATGAAATGTTTAGTACATGCCTCTCCTCAGCCTGTGTTGTACTCAGTAAAAAAACCCCATCACACTCTGTTTCTGTGTAAGACAGGCTTTCCTTTCCCCGGGTCACCTTGGCAGCCCTCGCCCATGTCTGCGTCAGGTCTAACCCAGCTGATTTGGACATTGGTGACCAGAGGCATGTGTGGCACTGCAAGTAGAGTCACCACAGGAGAGAAAGGAGCCTTGCTGCCTTTCCCCAGCAGTCATCATTTGATACCTCCCTGGGGCTGTGGTTGCTGTTTCCACGGTGTGTCACACCCACGTCTCCACCGTCAGTCAGTAGTTGATCAAAGCATCCATGATGTTCTCTCCTGCCATAGCCAGCTCCCTATCCAGGTTGTAGCTGCACACCTTCCAGTCTGTGTCCGCGCTTATGGGTGGGGCTCATGTCATATCCTAGAAATGCTCTGTTCTTTCACGCTGGTTCTTGCTTTCCGAATTTCAAGTTCATCATCATCTGTCATACCCTGATGCTTTTGCCTTCCCATTCCCAAATACACAAGAGTCGTCACCGATTTCATTAGCTTAGCTGGAGCTTCTGAAAAACACATATCTAAAAACCACGGATCTGGTGTCTTGGAGATACGAAGCTTAACAGTGTAGTCAAAGTAGTAGGTTTTTGCATCTGTGACTTCATAGCCCCTCCAGCCTGTGTCCCCTGGATGACTTCTGCCACTCATCCCATATTCAACGAAGCCAACTGTAAATCTCCAGATGTCATGGAACACTTCACCATCCTCACTCTTTGTGTACTTTTTAAAGTGCAGCCTGGTTTGCCTGTTTCTAGTTTAGTGCCTCAATGGTTCTTGTCTGACCCAGGGAATTAAGTGGAACAGACTTTCCCTCTGACTAAGGTTTATACTTTTTGAAGCTGTATTTATAAATCCATTAATTTTAATTGTTTGGGAGCTCTCATCTGGGATTTCATAATATGAATCTCTACCAGTAGGTTTCCATGAGGGTTCTTTCACAAGAGAAAAGCCATTGACACTGATAGTCAAGGGTTCTTCAAAATTAGCTGGCCAGTGATGTGCATCAGTATGTACTTAGACTGTTTCTTTGAATAGCAAGTAAGTTGCTGGTTTTTTCTTGCTCCTGAGGGCTTCTTTAAAAAACAAAAAGAAAAAAGAAGGAAATCTGTAAAATTTATCTTCCTCTCAATTCTCTTTTTATTTTGAAAAGAATGTTTCATGCTTTTGCAAAGGGTGTGTGTGTTGGACTCTGTTTTCTTTTGCTTTTTTCCCCTCTTCTGTCAAAATTCCATCTCTGTTTTCCATCAAGGATATGTGAAAAATAGTTTCAATGTATATAATTAAATAGTTTCCTTGTTCTTATACTGCTCCCTAGGCATCTGCTGCTGACTGCTTTTGGAAACAGGATACTGGACTAGATGGACCTTGCTCTAACACAGTACAGCTGTTTTATTTTCTTAAAGGCTGAATCATTTGTCAAAAAAAAAAAAAGATTTCTATTTATTTACTTGTATGCAGCTGCAGTGGCTCTTGAGAAGCAGAGTCTGCGGTTTGCTCTTGAGAATATGAAGACAAATTCAGAGGTGTACAACAGCTCATCTAAGTAATTATAGAAGTGTTCCTAATTGTAACCTTCTGTTGAGCGCAGAGGCAAGGAGCATGTGTTGTAGCAAAGTGAGCGACTCGCAAAAAATCTGGATCTTTTGAGAAGAGCTGGAAACCACAGCAGCAGAGAAAGGGGGCAGCTACTTCAGCTTGCACTCCTGAAGGAAATACAGGGTGCCAGAGGAGGACAAAATCCGCCCCAGTCTTGGTAGCTGTTATTGCCACTGCTCAGGAAGGGGAACAGGAGAAAACTGGGGGAGAGGAGGTGTCTGAGTTCCATAATACCATATCAAAAGTGTAGGTGGTAAATGTTTTATTAAACAGTCAGTTTAGCAAAACTTTGAAGGGCTCACAACTAGAACCTTTCACCCTTCTTTTTGGAACTTCTGTTTTAACGTTAATTTTAATCCTTAAATGTAATAAGAAGTTAGTGGTTATGTTGTTGTTTGGTTGGATTTTTTTAAGCAGACAGAAATGCTTAAACAATGAACTCAATTGCCTTTTGATATTAATTTTTTTTTTGCTACTCCAAATTTATGTACCACTGAACTCATCAACACATTTGTGGTATGCTGCAGTGAGCCCAAATGTGACTGTTGTTAATGACACTGGACTAAGGAAAACGGACTTAGAATGAGAGCTTGAGAGACAAATCTGAAAGGATTGCTGGGTATTAATTTTACCTGCTTATTTGGCCAGACATAAATATGAAAGTTTTATTAGGATTAGGATTTGGATTCCCAGAATTTTCAACCAATTTCCACATTTAGACACCAAAGTAAGACTTCTACTTTATTTTCATTGTATTTTTACCCATTTTGTTATCATTAACTGATTTTGTAATCACGTACATTATCATCTGGTGTAATTATTTTCAAGAGGTTTAGTATTTTGTACTTAACTAAGGTTTTATTGTATGATGCATTCACCTTCTATCTTTATATTCTTTTTTATAATTTTAAAAGGAGCTAGAAAATTTGCAAACCTTCACCCTTTCTTTGTGTTATATATTGTCAAAGCATTTACAGATCCTGGCCTTTGTTGACTTGCTGCTCAGGAGTTAGTTAAAGTTGACTGAATAACTGTCCTAAATACTTCCTGGCTGTAGTACTTGGAATAGCAGTTTTCACTTCTCTGGTGATGGTGCAGTGGCCAACAGGCAATATATTTTTATCTGACTCTACTGTCCTTGAAGCACATTCATTTTAAGGAACACCTACGTGTATTTTTATTTTAGGTTTAAACAAAGAAAAAAATTACACTTATGAATTATGAATTTATTTTTTTCCTAACTATAAGGCAACTAGAGAGATGTAGGAATATCAGTGTCAGTCCCTGATCTGCTTATGATCAAAAGACAAGACTGGATGCAGTTTGTTTTGTATATAAATTACCTTTCTGGATGGAAGACAATTTATCTGAAGTCTATTAAATAGGTGCTTAAGTAGCTAATTATTTGAACACACAAGTCCAGGCTGGCTCACCCCATGTTTTGTGGGAACTGCCAGTGCTAAGGTAAGGGAGGTTGGTTTGGTTTGGATAGGGTTGCTGGCTTTTCTGCTTCTCTGCTTTTCCTCAGAGATGGGCACTGGTTTGTAGTCAGCACCAGCGATCCCACACCTCTTAGTGTGGCCACTCAAGGCCATCCTGGATAATCCTGCTGTCTTGTGGGAAGAGGCAGTGGAAGCTGGGGACATTGAGTGTTTGTGTGGTGCCAAACAGCTGAGGGACTTCACCAGGTTGCTGCTTGGATCTGTGAGCCACAGTGCCTGACTGGGCCATGCACGGGCACGGAGAAATGTCGCAAAGCGTGTCTCTCATTTCCAGTCTGGTAAATCTCAATTACCTGTACTCTCCTACAGCCTTAGGGGGCTTGTGGGGATTTTAATGGTGTTGGAGAGCAGTGGCAACCACCATGTTTTCCATCATAGCAGGGTTATCATCATCCTCTTAGCTGCAGTCAGAGATCTGAAAAATACTTTGTTATACATCTAAGGTCTAGTGTGTATGGGTGACTTTGTTTGTAACAACACACATAAAAGGTAGATTAAAAGTGTTAGAATAATGGTTTTGAGATCTTTACAGGTTATCATTTCTTTGTGTGTCTGCAAGTAGTAGATGATAAATTGGCAGACAGCTGTTTGATGATATAAACTGCTGTCTGGTACTGAAATAGCTTAACATTTTCCAACTGTGATCAGATGTGTCTGAAACTGTTCAGCTTTACTCCAAGAGAGCTGCAGTTCCTCATTAATTCTAGTACTCCACGAGTAGTTAACCCAGTCTGTGTATGGCTTTGCATTTCCAAAGAGCCATGTTTAATTGCCTAGCAATTGGCCTTTATGTTGGTGTTTTTATTAAATGCTGAGAAAAGTTCTTTGTATCAGATTTGCTGGTGTTTTTGCATTGTTTCCCTGTAGTCTCCAAACTGGTAATTCCACTTGTTAAACTGGGTTGGCTTTTGCAATCTCCTTTGTTGTGGGATTCTCCCTTGCTTCCCCCAGTACATTCCAGAAATTGTTTGCTTGCAGGCAACTCTATTTATAAGCTTGTTTCATTTCTGTTTGATGTTTGAAAAGGTTTTTCATAGCTCTTACCTTTTCTTTGGTTTCTATGATGTGCTAATCAAATGTTCTTTAACTAGTTAAAACTGAACACTTTATTTGTGAAATATAGCCAGCCAAGGGAGTCCTTCAGGCATGCATTTCCATTCTTTACTGTCTCTCTTTCATTGTTCTCAGGATTATAGCATGGGAAAACGAATAAAGCATGGTCTACGGTATGGTGGGTGGCTGTAGAACTGTCTACTGAGGCCTTCACACCTTTAAAATTCACTATGTTTTTTCTTCTTAAAGCAAAGTCCACTTTTAAATTTTATTTTAGTATTTTCTATTCACTAAAACTTTAAGACTGAAGCTACCATTGATGGGAAGAATTCAGATAAGTACTTGCTGATGAAATACTGGGTTTTCAGTGTGGGATGGTAAAGGAAAATTAATTAAAATCCTGTTGATCTCTACTGAAGGAGACAATTTCCTTAAAACAAGTTAGCAGCATTTCTGTAATTTTAGTGTTGATTTTAAATTAATTAAAATACTTTTCCCCCACTGGCAGTTTTCCTTTTTAGGTAAGTTGTCAAGGAAGACTGAGATTATTTACTATATTCCGCAACATCTTTTGTAGGAAGGCAAGATACTTGTAATCAGTCTGCTTTAAAGGTATCTAGAAATCTAAAACCAAATGAAACTCTGTAATTGTAAAGCTAGTAGTGATGTGCTTGGGGTGCCTTCATGTTGAACTCATTTCCAAAGCAATCTCTGTGTCAGAAGCCATATTTTTAGAGACAGAAGTTCCCTTATAAAGCTGTTTGTAGGTGATCAGTCTGCCTATATATATAATCCATTGATTCTGTGTTTGGCTTGTCTACCAATGAAGGGAAATGAGTGCAGTCCTTCCAACCTCCTCCATCTTTTACCTGTGTGCTTGCAATGGATTCAGCAGTGCCTCGCATCTGAGCTCTTTTTTTCCCTCATAGGAAGCTGCTCCATCTGTGTCACAGGTCGTTTAGAGGATCCCTTATGAGTTTTACATTCCCATACTGTGTTTCTTGATACCCTGTTACTTACCCTACAGAACAGCTTATATGCCCCCAAGACGGGACTGAAGATGTGAAAACACCTATGAAAGTAGATCTTCCTTTGGCTTTTATTGTTTTATTTACTAAATAGTATAGCATAAGTATTTAATAACCTGAAGAGTAATATTTGGTAAGCTGCCCTGTGAATGAGTGGCAGGAGATAAAGAATAGCTTGTATCAGGAACTGTATCTTTTGGGCACGATTTTATATTGCACTTTCAAAGAAGACCTAACTCTAGTCTTTGTCTTGCTAACATGCCAAAATAGCTTTTATTGCTACACACACTAACTGTCATGCAGTCACTGTTGATTGAGAGAGTCCCTCTCTCTGCTCTGCTGGAAATAGGCAACTACAGACTGGTTTAAATGGTTATACTGTTTTTAAAAAATTTTAATACGTTACTGTTAAATTGAAAAATCCTCTAAACTCCTTCCCATCCTGCTTCCATCCAGACACCGAATCCCCAGTGATTAAACAAGGGAGTTGACTAAACCCTGTCTAGTTGCTGGTTAGTGATCTCATATTTTGACTATTTTTCCTGATGAATGGTACCCATCCATCACAATTTTTCTTTGCTGAAAAGCAGCAGGATGGGAAAAAACCCACTGAATTTGCCATATAAATACTTCTTTTCCAGACTGTCTGCAATTACAAAGGCTTTTTGAAAAATCTGATTCAAGATGGTTTCAATTAGGAGTAACATTTTCAACCATACTACATTCTAACCTATGTGTTCTTTAGGTTGAATCTGACATGCCACAATTATTGTAATCACTTTATGATGTGCATATCAGACAAATAGAAAATAGAAACAAATATGGAATGGTTTCTGGCTGTGAAACAGCCACTCTTGTGGAAAGCATGAGATCATTATGCATTTTTTTCTTCCATAAAACTTTGTTTTGGTTTGTAGAGTTTTAGTTTAATGTATTCTTCAGCCTTGTGACATTTGTAAAGAATATTTAAACCAAAGTCCTCTAAAGTAGCTGTGATGAATGAGTCTCCTGGGAGTAATGAAAACATGGTTCTGCCACACTGCCAGGCCAGGTGATGAGCCAAGTACCTTCTCAAAGTCTGTGTGCAATTTTGATGTCTTGGTGGTTGTGGTCTTTCCCTTCCTGCTCCAGAGAGGAAAGTTGTCAGCAATTCTGGTCTCTGTGTTCCTGCTTGGGAGCAGAGAGGTAGAAGGTGGTATAATCTTCACTTTGAGTTTCTCACTTGGTTGTTGCTGTCACTTTGGCATAAAAAGCAGTGACGGAAGCCTTGGCTGTGCCGTTGGCTCCTGACCGCATCCTGCCTCTTCCCTCCCAGCACCCAAACAAAAGGAAACATTTGACAAAAAGAGGTTTGGTGGGAATCTCTGTCTTGTGACTCTTGCTCAGATAAGGTGCAGGCAGTGAAAACACTTTACCCACAAAGGAAAGTCATAAATTATGTTGTACTTTGGTTCCTGTTTGCAGAACAGTATTTCAGACCCTCAGTTAGTTTCTCCTGAGAAACAGATGAGCGTGGTGCCAAACCTGTAAAAGCTTCCAGGAGATAGAACACTGAAAGTTGTCAGTTTGTCACTGGTGCAGTGGAGCCTGCTTGTCTCCCATAGAAACTTTAGGGGGAAGAAAGAACAAGTAAACAAAAGTGGTTCCTTTCTCCAAGTGAGTTTGCACATGTCAGACTAAATGTTGTGATAGTCTGATAATACTTGATGAACTTCTTTTCCCTGCTAAGAGTTAAAGGTGGGAAGGTATCATCTTCAAAATGCTGAAGAAAACAAATTCAAGTAGTCCTTGTTCAAGTCAAATGGGTCAATTCAAGTCATAACTTTTTTCTTTCTGTATAAATCATTGGGGCTTTGCTGTGACACTCGAAAGTGTACACTAGCACATGATCCCTTTCAAGGCAATTTGAAATAGAGCAAAGTGTTTGCCTTGAAATGATGTTGATGTGCTTATAGCGTTATATTCTCCAAAATGCTGTTTGGTAACTCTTTATTCTGTCAGTGAAGTGCATCAGCTTTGAACATATAACAACTGCTTGTATTAAAGTATTTCTGGATGAATGGTTCATCAGATTTCATTTTTAACATGAATGTTTTGCTTACTGCCATTGTGTTTAAATACTTTTATTGCTTCATAAACGCTTGGGGTTGCTGTGATCATTAGCCTTTGGTCGGTCACGTTGATGAGGCACACATGAGTGTTTTATTACCAACAAACAGTGTGCCATCATCATCACCTGGGTTTAATCTTCCCCACCACTTTCCAAGTAATATCCTCCTTTTCTGTGGTTTCTAAGTCTCTCAAAAGGCAATTATATGGGCTGAAACATTTCAATTACTGACTCAGAGGGTTTATTTAAAGTTTTGGTGAAACGCTTCAACCATCTTTGAAAAACAGTTGAGATGTAAATACCTTGGTTTTCCTTCCACTTTTTTTAAACTGGCTCAATAACAAACTTGATTTCTCACTGTTTATAGCTGAATCCTGAGATCTAGCACCAGAATGGTTGCTCTGATCTCAGTAATTCCCTTTCTGCTATTTTTGTGAAATTTCACACAAATTTGGTCATTTTGTAAGAGTGAAAACTCACCATCCATGCACACCTAGCAGAGGCTGTGTGCAGGCAGGCAGGTTTTACATACGCTCAGCTGTTTTGAGACCAATGACCTCCTGGCACCAGGAGCAGGGAAGAGGTAAGGCTGAAGGTGAGGAAATGGAGAAGAAGAGAGCTGGGGCAAGGTGGGAGTTTGGCCAGGTGAGCTGGGGGGGAGCCAAGAGTTGAGGAAAATGTATTGGAGATGTGCTCTCCAGGCAACATCAGTGTGTGCTCTCTTCCCGCCCTGTATTTCCCTGTGCCTCAGTGTGGAGTGGCATGTGGAGGGGTCAAGCCTCTGCCCAAAGGGTGCTGATGCAGCAAGAGAGGCAGGCAGTGGCAGAGCTGGTAAGAGATGAGCTCTTGGTCAGGTGTTCACCTCTTTCTCTGGAAACCAGTGAGTGGGTCCCTGAAACTGGCATCTCAGCTGCTAGCCATGAGGTGGGTGGGCTCCCAGATCCGAAGGGCAGTAGGTGAGGCATTTGCATGTGCCACATGGATGCAATGGCAGAATGAAAGGAGGACAAACGCCTGCAGGCAAAAACTGCAGGCACTTCTCAACTCTTTAACTGCATTTGGTCTCAGTTTATTCTGCGTGGAGGGGGAGTAATGCTGTCTAGTATCACAAGAAGACCAAGAAATCCACAAATAATCTTAACAGAGCCATTCCCGATGTGATCCTGTAGAGCTAGCCCTGTGCATAGGCCCAAAAGGGAGCAAGTAGCTTGGTGAACGAGTATTGACAGCTGACTGTCAGAGTTAAATACCATTTGACTGCCTGTTTGCTGTGTGGGAAAGACTGTGCAAAATGTGGTCATGTAATTGAGGTTGTTAACACTGCTTTTACTGATGAAGACAGGTACCACAGAGATTGGCAGGGTATTCCAATGTCATTGCCATATAATAAATGGTAGGGAGTCTAGTGTGTGTGTTCCTCCCAAAGTCGCGGATATATGTCTTGGAAAACCTAGAGGCATTATTTTAATTTGAAATTAACCTAGAATTTTATTTAGTCAGTGCTGAATCTGTCTTAAGGAAGAGAATAATTATCTGCTCCTTCATCACAGTTTTGAAAAGGTATAAGCACTCTCGAGACCACAATCACATATTCTAGTACTGGAATGAATATAGTATTCAGGGAAAGTAGTAAGACATCCTAATGTGTCTTATCTTTTCTCATAACCGTGATTTAGCTGCCTAATTCCGTAAGCTACCATTTGAGATAAATGTAACTGAATTATATTTCTTTCTATTTTTGCAAGATCTTCTGGAAGCTTCCTAATACATGGTGGAAGGGGATAGATATCCCTTCAGCAAAAGGAAAGGTGGTGGAGGAGGGGTTGGTTAGCTTACTTGAATGCCAGGGCTTCATTCTTTCCTCTTGCTTGAATTTATGGACCTTTTACCAGCGTTCTTTCTCCCCTTTGATTTTAAGCTGATTTAGTTTGTTGATTCTCTGGGTTTTTCTCACTGCTAACTCTTATGTCCCGCTGCCTCAGAGCAGCGGTCTCACTTCCCCTCTTGCTAGTGGTGCTGTTTTCCCCATTCCCTGAGGAGAGAAATTCAAGGTATGTCAGATTGCAAAAAAAGATGGAAGCTAAAATGTTTCACTGATGATAAACTATTTCCTGGAAGAGAAGGAGCATGAAATGGGTATAGAAAAGGTGAGGAAAGGTGCTATTTCCCCTTGACTTTTCGGGTCAGGTATACCTGATTGCTCTCTGTAGGCAGCACCACAGTGATATGGTATCTTTTAATCTCAATAATTTTTTTGCTGCTTCTCAGCAGTCATAAAAATTAGAGGAGGATTTTATGTGTGATTCTTCCTTGAAAATGCATATATCTTCATTTTTAGGTGTTTGTTTCTTTAATTTCTGTTTGTTTTCAGGAACTTTCCAATCAGTTGAGAGCTGGTGTCAGACTCCAGCCCTTACTGGCTGGTCCTGGGAGCAAAGCTGATGATTTATTAATAACGCAGCTGCGGTGCCAGCGCTCCCACTGAGAGCGGGTAAACACTCCTCCTCTGCAGAGGGACAAGACTCTGTACTTTTCACCTCTGCAGTTATGTAAGGTGTCCTTGGCCATTTGTGTATTTAACTTGGCCCTTGCTTTTTGCATTTGTTTACAAAGTGATTGGCCATGAAAGTGTGAAATCCCCAACAGGGAAGAGTCCCAGGAAGCCCCAGCTGGACTGGGAGCCTCAGCAACTAGACGGGTGCAGGGTGTCCTGGCCAGAGTGAAAGCATATTCCCAAGGAGCAGCACAGGGACTCACCAATGACGTATCAGGTCACCCGGTAGCAGTTCAGGGCTGCTAGGCATCCCACTTGAGAGCTGGGGGCTGTGGCACGCTGGTGTCCAAGGCAGTCACTTGCTTCTGGTGTATGTTAGGTCTGACATTCTCTGTAGTACACCAGTGGATCCCTTATTATGTCAGGGACTTGCTACGTCATACTGATGACCTTTTCCATATGGTGAGACTATTCCAGATAACAAGCCTTTTCCAAGTCACATTTAATTCACTGCAACTCTCAAATGAAGCACCTTCTCAAGGCTCCCTTGGCCCAGTGAATTGCTGTACAAAGCCAATGTAGTCAGTTTTATGGTACTCTATTCCCATTTTCTTTCTGATCCAGTCAACCAGGCTCCTCACTGCCATGGCGTATCTTTTGCTCCTTTTTCATGCCGCGTAATTTTATGGCTTTTCCTGGTGTGTTGTTGAGAACACATTGCTGGAACACCAGCCCATTGCCTGGTCCTTGCTGGGCTGTTCATCCTTTTGGGCTTATGGGCATCCCATCAGC
Source organism: Brachypodius melanocephalos (assembly GCA_013398615.1). Lineage (NCBI taxonomy): Eukaryota > Metazoa > Chordata > Aves > Passeriformes > Pycnonotidae > Brachypodius > Brachypodius melanocephalos. The sequence goes on from VZSR01003803.1 coordinate 44,440,508, forward strand.
AAAGACCTCTCCCCGTTACTCACTATTTCTTTTCTAACCTGGATATGGTGGAGGATATGTGGACATTGGAGGGTCAAGTCTGTGTGCTGGGCCACAGTATCACGCCTTGCCTTTACAGTCCATTGAGGTGGCCTGTAAAGGAAAAGTGTCTCAGGGCTTGACTATCAGTTCTGCAGTTATCCTTGCCTACCTTATCTATGCAAAGTGGTGTTTCCAGAGCAAGGGAATTTAATCTCAGTCCTGTTCATATGAGCAAGCTTGCATTAAAGTCAGCATATGTCAGCTTGAAGGTTTTTATGGAAATTGGAAAGGAGGAGGGGAAAGGGGGTATGTCAGGAAGTAATGCTGTGCTGTATCCATCTTCTTGTTCGGTGTTCTGCTATGCCACTGTTGCCTTTCTCTTGCCAGCTGCCCTGGAGCCAAACAACTTACCTCTGTTTGCTGGGATTAATTCTGGAATGGCTACTTTCGTCCGCGCTTGAGATATTGAGAAAATTCGAAGAAAATTGGCCTCTTATCAAGCTCTTATCTTCTTTTACAGTTCAGTCAAGTTAAATTTAATGGTGGAGTATCTTGTTTACCAGCAAAAATCTGTGTCACCTTGACTTACTGTGTGGTCCAGCCTGCAGTTTACACATCTCTCCTCTGTCTTCCACAAAAACACTCAATCGTTGAGATGAGCAAGTGTGTTAAAGCTGCCCAGCCATCAGTTAAGGATGTGTAATGTTCTATCCTGAGACTCTATAAAGGTTTTAGACATTTTTTTCTGTAATTCAGGAATCAGTGAATATATGGACTTCTCTGGCAGGGCAGAGTTGGAAGGCTTAAATCACTGCTCTGCTTTCGAAACCCATCTTGAGTCCCATGGCGGGCTGCATCCAGTCCTCCCACGGGGGAGCTGTGTTTGTTGGACAAGGCAGCTCTTTTGAAGACTCTCACCACCCATGTAACAGGAATCAGACATCTGAGGAATTTTATCTAAATAAAGTTATGCTTCCCCCTGCTTTCTTTATATTCATTCTGTTGCATTTTTCTCTTATACTACCTGTTGGCTGCCTCTCATTCCATGGAAATGGTCTGTGTGCATTAGAGTGAAGATTTATTTCAAGGGTTGTCCACAGTTGCTTGTGATGCACTGCTGATCAATACTGGTAGCTAAACTTGAAGCTAAGATAAAAATAACTGGTTGGTTTTGAGTGCCAGTGGAAGGGGGGAGAGTGGGAAAAGAAAAACAAAAGGAGCTATGTAACTGGGAAAGAAATAATCTCTATTGCCCTATTATTCTCAAATTATTTCCAAGGCAGTAAACACAGAAATAAAATAAATTGATATTAAACTGTTGTCTCTTTCTCTGAGTTTTCTTCTTATTTGTTAGAATAATCTCGAGGATGTTTGTCAAACAACTTAGAATTTCATAAATGTTTTTTTTTCTTTTTGGCATCTGCAATATCTGCCTGACTTCTTTGTCTTCTGAGCAATTTAATATTGAGTACACTTCCCTTGATATTGCAAGGCAAATTATTAAACCATTCTCTATAGCTATGCTCAACATTTGTTTGAAAGAGCATCTTGAGAGACTCAGAGCTCTTTGTGCATTGCAAATGTGCTCTTTAGTAGAACATTTTGTCTTTTTCCATTTAAATAAATATCTCCTATTAAGTCTTTAGTGGTAAGACTCTTACATCATTTAGACATTCCATCTTTTTGTAAGGCTTCCATTTTTGTTCAATATTCTTCTATTTCTTCTGTCAGTTACAGGCAGTTCTTGTTCTCTACTTTTATGAATAAAATGATCATTTTTATTTTACCAGCTTTTAGTTTCTTACAAAAAATTGAAGTCATTAAAAGAGTAGCTAATGGGTTTCCTTAGCTTGTTGGAAACTGAATCAGACTGAAGTCACCTGAGAATTTTTTTTTCCTTCTTTCTTTTCTACCTTTAAGTAGGAAAGTGAATTTGCCTTCTACTTTTTCTTGAAACGGAAGTGTGTAGGTGCGTATAAATATGTATGCACACTCACTAACTTTGGTGGGTGGACTTGCAAGGTGGCTTTATAAATACAGAACTAAGTTCTCAGCAGTGTTTTGAAGTTGTTTTTGTTAGTAGCTTTTCTCCATTTTTGGTTTGTTTTTTGTTTTTTGGGTTTTTTTGTTAGTTTTGTTTTGTTTTGTTTTTTCCCAGGAAAACAGATCCAAGAGCTGAACAATTTCAAGCGTAGTATAAAAGATGCTTGTGTTGTTTAGAAGTACATTTTTTCCTTTAGGTCTTTGTGTTTGTAAGATATATGGCAAATAGTAAAGTCTGAGGTATTCAAACTCGCCATCAAAAGCCTAATATTTCTATTAGTAGTCATTTTGAATTATTTTTCAATTTCACAAATAGTTCAAGTGTGCCCCATTTTCAAGATAAGGGAGCTTATTCCAATCTCCATTTCCTTCTATAAAATTATATAAAATACTGCTTAGGCTAAAAAACCCCTGTGTTTTCATAAGCATACATGTTTGCAAGGCAATGTAGTCTGGATGTGAAATTATGCAAAATGAAAAGAAATTGAAATTTTTTTGTATGCCTTAAGGAAGAAATAAAATGCTATGTTACATTTTTTTTTTAAAAATCTCTGACTAGTCATTCTCAAGGCTTAACTAAATCCCCCAAGTCCTTGGACATATGCATAACTCCATGAGCATGTGTAGTCCTACAGATTGTGTGAGGTGGTGCATATTCACAGCAAGTGCAGAGGGAATACTTTAATGGAGCTGTAGTGTCTGTTTTTTTTTTACTTTCTGAGTGAAGTTAGGAAGCAGATTGACCTGCAGAGGAAAATTGAATTCATGGATTGTGATGTTAGATGGAAATGCTTTTTAATTCAGTCCAAACTGAAGTCTGAGGGTTTTCCATGAGTGTTGAAAGTGCTGTTGATGATTGAACTCTCATGTACTGAAATATGTAGGGAAATGCCTGCATCAAGTCCTGTAGAGCAAAAGGAATCATCCCTGTCTGTGTATGAATACATTGTTTTCTTTAGTGTTTTGGGTTGGTTTTTTTTCCTTTTTGATATTTCTGCATTTGAAAGACAGCTTTTGAAATGGATGTTTTGGGCTGGTAGAGTTAGTGTGGCCGTCTATGGATAGGAGCAGAAGTTTAAGTATCTCAAAATATCTGCCCTCCTATTGACTGGGTCTATTTTTAGCCTCAGGGAGTGCAGGATTATCACAATTGAAAAGTTCCTGGTTAATGCAATACTGAATTTTTTTAATCGATTGGGTGAGGCCACATATGTTCCCAACCAGAATTTGCTGAGAGGCTGCTGAGGAGGAATCCCAAAGGAGAAAAAACAGATTTTGCTCTTGACAGAAACTCTTCCAAAGAAGTATTTATGCCTTAGGTACCACCCCAGCTGCTGACACTGCTGTCTTTGTGGCTGTTCTTGCCATGTGCTGCCACCACCCTGGACAGTGTCCTGTGCTAGCTCCCACTCTGCTGGGGTTTGAACAGTGTGTAATGTCTTCAGTAGGTGATGTTTAGCTAAGCAGCATGCCCACAGCTGCAAAGGCATTACTGTTTTAAAATGTGTTCTGATCTTTACAGGCATGTGCAAGGCATGGAGAAAATTGCAAAAGGTTTTTTTGAGTGGGAGGGAAAGGATAGTTGTGGCATTAGGTGATTATTACTTTTTAAAAATTTGTGTGTGTCTTTTCTAACTCCAGCAAATATTTAGATCTCAGTGTCTATCTGGAAACCAGAAAAGCTTTTTTTCCCTCGTAGAACCAGTCGCTCAGATGCCTTCTAAAACCGTTTATATCTTGGAAGTCATATACTTTTCTTCTTTTCACATTAGACTGCATATTCAATCTTGAGAGTTCATAGAATTTCATCTGCATTTTAGGTTTAGCTTGTTTTCTTAATGAAACAGGTTTTGCATAAATGCACTGTCCACATTTTTGCCAGTGTCATCCTCTCACGCTAATAACTTCTGAACAATGTAGCCAATTTCAAGCAAAGTTGCTAGAAGCAGACATCTCAAAGACATATCTCAAAGTTCTTGCTGGTTATGCAAAAATCAGTGTCTGGGTAGCAGAGAGATCCCAAGTTTTACCCTATTAAGGAAAAGGCAGGAGCGGGCACTGAGCCGCTCCCGAGCGTGGTGTGCCAGCAGCGTGCGCGTCTTGGCCGGCTCCTCAGGACACGCACGGCCCCAGCGAGTTATAATTATCCTGTGAGTTGTTTCCTGGGCTATAGTTAGGAGAGGTGGGAGGGTGCTCTCAGGAAGAACCAGGGAAGGAGGTGGATAACAGTAGGAAGCTGGGAGTTTACGGAGAACAGAGTTGAGTGGGGATAGCTGGAAGCACCCTGGGGAGCGAGGTTTGGAACAAGGGACAGACGCCTGCAAGGCAGCAGCCTCTGACTTTCTGCTTTTCGTTGGACAACCTGTTTTGTAAAGGCGTGTCAGGCTATGCTGTGAGTTGGGGAAGTCATGCTCTGTTATTTCCCACTAATAGCATCAATAAACTGCCTGAAATTCCATACCTGAGCAAAATAATTCTGGAAGTTTTAGTTGATTCTTGCCTTAAGAGATAGAAGGAATAGTTTTCCCTTTTTTTTTTTCTGTTCAAACATCAACTTTCATGAAAAATAATTTTGATAAGTAAAAGGTAACTCATTATTATACATAAGCAATGCCCAAGCTTGGATTAATTATTGTTATTGTTACTGTTAGAGTAAGAGTAAAATACAGAAAGAAGTTGTCAATTTATGAATATTCAAAGACAGGAAATGGATCCTTAGTGTGTTAACATGCAAAGTTATGGGGTGTTACCTTCTACATTCACCTCATTTTGCTTATTTTAAATTTAAAATTCTAAGCACATATCTATCTTTTTAATATACTCTAGTCTGTGGGCTGTCTTGTGGCATTTATCTTAGACAAACTACCTATTGTTCTTAATGGGAAAATCTGTTGATTTAAGGAAAAAACCCAATGGTGTGACATGGATAGTTAAGGGATGTGTTTTTGAAATGAAGCCAGTCAGGTAGCAGTTCCCAAGACCATTGCCTCTGCAGAAGTGGAGTCTCTATTTGTTGTGCCCTGGTGTTGGGCACTGAAGTCCTCTGAGTTCCCAGCTCCTCGATGCACCCTTTCCCTCTCTCACTGCTTTACTAGAATGAAACCTGTGTGACAGCCTGACACAAGCCACAACATGTTCTCATCAGGATAATTAGGAGTAGAAAAATAGTTTTTCTGTTAAAACTTTCCATTACTTGCCCGAAATGTGGTGCAGTAGGCTAGACAGCTGTAGAGGACAAAGGCAAAGAAATAAAAGGTCAGAATTAGGTACCATCCTTCCAGGATGAGGGGAGTAACAGACTGCTGGGAATGTAATCTGATGTCTGTTCATTGTTCCTATCCATTGCATATAAGGAGACAGGCCATTGAAAGTGATTTTTTTGCATGAACTCCCATGGGAAGTGCACAACCACTTACGATGTGCGTGTTGATAACCTTCACTTCATGGGTGACAGGAGTTTCTAGGGACCCAGTTTCAAACCAATCTGTCTGTGCCCTCAGTTTCAGGACTCTGACTCATATCTGGAAACAGGTTAAAAGTTGTAAGAAGCAATTATTTTTCCCTGCTGCCTGCCTTACCCTGCTGAGTTTGTGCTGTCCTGTGCCAGAGGGACTGAATATCTGTGAACCAGCTCCTAAACTGCTGTGGTTTTAAGATGAAGCAAGCCTTGCTCCAGAGGCTTGATATTGATGCGCCTCAAAGTTAAAGTACCTGATTTTGTCTCTGCGTTTGTGATGATGTGGCTTTCTGGCATTGTAGCTTTTTACAAAGTGGACTCATTGATGGTGACCCAACCAATATGTTGAATATGCCTGCATGTTGTATACAGTTGCTTGTTCTGCTTTTTGGTTGATATGTGCTGTCATGTCAGTTGGATTTCATATTTGACTTTTTAATAAAAAAAAATTTCAGCATCAATATCATTTCATTTGACTGACATGATACTACAAGTTTAAATTTTTGTTTGTGCAGTGATTAGTAGTTGGGAAATCGAGCATTTGGGAAAAAAGGAATGAAAAATTTCTTGTAGGTGTTTTCCTGCTACCACTGTAGGTCCAAAAAGTAAAAAAGCCAGTCTCAGAATTTATTTAATTTTGGTAGTGAGGGCAGATTAATTTACTCACTATTTTCAGTGCTCATTCCACTGCAGTTTATTTTAGGTCATTTAATTCCAACAAGGCCTGATCTGTTTAGAGGGCTTTCTATAGCAGCGTGGCAGGACCACACAGCTCTTTTATAGTATGTACGTTCATTGCTAACCAGGAGCTCAAAAACCTAGTAAACGATGCACAGACATGAATAACTGCAGAGAGGACAGTACATTTTTGTATGGTTGGACTGTTTTGAAAGTTTTCAGAAATAGCCAATCTTTTGTGCACTGTGGGTTGCTTTGCAGAGCTTGAAGTGATGGTGTACAGTAACTGTGTGCTTTCAGAGGTAAGACTGGAGGTCTGGCTAAAGGCACTCTTCAGGTTTAAGGTACTTCAGAAGCCCCTGTGCATGAGAGTTGCTCTCAGTCCTCGTTTAAGGAACATTTTTGATTCTATAGGTCGGTATTTCCATCACATTCAGTAGTTTGATATGATTTTGCTGTTTCAAATTTAGATTTGCTGTAGGAGCCGTTCATATACAAAATAGGCTAAGGTAAAACAGATCTCAGCTGAAAATGTCTAAATCAGTTGGCCTCATCAGCCAGCAAAAAAAGGATATGCCAATTGTCTGTGCTGAATCTATTCCAGTTTAGCATTTTGATGGTAAAGGCCACATTCCCCCCAAATGAAAGAGACAGCTTTCTTTTGTGTCCATCAAATCATGACTATTTCTGGTTTTGCTCATCCCAGCTGACAAAGCAATGTTTCTTTTGTATAATTCATTACATTAGGCAGCATTAGTGATTCTCTAAACAGAAGGAAGGCATGATGTCCTGAAAGTGGCTGCATCTGTACTAGGAGGTTAAAACAGCACTGAGACCATTGTTCCTGAGTGCTGAGACCGTTGCTGTTCCTTAAATTTTCAGCTTTCTTGCATTTTCTAGCTTCTGCTGTTTAGCATACTCCCAGCAGCAGCCAGGGGCAGTTCAAGGAAGCACTATTCTCAATAGTTTAATAGTGTGGAAATAGCTGTTTGCATTCCCATCAACCTTGACACAGGAGAGACTTCCTGAACATGTCTAACTCACCCCTGAACAGCTAGTTATGACATCCTTCTAGCAAATTAGAGGCAGAATCTGCACTGTTTTGGTGTCTATGTCAAAAGTATAACAATAACACTAGTTTGGGGACATTTGAAGCCTCTTGAAAGTTTGGTAGCTCTGTGTGTGTGTGTGTGTGTGTGTGTGTGTGTGTGTGTGTGTGTGTGTGTGTGTACATGGAGTCAGTGTATGTCTGTACTGTGTAATATTCCTGCATAGGGATCTGGATGCTTTCTTGACTATAGAAGGATGCTCCTGCTTGTCTACAAATATTAAAGCCCTGATACTGGTGAATGGGAAGTTCAAAAAGCACTTCTTAAAAACATCTCAATTTGGAAACAATTTATACAAGTTGAGTATATCCAATGCAGTTTGACTAATACTCTGGGCCTTCTAGTCACAGCTCTTAAAATTCTGTGTTCATTTGTGAGCCCTGTCATCAAAGAGCCTCTGATCTCAGGAGGTCCTGCCCTGCAGCTGCACAACCTCCTGGTGCACTCTACAATTTCCCTTTCTGGAGGAGAATATATCAGTGTGTCTTACACCGCTATACTTATGTTTGGGGTCAGCTTGTACATCCATCTCCTCTAACCCAAGTCACCTCAAGATGACAGCCCACCTATATTTTTATTGTCTCTTATTATCTCATAGCTGTCTAAAAACTCCTCCTTTCATGTTGATTGGAGCTGTCCTTTTGCTGTGTACCTTTGGATTTAGATTGGTGCACTGCTTCTAAATTTAGGCTGTAAAAGTACCACCTTTACTTCTATTCTTTTATACTTGTATGGAAACAGTTCAAAGTTGTGCTGATGTAATAAAAACAGGAGGCTGGAAGGCAGTGAACTGGAATAAGGGGGAATGTATGAGACAACACAAGAAGAGAGTTGCAACTTTAGATCCTCACTGCCATGATCACACAATTATTTTTAATATGATTTACTTAAAAGCTGCATTTCTCTTAAAGAAGGTTTCAATTTGTTATTCATCATGTGATGTCATTTAATAAAAAACTTTTATGTTAAGGTAATACCAGATACTCTAGCCAGGATGTCATGAGAGGCAGTTCAGGCAGTCTGGACAGTTCTGAGATGATTAATTGAATGGCAGTGATCTGTACTTAACAATGAAAATGCTGATTCACAGCCTTTCTATTTTTTTTTCTTTTTTTTTTTTTTTTCTTTTTTTTTTCCCTTGGCTAATAGCCTTAATGATCAATCAGAGGTAGTGGGCTGAGGCAGAGCTCAAGGCCATCAGCTCCTCCCAGACCTCTACATAGTTCCCAGGAAACACCCTGTGTTTCATTAGTTCTTGCTTACTTTATGGTGTAATATTTTGCTCGAAGGCATTAAACTGTCATCAAAAGCAGCCGACTGATTAGTGTGGCTTCTTTTTCCAGGGTCGTTGTACAAGGGAGAACTGCAAGTACCTTCATCCACCAACACATTTAAAAACTCAGCTGGAAATTAATGGCAGGAACAACTTAATCCAACAAAAAACTGCAGCAGCAATGCTTGCCCAGCAAATGCAGTTCATGTTTCCAGGGACACCACTACAGCCAGTGGTAAGTATATTTCTCTGATGGTCTTAATGGTAAGTAAAGTTGAAGACTCTGTTTGCCTGCAAAATAAATAGTATCAATAAAAATAGTCTCTGTCTGTTTACTTAAGATGCTAGAGATATGCTCATTTATATTTGCATTTCGAGATGTAATGAAGTGTTGCTGTAGACTTATTTTCTTTTATCCCATAATAATTTGCATTTTTTTCCTCTGTTTTCCCCTCGTTAAGTATTTCATATCATGTTTGCAAGATTTTTATGTATAATCCTTCTGGAGGTAAAAATTTGTATAATAACAATAATTTGCTAGTAAGTAATTTGAGCAAGACTCATAAAGTTTCTGAGGAGTCTATGGGATTGAATGGCTTTAAATATTATTTAATCCCAGTACCAGGAACAAAGGTTAATGGGTAACATTTTCTTACTCTGTTGAAGTCTGAAGTGTCCCAGGATAAGACAGAGAATTGGTGGTGCTTGCACGTCACAAACTCAGTGTTTTGTCTCAAGGTGATTCATACAGTGCCTGAGACACTTCGTATCCAGGAAGTGATCTAGAACTAGAGTCTGGCATGTGTGAGCAGCATCTTTGGATATGCACTAAAGTGATCAGTTGCTCTGGGCAGCCCGTGCAGTTGTGCTCCTCAGTGTAGCAGACTTCCAAAAAGCATGGTTTGGCAAGTAATCTGAATTAAACTTTCACGTGTGGCTGCTAATGATGTTTTTTCAATCTAAATTCCTAGTGTAAGGCATCCCAGTGGAGTGGGATTTTTTTTCTCTAACTTGAGGCATCTGGAATGTTGGCATCAACTTTTGCAGTGAATTTCCAAGGTCCATTTATAGTTTATCAAAAGACATAAGCACTCCTCATTACTATTTGCTTGGCTTGTTCCAGACATCAGCATTCAGATTAGATGATTTAGTTTTCAAAGTGCCTTTGTCTTTCCATGGACTACCACAGAAGTCAAGTGTAGGTATCTCAGAAAAAGACATCTGCATTTGGTCACAGGAAGCTCACCCCAGATGCCTTTTTCTATAATGCCTTTTTAGACTTGAAACACCTACTGTCAGGCAGGATTGGGAGTTGAGTTTCAGGACTCCCTGAATTTCTGGTACATTTTCATCAAATTGTATCTGGTGATGTTGGCCTCCTAATGTGTCTTGGTATTTCCTGGGCATTTACTGCTTGAGTTTTCACCAGAAAAAGTTTTGATGAAGTAATAGATTCCACTGCTTAATATTATGAGAAAAATTGAATGGCAAAATTATTCTTTTTTCTTCTTATCCATTTCATCATTTGAACTTTACAATTTCATTGACGTAATGTCTTCTGTACTGATTGCTGTGATAAAAATGCCAGGTCTGTCTCACATAAATTGCCAGATTAAGATGACTCAGGCTTGACCAAATGGATAAAAAGTGAAAGAAAATTTCATAGAAGTCATTTGATGAGTGGATTTATTCTTAAAATTACATCTGACAAAGCTGTTATTTATATTTCATTTAACACATATTGTCTTCAACATATTTGAACCATTGTTTCATATAAATGTTCATTATTATGCTCTTCAGAATTTTGCTCATGTTTGACATATAAACTGGGTTGCTTGATAGCAAGCAGATTTGGTCACTGATTAAAACACAGCATAATACACTTTTAACTCATAAGGGCAGTTAGATGCCGTTTCTGTATAGTTGGTTATCCTGGTTAATCTGTATGCTCAGAGCATCTTATTGGTAATAAGTCACACCATTTATAATTTAGTAATTGATTCCAGAGACAAAAAAATCCAAAGAAAACCAAACACAAACAAAAAAGAAAAAATCTGCCTTCTAGCCCCTGTGTTTTCTGTTGTGTATTTTCTACTATTTCCATTTTTCTGTGTAATTTTGTACTTTATGTCATGCAGGCCACCTTAACCAGAAAGACACTTCTCCTTTGTTAAAGTGTTTTGAAGTCTTTGAGTTGTGCTGCTGTGTTTCTAGCTGCTGGCTTATTTGAGAACCTAATTTCTGACAAAGCTAATCGGAGATGTGTCCTGTTTTTCCCGCATAGCTTTTCCTCATTTATAATTATGGTTTCACTCTCTGGGGTACTCAGCTCTGCAGAACTAAAGCACTTTCCAGGTCTGAGCATGGGCTGACCATGGTGACGTTCTGCCTCCACCCCCTGTGGAGCTGGTTGTAACAAACCCACTATTCTGCCTCATCACGGCTGTTTTAGCATCACACAAATGCTCTTTCTTCTGATCATGACTTCACTGACTCACTGTAGGAAGGAACAAAACAAGATTTTTAGACCTGTATCATTCCCTCCAGTCAAAGTTTTTCATATAATGAACTAATCTAAGCCTGAATAATCCCTTTCTAAATACTGTGTCCAGCTGAGATTATAATATTTATTCTGCTTGCCACTGGTGACAGCTGAGCACACAAACGTTTGCGAAGGTGAGTTTTTTCAGTGTGTGAGACACAGTAACATATAATTGCAGGAGCTGGCAAAATACAGTATGCAAACATACTGGAAGCTACATACCAAAGAGCTCATTATGTGTACTCTTATTAGAAATATGGCTTTAATATAGTTAATAACGTTGCAGCTATGAAATCTGAATACTTTGAAAAACAGCCTGTTTTCCCAAGGAAAACAGGTATTGAGAAAAAGCAATAAAGTCTATGTTATTTCTACTTCTAAATGTGTAAATAAGCCTGCAATGTAAGCTGGACCTCCACACAGATTCGTGTTCAAAGTAGGACTTCCTTTGCATCAGCAGACTCTTTTCCAATAATAGTTACACAGGTGGTTCTTCGTGTGCTGCTGGAATGTGTTACGTGATTAAAAGAAGACAGGATGCTGTGTGTTTTGCTGGCTGTTTAATTTTTTTCATTAAGAAAATGAATCAGTGCCAGAAAGAACAGCAAGCAAAAGACAAATAGTAAGCTATTGATTAAAGGGCTTTTTTTTCATCTCGATGTGTGTTTTCCTTTTTCAGCCCACATTTCCGGTGGGTCCCACAATAGGAACGAACACGGCTATTAGCTTTGCTCCTTACCTAACGCCAGTAACACCAGGAGTTGGCTTAGTCCCGACTGAGATCCTACCCACGCCGCCTGTCATTGTTCCTGGAAGTCCACCGGTTTCAGTCCCCAGTTCAACTGCTACCCAGAAACTCCTCAGGACTGATAAACTGGAGGTACTGTGGACACCACTGTGACTAGAAATACATTCTCTGTTAGGCTGTGTGAGAGATCCTGGAGGATGTAACTGTTGTTCTAGAAGCTAAGCTTAAATGTAGTTGCTACAGATAAAAAAACTTGTAACCAAGCAGGATTTCTGCACTTGCAGCCAGTGGTAATTAAATAATGTTACTTTTAAGGTAGTGTTTTGGATTATATTTAATACACAGACATCAACATGAGTTTTCATTTTTTGTGAAGTTCATCATCTCAAGAAACCTCAGGTATATGTGCCTGTAAAGGCATGCCCTGATGAAATACCTAACAAGCACATTTTTTATTTCAGTAATAATTGTCCTGTTTTTTCTGCACTCATAATAAGGGAATTTTTTAGCTTAACAGATTGATATTAGGGGAATGGTGTAGCCCTTCAGCCCTGAGCTGCCAGTGGAGATGTGGAATATTACCAACCCTGCAGCGGGCTGAAGGCACAAGCCTCCAGCTATGTGCAGAGCCTCCCAGCCATTGCTGGGTCACTGCGTGGCTGGACTCAGTGGAATCTGTGATCCGAGTACACAAGGAGGCCAAATGGTTCTTGCAGAAATGAGTGTCCTTTCCCACAAGCCTAAGCACCAGTGTCTGGAGCACATTTCTTCTGAGGAAAATCAGTGTGTTCATTCCGCCCATTTTTGAAAATTATTTTAAGTAGGCTCTCAATTTTGTTTGTAGACCCTATAAAAAATACAGTGCATCTGATGTGTATTTTCCCTGGGTTTCAGCAAGAGAAACTCCTTCCCTACCAGTCAACCTGCAAGAATACAAAGTATAGTCAGAAAGAGACAAAATATTTTGTGATTCCCAGTTAGTTTTGCAGGAGCAATTACATGAGTAAGTATCCTTCCCAGTGGCTTTCTGAACAGGGAAAAGGAAAGGCATTTGGGAATGCTTCTGTTGCATTTTAAGTTCATTTAGCCACAGTACCAGAGAGCTACCTGAGGAGCCAAGAGCATAAGGGTAAAATAGGTGCACTCCCCTCATCCACGAAAAGATGAAGGGTTTCTTAAATTGAAGTTGCTGTAAAACTCGAACTAACAGGGAAAGGGGGCAGGTCTGTCTTTTGGAGGCATGGGACACTCCTTGCCCTTTCAGGTTGCGCCGAGCTGTGCCCCTGCAACGTGTGTTGTTTTGCGTGTAGGTGTGCAGGGAGTTCCAGCGGGGGAACTGTGCGCGTGGAGAGACTGATTGCCGCTTTGCGCATCCGGCAGACAGCACAATGATTGACACAAACGACAACACCGTAACCGTGTGTATGGATTACATAAAAGGTCGTTGCATGAGGGAGAAATGCAAGTATTTTCACCCTCCTGCCCATTTGCAGGCCAAAATCAAAGCGGCGCAACACCAAGCCAACCAGGCTGCAGTGGCAGCCCAGGCAGCTGCGGCAGCTGCGACTGTGATGGTAAGTGCTGGCATGTATGGCTGTCTTTTTTTTTTTTTATGCCTATTTCGCTTCAATTTAATGCTGTTTGCTTATACTTTCTTTTCTCTTTTGCCTCTTTTTTATTATTTTTCTTTTTTTTATTTTGGTGAAAGATAAGAATTTATAAAATTATTACTATTGCTTGATGGGAGGAAGCACTTTCTTTTCTTTATGCCCTTATTTTAATGCTGTATTTCTATTCAAGACAGTGAAGCAAATGACACTCTATACCACTTCTGTTCTCTGCCTTAATTATACATAAATTTGCTCCAAGTATTTCCAAACAGAAACAAAACTGATAAGCTTCAGTGTTCCCAGGAAAACAAGGACACATATGCTGTTTAAGCTCTTTGACAGCAGATATACATGTGGAAATTTGGAAGAAAAGCAAAGAGAGAGCATTTGCTTCAGAGATCAGCAGTAGAACAGAAACCTGCATTGAGATTCAGCACCGTCTGCCTTAGAAATGAGACAACCAGACAGCCACCTTGGTCTCACTATACTGGTAGTGTAGAAAAACCAGAACACTCATCTGATCTACCATTAGTGTCTGTCTGAGGATAAGAAAGAACTGCCCTCTGTAGATCTACAACTGGCCCCAATGACTAAAAATTGTTGCCTGTATCTTTTTGAACTTGGGTTAGATGCCTTTCACACTCGAGACTTCTTGCTTCTCCAGTTATTATGGCCCAGTTACTTGAATCATGAGATTTTAAAGTAGTAAACTATAATGGGAATCATTAGGAAAGAAACATTGTGGCTACAGTCAGAAGAAAAGAGAGAGAGGGCTTTTATTTTCAGGTATTTTAGCCTCTTACTTTAAACTGTTCAGACAAGACAGCCCACCCCTTCACCAGGATTGGATACCTCTTACAGTTGCTACCAGGAAAGTTGATGAATTTACAGTGGTATTGATAAAGTTAAATAAATTGAACATGCAGGATCTGACTTGAGAGACAAAACTGCTGGCAGCAAATCAAAGAATCATTGTCCTCATTGCTGGCAGTGGACGAATAATTAAGCAGATGTGGTTTGTGGACTTGTGGGCAGTGCATACAATAGTTATAGACAATACAGTTACTCTCTGGTTAAAAAGCCTACCAGAAACACAATACAGTACAGTACATAACTACCCCAAGCTATTGTATTTAACAAATTAGAAAAGACCAGACTTTCTTGAGGGACAAAGGGTAAGTTATATAAGAAAGTAAACCACCAAACAGAAGAATATTTCTTAAGTTTTAATGTTTAGTAGTATCCACAGCCTTTGTTTCAAATTGGATGATTTTTAGTTAAAGTTTCCTGCGCTTGCAGGAATTGAATACCATCTGGAAATTAAAGCAGAGAAGATTGGGTTTTTATTCTGATTAGCTTCTGTTGTGCAGTATTTATTGTTCATTTAGCAAATGTAATATTTCTAGGCACTATACTAAATAAGAAAGAAGAGAGATGAGGGGATTTTTTTTTTCACTTTGGTAATGGTTGCAGATATATATCCTGTGGTTTTAAATAAGGCTTAGTTAGAGTTGCATTAGCCTCAAAGCAAGATGAAGCATCTTTGGAAACACAGAATTGAAATGTTAGCAGTCTAATGCCACAGGAGAGGGCAACAGGGACCTGTAATTCAGGGTAACATTTTGCAGAGAAATATGTACAAAATATTCCAGCCCATTTTTCCTGCTTAAGCAGGGGAGCTAGAGGAGATTACTCAGGATGTGCCTCTTTGGTTTCCTAAAGTCTCTAAGGATGGAAACTCCATAACTTGAAACCCTGCTGCATACTTCCAGTAAAAAGAAATGTGTTGTGTTGGGTTTTTTTAATCTTACAGTGAAAAGGAATTTCTTTTATATAAATTTGTTACCATTGCCTCTTCTCCTGTCCCTGAGCACTACAGGCTCCATCTTTACCCTGAAATCAGGTATTTATATACACTGGTGAGATTCCCCTGTGTCTTTTCCAGGCTGAATCCAGTCCCTTGATCATCTTTCAGGTCCTTTATGGGAGTGTTTTCTAGTACACCTGTATCTTTCTTGTACTGGGGTGCCCAGACCTGCACAGAGTGCTCCGTATGTGGCCTCACTAAGGCTGAGTAGGGGGGAAGAATCACCTCCCTCCACCTGCTGGTGATTCTTTTCCCAGTGCAGCCCAGCATGCATTCAGTTGCCTTTGCTTATGAGGGTGCATTACTGGCTTGGTGTCCACCAGGTTCTTTAGGGGCTTTGTGGCCCCCAGCGTGTACTGGTGCCTCGTGATGTTCCTCTCTGTTGC
>VZSR01003803.1:44456341-44500983 GCA_013398615.1 Brachypodius melanocephalos
GTTGGACTTACTGAAGTTCCTCTGTGCCCATTTCTCCAGACTTTCTGAGCAGTAGCATGTCTAGCTTGTGTATCAAGCAGTCCTCCAAGTTTCACACTGCTGGTGACTGGCCTCCAGCTGGGCTCTTTGACGCTGGTCACATCCCTTTGAGCCTGGCACATGAGACAATTGTCAGTCCACCTCCCTGTTTCCCATTTAGCCCATGGTAAATAAATTTGTCTGTGAGGTTGAAATGGTGTTGAAATCCTTTCTGAAATCAAGAGAAACAACATCCATTGCTCTCCCTTCACCAGCCTGCCAGTCTCATCATAGAAGGATGTCATGCTGGTTAAGCACAATTTCCCTGTCATAAATCTATGCTGATTACTTCCCGTCATTGTCTTATCTTTCACGTGTTTGCAGATGGTTCAGGAGGATTTGCTCAGTTGCTTTCCCAGGGACTGTGGTGAGGCTGACCAGCCTGTCAGTCCTTAGACCTCCCTGCCTGCCCTTTTTGAAGATAGCAGTGTTATTTACTTTCTTGCAGGCTTTGGGAATTTCCCCCAGTCACAGGGATCTTTGAAAGATAATCAAGACTAACCTTGCAGTTATTGGCCAGCTGCCTCAGCACCCAGGGTGCATTCTCTAAGTTCCTATTGGTTTGTGTACATACAGCTTGTTCAGATGTTACCTAGCCTGATCATCCTCCAAGGGAAAATCTTTTTCACTTCAGACTTTCCCACTGGTTTCCCACTGGCCTGAAGGCCAGTCTTGCTAATGAAAACTGAGATGGAAAGGATTTTCAGAATCTCAGCCTTCTCCATGTCTTGTGTCACCAGGTTGCCTGCCCCTTCCAGGAGTGGAAACCCATTTTCTCTAGTCTTCCTCCTGTTGCTGAGAAGCCCTTCTGGTTGTCTTTCACATCCCTTGCCAGATTCAACTCCAGGGGATCTTTGACTCTCCTAACATATCCCTGCATGTTCAGGCTGTGTCCCTGTTCCTCCTGAGCCATCTATCCCTGCTCCCACCTGTTGTGGGCTTTCTTTCTTTCGTTTGAGTTTGGTCAGGAGCTCCTTGCCCATTCATGGAGGCCATTGCTGTGTGGATCTTGTTTGTGTTCCAGGAGACATTATAGCATACCAATGTGCCATATGGCAGACAAATAGTGTGCCTTGGATGTGTTTGATCATTTTTGATATTATCATTATTTCCTTTTTGTATCCTCTTCCTCTCCATCCTGTAGCTACTGATTCATTGGTTGTTAGTTAGATGTAGATGTTGACATAGATCAAATGTTGAGAAAGAGATAATCTGATGGGAAAGAAAGAGGCAACAGAGGTTTTGCTATCAGGATGAGATAAAATAAAATATTAATGCAGGATAGCAAAAGGAGCACTTTGAAAGCCCGAAAAGAATGGGAGACTGTGTGGAAGCAAGGTTGATGAGTATGTTTAGGAACAGATCAAGCCTTCAGGTTGAGAAGACTGAGACTTAACTTGCTGAGGAATATGAGGGGAAAGCCAGAAGAAAGCCTCAGAGTGGGGAGGTGATGTCAAGAAGAGCACAGAGAAAAATTGGACAAAGGCAATAATAACAGAGAGATGATAAATTAACAAGTGAGATTAGATAAGATGTGTATTTGGATAATAAAGGCAATTAACTGAAACACTTTACTTGTAGTGACATTGATTTGAACTTGTGGACTTCCATCATCGCATAATGCTGAATTCAGTTGTACTGAGTCACCTCTGCGCCACTCCTCCCTCTGTGGTGGAGGCAGAGTGGCTCTGAGGCTGTGCCCCAGGCAGTGGAGTGATGTTCTCTGCAGAGGTACCTGCACAGTGCCCTGCTTAGACAGAAGTCTGTCCAGATCTCAACTTCGGACTAGGTGTTTCTTGCTGTCTGGGTCTTGGACCCAAAGAGATGAGCAGCTCCTGTAAATCAGGATGTGTAATCCAGAAAAGTGTGAAGAGATGGAGGAGGGTGTTGAGAAGAGTCATGCAAAGAGACAGGAATAAGGAATAAGTAAAATGAGGACTGTCCTGCAGAATACCCTGTTGGCACCTGATAGACTTATGACCACAAGGTGTTTGCAGGCATTTTGAGCCTTGTCCTCTTCCCCCCTCAGCTTTTGTTCCCTATTTCCACATACTGATTTCAAGGTAGACATAATCTGCATATTCTAAAAAGAGCTAAATATCAGCCTGTGTTTAAAAAACAAAAGTAAAAATTTAGATTTCTAAGTAGATTTTTCTTTCTAAAAGTTTGCAAGAATTATTTACTCTATAAAACTTGAAAGTAATTTTTTATATGAGAAAGTTTTTTACAGAATGCTGTCATATCAGCCATAAGCTTGAATTTACTATGAAGGAAAACATAAATGTATATGCCTATGTACTATGCCTAAATACTTTCTTTTGAAAAATTAATAATGCTAGACTAGTATCAAAGTTCATATGTTAATGTTGGCTTATGAACTGGGAGCCCAATTTTACTCCTTGCTCCTGAAGCTAGTACTGAAGGTTACAACAAAATTTAGAAAGTATGTTTTCAATTTTGAGAAATCTTTTTCCCTGTCAATGTAATGTGGTAAGTTACAAGATTTAAAAAATCTACAAAAATGACCCAGCTGTAGGAGAAAAGGAATTAATGATAAGTTAGTGTAACTGGACACGCTGTGTACTCTGTTTTGTATTGGTAAAGGAGAACCTCTCTCATTTTGACCATTGAGCGATTCGCTTCTCTAAATTAAAAGACACTCACCTTGTAAGCATTGATATTAATAGCATTTGTAATGCATTACAACTTTCACTAGTGTTCTGTATTTGAAAATGTAGCCTCCCAAATGAATTTTCCCACTTCAAAATGTGACAAAACTAACTTATCAGGAATTCCAATAGGTATATCCTTAAAACTTTCTGCATCTCTGTGAAGTGTTTATATGATGCTTAATAGTGTCTGCAAGCTGCTGTTTTACTCAACTTTCCTGAATTTCAAACATCTATATTTTACTCTCTTATATGCTTTTAACTAAGGTATAGTAGATGCATTTTTGCTTCGGTACTAATTCAAAATGTAATATTCATTTCTTTAGAAGACATTTTTGTTGTTGTGCATGCCTAGTGTTTTGTATGTTGTATATTGCATTCAGAATATTTTTTTCCTTCTCACCTATCCACAAATGCAATGCCGTTCCCATGACGCACCTCTGCTTGCTGTTTACCTGTATGTTAATTCGCTTGACTCCCATTGGCCCACTGCCATCATGTGCTCGCTGCCTGTTATTAAAAGACTCAGTCGACTGCCAAAGCAATGAAGCGACCTCTCGAAGCAACTGTAGACCTGGTACTTTGACCTTTCACCTTTTGCTTTGCATGTAGCTTTTTTTTTTTTTTGTTCTTTAATTTTATTATAATTTTTTTTTCCTTCAGAGAAGCAACTAATGAAATTTGTATCGCTTTACTTTTCAAACATCAACCGGAAATGATTTCACATACTCGTTAATTTACCAGAAGCTCTATTTATCCATCTCATTCTCATACGTAATAGACTGCAGACGATTTAGTTTGGTTCCTAACACAGTTTCATCTTTTTTAAATCTCTCATGAAAAGTCGAATTGAGATAAAACTGCTTTTGTAATTGAAAATGCATAACGTAATCCATTAATCTGTATAATAATAGGAAATGATATTTAAATTTAAAAATAAAAGAAAATACTTGGCAATGAAACACAAGTGGTTTTTTCTCCCTGTAATATTTGAAAACCTACTTAAAGGCAATGCCATTTTCGTTGCTTTAAAGCAAACGTTTCTTTTCAGTAGTTGTGCTGCTACAGTTCTAGGTTAATAGTACCATGCTTTTGCTCCCAATAACAAAATTTCACTCATTTTACATTGCTGTGCTTTGAGTTAATATGCATGGCGAGGCATCTTTAGCTGCTTTAAAAAATACTAAGTTTTTGTATTTATGTATATGTTACGGACAAGGTCTTAAAAATGGCGCCATTTTAACTAACTTTCTTATTTACAGGCCTTTCCTCCTGGTGTTCTTCACCCTTTACCAAAGAGACAAGCACTTGAAAAAAGCAATGGTGCCAGTGCCGTTTTCAATCCCAGTGTCTTGCACTATCAACAGGCTCTTGCCAATGCTCAGTTGCAGCAACATGCGGCGTTTATCCCAACAGGTATGTTGTATCCACATTGAACTGGTTTTGTGTCCCTGAGGTAGCCTCTGTGTCAGGCAGTTGCACTTAACAGAAGGTTTTATTATGATCCCTGCCCCACTTGAGGTGAAGTTTGCACACATGATTGCACATTATTTTAATTCCTCTTGCAAAGGACAAGAATTCAAGCAGAAATCTCAACATGCTGTTAAGCTGCTTTTTTGCACATTCATAGCCTTGCTCATCATTCTCCAGAGTTTGCCCTACCTCCAGTTTTTGCCTACTGTAAACTGGCTGGATTTTGACTTGTATCTGTTTCCACTAACAAAAATGCTGGGAAAAGCACTGTGCTTCAGGGATGCCACAGCATCCTCCTGCTCCCTCAGCTGCTGTCTTGCAGCTGTGGAGATTTCCCCAGCCCCACACGAGCACCCTGAGAAATGCAACACCAGCCAGCCATAAACTTCCAGTCAATACCTGTGTGGAAGCACTGGCAAAACACATTGCTCCCTGCAGCTGCACTAAAGGGCTTTCAGACATCAGATGCATTTTCGTGGTTTTGGACCACCACCAGAACTTTTCCTAGCATTTGTGGCTCACAGCTGGGGTTATAATTCTTCATAGGGATGATCTGAAGATGAATGAATGTAATTTACATTTCAGTGCTCGGAGCTCTGTGAAAATCAGAGCATTCAGAGATGGCTTGACCTGCACCCTGGCTGGTAGCAGGGCTTCTCTTTAACACTGTGAGAGAAGGGATGTGCTGGGTGTTCCTGTAAGCAGTAACAACACAACCCTCTAAATTGTGTCAGTCACCCCCATTCCAGCTTCCCAAAGGAGAATATCCCTCCTAAGGAATTCTGTGATTTCATTCATAATTAACAAATTACGTATTTTAGTGTCAGGCTGTTCTCGAGTGTAAACTTCAGAATAGTTTAAAACTACGTGTTTGCAAATGTGCTTGACATTTCAGCAATGCTATTTTAGTTTATAGAAATAATGTCGGTTAAACAAGGAATGAAAGGCAACACATGATGATTTCCCAATCTATCAGCATTCCCATATGTTTTTAAAGATAAAAAACAAACACAGATGGCTTTGACTTCATGGAATTTTTCTATAAGGCCTCAGTAACAACCTTGAAGCCTGCCCCCGTATTTGTAATAGTAAGTAATAGCATAGCCCTATTTTTAGTACATTGGTGCACCAGAATATCTGTGGCAGAAAACACACTGACATTTATGGGAGTTTTTGAAAAAAAAATAAATAAATGGTGACACCGCCTATTTGGACATGAATGGAAGACTGCTCTGTGCCTGCAGAACATACAGAAATTTCCACAAATTTATTTTACATTGAAAGTATGAGAATTTGAGGCATGATAGGTTTTTCTCCTACTTAAGCACTCCCTTTCAGGGCTTATTGCTCCTATTTGCAATTGACAAGGACTTCATATTAACTATGGAAAATACAGTAGTTTAAACCTTTTCAATGAAAAAGCATTTGGATATTTTCCAGATCTTGGAATGTTCATGCTTCCTTAAGTAGCTCACTTTTTGTACTTTTTATTATGTCCATCCCTCTTTCCAGCTAATTGTTGTAATTCTAGTTTTAGCTGACAAATTTCTGGTGGTAGGAAGGGTGTATCTTGGAACCAAACCTTAAGGTCCAGGTGGTTGTCAAGCCCCAAAACAAGTGCATGAAAAAAAAAAAAAAAAAAGAAGAACTAGAGGTATAAAATAGCAGAGGAAGCCCAAGCCGCAGGTAGAAAAGCTTTCTTAAAGTGATGAACGTCCTGCTCTCTTCAAACACCATCAGGTCCAAGGAAGGATATTAAAGAGAGGAGTGGAGTATGGGAGGAGTTCAGCAAAGGGGAACACCCTCTATAAGAATGGGTGTCGTGAGCTTTCCATTAAAGGTGATACATCTGAAATTCCCACATTTCCTGGCAAGGTTGGATTTGGTGGGTGTAAGGACTGTCATGCAACCCACATCTGAGGAGCAATGCATGACATTATCTGTTGGATTTTAAATGATTATGTGATATTTTCTATACTGGTATAATTTTCAAATGTGTTCCTTGTGTGTGTGTGCGTGTGTGTTAAATTTTAAGACAAGTTTTGCTGCTGGAATATATATAAAACTTAATTGTTTTATATAACTTCTCTGCTTTCTTAACCACTGGCTCCCCTAATAAAAAGTGTGGGGCTTGACTTAGCATGGCTTACCTCTGGAGTTCTGCACTTTGTTTGTTTTACATCAGTTTGATTGCTTTGTCACTTTCTCCTTATTGTTTGGTGAACGATCTTTAAAACAGCAGATCTTCTCTCTCTTCCCATTGCTGTTTGTTAGTGTTTCTATAGCCTCTAGAGGAGGAACTTTGTGTGTTCTCTGGGGATTGTTCTTGGGTAAGGTCATTCATAGTGACACCAGTCCTGCAATGGTCCAATATGGGGCTGCAGTAATAATTCAGCAGGAATACAGGAAGCATGTTTGACTCTGTGTCAAATATGCACGTACCTGGCACTGATCTCCTTACCTGCTTGCCTTCACCAGCTCGCTGTGCTGGAAATAGGCTGATCTCTTTCTTTCATTTGGCCTTTCCAGAAAGGTTAAAGGTGGGCTAGGCACCAAAGCTAAGCTGCATGGCAGGTGAGCAGTCATCCCACAGCATCTCTGAGGTGCGCTGGGAGCCTTCTGCTGGAATGTTACACACTTCCAGTGTTTAGCTTGGGACTTGTCAAAGTACTGTTTTCTTTGGGCTAAGAATGGATGCATTAACATTAAACACAAATTTGGCAAAGTCCCTGCAGTAGAATGTTGTCTTAATTTCACTTCCTTTTCCTGCCACGTCAGAAAATTGGCAAGGGTTGATCTGCGTGACATTGAGCTGTCTGAATTATGCAGTGAGTTCTCAAAGTCCCAGATACTGTGATCTTTAACCAAAGATGTTTTTGTAAACAAAAACCTGTTCCTGCAAAAGCACTAAGTGAAAGGATAACATTAATAAGTAAAAAAGTTTATAAAGTATCTTGAATACGTACAGAAACATGCCAAAACCCACACAGTATATGCAGGAGCTTAGTAAGAACACAATCATCTCTTTGTGTTTAAGCAAAACTGTGAATGACCTTACAGTTTCATTTAACTAACTTACTTCTCTGTGGTTATGCTTGAATCTCACTTTGAATGTTAACTCTAAACAGCTAACCTGTTTCTTCCCTTTATCCACTTTTTTCACCTATCATTGCATGACACGCAGGGTCAGTTTTGTGCATGACACCCGCTACCAGTATTGGTAGGTTCCAAATTTCTTTATTGATCTCTTTTTTAATACTGTATATGATGTATATTCACTTGTTTCAAAAATCCTAGGCGAGATTTAGCCACTGACTAGAATTAAAGGTTTACTTGTCCTTCTGGTTGACTTTGCAGAGTGTTTAGATTTGTAGATGAAAGCTGCAGTTTAGACATCACCTGCTATAACAACTACACTGCAAAAGCATAATACCATGAATTCCAGTCTGCTTTTCAGTTTTCAAAGTTTTATTTCTCTTTATATTTTATATTGTCTAGTACTATAAAATCATAAAATACGGGAAAAAGCCAGCAAATTTCATCAGTGTTTTAAAGTTTCATAGTGGTGTGCCTATTTCTCCTTTGCTGTGTGTTAGAAAGTTTTATCAGCGTTTCCCAGACATGCCTACTTTGATCCACAGAGGTTCTGTCGAAACTTGAAATCTGAATCTCACTCTTTCTTTAAATACATTTGCAGCTTGAAATTAACATTTTGAGCATGCAAAGTGGAAGTTCAGTGCCACAGCCTCTGAGAGAAAAAAGTAATCTTTCTTTTATTGCCCTATCCCAGTGATTTTAGTTTTGGATTTTGGGCCTACTTACATAAACAGTTAAAATATCAAGCATTTAAAGCATCAAATTAGTAATTCCCCCATGAATATGCTGATTAAAATTAATTCTTAATATGAGCAAAAGCAGTGTCTTTCACAAAATCGATCTTGCTTTTTTAGATCAAACAAAGTAGTATATATATCAGGATAATTATTATCATCCCTCTCCTGATTTTTTGCCTCAAGCAGATGGTAATTTAACTCTGATAAAGTCGAACAGTTATGCAGTGCTAGTAGGAAAAAACACATAAATTGGATTATGAAGGAAGACAGCGGGTATCTAGCTTACTTCAAAATGAAGATACATGAAAATAATTAACTTTTAATTGTGTTTAAAAATTAGGATGAACATTTAACAGTTTGCTTCCCAGTATAAACCACTGGGGTTTTTTCAGTAGGATTTTAACTTGAAGTGCTTTATAGCTGTACTGGGGGAAAACAAATTTTGCACGTAACAATCCGCAGGTAATAGGCTATTTTGGTAAAAGCCTCATTTCCACAAGTAATCTTCTTCTAAGAGAAAACACTTGCATTTTCAGTGGTCCTTACTCTTTTTTTCTGGGAATCGCCGATTGTGTTGACAACCTTCCTTTAATTGTACTTGTAATAAGCTATTTTCCCTTTTTTTTATTTCTCCGCCACGCTTTCTCGCTTTGCACTGTGATTGCATGCCATCTGCCGGTTTAACCCATGACGATGGCTTGCCGCTCTTGATATTCACCATGCCAAAAATACCACTTCTCTTACCATAATGCTGCACCCTCCTGTTCATTGCTTCCATGGTTCCCCTCCTGAAAGTACCCATGATGCACAACGCTACGGCCGCCACTGTCTCTGCAGCAACAACTCCTGCAACAAGTGTTCCCTTCGCCGCAACAGCCACAGCAAATCAGGTTTGCTCCTTTTAAAGCTTTCTTTCACGAGATCCTGAACTCTAAATGAGTGCTGAGATTTTTATTTTAATTTTTTTTTAACAAAAAAAATTCTCACCGAGAATTTTTTTTTTTTTATTTCTGTGTTTACCCCATCAAATTTTACTTTTGTTTTTAAGTCGTTTATAGCAAGTGTTTGTGGGACAGGTTGCACTTATTTAGAGTTAACATTTGTTGCAAATAATGATGTAGCTGTGTTTTGTGTTGCGATGTTTGTACCTAATTATTGTGTAATTAACCCAGCTGGAGTTAGAATCACTGTAGGACTGGACTACTTACAAAAGTCTATTATTAACTCCTAAGTTCAAAAGGAAGATCATCATAGGTTTCAAATATTCAGGTGTGTTAATGTAGCCTTCTCCATGAGGTGTGGAAATTACTAATTTGTAAGCATGGAAGCTGTCAAAAATCACAAGCAGGACAAGGCAACTGGAAAAAAGAATTGAATGTTTTCTGTAAATACTAGTGATCAAAACAGCAATCAAGATAATTATGACTATGCCTGCTTTTTATTTGAAAGTGTATTTTTTTAACCTGGGAATTATATTTCCCTAAGGAAGAACATTGATAGAAAGAATCCCAAGGGTTATTATATGAGGCTAGGAAAGATGGTACTTTCTCCTCTTCTTCTGCAGTTTATGTAAATGGAAGTTTTTATTTTGGTTGGGTTTCTCTTCCTCCTGTAGGAGCTAATTCCCATGGAAGACATATCTATTGCAGCCTGGAGCATGTAGCTTTGACTCCCCTGTTGGGGCAATTCCCACCCTGATGTGCCAGGAGAGGAGTTTGCACAGCAGTTGGGTCACTCTGCCTTTTCTGTTGTTCTGGGACCATGCTCAGGCACTTCCACCAGAGACGTGTTTCCCCTCAGGTTCTGAGAGGTCAGATGGAAAAGGAAACAACCAGATTTGCTCACCAGAAAAAAGCAAAGGGCTGTGTCCCCATCATCTTTCCTGGTATTGCTCCTGGACAGACTGACAAGCTGTTGCAGACCCAGTAGAAATGCTGTCTTGTTGGTTCCTTCCCCTCCACTTGCCAAGGACTTAGAGAGACATCAGTGAAAATGTTTTGCTTTATAATGTTCTACTAACAGGTTTATTTTTTTTTTACTGGCATTCCCAAAACTATTTAAGTATCCCATGGAAAAATAGAAGTTTCTGCAAGAGTTTGTTTTCACTATTTAGGAAAAATATACTACCTCTGAAATACATCCTACTTTCTTAAAGAAACACAAACCAGTCCATTTTCTTTTTTATTTAAAGGTTTGTTTGCCAACATTGAGATGTTTTTGCTTCTAGCATTTTCATCAAAAGAGGGTTGTTGTTTTGTGCTTACTTTTCTGAGAGCTAGCTTGTAAAAAGTGCTTGGGATAAGGATGAAAGTGGAGCAGGCAAGTGGTGCATTGCACGGTCCTTCCCAGAACTGTCCACCGTAGGAAATTGTTTGGTGGTATCCAGTGTAGTTTCATGATCTCAAAGTGGTGACAGAGGGACTTGAAGATGCTAAGGGACTAAGAGAAAATGGGATGGCTTAGGGAGGGGTTCATCCAGGGACCCTCTCCAGCACAGGAATGCAGCTGGGGCAGCTCCACCACCTGCACTCCTGAGTGCCAGAGGGACCAGCTGTGGCTGAAGGTAGAATAAATACATGGATGCCTACAAAAGGGCCAGTAAGCAGTATTTTCTTTTGTTTTTCTTTTTTTGTTTTTCTTTTTTTTTTCTTTTTTTTTAGTTAATGGGAACACTTTCACACAGTTAAATAATGCCACTGAGAAGACAGAGGTACCTTAATGGTCTTCCTCATCTAGTAGCATGGCAGGCAGAGCCCCTTCTTTCCCAGTGCAGATTTTGTTTGCATTGGAAGATTACAGCGCTTCAGATTTCACAGAAATTGTAGAAAGTGTCTGTATTTATCTAGTTGCATATATTTGTGTGTGTGTGTGTGTGTATACATACAATTCCATGCTGAAATTGATGGATGGTTCAACAGGATCCTGGGTTTTCACTTGTTTAACTTCAGCCATTTTTAAGTTTGGCATCTAGCTCATCTGCTTTCCTGGAAGCCCGTGTTAGGGCAGGGTAAATTGCCCTGGAGGGTCCAGCCTCTGTCCCTTGCCTGTGGAATGAGTGTAGGTGTGTTACCAAAGCTTTGCACCACTGCGTGTGGAGGAGATGAGCCCCACCTCAGGAGCTCGTTGACTTCTGTAGCATGTGCTGTCAGAGTCTTGTTTCTTCCTCGCTCCTGTCTTTGTTTTAGTCATTTTAAGTCTTTAAAAGCTACTGTAAAAAACCCATGTATTTCCAAGTAGGGAAAATAGTCATAGTTCCTTCTTTATAAGAGACAAAACTCCAAGTTTTCTGTTTATTTACGACATCGTAAGATGGGGGACAAAGCTACAATGCTAGGAAAGCCCCACAGTAACACTGTGGCACAAATTCTCAATATTCCAAGAAACCCAGCAGGAGCAGGTTATTAACTTGGTAATTAACATGACTTTTTTCATGGTCATAGCATTCTTTGTGTCCTCTTGTATGGGTTTAAACTCTCTTGAGTATTCCAGAAAAGGACTTTTTATTCCCAACTAGATAAAATTTACTATTCTAGTCTGTGCCACACTGCTTTACGTATCTGTGAGGTACAGTTTCCTCTTTCCAGTGTCTCTATTTTTTTTTTTTTTTTTTTTTTACAACCTGCAGCCTTCAGCTTGTCCCATTTCAGCTCCCACCGCTTCTCCTCACAATTTCAGGCATGAAAAGAAAGCTGTAGCAGGGCTTAATCATTTATCTTAAAATCATTTGGTTTAGTATTCTGACCTGGGGAAAGATTGCTAGTCTTCCTGGGATTGAGTGTGGTGATCGCAGTGCTTTTGAAGCGCAAGTAGGAGGGAAAAGTCAATATCCCAAAAGTTATGGAGTCTCAGCTGATGGCTAATAAAACATAATAACTCTGTTGGGTCCAGTAAATAATATAGTATGTGCTGTCAAGCATGTATTTTGGAAAAAAACCAAAACACTGTGTCTCATGTCTTCTGTATATTCCTTCTTTCAGAAAATAACACAAGTAAGAGCTCAGAATACACCTGCATTGGCACACACTGTCAGTCATGCTTGGCCAACAACTCTGGGCATTGTGTGTTCAATGTATGGCACGAGGCACATGAGAAGATTGTGTAGAGTTAAAGGCTGTACCGTGTACGTCTGTGCAGGGTGACACCAGTTCAGAATATATGGAAAATTGGGCTTCTCTTGCTTTTCCTGACTTACAGAGGTTAGCTTTTGAAAATAATTTTCTTGCACTGTACTTCAGAGGGAAAGAGATTGTTTTGGCTTAATGCAATGTAAACAGGATGAAGCAAAAATGCTTTAGCAAACCTTGTTTTACAAACTCTGATTAAAATCTTATAGTGATGGTACAAGAGCTGGTGATGTTGCTGGTGATGCACTCAAGGCAGTGCCCCACTTACTGTAGCTGCCAGGCCATGGTGAGAGGAAATGGAGGGGAGAGGATTTCAGCTTTCCAGTGAAAGGCATCTGGAAGGGTACATGTCCAGGAGTATGACTGGTCAGAGGTAAAAGACCCTTCTCCCTTCCTTCTTCCACCCTTCACAATTGCTCCAGCCATTCCTGCCAGGATGGGGCTTGAAGCCTTGGCTGCTTAACCTCACTTCAGCGGTAGATGCTTGCTGAACCTTCAGTTCAGTTGTGCGGGGATGCTGACAGTGTTTTCTTGGAGCAAAGCTTGAAGTCATGTGAAATGATGGTGAGAAGCAGCGTTAGGACATAAATGCAGAGGGTTTGGTCCTAGCTCCCTCTAGTGCATGCATGCGCACAGAGGTAGGTAAAATGTCCTGCTTAATATTAATACGGTCTTTGTGTGTAAATATATACTTCAGAGATCTTTAACAAAGATTTTGTTATTCCTTCAGCTAGTGGACTAGCAGTACTTAAGCAAGCAAGGAAACTGTTACCTGCTGAGCTTCACTCACAGGTAGAATCACAGAATCATTCAGGTTGGAAAAAACCTCCAAGGTCATCAAGTCAGCTGTTAACCTAGCATTGCCAAGTTCACCACTAAACTGTGCCCCTAAGTGCAGCAACTACACATCTTTTAAATACCTCCAGGGATTGTGACTGCTTTTGGGCACTGTTACAGTGCTTGATAAGCCTTTCCATGAAGATATTCAATCTAAATCGAATATCTAAATGTCCTCTGGTGCAACCTGAGACCATTTTCTCTCATCCTATCACTTATGATTTGGGAGAAGAGACCAATCCCCACCTTGGTACCAGCTCCTTTCACGTGGTTGTAGAGGGAAAGATGAATATTTACTGACTGTTTTTCTAGGCTAAGAATGTATAGTACTGTAATTTCAGGATGATATAAAAGTCATAAATATTATAGGGAAATTATTTTGGAAGTTTGTTGCTCTTCTTGTTTTACTGTTTGCTTTGTGAGAAGATACAGGATTAGAAACCTGGGGAAAGATTAGCTAGAACCTACTTGGAGGTGAGGATGTTCATGTTAATGGAAATGCAGAAAAATGTGACTTCCTCCACCTTGCACACCAAAGATAATTTAACAGTGGATAGTTTATCCTGACAGTATTTGAGAGAGATGTCATTCTGACTTTTGGGGCTGAAGTTCAATTTTCTTGAAGGAATTTCCTTCCTTCAGTTTATTGAAGTTCAATGAATAATGGCAAACATTTCCTTGTGGGGGCTTTAAATTTCTAAATTAGAAAGCCTCACTACTGTTCCGTTTATATACATATATATATATATATATATATATATGCCTTGGTGAGTCCTACAAGGATTAGAAGGTTAGAACTCAGCCCAAAATTAGGACACTTAAGTGTTGGTGTCTAAGTATGGGTGTCTACATGCAAGGTACAAGTTTAAATACCCACTGTAGACTGTGAAGTTTATCAGCCCAGTCAGATGAAATCTGGAGAGTAGCCTGGCTTGTCTTTCAAAAGTGTCATAGGGCTTGGTTCAGTTTACTAAACATGTGTCTGGTGACGTTTGAGATTGTCCTAAGATAACCTTGGATATCTAGATTACCCAAGACATTTTCACAAGCTTGGCAGATGCAATACAGAACCTACAGACAAATTTGCACACCTACTTCTGAACTGACAGCTCTGGGTGACAGGCAAGAGACATTAGCCCTTAGCCCAAGTGGTACTAACACCCTGGTGAGCATATGACCCAAGCCTGCAGCTGGTGATCACGTGAAGGCATCTCCAGGCTTTGTTGGCTTACTGACTAGGTTGTGTCACCTCAGTGAGTGTGGTGGGGCATTAAGACACCAGCATTTCTGTGTCCTAATCTGTGTCCTCAGGTTCAGTGGATGTTTCCATTGTTCCTGGTTATTAGAGGACATTTACCAGATTCCAAACAATTCCGAGCAATGTGAGTCTTGCTCACATCACATCAGTTCAGAACAGTACATGGCTTTATTTTTCTTTGTTCCAATGAAAATGGGCAGAGACTGATAGTATAAAAATAGCATAATAGAGAATGCTGCTTAAAGATGTTATTTCGTGACATTATTCTACTGGTTATATGACCTTTTACCAAGAAGGAAATGGTAAAGAACATATCCAAAAGAAAAATTAAATCCTTAGAGCCTGCATCTAAAAAGAAATATAAGATCAACAGGCTGTCTCATACTAAGGCTTGTGATTATCTGGCACAGCTGCTTTAAATTATGCATCAGCGTTTGCACTGAATTAGGTGGCAATTATGCAGATATTAATTATGAAATCATTCAGTAGCCTTCAGTTCTGTCAAAATCTGTTAGAATACAATGGAGCAAAAATAAAAATAGTTATGCTCGAGTGTCACAAACAGAAGAATTAAAATATTTGCCCCAGAATTCAAAAACTAGTTAACATAGTGTAAAATACAAACATGCCAAACTTTTGGGATTTGGGACACCATATGTGGTGGCTTCATCAGAAGAGAGCAGAGCCAGGACATGCAGCAACAGAGCACCTCTCCTTGCCAAGGTACCTGCAAAGGCAGCGCCACTCCCAAGGGAGGCACATTCTTATCAGACCAGAACGTCATGGGGCACTGACTCAAGGTTATCTCTCTGCCCAAAGCAGAAATGCCAGTTGCTCCCTTGTGCAAATATTCATTGGTGTCCCCCAACAAGGCTTCCTCTCCATTCCTCTGCAACCTCAGGAAGCCTTCTGGTAGGGCAGAGAGCTGCCCATAGCACTGCTGACAAGGCTTTTACTGTCTCACATTCTCTTTCTTCCTTATGGAAACCTGCTGTACTTGTAAATGGGGAGAAAATAGCAATATACTGAGAAAAGGAATCGAAAAATCTGGTAAATAGTAGGAAATGGACTTTTTTTGTTGTTTAAAAGCCAGCTTTTGAGAAGGAAGGTGGGAAGTGGAAACAAGCATTATTTACATCCTTAGTGCCAGCATACAAGAAGATTACAAATAAGAGCCTATGGAAAACTCATGTTAGTGGTTTGAAAACCTTCAATTGCAGTTTCTGAGGGAATGAGGGAACAGGTAAGAAATCACTTCTTCTGGGAATCAATTATTCTGGGAATAATGAGTATCTAAACAATTTTAGTTTTGGGGGTTTTTTTCTGACTGAAAGTTTTGGTCTAAAAATTCCATAAAGTTCTAAAGAAAATTCCATTCTAGCAACGGACAGAGTGATTTGAATCTGACTTGGAAAAGTCCAGAACAGGAGAGAGAGGAACAAGTTTTATCCTCAGACACGTTATCAGAGGGAATGCTTTCAGGCAGCCAGCTTGGAGCAAAACTGTGTTGGGCATCTAGCAAGCCCTCCTAAGGACTGACCATCTTGCTTTGTACCTGCACCAGGCTGGAAAAACAAACTTAAGTGACCCTTGATCATGAAGAATCATTTCTCTAGTGAAGGTATTTAAATAGCAATAG
The DNA here is from genome assembly GCA_013398615.1 of Brachypodius melanocephalos. NCBI lineage: Eukaryota > Metazoa > Chordata > Aves > Passeriformes > Pycnonotidae > Brachypodius > Brachypodius melanocephalos. The sequence goes on from VZSR01003803.1 coordinate 44,472,253, forward strand.
CTTGTCACAGTAGGAAAGGCAAATGTAAACTGCTTGCTGCTTCTTTTATGCTAGACACACAAGAATCACGAGCCTCATCTCAATCAAGTTGTCTTGTCTGACACCCAGTTACAGGTAAGTAGCTGTGACTCACAGACTCAAAAACTGAGAGTTGCCAGTATTAAAGCCCACAGCAAATCTTGAACAGTGTCAAGAAAACATCCTTTGGATTGCCTTGAAACAACTGATGTTACAAAATAAGTGGCAAAACTATATTTTAAGGCACCAGAGAAGCAAAACCAAAAGATTACCCTGGAAAATATAATGGAACTCTATTTTAGTCTCATGCAAACTTCAACCAAGTCTTTGTTTTAATAATATTTTTTGGCTTCTTTACATAGCATGTTGTTTCTTTGTAGATGATAAAAAGTTCCAGTAGGCTTGTATACAAAACTTTAGATTGCATGCCCATATACAAAAAGCCAGAGGGGAAGAAGTGGAAAAATCTCTGTTCTGTTTGGGGGTTTTTTTTAGAAATTCTCCCATCATACCCCTCTCCCCAGTACAGGACTAAAAACTGACTTCCTCTGGTATCCTGCTAGATGGCAGTGTCACACAACATCAGCAGTAAGAAAAGGCTTCATTCTTTTATATAACAAAAATCAAAACAGATTTCCCTTCCCTGTTATAGAAATCTAAAGAAAAAATGTTGATATGACAACTTCTTTTTGTGTTCCTGCTTTCGATTATTCAACAACTGATACTTTGACAAGTGACATAAAAGTCTTTTGGGGCATATATTTATTATTTAAACATAGGTAATCGTTTTTGAGGTCCACTAATTTTGTGTGCAATTAGGGGAAAAAGAGTTTGTTTCATGGTTTATACACATGGCTCCATGTGAGTCTGGGTTTTTCCATCATAAAATTTTAACAACACAGAGCAGTGTGGAGCTCTGGATGTACTTGTCTGAGATTCTGTCCTTTAAAATAATTGCATCTGGGCATCTCTAGGTGCTTCAAGTATTTTTCCTTGAATTAAACAAAGATCATATTTTTATCTTGGTGTATGATTTATTGCCTATTAGAAATGCCAGTCTTTGGCTTTGAGTGTGCAGGAGGCTGCACTGGAAACATCTTTTTATTTATTTTTGTTGATTATATATGTTGTGACTTTCAGCTAGACACAGAAATTCGCTAACTTGCCTGACTTCATTTTTGGTGCAGTATTACCTGCTATGGCGCACACTAGTATGTGTGTCTGTTTATGTGAGAGTAATCAGATGAGAAGAAAATTAAAGAAGTCGTAAGTAGTCAAAAGTCAGGAAGGTTAAGATTTCCTCAGAGAAGTTATGAGTGTAGTGAGTTTTATAAAACTGACACAAGGTGTTAGGAGTAACCTTGGTGAACATAAACCTGGTGTTTTCTGTTTAGTTCTGGATGTTGTCTCTTGCTTTGCAGGGTGTCTGGACTGGAGTGCCAGGCTTTGGGAGAGGAGAGGTTTCAGAGTGGTGATAACTGCTGAGGAGCTTGCAGAAGTGCCAGCTGTGCTCTGTGTGCAGTGGTGCCTTCACCTAAACAGGATGCTCTATGTGTAGTGGCAGTCTCATCTTGCATGATGTGTGCATGCTTCATGTCTAAAAGAAAAGTGCAAAGCAGGTTTTGTTAAAAAAAAAAAAAAAAAAAAAAAAAAGTGAGGATGTCAAGGGTGGAGAAGTAACACCCCTGCAAGAGGAATATGGGCAGTTCCACGGATAATGCACAACTTGTGCTTGGCTTTCACTCATTTGTGCTCTCAGTTTCTCTGTGCAAGCCTATTCTGGCAGTTTCTAAAATTCAAGAAGAGGAGGAAAATGACCTAAAAGTAGGAAGTGAAAAACACAGATTGTTGCAGTAGCTCAGACCTGCTGGAAGGTGAAATGGACTGGCTGTCCAAAACAGTCACTGTATGGGTGCTCCTAAAATACTACAGCAGTGGTTTTCTCACTTCTATATAGTCTGTCTGCTGCCTCTGCAATGAGCTAAAAATAGATTTTGGTAGAATATATTAAAGCATGTTATGATCAATTTTTAGCACTGCATTATTTATTACTTTAAAGAAGAATAAATAAAGCCAGATTACTTTCATTTCTAAACCAACTAATCCTCTGTTTCTCCAGAGTGAGTAAATACTTATTAAGTTGGACTTAAATATTGTACGTTATTACTTGAGTAAATACCTGTTGAAGCTCAAAGCAAGCTAAGGAGTTGGCAGCACAAGTGGCTTTGGTCTCTCCTTTCAGGGCCTTGTAACAATTAAATGAGAAAAATGATGCTGCTGAACCCTTAAACCCTTTGGGATCCCATAATTGCCTTGAACGTTTTTTTAGATCATTGTAAAGAGCTGGATTCAGACAAGGTTGTTAACAGTTTTATGACACCCTGATGGCCAGCAGCTTGTGCCTGATAGAATGAAAATGTGCAAGCACATGTGTCCACTTCAGTGTGGACATCTGACCCTCAGCCACTTTCAGAGGCATACTGACAACATATGGGACAGGCAAAACTGGGCACACTCAGATTTAGGGAAGAAAAGAGGATGGAGCAGGGCACCAGAATTACCATGTGAGGCAATGAACTATGAGAAAGCCAAGGAAATAGAGCCTCCAGCCCTCAGGAAACACCTGATGCCCCCATGTATGGGCAGGCAGCCTCTGTGGCCCAGACATCTCACTAACTATGTTCAAAACAGAGGTCACCTTATTGATGAGCAAAGTAGACAATTACATTGGGGTTGCACTGGATGAATGGCAAATCAATAAAGGAAAATCCTCCTTCAGCCCGGGATTGAGGAGAGGACCATGGTTAGTGAATGAAACAAAGCACATATCCATTAAATGGTAATATGCTGGAAATGAGAAGGAGGTTTCAGGGAACAAGGTGTAGCAAAGAAGAAAGTCCAGGCTGCATTTAATGCAAGCAAGAGTTGGAGCTGGCTCAGGTGTCATCAGTCGAGACGGGGCAAAACCTATCCCATGGGACAGTGTTGGTGGGAGCCCTGGTGTGGACAAGTGGAATGTTTGGCATGGTGCTCCATGGAGGTGCTGCTGCAGAATCTGTGGGGAAAAGGAGGTGAAAAAGTCAATCTGTAAGTCAATTTAAAAATTAAATAAGACCAGGCATAGCTGACACAATAGAGATTACTTTCAATGAGTGTCTGAACATTTCCTCATCTTCTTCCACTACTAATTTAAAAAAAAAAAATTGTAAGTTGATTATTTTGAAGGAACAAGGCACATACCACAAGAGACCATTCTAAGAGAAAATGAAAAATAAAGACATGGAGGCATTTCCCAAAGGCATGGGGAAGTATAAATAGTCTTGGGTTCCTTGTCATAAGGAAGAAATACTTGGTGTTACTTTTATTTTTAGAAAGAGGGAGAAGTTATGAGACAGCCTAATATGAGCCAGCTGTCTGAAAATATCTTATCATTTTTAATGTATACCCAGATATACTGACCAGTCTGCTACTCATGTGAAAAACATGAAAACAGAAAATGTCACTGTGGAAGGGTTCATCTATCCTGATGCAAGTGTCCAAAAGTTAAATACCTTGGTGCAAACTATTCACCACAGACTATTTCCTTTGGTGGAGGGCAAAAAAGCATCATGGGTTGATAATCTGTCTCATGCTAAAATAAGTTGCCTGAGGTAGCCTAGGAAGATATAAAATGGGTGACTGGCTGAGGCATTCGTGTCTGAAATGCTTTGAGATAAATCTTGTTTACAGGAAACTCCTATTACTACATTGCTTTCAAAATGGAAAGCTGCGCAGACCAGAATGTTTGCTATGTATGAGTTAATTGTTGGAGGGGTAAGTGCTTTGCAATGTAGAGATCAAATACAATCTTAACATCTTCTTAAAATATATTAGGGCTTGTAAAGCACACTCTGTTTTGGAGTAATAATTTCAAAACTTCTGAAAAAGAAACATGTCAGTGGTAGATGCAAAGTCATGTCTTCCAGCTGATCCACTGTGACAGGTTTTTTAGTTGAACAAGAGTTCATGCACACTGAATTTATGCAGAATGGTAAATTTTCTGTATTCATCATTGTATAATAAATCTGCAACTGGAAAAAGAATTTAAGTCAGAGACTATAAAGAAGCTTTGTGAATTGTAGCTTCAAAACAGAAAGACTCAAGCCAAACAGTGTTCTTGTAATTCCTAGAACCTAGTCACAATTCTCTGTAATTTGGTCAATTCCATGAAATGTATCAAGTAAAGCAGTAACCTGGGTGTCAGAAAAGAGTTCACAAAAATGGAGTTGCTACTTCAATTTAAAATATTTTTTAAGTTTTGAGACAACGACTGATCAGAGCAGCCTTTGCCAGGTCAGAGGAACTCCCAAATTGATTTATCTGCATTGGCAGTCAGTGAGAAGCTGAAACCATTGGCAGTAACTTCTCTCTTGGTTGTCATTCCCCTGGATGACACCGCAGAACTGTATCACCCTTATGCGCTACTCTGTCTGAATTTCAGGAAGTTCTGTTTTGCACAAGGGGCTTAATGACTACTATGATCACTCACAAGTCCTGAAGGTAAAGGTCGAAAACAGCCATGCTCTGGTAAGAAAGAAAGTCTTGACATTTAGGAGCTGAAAATGTCACCTCTAAAGAGCTGGAAAATTTTTAAGGAGCGAATTTAGAAAGCAGTTTGCAGAAATTTAGGTTCACTCTTTGTGTTACTAGTTTCAGTGAGGTCTGAACTACCATTGGCACAGTGTGAATGATTTTAATTTAAAGGGTAGACAACTTTCTGCCATTTCAAACAGGTACCAAGCAAGAAGATGATGGAGAGGGTACCTTTATCTGTGATTACCTCCAAAAAATGCCCTTTTCTGTTATTAAATTTTCTGTGAGGTACTACTCAAGGCTCTGAGTGCCAGGCCATTCTGCTTATGCTGCAAATAGTCTTCTTATTAGATCTTTTACTGCAGCAGCAGGTGTTTTCTACCATGTCTGTATCCACACCTGTGGATCTTACCCATTCAAAGCATGAGAAAATGCTTATCCCATGCTTGACCTGTAGACCTTTGTACATGGGACAATGCACACTCATTGTATAGTCTTGTTTGTCAGGGCTTTTTGTTATATATACTATAGTAGAAGTGTCATGAGATTACATCCTGTTGCTGTGAACTATAATGTTATAACAGTGTTGGAGCAAATACAAGTTATATATATGTGCATTTGAGATGTAGTTCTTCAAAGAGTTCTTCAAGAGTGAACATGAAGGTGACTGGACCTATTTACAAGTAACAAGGGAGTGCAGACTCTGTAGAAAGTGTTTGCAGGGATGTTCCTTCTCCAGTACAGCTTCTCCTTGTTCAGCATGCAAGTAATGGAGCAATTAGCAGCGATGCAGACTTAGATAACCTCTGCCTTCCATCACAGTTTATTACTTCATTTGTAGATTAAACAGAAGAGGTTCACAGTGTGTTTTCCATGTAAAGTAGTTGAGCATTTTATGTTTCTCTGTCAGACACAGTAAAAAAAAAACCAGTGGTGGAAGCTGATGCCTGTGTATGTAGCTGTGGCAGAGTTGTGATATCTTTTGAGAAACAGGGTGTGAACATGTAATTAAAGACTACAGGAGACGTTTTACACTTTGTGGCTAAGGTTAAAAAAGAAATGTAGCTCCTCAGTTCTGCAACTCCGCACTGGAGAAGCTTGTTCTGAAGGAGAGACTTGAGGGTTTTTTCCTAGGAGGACTCCTACGTGTACTAGAAATAGCCGGGTGCAACATGCCCTAGTTACGGCCCTTGTACCAGGGGCGGCACATCAAGGACAACGTGGTGGAACAAGCCAGCTCCACAGCCACTGGCAGCAGGAGAGACAGGCATGGCAGCAAGAGTTCCAGCTGCTCCTCTGGCACCTGCAACCCATAAACAGGACATGCTTGCACAGAAAATGAAAGTGTTTGCATTGTTTTTGCTGTTTTCCTGAGTTTTGACAGGAGGAGAGAAAAGGCAGTAATAGGGACACAGCAGTGAAGTCCTTACCTTGGGCTTTGCCACTCACCAGAGCAGGGAATAGAAGGGGTCCCTGCTCCTTCACATTGCCCAGCACCCCTCTGTCCCACCTGGCACGCAGCAGGATGAGTGGCACTTGGGTTAATCACAATATCAGGAACAGTCCTACCATTTTCCCAAGAAACTGCCTGAGATTAGGCCCTCTGCCTTCTCTGTCACACATTTTGGGGGAATTGTGAACATTGGTCTTGTGGGATTGTTTGACCAAAGTAATCTTGGCATAAGGGGCAGTTACCTGTCTCCCTGTAGTGTGAGGAAAAAAATCTATAGGAAAATGCAAGTTTGTCCCCTCGAAAGTTGGCAGAGAATGTAGTCAGCTACAGTGTCTGAAATTCTGGGATTTTACTGAGTGAAAAACATACTGAGAAAGTTTCAGGTTATGTCCCATTAAGTGAGACTTTAGGATCCTTTAAATACACTTGTGTGATTATGGCTAACCCAGTATAGCTAAAGCTGCTTTATTAATTACATTGACATGTTGGGTTGTAACATGCTAAAAATACCGGTGCTGGAAATCTTGGTCATTTCTTATTTTCAGCACAGCTGTGTTCTTTATACGTATTGTCAAATTACCATGCTGGAGCTGGACCAGGATTATCACAGACAGGGCTTTATTATTTGAGCAAAGGTATTTCTTTGTTATTTCAAAAGGAAACAGAAGATAGGCGATAAGCTAACAAACTCACAATGGGTGGAAGTTCATTAAAAATATATGGCCTTGTTGTGTGCATGACGTATTTAGATGTTAAGTCCTTTGGAGCAGCAGGTGTTTGTACAGTGTCATTACAATGGGGCCTCACATGTCACCAGATTTCCAGAGCTGATGGCAATCAAAGATGGCTTTTTGGCTTGCTGGCAAGGTCGTTGGGTCAGGGAGATGGTGGTTGTACAGTGAGGGGCTGCAGCTGTGAGGGGCACTGGAGGTGAGGGGCAGGGGACTGGGACGAGCGCCTGCCACACAGAGCCGTGTGTGTTTCTTCTTGGGTATGTATGTCAGAGGTAGTATGTTGCCGAAGTTACTTTCCAAACACCTTTTTATTCCCCCCCTTTTAATATAAATATTGCATTAAGCAGTGGTCTAGCTTCATAATACACAAGTGGATCCAAGTGCTGCCATGACTGCCTTGCATAGTACCTGCAAATACAGCTTAAAAATATGCCAAGTGCAAAATGAAACAGGAAGAGCAGGCAATACATTCTTAATTCCTTGACTCATGCTTAAGATTGGAGGACAGGCTAGCAATGGTGTGATAAAATATCACACCCCTGCTTTTTGATATCGCTTTCACTGACAGCCATTTCAGGCAGGTGATGGAAATCTGAACCATTTTCCAATACTGTGAGCAGGTGGAGTTGGTTGCTGAGCACATTGTGCATTTAACCTTTGCAATATTGGAAGCACAAGAGTTTGCACCTGTAAAATGATTGCTTCACCCTCCATTTGAGACACCATGAAGGTAAAGCAGCAAGGTTAGTGACTAGTTAGGTGCACAGAAGTACCACTATAGTAATCCCTCTAGAATCCTTGCCATAAGGAAGCATGAGAAAACCTCTCAAGTTCACTGATCTGCAGTTAGTTTTTTTAGGGAACAAGCAGCTGCTAAAAGTGCATCAAAAAGACACTTTTGCTTCATGAAAACCCTGGGCCCAGTACATCTTTTTGCTTGTTAGTGGCAAGAAGTCCTGCCTCCACTGTTTCCCCTGATCTTTCCTGACTTTCTGGGAGCACAGTGGGAGCTGGAGAATTGCCTCAGGCACTTTGAGCTCCTCCAGGAGATGCAGAGCTTCCACCTCCACTACTAGGCAGGGCGCTGAGGGTGCACACCCGCCTGTGGCTGGGCCCTGGATTCAGCACTGCCCTCCAGTATTTTAACACATAAAGTGCCCCTTCTGTGTGTTCTCATGCACATGTGTTCTCATCCCCTGTGTGCAGGGGAGGACAACTAGATGTGAGAGACACAAACACCTCCCAGGCAGCCTGAGGACACGGGACGCTGTCCCACACGGGACTCTGTCCCACACACAATGTTGTCCCACATGGGAAGCTGTCCCACACAGGATGCTGTCCTACATGGGACTTTGTCCCACATGGAATGCTGTCCCACATGGGACGCTGTCCCGTGTGAGCTGTCCCTGAGCTGACTTAGGCCATTGCCGGCCGTATGGGTGCACTGCTCTCCCCGTGTCACCTAAAAGCGCGATCACGCTTTCCCTTTCTCTCAACAGATAATCCTGAAATAGCCGGCAGGAGCGGAACGGAGTGTCACGAAGCCTCCCTGCGGACGGCCAAGCACGGCTACTGTACATACTACCCCGTCTCCTCCTCTCTAGAGTTGCCACAAACTGCATGCTAAGTCAAGAATTTGTTCTTATGGACAAATCAAAAACTCAAAAAAGCTAGTGCTGCTATGTCATATATGAATATTAAATATGGTATGCTTACTATACTCCAACCTAAAATAGTTAACTACCTGATACCAGCTGTGATGTTTCAAGACATAAAGGATAACATTTAGTTTTAAAGATTTTCTAAGCATAGTTTAATTATTGCGAATATTGTCGTTTCTCCATAACTACACCTTACGAAAATGGTCCAGATCAGTTAGTCTCGTGAGATTCCGTCTTTACGAATCTTTCGAGCTCAGCAATAATTGAGTTGCATTGGCTAAAAACTTTCCCCAGTTGCAGGTTTAATTTTCACCCAAACTATGATTCGGGGTTTTCTTCTCGGTTAAAAAAGAATCTTGGTTTTGCTCCCTTGGTGAGTTGATTCCAAGACAGAGGAAGTGAAACGCAGCCCGGTGTCCTGCACATCATCCTGCCAATCTGATATTTTTAGCCAGAAGTCCAAAGTAAAGCACAAAGTCTATAGATGCACATGGTTGGTGTTTGACTTGTATGGAGAAGTTGCATTTGAATCATAGCAGAATAGCAGAAGAAAATTTTAAAAATTTTGCACAGTATGAACTTCATACCCCTTTCAATCCCCAAAAGAACAAAATCTTGAGAATATTATTTTACGAATATATTTATAATGTTTTTAAAATAGACTTTGCAGAAGTGCCTAAATTTTGTCACATCAGACTTGATGAAAGTGAGCCTGATGCCAACAGTCAAATCTCACCGGACGCGAATAATCTTTGAAACTCATAGTCAGGTTACCAAAAAGATCCAAGCTGTTAAGAAGTAATTTCTAGAAGTGTAAAATCAAACAAAATGGAAAAAAAACCAAGACCAAACTAACAAAGGAAAAGGCAAAAAGGAAGGCTGTAGATGAAGAGATTGTATGATACTCTAATTTAATTAAAATTCAGTTGAGTCACTGAAACTTCATAGGTGACTTTAATCTAGGCTATTAACTGAACACTAAGAATGTAGAATGAGATTCAGTTTAATAAATCATTACTGTATTTGCATTTTTTTAAATTGGATTATAAGATTGTAACCAGATTAGAGTGGAGAAAAAATAGTTCTTTTAATTGTTTTCCTTTAAAAACATATTTTATGTCACAAAAATATGAAGATATCTTTAATACAATTATATACATGTTATATATACATACATACATATATATGGATGAAGCAGATTTTAATGTTGTTTACTTTTTTAAATACTTTGTTGATTTACAAGGTAATTATATATGTATAATTAAAAAAATTCATTTGTTTGATTTGAGATTTGTTTCAAGCACTATTGTACCAAATATTTCATATTTCACATTTTATATGTTGCACATGTATCACATAAATGACATAGTTTTTAAATTATTGTTTAAAAAACAAGACAGCTGTTATAAGTGGATATTATGTATAATTGTTTGCAGCATAAGTTTTCTATGTGGACATTACTAGTGATTGCAGTATTTTAACTTAACCTCTTCAGACTGATTGTAAACTATTTTAAACTTTGGCAGCACTGCCTGTTCTGAACGACTGAAGGCACTAACCATATTATTATTTGTCTAGGAAATTATTTTCCAGGCTAAATCTTGTTTGTCCAATGTCTAATTACTATCTATTTATATATAAAGCTGGAGATTTGATCATCCGAAAGAAAAAAAATAATCACAATTCGGTTGTAAAATTAACATAGTGCTTGTAACGTTGCGTTAGTTTAATTTGTGGGAAAATAACATATCTTAACTTGTTACTTTAGCAGTTAAGGTATCACCATTATATACTATTAAAACACTAATATTTGTAGACTTTCTCAGTCATTATATCTAGGTAGTTGACACTGCAACTTGCCTATATCTGTCAAAGTCGTTTTTATTTTTTTATAATAGTTAATTTAGGCATTTGGGTAGCTTATTGTATAATACTAAATGGTAAATTATCCATGTTTAAATATTTTATGTAGATAACTCTTCAAGACATCGTTTTGTGTGAACTTTTTATGTTTCAAAATTACTGTTATTCTATGTTTTTTACAATTAATCCAATATTACTATTTTTTGCCCATGGATGACAAAGTTTCAGATACATCAGGTCTTTCATCCAGATAAACTGACAGACAAAAAAGAGAAAATGTATTTTTAATAGGAGATCCACTTTCCGACTTTATGACTTTGTAATATTCCTGAAAACTGTACAAGTACAAACCTATGCTAACAGTAAGGAGGCAATTACAGAGATGTGCAAATACGTGTACAACAGATTCTGCATTTTATTTATTTATAAAGTAATTTTATAGACTATTTCAAAATTTGGGAAGATCTAAAACTATTTTTCTGTATAAATATTATTTGCCAAAACTTTGTTTATATTTTAAGAAAAGTCTAATGAAAATGATTAAATTTTAAATGCTTTGTTTAATTAAAAAGAAAAATACAACAAGAAATATAACCCCCTAAAAGAACCATGAGATGGGCCAACACGGAGACAGTGAATACTGTAGCTGGGACATGGTTTCAAGCGACTTGAGATGTCTCAGTGCTTATTTTCTTCAAAGGATACAGCACTTCACCAAAATACCTTTTTGTTTGCCTCTCTCATCCAGCATAATTGACGACACGTACAATGAATATTTCGGTAACAGTTAAAAGAAACCCCTCCATTCACTCTTTTCCAGCATATATAATTACTAGTGGTCTGTTAAATAGCCATTCTATTTCTGTTGTGAGGTTAAATTCATTCACCCAATGTACAACCACTGAAATAAAAAGAAGCATTTTAAAATGAGAACGGAGTCGGGGTGATGTTTTCTTGTGGTGTGCTCTAGGAAGAGGGGCCTGGGATAACAAAAAATCACCTAAAGAAAGTGGAGGAGTCCTTTAAAAAGTATTTATTTTTTTAATTTTATTTTTTCCTTAATTGCTTCTTTAGGTAACAAATCCTTAAGTGCAATCCCCCAGCTGCATGACATGGAGATGCTGTGTGAGGAAGCCCGAGCCCTTCCCGCCCACCCACGCATGCCAGGGTGCAGGCAGACACTGGTTATCCCAGGGATGTGACTCGCAATTGCCTGACCATTGTGGAAATTTTTGGTGGCACATCCTTTGCATCTTCTTTTCTTTCCTACATCTTCAAGAGTTGTTACACCAGCAAATAATCCCTGTTATCTGCTAGTTCCTCTGGAGAAAGCAGTATCACAGAGGAGTTGTGTGCCCACAGGCAGAGATTGTATGGAAAGCTAGTGACAGAGGAGGGATTAAAACCTCTGGCTGGCAGCTCTGTGGTTTCCTCACACTGCCTTCTCTGATTTATTTTTTAAAACTGTTTTAAAGAAAGGAAATCCAATTCCTGCAGAATCGAGAGGAGTTTGTGTCATAAAGTTGTCTATGCTTCATCAGCACAGGGCTGGTTTGAAAGGGGCCCAAAGTCACAAGTGATAGGGAAATCCATCAGGTCAACCAGTCTTCTTGGATCTATCACAAATGTACTGAGCCAGAAGCCTGCTGAGAATGAGTATGTGGGATGGGGAGGAGAAACAGGATGAGTTGCAGGGACAGGGAAGGACTAGAGCATTAGAGGGCTGCAAGGGCATTGTAGAGCAGAAGCAGCAAATGATTAAGATTCAAATCCTAATGACTCGGGAGCAGGAAGCCTGTTTGTTGACACTTTCTTATGTTAAACCTCACCCTGGACAGTTGTCAGCAGCCAGGAAAGGTCAGGACATGCCCTTTTTCTTGTCTAAAAGCTGCTTTGTTTCTTGTCAACTTTGACACTTTTTTGGCATTGGAGAAGTGCTCATGGAAGCTGTGAGCTTTCAGGGGCCACAGCAAACCCACAGTGTCTGTACATGTCCACATGCAGAGCACACCCCCTTCAGATAACATCAGAGTTTCCAAAATGAAGCAAGTTACTTCTAGAAAAGAGCCTTTAGAAACCTTTGGTTTTCCCCCCGCCATGCACATCCTTGTGGACAGTCTGTGGCCACTGCTGTGGCCCTCATGTCAGGCCAAGAGCTGCAGCAGTGTGCTGGTGCTCCCCATCAGCCATCAGCAGACTGCCTGGTGCACACACACTGTGCTTGGCCATGCACCTCCCTTGGCCCCACGTGCAGTAGCCATGCCATAAGACTTGTTCTCTGTTTTGCTTGGTTGTCAGTTCAGAAGTCTGAAGTAATCTGAGCACTGGGGTGTTTTCGCAGTCCACTGGAATTAAAAGCATGAAACAAAAGGGGATGTGACATTTGAGGGATCAGAGCCTGCTGGGATAGTTTTGAATGTTTGTATACAGCAAAGGAAGCCAAAACTGGTTCATGCTGCACTCTGGGAGCAACCCTTGAGCAAGTTACTAAAACAGCAACTGGGTTTTCTTTCAGAAAGAGCTGTTTCACTCCAGAAGAGAGCCCAGGAACAACCCAGCATTTCTGTTCTGAGGGTGACAATAGATAAAAGGACTTCTGAGCAAGGCTGCTCAACAGTGCAGGTATTGAATCTCCTGCTACTGACATTCATTGCATGAATTCATGGGACCAAAAAAAAAACCTCACCTGGAATTGCTGAATACCTTCTTGGCATCTGATCGTACAGTCATCTGAGCATACCATGCTCTTTATGCCTGCAATCAGTTCTCTAGCCAAGCCTTTTGTCCAGTAGCCTGCCTTTTTAATGTCATATAATTGACAGTTCTGGAGGCTTTTTTACATGGGTCAAGATGATTTTTATTGCTGGAGTGGGTGTGTGTGAGAGCAAAATCACCTCAGCTGTTGCATTATTGCTGGTATGTAATGCATTCAAACATATAGGTATGGAATAGAGAGTTTGATTATCTGTGAATGGATAAATTATGGAAATATATTCTGAATTGTTATTCTTCTAACTGTAATTATAGAAACCATAGAAATTGTAGAAAATAGATTACATATTTAATTACATGAAAATACCTTCTGCTGTAACGGGAAAATATGCAACACTAAGATATGTGAAAGGAAGGTATTGGTGTGAGCTGCTTATTCAATGCTGGGTTGCAGTTGCATTATTTCCATCAAGGCTTCTTGCAATGTGAGGAAGGCACTTGGCTTTATGATTCAGGAAAATCACTACAGGAAAGACGCCTTGCTCTTCTCATCTTCAAAGGGTTGGATTTGGATATTACTTTTAAGGGAAACAAATTCTGGTGAGTGTCTTCCTTAGTCTTAATTGTCACAAAACAGTGAAGGTGTGGCATGTGTGGCTCCTCAGAGGGCCACCAGACCAAAGAGATGCCAGGATGTGGAGGTGGCAAGGGTGACCACAGTGGTGTGAGGAACAGCCCCCAGGGATGGTCATGCAGGTACTGCCTATGCTAAACCTCAGCTGTTTGCATTTGCCATGACTGCCTCTCCTTTTCATGCAGGGCTAGGAGGAGGAAGTGCTTTTATTTCCTTGTTTTATGGTTGTAGCCACTGCACTGAATGCCAGTGGAGCACATCCAGACATGCTAAAGTTGGTAGCTGACAGCACGGCTCAGGACTGCGAGTGGGCAAGTTTTTCACACTTGGAAAACTGCTACAGTGGGATCCAGCTTTCTCTCTGGAGCTGTGGAGTCTCAAATGAGACACTGCAGAGTACTCACTTGGCTGCTGCTGTGGAGGAGCACAGGTCTGGGTGAGTATGTTAAGTCTCCCAGTCCCATGCAGGTATCTCAGATACTCTACAACATCTTAGATGAGTTTAGTCAATGAATCCCACCTGTTTTCACAGAGGACAATGGTTTTGATGACTTTTAAAACACCCATCATGCACAAGAAATCATAAAATCATGAGATTGACTGAAATTAATTGACGGAAGTTAAAAATCCTGATCTCCTCTGTAGGTATTTGGAGGATGTTCAGCTCACATATCAGCTTTTTCTCTCCTATTAGGTACCTAGATTTTTTTAAAATATCACCTAGCATGTTCCTATGCTCACAGATGTAAAGCTAAAGAACAGTTCATAAAATTCCTAAGAAACTCACGAAAACATGAAAATAGACAACAGGAATTCAAGCAGTTCTTATGTCTTACCGTGTTGTAGGGAGGAGTGACAGAATATGGTAACCCTTTAGGATGTTATATTTTTTTCAGGCTCAACTTCCACATGGACTTTATTCAATTATTATGCCAATGAAGGTGTGATGCTGTCAGTACAACATAGGCTGAGTGCAGTTGCAATGGGATGGACTGTCCCTGTATGCAAATAAATTGTTCTGTTTAACATGTAAAATGACTGTACCCTACTCTATCCAAACAAGTTATGTTTCTTTAATTTCTGTCTCTAAGTCTTGATAACAAGCTGTCCTTGGACAGGCGTTGGTAGAGCCTACACACTTCTAGGTTTAAGATAAATTATGATGAAAGGCAAAAGTCCCATTCTGTGTCCTTCCTCAAGGCAGATGGGTTCAAAAGAAAAGCTACATAAGCAAGTACAAGTGAAAGAGAACTTACATGGAAAAAATGGTCAGTCTTAAACAGATTTCAGTGGACTTTCTAACTACAGAATGGGATATAAAGTGTTTTCCTTCCTATTGACCATACAGGTGGCTACTTTATACCCATTCCAGAGGAAATAAATGAGGTTGAACTCTTCTAATAGAAAATCAATGCACTCCTCCATGAGTGTGAACTCTGCAGGAGCAATCACTGGAGGAAGTCCCTGGGCTGATGGTACTGCCCATTCCTCAGCTGTTACCTTGGAATCCATGGTAAGTGCTTCTGGGCAACAGTAGAACACTGGCAACTCCTGCTGTGGCAAGGGACTTCTCATTTTATTTCCTTTAATTAAGTCATGAGAGAGATGGAGCTGCAGATATGTACGGGAACTTTTGTTTGGTGTTTTTCTCACTAACTTGTTAGATAGATTGCTCTGGGGTCCCCAACATAAGGAGGATGTGGACCTGTTGGAGTGAGTCCAGGGGCAGGCCATGAAGATGATCAGAGGGCTGGGGCACCTCTCCTGTGAAGGCAGGCTGAAAGAGTTGGGGTGATTAATTGGAGAAGAGAAGGCTCCAGGGAGACCTTAGAGCACTTTGCACTACCTGAGGGAGGCCCATAAGAAAGATGGGAACAGACTTTTTAGCAGGGCCTGTTGTGATAGGACACACAAAACTAAAAGAGGGTAGATTTAGATTAGATTAAAGACAGAATTCTGGTTTTCACAATGAGGGTGATGAAAAACTCAAATAGGTTGCCCAGAGAAGTTGTGGATGCCCCATCCATGGAAACATTCAAGGCCAGGTTGGACGGGCTCTGAGCAACCTGGCTGGGTTGAAGATGTCTCTGCCCGTGGTAGGGGGTTGGTACTAGATGACAGTGAAAGGTCCCTCCCAGCCCAAACCATTCTATGACTCTACAGAGAGCCTATAAAGCAAATGAAACCAAATTAAATTCAATTGTCAGCCAGCTTGGCACTTTCTTACTTGCAGCCACGCTATTTGCCAGATGTAGCACAGTACAGATTGCCTGAACAGTGGCAATAGTTTCTTCCTGAGCATTCTTTTCTGTGTGCAGGCAGAACAGAAATGTGCTTTTACCACACAAAATTCAGGCCTTTTTCATTCAGCCCCAGGTTTCTTGTGTAAGCAAGTGGAGGCAAAGTAAGGCTTTGCCAGAGGGTAACAACATTGAACTTCTAGGCAGAATTGCATCTTCTGAAGCCTTTCCAGCCCTGTTGCCTACAGAGGTGCCAAGTGTGACCCCTCCTCCATGAAGCTGGGGCACCCAGCAGGGTGGTGTGCATTCTCAATCCCACCTCCAGCTCCTTCTTTCTCTGGCTTTCACCAGAGCTTCTCTTCTAAGCATAAATGCACCATGGGAACCTCATGCCACCTGCTGGCTTCCGTGCCTTTATTTTTGTCTGAGGGTGGTTGTTTTTTCAAAGCATCTTGTTCCCCTTTTCTTCCTTTGACTCTAGAGGTAATGTAGGCTTTTATAGCATCGTGTAGCATCATGCTGTGATCCTTGCACCACTGCAGGACTGTAATGGGTGCAATGAACTGATTTATCTGGCCTCCACAGATGGAGCATGCTGCCTGAAAGATGAAGAGATTATTTAAGTGATCTGTTCTACAGTAAGCAAACACCTTTCCCCACCACTACACATGCACATTAACGTGAATCCTTTATGGTGTGGAGAAACTTCAGGGGGAAACGTCCTTTTGCTACTTAAGGAGAAGCATTAGCCAATCCTGTCTTAATTCGTGCACAGAGGCTTTTATCTTCACCCACTTGATTCTGCTGGCCATCCTTAGGAGACCCCTGGATCCAAATTAAGGGCCATGATGTTCTTGACCATACAAAGAAGTTCCTTGCAAGGTTATGGAGACCTTTGTGAGTCAGTTCCCATGGAACTGACCAAATGAACTTCATAACTAAAGCAGGAAACCACAACGGTGAGAGCATTTAAAGCATCATTTAATTACAGATTTGTTTTGCATGGAAGGTAAATGGGGTAAGCCTTCCTAGAGAGGATATGACTTCCATGCAGGCAATGTCTCATCTGCTCTGTCCAACATTTTATGGTCAGGAAGAAGACAAATGGAGCAGGCTGACTGCAAACAAATCTCCACCTCAGCAGCAGCAGCAGCAATCTCTGCTTACTGTGATTTAGCCAGAGAAGTCTTCCAGTCCTTCCCAGTGAATGCTGTCCACAGGAAAGGTTTTGATGAGAGTCCCTTGGGTGTGATGGAAACCCCATGGAAAGCAGAAGGTGCAAAGCAGTGAGGGGACAGCATGTGGTGGAAACCAAGTGCAGCATAATTATTCTCTTATTTGCATTTCACCTCCATCTACATCAGATGTTCACTCTAAGGGGCATTCCACCTTCCATCTTGGTGGAAAGGACTTCCTTTTAGACCTGGCATTTGGGAGTTTTATAAATTTTATTATTTGTTTCTTCTCCCTTTGTTTTAATTTTAGCTATAATGCAGATGATCCAATGCGATATGAGATCAGCATTTGGGGTTTGGTGAATGCAGCAGATAATTACTCCTGAAGAGGAGTATCAGAACTGCTTTCAAATCCAAGTTCCCTGTGCATTATAATTATTCCTATTTAAATAAAGGACTCCTGCATTTCTACTCAGCAGCACCTCTCTATACAAAGTGAGGGTTGTTCCCTCTAGACACAGCTTTTTCTGCTCTTCTCAAGAAATGACTCCATTAAAACCAAACATTAGTTCATCAAATGATCATTTTATATTCAGCAGAATCCTTACTTTCTAAAAAATATCACAATGAAACTGGTCTATTTTTCTTTCCTTTATTGTTACTATTATTACCTCATGAATGCTCCAGAGACAAACAGCTGCATCTCCTTTAGTTTTCAGCTTCTCAGACTTAGCTGGATGTGGCTTCATGCTCTAGGAGTCTATACACTCAAGCCAATTTGCAATAAAACTAATAAAGAAAATGGCCCCAATAAGATGTGGCATTTGTAGAACCTGGATTTAGTTTGCTCAGCAATGTAAATATGTCCCAAGGTGAGTTTTATCTAGAAACGCATCCTGCTGCATCACGGTGTCAGAAGCTCCCATTCACAGGGGCTGATACCCATTGAAACATCCAGTTTGTGGTGAGGTCCCTCAGAAGCAAGACTTCCAGCAACTGGGCTTCACTGGAATTAAACACTTATTACTGGAGCTGGATGCACAGCTGAAAGGAATAGACTCAGGCTGGGTTACTGGAGCAGGGTATTAGGATAAGCTAGTGGGTGGATTTATGGACACTGCCCATGCTCTGCAGGAGCTGTGGGTAGCTGCTCAGCAGTGAAAAGTACCCTGTCTCACAAAAATGGAAGTACCTCATCTTTTTAAACAATGTTTTTCTTTCAGGATCCTAAAGTGTGTGTCTGCCTGTGGCAATCACTGCAGGGATAATTAGACTGGCTGTCAACAAGCCATAGAAGGTCTTCTCAGGTGCCTGGTGCTTTGTCCAGCAGATTACTAGATTTACCACAGGAGCATCCCACAGCCTTCTGGTAGAGCTGAAGGTAATGGGAAGGCCCAAAAGAGAGGATTCGGAGGCATAGCCTGGGGAATGTATCTTCATTCCTTCAACACATCCTGTGGCAGAATGCAAACAGCCTCACCAGCTGTCCTGTTCCTGCACATGAGAAATGGTATCACTGTAAATAAATAAAACCCAAAGTCCCCTAACCTATGGCATCAGAAGCAGCAGGACCTCTCTGAGAAGTTAGTAAGTATGAAGAACAAAAGTCTATGGCCTCTACAGAAAGTCCTGTTGGCTTCTCCTTGTTGGGATTTCTTCTGCCAAATCTCTGCTCTGTACCAGCACTGGCATCCCCTTTTGCCATGTTTCCTTCTGTCAAAACATGGAGGAATTGGAGCACATGCAAAGACAGAAATGTAAAAACGTCTTTTTCTACGACACTTGAAAAAGGTCCCTGTGGAGGACCTGAGGGAGCAGGTGAGTTTTACAGGGCCTGTTCAGCCAGCTGGGTTAGAAGGGAGCCTCCTCAGCTGCAGCCCCTTGAGGAGCCTGAGGCTATTTTTAAATCAGTAAAATTAAGAAGTCTGGGGGTTTGGGAGGCTGATTAGCTCCACAGGGCACCTACAGATCTCAGAGGCAGCTGAGGTGAGACAAAGCTTGCCTGCAACACACCTGCCTGTTTCTGCCCTTGAGCATCCCTTGGCCATCGATGGTCCTTGTTCAGCCAAGGGGCTGCCAAAGCTCCTTCTCCTTCAGAAGAGAGACCTGGCTGGATTCCTGTGCCCTAGGCCCTCGACCCTGCAGCCATCCCATTAATTTAATGCTGGTGACACAGGCTCACATCCAGCTGTTCTCTCAGCTTCAACCCAGCCTCCCAGCCACTGCTCCTCAGCCTTTCCTGGTGTCTCTCCACACACATTTACCCACATGGGCACAGGACACAGGGCTTGGCTCACTGCATCTTTTCCATGTTAGAAAAAGCCCAAGACTCTTTTAGAGAATTTTATATCTGTTTAGAGGCAAACTTTGCATTTGTTTTGATGAAATGAAAATAGCTGGAGGTTTATGATGATAGCAGCCTGCAGCTAAGCCTGCTAGTACAGCAAACCTGCTGCAGGGAGGAATGGCTCTGTGCTCTGCTACTCCTGCCAGCAGCATCCCTGGCACCTCCCAAGACTGCTGCATTTTTCCTCTGGATAAATCTTGGATTGGCACTTTTTGCCAATGCTTTTCATCACTGCCTTTTCTATCTCGGGGGAAAACAATTTTAGAAGCCTGTTCTTCAGGCATTTACATTCATAACAATTTAGCCTGCCCAGCTCCATCCCCAAGTGCCCATCCATCCACCCCTGCAGAGGGGCACATTGCATAGGTACAGCCAGTGGGGACCATTTAATTTGCTTTGTCCTGACACAAAGGAAGCATCTGTGTGGGCGCAAGGTCAGGGCTGCAGCACTGCAAGAGCATTTCTCCACCTCCTTCTGTGTCACTCCATACAGAAGCCAAGTGAGAGGCTTGGAGGAACAAAGTTTTCTTGTCATGTCAGACATTCCTCAGAAGGGTTTGCACCTTACTTAGTATTGGAAAGCTCTGCCACTGCCTCTTCTGTCCACCAAAAAGAAAGTGCATTTTTTAGCACAGCAGTAAGAAGACAGCTTCTCTCTTCATCAGTTTCCATCTGCAAGATGAAAATGGCAACAGCCTGGTGGGGGCTTTGCTGGGGAAAGGTGCAGAGCTGCTGAAGGCCCCCTTATCCCTGCTCTGCTTCATGCAATGTTGCTTAAATCAAGGAGTAAAATGTAAGCATTTACAGGACTTTACCAGAGGCATTATTTATTTTGACCCTGGCAGGTTGAAGGCTCTAGTATTTACACAGTGGTCCCACAAATCCCAGAGAGGTCATCTCCTTGAGTCACATAAACTAATGCAGCTTTAAGATATGGGAGTTTATGCCAATTTATAGTAGCTGAAACACTGGCTGAAGGTTTTCAAGTCCATGGAAAACACTGCAGCAAAGACTTCTTGCTTTTTCATCTCCTTTATGTCTTCTTAACTACACACAGAGAAGTACTTAAACATATGCAAATTGAATTATCACTTTTTAAAATACTACACCAATTTTTCCAGCACCCTCTTAATAATTTAAAAATTTTGCTTATGAGAGTATTTCATGAAAAGCTAGTCCTTAACCAGACAGGTGGTGGCCGATTTGTATGGTTTAAGAGAACATTACGGGGCCACAGTGACCACAAATTTTGCTGTTCACATCTCCGTCCATGTAAAGAAAACCACCATGTTACCTGACAAAAATACACCTTCTCTAAAATCAGCATGACACATGCCAGCACACATATTTTCACCTCTACGATGATTTCTTTGCAGTGGAGGCACAGCCAGACACTAACCACCTTGAGAAGATTGTCACAGAGTAGTTCTAGCACTTTCATCATCTAATATGCCTAGTACATTCATCCCAAACCCACAAGGAAATCTTGTTGGAATCTGTCCTAGAAAAGCTATCCTGATAAAGTTCATCCCTGTGCAGTGGCACCAGATCTATATGAAACTCCCAAAATAATTCTGGAAAAATCTAATATTATGGATTTGTTTGGTGTGTTGTGGGTTGTTCCCAAATTATGTTGCAAGCATCTACCTGCAGTTGTATCAGCTCCGACTGAAGGCCCAAGAGGAAATGCCAAGAGGGGCTGGAGCTAATTCTTCGTATTATTTTCCTCAAGCAAATGAGCTGTGGTTCTTAAAGTAGGATATGCTTGCATATGCCTGCCACTATAACACAGCTCTGAAAGGTTGCTTGAAAACAGCAGTCAGTGTTGCATTCATGTACAGCATTGAAGACCTAACGAAAGTATGAGAGTTTTGTACACCTCACAAACTCAGCTCCTTTTAGTTTTCCCTTGCACTGATCTCTTCTTCAGCCTCAGAACAAATTTAGCATGAATTTATGATACTGGGTTGTCTTAAAGCATCAGCTACTGGGATCAAAATCATGGGGTTCCTTGTTTCTGCTAAAGAAATCCCAACAGCCTATCATGAAGCAGCAAAAAGAAGCAACAATGACTAAAGACCAAAAAGCAAACCCAATAGTCAACATTGGGAGGCAATTATTTTCAGGCCTTTAATGTTTAAATCTGAAGGCCACCAGTTAGTAACTCCTGTGTTGATAAAGATCATATATAAACCACATGATTCTGCAGGATTAAGCTAAAACTTCCTGTGCCACTAATTAGAGGTTGGGCTCCACAAGTTCCTACAAGTAGAAACTCCAGATCTTCATGTAGAAAGAGATGAGTTACTGTACAGGTGAGAGCTGCTTCCCCACCCCCAGATCACCCCCGAATCAGCTCCTATCTGTGCATTCACTGAGGGATGGAGGAAGGGAGGAAGGCAGGGAGGGAAGGACCCATGCCTGAGCTGGCACACTTGTCCACCTCCTTGTGGACAGACACCCCCCAGGCAGTGACCAGCCCCCCTTAAACCCACCCCTCCATGTCTGCCCTTAAAACCTGCCCCTCCTCAGGGACCCTTCCAAGGCCTTTCCACACTGTGACTGGGATGCTTGGCACAGCAACCAACTCCACCAGAACAAATGATGTAAATCCAGAGATTCATTCAGAACAAACCCATCCCCTTCAGGTATGCACTAAAATGATCTACTTGGTTTTAGTTCACATACTAAATTGAACTTATCTAAGTTATTATTGGATTATGTGAAATCAAGATTAAATGCTTCCCCTTTTTCTGTGAAAAGCATATTGGAAATCTTATTTTAATTTACTCAGAGCAATTAAGGCATCTTACAATTTCAGTTCTGAATATTTTGCTAAAAATAACCACATAAAAGAAAATATTAACTGTAATATTTATTGATGCCTACAAATCTAATGCTTATGAGACACATGTCCCTGATGCTTATGCACTGATTATTATAAAGAAGGACTTAAGTCTGACTCAGAAAAAAAAAAGACTGACTTGTTGACAGATATTGCAAAACTTTTGTATCTTAATAAAAAAGACTATCATTGTCCTAACTTTGTCTTAATTCTGGTGATTGAATTATTTTTAAACATCATAAGGAGAAAGAATGAAAGTCAAATAGAACAATAAATTACCTAGTTTTAGTTTATTTTGCTTTGGTTTTTTATATCTTGAAACTGACTGTTTCAGTTCCCATTTTGAATCTACATCTGAATAACAGCTATTTAACTAGACTTTATTAGTAATGAGTATTTCTTACGAAACTTAAACATGCAGTGGAAGTTTTAATTAAAATTAATAGCACCATTAAGGTTTCTCATTTGCTTTATGGGAAGCAAGGAAAATTTTGTTGTGAAATGCCGTAATACATCAGCAAAAGTCCACCAAAACCACTGAAAACAGTAAGAATCAGGTCACAAGCTAATTCACACTATTTCTACTTTGATTTTCTGGCACTTTGGGGAATGGCTTGATCAAATTTTCACTATTAATAAAAAGAGGGGCCAGGAGCAATTACTCTTTTTTAATTTAACCACCATCTTCAATTAAACACAATGACCTTAATATATGACAGGGATGGCCATCTGACTGCATAAAATAGTTAAAAATCATAATTCCTACCCCTCAACAACTGATCCTCTTCTTTTAACAGTTAACCTTCAATGTTAGGGAAGATCAATAATGAGAAAGCCGTGGGGATCTGCAGACCTATCAAATTTTAAAATAAACCCATGAGATTGAAGCCACCTTAATGCTCCTTTCTGGTTAGAAAATTAAATTATGACTGAGAGAAGACTTTGGTATGTCTACTCCTATTGTCTCCATCTCTTTCAAACTGTAAAAAACCAGAAGAACCCAAACCCCGGGGACTGGATCACACAATTGAAAGTGGCAGGTACAGCAATTTAATGAGTATCTATTGGTGGAGCCACAGTAATTGTGTTCACACTGGTTGTCCTCTCTAGTTGTAAGGTAAAACACATTAATTGAATCTCATTCTGCTGGAATGTAATCTCATTTGTTTTCCCTCACAACACAAAACAGTCTCTTGGGAATCAACAGGTAGGGGGTTAAACTGTTTTAAGTTGAGGATGGTGTTAACTCTGTTCCTCTTTCATGGCTGAGCCCCTGGCTGCTAGGAATTATAAAACAATTTGTATTTATATTCTGGGTTCTTTCTGCAAATTCAGTGAGCTGAAATGGCCCAGCACAGGTCCGAGGGAGAAAGGCAGTGTGGGGTTGGGCAGAGTTGGGGAGCTAACAGAGCCAGCTTCCAGGGTCTCCTTTCACCCCTATGGATCACAGAAGTACAAGAGACCACTTCAGATTTTGGCTCTCTGACTTTAAATAACTTAAGAGAAGGCTATAAGCAATTAAAACTGAGCAGAAAAGAGTTGCCCAAAGAACATTTCCAATCATCTGGCTTAAAATCTCCCCACTCAGCATGCTGGGCTGCTGGGAATCCAAGTGCTAAAGTCTCAGTTTTGCCAAGAACTTCCTAGAGCTTACCTCAGCTTTGTGAATTATCTTCCCAAAACCAGATACTAGAACTAAAGCACAGCAATACTGATGCCCATCTCCTAATTTACCAGCTCAGGGCACTGAGCCCAGGATGCCACAAGGGAATGAATCCCTGCACGTAGGGAACTGTTAGCCTTGGACATGTAATGATGACTGTAATTCATCACTGCAGATTTTGACTCTGCCTCACAGTGAGATCTGTGGAGAGCTGCTATCTCATCTTGGGACCTCTGACTTCAGTGACGCTAGACACAGACACAAAAGTCATCTCACTCACAGCTCACACAAGGCTTCACCACAACAAAACTAAAGCACACTCACCATACCTTCTAAAACAAGGGCTCAGATTTGCTTAAGAACAAAATGAAAAACCCCAGCAAACCCAAACTGGCCTGCAAGCAGAGAAGTTAATGAAACCTTGCTTCTGTAACATGCTCTTCGAGTGTGGTAAGTTAAATCCCAAATCCTAGTTCCTCCAACAGGCTGGAGACGGTGCTGATGGGCTCTTGGGCGATGTGAGCTGCCATCTGACTGCTGCCAGACATGCTGGAGGACGTCCAGCCTCCTTTGCTTTTACAGGTACACTCAGATAGCTCCTGCTCTTACCTAGAAAGCATGAACAAAGGTGTCAAACATTTACAATTTTGCACTTAGTAGAAGAATGGGACAACTTTACAGCCAGTATGAAAGGGCAATTACCAGTGTGATCACCTGGAAATGCTAAAGATAAGGTAAGCCAAGTCCTTGTCGCATCCTTAATTTGATAACAACTTTATGGACAGTACTAATAATATAATCTAGCAAGAAATATTAAAGACTAAGCAAAAGCTTAATCCTTAACACTTTCTCAATACTGTAATGACCCACAGTTAGGAGAAATCCATGTGATGATGGAACTGCATTGACAGCCTGAATGTAAAGACATGATGGTAAGCGAGGACAGGAAATCACATTACACTAATACGCACTTAAAAGAACACTTGACCATGGAAAACAAATGTACACCAGAACAGTCTGCAGCACAGACAGCTTTACCTCACACATTTTCTTGTGCTTCAGGGTCAAAAGACCATCACCAGCTCTCAGAGGGAGGGAACTACAGATTCATACTGCTACACTTTATATCTTGCGACTGATACTGTTAGTAGTAAAGAACTGGCAAACCCTTGCTATGGAATGGAAGTAGATATTAGAGGCCATTTTTCCTTTTTTAAATACATATCCTAATGCATAGTCAGAGGCTACAATAGCTAGCAAAAAAAAATTACAAACCAGAGTGTTGGTTGCAGCACAAGATAAAAATTCAATATTTATTAAGAAACTCCAGGCTACCATAAAACTGTGCGGTAAGCCGCAGGCCACTGAAGCTTGAAATAAGACAGCTCGATACAAGACATAAAAAGACTTGAAAAGTGAGCAATAAAACTGAAGTTTCTAAATCCTAGGAAGCCGGCAAAAGCTCAGCTGTACAGCACAGGGGGACTAGAAGACTCTCGAGTCCCCTGTGAGAAGCCACAAAGGAAGTCATGCTGGGAAGCCACGCTGTGGGCTGAGATATTTGCCTGGCAAGCCTTGCACAATTCAATCTTTTATGGCAGGAAATTTCTCTTTCCCTGCAATTTGCTACCTTTTTTTTTTCTCCCGTTCTTCAGTAAAGAATAACAGAAGTATAAGCGACATGCAATAAAAAAAGACTGGCAGCACCTAAATGACCCCATGTTCTCCACCTCACTATAAATAACTCCACATAACTGATACTGTATTTGTTTTTAGGGCTGAGCCTCCAGCACTTACTAGGTGAGATTTCAACGTTGTTGTCGTTCTTGTCAGATGAATTACAATCAGAAACGAACTTCAGGAAACAATGACAAGATGTTCAGCCTCACAACTGCAATGGTGAGATGCTTGGGAAGAGTCATTTGCCATTCACTGCATTCAGCACCTCCTCCAGCTGACCATCCTACATTTTCTTTTACATCTTCTGTACTCTATATACACCATTCCTCTGTATTTCCAGTTTCTACATTTCTTAAGTCCCTGCATACACTATTAAGTAAAATAACATTTTGCTGCCCAACAAATCTAAGAGACTGAACACCTGATGTAAATCTTAGTGGGAGCATCCCTGTTACCTTTGTGAACTGTTGCCTTCCCACTCTCCTCATCATGAACCAGCAGTTGGACAGATTTTTTCTGCTGAACATTAGGAGGTTGCTCTGGTCTCAGGATGAGTCAGGGAGGCCCAAAACTCCTCCCTCCAACACTGATCACTTAAATCTGTTTTGTGTAATTACATATAATCTTCCAATTCTGATGCACAACACATTTTATAGCCTAGTTAGATAAGTCCATTTTTACTGTTCTTCATGGAAGACGAAACCCCCACTGCACTGAGACAGGGCTTAGTTTTCTATCTAGGTTATAATCAGTTTAGATCCGTGCTCTTCCACCAGTGTTGTTCATTAGGTTAAATACCTACTTGCTTGACTCCACCCTGCCTTACTGGTTACTCATAACCCTCCCCTGCATTTGCTTTTCCTAGGTTAATCAAACAAATATTCCCAGTGCACTCTTGTAGATAAGCTTTGTTCATCTCCAGTAACCCTCCAGGAAGTACTTCTGTACAAACTTCTCTTTCCTGGACATGATTAATCAGAACTGGATACAGTAATGTCTCACCAGTCACCCAGAAACTTGGCTGTGTGCACACCACTGTCACACTCAGTTTTTTCACAATCACATTAAACTGGCAGCTTCCTTTCATCATTGACTAATAAATGCAAGTATTTTCCCATTACTCTGCTGAAGGGTTCCTGGATTCACACTATAAATAGTTATTAATCTGTACACGCAGTATCTTGTATTTTGTGACATTACACATTCTTGTAGACTCATTTCTAATACCTGAAGGACTCAAGTCACTAACAGAAATTAGGTCATTCTTTGAAACTATTACTCAGTTCTGATTAGACTCTGCAGTGTTTACAAACTCTGACAGTCCTGTAAAAAACTGTCCACCTCTTTGGTACTGATATATTTAAACCACTCAAATATGTGTGGTTTCCGTTTTGTTTCAGCAGCTTCGGACATGGGAACTGCAAGAAGCCTGCAAATAATCTTCTTTGTCCTTGACGCACCAATGGTATCACCATCCTACTAAGAAAAATTTGTTTTGAAGGTTTGTAATTAAAAAAAAAAAAATCAAAAACACACAGAAGAAAAGTCAAACAGTATGCCCAAGCAAAACACTGGAAAGCTTAAAACACTGCACTTAGCAAGCATTTAAGTGAAAACTCAGACAGGGAAAAATGTGGTCCTAAAAGCCCTTAATACATCTGCCACTGTTAGGTTTGGAAACATCAAAACAAGCCAAAAAGGAAGCAGAACAGGACTTGCCTGGAAAGCAGGCCAACACGGTGGGCCTTAGTTCAGATGAAGACATGACAATGCAGTGGGAAGAACAGCACAAGAAACGCAGCACCAGGAATGGGCTCATTTCCAACAGCTTTCCCAAAGTATCTGAACGGCAGACTAAGGGCTCTGGCTGACCTTTAACCCTCTAATGGCAACAAAGTCTTCACTCCCTGAATCAAATAGTTCCAACCACTCATTTCTGAGAAATAAAGAAAATTTTATAAAAAAATAAAATAAAAGAAGAAGCGTTAAGGAGTCTGTCTCATAGCAGAGAGACAAGCATACAAAGTGAGCATCTTTCCGGAGTGATACCAGTTCCTGGGAAGAACTGTGAATTCCATCTCATCAATCACCTTCATTTTCCACACGGTTTTGATGGAGCACTTTGCCCACACTGTACCACCACCTTTTCTGGCCCTCTCTCTCTATCAGAAGGGGACGAGAAGGCAGGCACCCACTGCCAGCAAACACCTCCGGCCGCCCCCTTGCAGGCACAGCCCAGACCGCAGTGCGTCCAAAGGCATCCAACGCGCGCCGGATCACTGCCATGGATTTGATGAATCCCACTGACTTTTACAGGCAGCAGCGGGGTCCACGCGGCCGGAAAGCCGCCAGGTTTGAAGCGGCCCGAACTTACCGCGCCGGAGCCGCCTCCCGGCAGCCCGGGAAGCGGAACCGCGGGAGCCTGGCCCGCGCTCCCATTGGCTCGTCCCGCCCCCGCGCCTGCCCGCCCGCCGGCTCTTCCCGCTCGGAGCCGGGCGGGCAGCGGGGCCGGGGGGACGCTGTGTCTCCAGGGCGACGGCGCCGGGCGAGCGACGGCACGGGAGGGGACGCGGGAAGGGACACGGGCGACAGCAGCGTCGGCGCCGCCACGACCCGCCGGCATCACGTGCGGCCGCCGCGCCCGGGGGCAGGAATGGGGGGCCGCGCCACGTGACGGGGCGGTGCCCGCCCTCTTCCTCCTCCTCCTCCCCGCTCTTTCTTCCCCCGTCCCGCCCCGTTGGCTGTTGCCGTGGCGACACGGGAAGGAGGAGGCGGGGCCGCCGCCCCACCCCGGCCGCGCCGCAGCCCGTGAGCGCGGCCCCGCCGCCGGCAGCGCCGCCCAGGAGCCGCCGCGGCGGCCCGGAGCATCCGCCGGGCGGGGAGCGGAGCGGAGGCGGCTGCGGCGGCGGGCACAGGGCGGGGCGGCCGATGGCGGGGGGGTGAGGAGGGGCTGTCGGCAGGTGCGGGTCGGGCGGGCGGTCCGCGCTGGCGGGAGGATGCGCGAGTACAAGGTGGTGGTGCTGGGCTCGGGCGGGGTGGGGAAGTCGGCGCTCACGGTGCAGTTCGTGACCGGCACCTTCATCGAGAAGTACGACCCCACCATCGAGGACTTCTACCGCAAGGAGATCGAGGTG
>VZSR01003803.1:44501083-44532466 GCA_013398615.1 Brachypodius melanocephalos
CGGGGGTGGCGGAGCGGGGGCAGGGTCTGGGGGCTCCGGTGATTTCCGCCTCTCGCCCTCCTCCCTGTCGCGTGTGCGGGGAGTTTGGGGTGCTCCCGTATGGAATACGGTGGAGAATCTGGCCGGAGGCTGGAACCGTGGGGGCGGAAAAGCAGTTCCCCCAGTGGTGTATCGGGTCAGCCAGCCCTCGTGTGCGCTTTCTTGGTGGACGTGCTGTGGCCGATGTGCAAGGGAAGCACCTGGATGCTTTCGTTCGGCAGACGAGAGGTCTGCCCGTTCAGATACCTGCATAGGTATTTCCACGAACTTCCCACTCTTAGAAGTGCAGGACGCCAGCCTCTTTCTCGGTGGAAGTGACGGCTGTGAGTGTTAGGCCTCATGTATGCTGGTGTTTCTCTTAAATTTCCCACGGTCTCGTTGCCAGCCGCTCTGTTAGGAGAGAGCCCACGGTGGTGAAACACCGGTGCCTACTGCCAGTTTGTTTTTATAATCGCTGCGTTGTTTAGATGTGCATCAATCAGTCAGATGTCGGCGGCTGAAATGCAGCCAGTCGCGCTAAAATAGGGGTAGATGCACCATTTGAAATCATAGCAACCGTTTGAACCAGAGCGTAGATGAGAAAATGCCGCTGGCCAGATCATCGCAGACAGAGGTCTGTTAGTGCCCGTGGAGAGAGGCTGTAATTATATCACAGAACTGGTTGTAGCTTTGGCTTGGACATCTGAAAGGGAAACCCTTGTAAATAACTTAGTTGGACCACATCTGTTGGATTTGCAGCTTAATGTAGAGTAGAGCGTAAAAGGTGATGATAATAATAATGGCTAATCGTATGGTCGGGTATGGTCTGTTCACAGAAACTGCCATTCCAGACCAAGGCCTGGGGAAGATGTATTTTGAAATTGGGGAGGAGGGTGAGTAGGGGAAAGGGGAGGGAGGAGGCAAAGCGCTGCTATTTTTAAAGACTTGCAACTTTTCCATAGTGGGTGTTTCTTAATGTGTGTCTCGACTTTTTTAGTGGAGATTTCTAAAGACCAGTGTAATGCAGATATTTTGAATTTATTATGAAAAATGCATTTTCAGTATCCTTCCATCCTTATCATTCGCACATACCTTGTAGAAGAACGTTTGTTCTTTAAGTAGTTTGGGTAGACTTTATTCATTAATAAATGCTTTTGGTGTTCTTGCATTTAATCGTCACTATGAATTCATTTAGCTTCTGAATTTATATCTGTGGCTTTTGCAGCTTGCTTTGTACCTTGCACTGGAGCATCTGTATTCAGACCCCAGCTGACGAGCTGTAGATAGGTGAAGCAGAATAGAAAGCAACCTGTACTTCCATAGTTACATTGACTCAGCACTGCTGAGAGTGGGTCTAAATGCTGCTCTGATTTTTCATCTGCCAGCTCTTTTACTGCAAGACTTCAGCTTTAGGCTTTTGGTTAGATATTTTGTGAGACATATGAGCAACATTGTAATCCTAAATTTCATTTACGCAAAGTAATCTAAATGCAGCTGAAATCCTGAAAATTTTAGCAAGCCCAGATAATTTTAATTGAGTTGTAGTTGAAAGGAATTATGATGCTTTAAAAGGATGTAGCTTCAGCAAGGGTACCAGATTTTTACTTGTTAACTTGCCTGATTTACATTTGTGGGTTGTGGTGGGGGTGTTATGTTTTGGAACTTAGGTTTGCAGGCAGTGTAGGACCTAATGTGCTGTAGACTTAAGCTTGCATCTTTCTTACCAGTTGAACCTGAAAAATGCTTATTTACAAATACAATATGCATCTGTACAAGGACTTCTAAATTATAATTTACAATTGCAGAAAGGCATTTAATTCATGTTGAGAAACAAATAATCATAGTACTATTTTCTTGGGTGTTTTGGATGACAACTGCATGCTTATATTGATACAAAATTATGTTCTGAAAATCTCTGAACTTTAGTTGTACCTGAAAACCAATTGGCCAAGTCTCTAACTGGTAAGGATCTGTGCATTTTACATATTGTCCTTGCTATTTTGTTTTGGTTTTGGATGAAAGAATCCCTGTGTTATACCATAATTAGAGAGTAATTTTAATTACTCTCCCAAGAAGTAGAAAAGCCAGTTGGAGTTCTCTCTTTGGGTTAAGAGATGCACACTTGAGTCTTCTGCTTCCCTGGTTTAACCACCCCGTACCAGGCCAGCTAAGCTAAGCCAGTCCTTCACACCACCTGATGAAGCTGAGTGACCTTAGAGGAATGAATGACATGTTCATGAATGAACGAGAGGAAAGAAGGGGACCTTCACTTAACTCTGAAGCTTAGTGGTTAGAAGAGATTGAGATCATTCTTGCCACTCTAGTTTCTGTTCTCTTTAAATGGCTATTTAATATTAGCACATAAATAGGCTTAGTGTGAAATCCAGCTCTGCCAGCTTGCAGAGAACTCCCCTAATGGCAAAACTATGAAGCTGAGCTTCCTTTTGTAGTGTGTGTAGGCCTTGCATCCCTTTCAGTCATGGTCCACAGCTTTATCAAGAGTGGAGGATGTCTCCATGGCTTTTAAACAGGTAATTAAAATTCTTTCCTAGGAATGCCTTAAATATAAACAGTATTTCTCTTTTCAAAGTTAAAAAAAAATTGTTTAGATCTTTCTAAGAGAGGGTCCAGATGCTTTACCTTCAGAAGGGAGCCCTGCCAGTTGTGAGTGGATAGGTGTACCCCCAGCAGCTCTGCCTGGACAGAGGATGAGGTTTCAGGAGTGCTTGCTGTACGCTGGGCTGGAGTTTCCTGCAGCACAGAGTGCTGCCAGCTTTGGATGAAGGATCACAGTGGTACAAAATGACAGCTGCCATTCTTCTTCCTCCAGATGCTTCATCTGAAATGCCTTGATCCAATCCCAGTTTGCACACCTGGTACTGGTTTCTGGACCCTACTTGTGCCAAAGAGGTCCATTAAGCCTCGTTTCTTGATTCTTGAATATGCTGAAGTTTTGTACTGCTAGAAAGATGGAGTGTACATAAGGTAGCTTTGAAGATTACTTACTTTCTGTATTCAAGAAGGATAAAGAGAATCAGCTGCTGCTTTACTGCCTCCTGGTGAGGTAATACCTGTGCATTGGTAGGTGCTGCAGCTCTGGAGCCTGCTTCCTTGGATTTACAGGCTTGGCAGCAAAGAATTGACTTGTTTATGCTGCAGACAGAACTTGCCATAGTTTCAGAATGAGCTGTTTTCTGGAGAAACCTTCTATTTGTGAGAGCAGGGCTAAATTGGATGAGTGGGCCCATGCCAACAAAGGTCTGCAGTGAAGGAAGAAGAGAAGCTGTCAAAAGAACAGATTGGAAGTGCTACACCCCAGTTAGATGTCAAGGTTTAGAAGTAATTAGGGAGTATGAAGATTATGTAGTGTAAATTTTATTTCTATTTCTGTGGAAAAAGGAGTTGGGTATCTTCTAACACTTTTTGTGTTTGTTGTATGATTAGAAAGCTCTCTAAAGGGAATCTGCTGGTATTTGCGAAATACTGAATTTTAATTTTTAGTATGACTGCCAGTGTTCTTCTATTATGAAGGTATGTTTAAAACTCATTGGGTATCAATTCTAGGTGCTTGCATAACCTTCAGTAGTGTAATTTCTTGATCTATACTGCAGGTATTTTTATAGTGATTTTTTCAGTTGAACCCCATGAAATAGCAAAGTATTATTATTTCTATTCAAGTAGAAAACTAGAACCTAGAAATAAAAACAAACTCAAAGTTAATTCAGAGTTCTTCACTTGCAGTAATTTCTCTAGATGTCTGACCTGTGCTTTAAGTACAGGACTGTTGTGTTCATATTTTAGAGACCAACAGATCTTACATAAAGTATTTCTGAAAAGTGCTATTTTATTCTAAGTAGTGAAAAAACTCCTTTTCATCAATCTAATACTTTTTCTCTGAATGAAAAAGACTAGATAATTTATTTTATTTAGATTGGTTGACAATGCAGACTAAATTATATAAATATATTGCTATGAAATACCACAGAAATATGTCTTTGAGTTGACAATGTTCTTCATGTAGCTGTGGTTTATGATCAGGATGAAAATCTACCTCCCAGTTTAGGGATTTTTGTGTAGTAATTTGAAACATACGAGAGATGTAATTATTGAAATTTATTAATTGTGAAATCAGAATCTTCAGTCAATGATAATTGATGTATTTAGTGACTTAATGGTGATTAAGTCTGGAAAACTGTATTTGAAATTACGAATTGCTCAAAAGTCTGGTTGAAAATACTGCTTTTCAAGTACTCTGAAATCAAAGTATGGTTTTTATTCAAAGAACATAAGACCTGTTTAAACAAGGTTGAATTTTTCAGTTTTCTGAAATTCTATGCATGTTGCTTCCTTATTTTCAGAAAGTATTTTTTCTACTTTTGAGAAGTAATTAGACAATTCTTGATAAACACTGGTATAACACCTTCAACCACAAACACTGAAGTGTTTGGTAGAAGTGAAATATGGAAAATCCTGTTTATTCTGAAGTGTACTGTGTGCAAAGCTTGACAAATGTCTAGGGATTTTCATAGGTGCTAGCTGTGTAGAGATGGCAGAAATAAGCACACACTGAAATCCTTAAGTCTTTTTTAGCAAGAGTTCTTTTTCTTGCAGTAATCTTAATGTTTTGAGTACTCATCTTTAGATTAAAAAAGGCAGAATGGGTAAAAACCATGGCCCCCATCCTCCCCTTGGCCAAGCTGCCAGCCACTCTTGTGCACCTATCAGATGAAATTTAGGACTTCATTGGAAGAACAAATTAAGAGATTCAAAATCTCAGCAAATATTTATGGATATTTAAGTACAATGGAAGAACTCTACTGGTCTCTTTTTTTTTTTTTTTTTTTTCCTTAGTTAAGGGACACCTATGGATAGCTGCTTATCAGGGGGGAACCTCATTGATTTATAAGAATAAAATGTGAATACTTTAAGTATCTGTAGAGATATAAAGGAGTGGTAGGCAGAAGTAGTCATTCACACCTAATTGTATATAGTATCAGAACCTTCAGCTGTCTGGCCACCTCTTGTGTTTTATTGGGGAACAGATACATAGACTGTCCTGGAAAAGGTGTCTGTAATAGAAAGGGTACAATTCAGATTTGTGCTCTTGTGTTTTTAAAGTAACTTTAGAGACCAAAAGAAGCATTGTATAGAGTTTAAAGTAATTTTTTTTGTGTCTGTGAATCTATCTTTGTTTTAATTTGAAATTAATGAACTAATTCTGTCAGATAAAATTATAGGTTCCTACAAGTTGCATACAGACAGTCCTCTAAAAAATGTCTCTGACAATGTGCAATTTTAAGCTATAGAAGATTATTTTAAAGTTGTTTGGCTTAGTCTTAAACTCAGATATTTTAAGGTGCTAGTGCATCTTCAGAACATGTAACATTTAATGTTTTCCTGTACTAACTTTTGAGTTTAATTACATATTTGCAGAGTTCTCTTGACTTTTCCCCCCCACACTCTCCCACTCTCACATTCTTGATAATCTGAAATACTCATATTACTTTGAATTTCTTTCAGTGGAAGATGTAAAAATTGGAGACAATGCTTACAACCAGAGTGTTCTAATATGTTGGGGGGGTTCTGGCTGTTTCCCTGCTCCCTACCACCTCCATGGCCTAGTCCAGATAATTTTATAGATATTCCTTCCCAAGTTTTACCTATTTTTCTCTGTAAGGTAAAATGGCATGGTAGTTTTCATATATGAACACTGAATATAAATATTTTTATCCCCTCCTGCCTTTTAGGTATTCTTTGGACTTTTATTGAAAAAGCCAGGTAGGCAAGCTCCTTTTGTATGCGTGTTTAGTTTAGATTGTGGTAGTTTATAGTGGGGGTTTTTTTTGTTGTTTTTTTGTTGTTTTTTTTTTTTAATGCCTCTATTCCTTAGCATCATCTTCTGGGTTTGGGTCTTAATTGCTGCTGTGGCTTATGTTGTTGTAGAGATGTGTGGATAATTTTTGGGTAGCTACAATTATCGAACAGTAGAACAGTATGCGGCAAGACTTCTTAAATTTGTTTTTGGTTGTGCAGTACTGCTTGATTGTGTCTGTGTTGGAAAAATGCTATTTAATGTGTTAAAGACCAAATGTAACCATGACTTTAATTGCTTTCATAACTTAGTTCAGTAATGTAGCATTAATGCTTGGGGTTGAATGTTTTCTACCTTGCTCTTCATTAGGCTGTTTTGACACGGATTTTTGAATGTATGGAAAATTTTATTTTAAAAAATCATTGCTCATTGGAATTTCTAGTTTTGCCATTGAATTTCTGTTTTGCTGAGAGGGCAGTAATTCTTTAAATACTGTTTTTTATAGCCAACAGAGTTAGCAGTAAATTTAATATTTTCTTTCAAAATAATTCTTCAGTTGGATAGTGTGTGGATAGAAATAAGTTTCATTCTTTGGTCAAACATGAAGCATTCTGGGTAATATTATGTTTAGTTAAAGCTCTTATGTTATCAGACATACTTTTTAGACCATAATTTAAAAAACAGACATTCTTTGGCTGTAGGAAGTTTTAAATGAAAATGTGAAATGTCTGAGTGCGTGGATCTCCCCCAAAAAAATCATCAAATCCTTCCATTAATTTTTTTTTCCTAGTTTTCTTCTTAATAATTGAATGTCAAATTTTTATTTCTTGTACCTAAGAAAAAACCTGGGGTTACTGGTTATTTAATTTCTGGAGCATTACAAGTGTTGCTCAAACATTTTTTTTTCCTCCTTGTAAATTGTGTAGGTGGTATGTGATGATAACGTTTTGAGAGAGAATAGGGAAGCAATTGGGACTGCAGTGCTGAATTATCCTGGCACGTAGTGACTTGTATAGAGATTTATGTATAAAGATTTTAAGGTAACAAGAACTGTAGCTATCTGCTTCTATGGGCTCTCTTATTCATTAGCTTGCTTCTGCTCTTTTTTGGGGGTTTGGGATTTGTTTTGTTCTCTTCTGGGTTTGTTTTCCAGAGGTTTCCAATACAGGACTAGTATTCAGTTTTTGCTGCACTAAGGCAAACACTATAGTCTAGGTACAATTTACAATGATGAGTGCAACTTGAACACTTTCTTTGTCAATGGGTTGGATGCATTTTAGCAGCTGTGTTGTCTTAAATCCTAGTCTAGACAAGAGAATTAAAGGTGTGTTATGAGCACACATTAATTGGGTGGTGTACTCTTCAAAAATGCAATGGTGACAATATTTTAATTCTTAGCTTTGTTAGCCCTAGACTAGGTGAAAGATCAGATGAAGGACAAAAAAGAAGTTTTAGTTTGTTTTGAAATTATTTGATTAGTTTGTTTTGAAATACCGCTTCTGTCTTGTAGATAGACCTTTAACAATTTTAAAAATACTATCTTCTGAAAAAGTGATGGTAATGAGAAAGACATTAAAGCATTTTTAAAATATTAGGATGTAATAGTGTAGAGTAGTGGTCTGTGGTAAAATAAAATACAGTTCTTACTTTGTAGAACGGTTTGGGGACTTCCGTTATTGTTCTGGTTAACAGGTAGCCACCTTAACTAAAAGATTAATAGTGTTTGAGATTCCCATGTGAGTTTCAACTCAACTACAATTTAATTTGAACTGGAAATGAATTGGATAAGGCACTGATCTTAAGTGCTCTGAATGTTGTGAAGAAGGGCTTTGATCCTGGATTCCTGATTAATTGCAAGAAAGGATGCTTTCAAGAAATAGCCAAATAGGTCACGGCTAGCCTGTATGCATGTCTGCTGAATTATGAGCAAGTTTTCATAGGAGAATATTTGAATTGTTTGCCCTCTTACTCCTAATATATTTTACAGTAAAGAGTATAAGCCAAGACTGATCAACCTACTTTAACTGATTAGATCTGGTTGCAGTGTCCAGCATTGCTGTAACATCTTTTAAACTGCTGTACAAAATCCTTCTTGAAATGTTTTATAAAATAATTGGAATGCTTCTGTCTTTTCAAAAAGCTGTGAACTTAAGACCAATATAGAAGTGCATTAATTCTCTCCTCAAGAATTCCTTTTCTTTTGAAATGTCCATACTGTGTTTTTAATTTAATTTATAAATTTTAGAAACTCCTTGATTTTGTTTAAACAAATAAGAAATATTTAAACAATGAATACAAAATGTTTGGAGTTTATTCTGTTTTCCCCAGAACTTATAAATGAGAGGGGAAAAAAATCTGGTGGGGTTTTTTTTTCACCCACCTCTGTATTTAACGATGCAGAATGCTGAACAAATGTATTATTTTGAACTGTGACATCAGTCCTAATTTGTATACTGCTACTTGTAAATACATGTTTTTAGGAAGGTGTGTTTTCAGTCTGTGGATTACTTTCTACTGCCAGAAGAATTTGATGTATTAATAGGTTTTCCTAGTAGTAGTCATCTATCTCCAGGTTCAGAATTTCCCCCTTTTCTACTGAAATAATTCTGCTGAAGATCTGTCACACAGTGGTGTTTTGTGGTTTAGTTGTGGGGTTTTTTTAGCTTCAGGAACTCAGGTTGGGTTTTTTTTAAATAATTTGGAGGTCAGATAATCATGTTGAACTATTTCTTGTAGAGGATTTTATCAGACACCTTTCATACCCTTCTAACCACACAAAGCAAAAAATATAATTGGTCTGAGTGTTTTTCAGTCTCTAGTTAAATCCAAGCTCTCCATCTCGGTGCTTAAAGATGGCATCTGCTCTGTTAGTCTCAATGCAGTTAGATTCTTGGTGGCTGACATGCAGGTCACTCCCTACAATGCCTGGAAGAGAGAAGAATGAGGTACTTTCTGCTGGGTTAAGGCTGCTGCCGTCCACTCTCAAAGTCCAAGTGATAATGTGGAGTGAATTTTCCCATTGCTTTCTTCCTTTTGGATCTAGTGTTAGGTTTGGAGGGAGGGGAGTGGGGGTTGTCAGTGCAGTACCACTTAAATCTGTTTGATCTGCTTGGATTCTTTAACAGATGAGCTCCTCAGGGTGCGTGGAGGCTTTGGAGGTAGGAGAGGTTGGTTTCGTTATTGTACCAAATGTGCAGGATGCAAGCAGGCACTTCTGGCATCGATCTTCTGAACATGCAGTGCTCTGGAACAGATACATTTTTTAATATATTTTTTCCACAATGCCAACCTTCTCTTTTTATGCATTTCATTTAGAAATAAATGAGACCTGGGCCTTAAAAGAAAAAACCACTAAGCTATTTTGGGTCATTTCCTTAGGAATCTGCTTTGCTGTAAGTATTAAGTATAATACCATTGCAGCAAACCACTCAAACTACCAAGTCATATATGCAGTCTCTTTTCTCTTGAGAAACAGGATTGGCCACGGGTCAAAACACTTTAAAAGAATGGGAAAGAAATGGAAGTCAGTATGTCATCATGAAGCAACAGCTGACCTTTCCTGAAATATTATGGTCACCTGGACTAGGGGAATCTTCTGGTGATCATTAACTGTATGGGATATCAATTTTGTATTTTTGCAGTGACTTCCTAATCTAAAGAGAATAAGCAGTCATGAGAAATCACTGGATACCAGCCCTGGTACCTTTCTTTATCTTGTACATCTGATCTTTTTCTGTTGTTCCCTTGGGATCTGTGAATTTGCCTTCATGTGTTTGTACTTACCTTCATAGTGGTACATCTTCAACAAAAAGATTGAAGAGTATTTTCTAAAGCTCTCTTACAGTTTAGTGGTTAGAACAGTCTTCTGGGAGAAGCAGATGTGAAACTCCTGTGACTAGAGGAGGTGTGTGGTGCAGATCTGTCACCCCATTGATCAGGGTTGTAATCGCTGTACTGTTAAATGTGTGAAACAGCCTTGACAACACTTGCTTTTATTCCCAGGGCTTTCTGTGGAAGTGGTATCTGTTGTTGGTTTGTTAAGTATCTTGCCATTGTTGTGTTAGAGACTCAGTAAGCAATGTTTAGTGAATTAGGCCTCTTGAGGAACTTGGCTGCTTGCATAAATCTGCAGAGACCTTAGGTGTGTGACCCTGTTTTGGTTCCAGTATGTGGCTAGGCTGGGCTTGCACAGCTCTAAGCCTTCAGACAGACACCTTGTTTTGACAAAAAAACATTGGGTGCATGCAGCTTTTCGAGAAATTTAGTGGGGAGGGAGAAATTTTGTGGAGCAGTCTCTTGCTCATGGGCCTCTAAATGCTTCTGTAGCCCCAGTATATTTATCTACCTCAGTTTTGCTTTCACACCCAGAAATATTTGCCATCAGAATGAGTTAATCTCACTACCTTCTTTTTTCACATCCATTTCATTCTGTATGTTTTGAGCAGTGAGTTTCTGAATGCCTTTTTTAGTATAGAATATGGAGTAGGCCACAGACTTGATCGAATCATCCACAGCATAGGCCTACCAAGTCTTGTACTTCAGATGCCTTCCTTCTCTAGAAGGAGTTCTATGCACAGCTTATTGCTGTTTATAAAATTTATTTGGAGTAGGATCTGCTTGGATGTCCATCCTTACACAAATAATTGTCTGAGAGATAGACAAGAGTGATAGACTCTTTCCCAGGAAGAAAGTGGAGAAGAAGATGATATGAGGATAGCTGTTCAAGAATCCACAGAGTTTTAATATTAAGTATCAAACAGGAAGAAACTTGATTAGTTTGCCTTTGTGAGGTATCTCTTCTCTCTGTCTCTTGGTTTGGTTGTCTGCAGCCTCACTTAACATTAGAAGCTACGGATGTTCAGCAGTCTCTTTTCGTGCCATCTGTTTCTCCAGGACTTGGTATAGGTTGGCCATGTGAGAGAATCAATAGTTTTGTGCTCCTCGGTCCTTGATGTTCTAAAAAATTTAGGCACGATGGCACATTCTAGAATTTTGCTCAATCCATATATGCCCAAAATTCATTAAAACTGGGCAGAAGCCAGGCTGCTTGCTAGTGTGGTGCATGTGTGGCTATGTTTTGATGGGAGTGGGCTTGAAGAGTCCTCTGCTGCCTTTAAAGATAACATAATGGATCAGCTGAAAATTTTGCCTGGACTGCATGAATGGGTATCTAATAGTCTCACCTTTAGCCTGGCACCATACATAGTGTAGTTGTTCCATCTGGGATTTTATGACCTCTGCTACTTAACACAGTATCACTGTCTTATTATGTAGTTGCTGCAAATTCTGAGTCTGTTTTACAATCTAGCAGTTTTTAGTCAAACTTCTTGTTTCTCTTTTATTTGTTAGTAACCAAAATCAGATACTTGCTACTCATCAGATGAGTCTGTTAACAGCTGTTGGCAAGGCATGCTGTTCCTATTACCACACTGAGTTTGTTTTTGCATGGTGGGAATGGTCCTGCTGCCACCAGGCCTTTTGCCCCAGATTCTGCACTGACCATGTAATTGGAAGATTTGCTCCTTGTCTGTGTGAAGGTGGTTTCAGGAACCATGATGAGCAAATGCAGTCCTTGGACAGCCTCCCGATGGACTGGAGCCTTTCCTTTCATCTTTTTGATTTACACTATTGGTTACACCTGTAATTGCCAAGAGCTCAACTACTGGGTTGCAGTGGTGGTTTGTAGACAGGACATGTGAACATTTAACAGGAAGCAGGGCTCTTTCTCAAGGGGCCTTTCCTTGCAGGCCATAGGAACCCTCCATCACAAGACTAAACTGTAGCAGGCATGCTCAAAGGGCACTTAGCTCTGAAAATTGTATCAGAAGAAGCTGAAAATAAACATCATGGTAGCTTGATGGTGGAAAGATGGTTTATCCAGACTGCTTTGGCTTTGGTACTTCAGTAACTCTTCGAACAAATCCATGCAATTCAGGTTTTACCTACCAAAGTTTACAATGTAACTCTGTTATGAAAAGGAAAACAAAATCTACAGAAAGCTACCCTCGGAGTACTTGAACTTAAAATGTCCAAATTGCTCTGGAACATAAGGAAGAGGGAAGGAAGGTGCTGTGAATTGCAGGGCTTACTGCTGTGTCCCTTAGGCTTGATAGGGGCACACTGGAGAAAAAAAAAGCCAGCTCTGTGTTTACAAAGTTTTCACCCCTGGAAAGAATTGCTGCATTGTAGGCTTTACAGAGGAAAGAAGTATGATTTTGAAACAAGAAAATATTTTCTTTACATGACTTCTCCAGAACTTGGTCATTCAATATAATTGCTGCAATTTATTGCAGGATATTGCCTTTCCTATTTTTTTTCTCACAAACTATATTTGGCAAAAAAGACAAAAAAAAAAAAAGAGAGAGAGAGAAAAGCATCCTTTTTTAAATGAGATGAGTATATTCAAGAAAGAAAACAAATAACCTAAAAGAGTGAAATCACATAACTTGGTGAATATTGAATTCTTCTCCAGAGGGTTTTTAGTCAGAAATAGTGACTGCCATGGAGGTAGCTTCGTCTGCCAGAGAGGGACAATGGTAATCTCAGCCTTGGATGAAAGCTGAGAAGGCACACCTTGAAAGTCCATCATTACTCTAAAATTAAGCAATTGTATTGCCTTCCTAGCTGGGATAATTAGACTGGTAATTTAAGTTTACATTCTTCTCCAAGAGATGATCAAAACGCTTGCTTTGAAAGACTTTCTGTCTGTCAGCAAGAGATGTGGTTAGATTAAAAGGACTGGGAACAGTCTGGGCTTCACACCTCCACACACACCTTCAGATTAATTGGAATGGCCTTTCTGAATAGGACAACTTAATGGGGAAAAATAATTAGTGAACTATTTTCAGGAAATTCTAGTTATCAATTAGTGATTCAATGAAGAAGATGTAATGGACACTGGGGTGTGTGTGCAGTACCTTTAAACATAATCTCTTTCTTAAAAGAAAACCTTTTTCAAATATTTTGATATTTTTCAAATATTTTCTTGCTGCTACTTTTGAGGGTTAAGTATACAAATTACCATCCTTTCTGCTCCTAAAATGTGACAAATAGACATGTAAATATTGGGGTAATATTTTGTTTCTTAGAATAAAATGAAGTATTTTTTAAAAATTAAGTTTGCTCAGAAAGAGAGGCAGTTAAAATATATGTGTATGTAAAACAGACACAAATATATGTACACAAGAGGTATTCAGTCTTTTAACCATGTGGGGGTCAAGACTCGGGATAAAAGAAAAAAAATTAATTCCATCAGGTTCTACAGTCATCTTCTGTTTAAAATATTTTAAAATAGGCTTTGTCTACATGTGAAAATACTTTCACCAAATTACTTCTGAACAAGTTTGTTTAAACCAATGTAAAGCCACATTGTTTGTCTCCTACCTAATTTGAGCAATATTAAAATTGGTATCCATGGGTGAAGTTGCAGCATTTTAAAGAAGTTCCTTAGGTTGGCCTGGCTTGTTTGTGTTTTCTCCCTCTGGAAAGAAAGTTAAGTCAGTAAGAGACGCAGGCACTGATCTTGTTCTGTTTGCCTCTGTCACACACTCATGCACAGGCTGGTTTTTCTGTCAGTGAGCGAGGTCTGTCCCCCCCGTGTCTCTGGGTGACACTGGCCATCGGCACACAGCCACCGGCAGAGTGCCAGCTCCGGTGCCAAGGGATGCCCACAGCCCAAGCCTTGGGCTCTGACCCTGGCACTGCTGACACAGCTCTGGCACGGCCAACACAGCCAGGTGCCCACATCCCCAGAGATGCAGGGCGTGCTGCTGGAGTCCCAGGGACCAGCCTTGCTGGTGGGGTGAACAGGTACGAGATAAAACCGTCTGCAGGGTTGACTGGCTGCCACAGAGGGTCTTCATGGACAATAAAATGGCTGTCAGACAGGTTAGTAAAACTCTTCTGGGAAAAAGGAGCTTTTTATAACCTAGACTAGACCCAAGGAAATTAACATTTATGCAGTAGTTAAAATATAAATAGCTTGACATTGGAGATGATGAGTATATCTTGAGTTCCTCATTCTAGCTGGCTTCATTTTGATAGTTAATCAAATATTAGATTTGAGAGATACATACACACCTCCATGTATGTGAGGAAAAGTAAAATGTTTAGATTTCACTTTTTTATTAGATACCCTGTATTTAATGTCATCTTATAAACAAGTTCTTACTGAGAAATTTCTGGATATTTGAGTGGATTATATTCACAACACTCATTCAGAATGAAGTAGTCTGTTGTTTTTCTTTAATTGGTGCCACTCTTATTGTAGAAAGAATGAAGAAATCTCCTAAGATAATTATTTCTGAATTTTATGCTCAAGATAGAAGGGAGGTTATCAGGAAATTGTTCTCTATATTTAGCTTTATTCCACTTAGAGGTAGTATGTTGGGAGGCAGCATTTTGTATTTGAAGATGCATAAAAATGTATTTTAGTAAGAACAAACAAGTAACAAATGATCAAAAAATCCTGAAAATTCTGAAGCTCTTGTTTTGGTCTGTTCATCTTTAGATATGGAAACTGTTTCATGTAACAAGATGATATACATTTTTTGAATAGAATTTCTGGAGTTAGAAAGTTGAGGTGTTGATGATGGAGGTGACTTCTTAAATCTGTGGAGATTAAAACCTTCTTGGTTCTCTGTTTATTTTAACATTCCAATTATTTATAGCAGGCATATGGTAATTAGATAAATTGTTCTGTAAGATAAGGGCCACCAACTTTCTGAAGTCGTGTCTGAATGGTTTTGCTTACCAAGTTGAAAGTAAAATGTTCTGGTAGAAACTTGGCAGGAGGGAAGAGGCTTTCAGAGCATCTGCTCAAGTCAAGGCCTTGGATTTTTTCTTTGTTGGTAGAGGAGAGTTTGACTGCAGTTGAAAGGACATGAAATCAGAGTATTATTTCTGCAGTAAAAGAGAAAATGATAGTGTTTATACTGTTTTGTCCTGAATTGGTTCACTGTATCAGTGTGGTCACTTGCTTAGAGTTTCTGTAAAATAGTCCATCCTCTGGAAAATATCCAGAGTTGTACCCTAATTGTATCATTGTGAGGAAGATCAAAAAAAGAACATTTTTTGCAAAGTTTTTTATGTGTATTATCAAATGTTTTTATTAGCTTGAAGGACATTAAGCTGTATTCTTCTTTAGTTTCTAGGGCAACAAAAGTCTCTGCTTTGAACTAGACACACAAATTCTTTTCAGGCTATGCAGTATCGTAATGCCTTAGCTTCTACATGGGGACTGATGAGAGAGCAGAAATGCAGGCCAGGTTGTTTGCCAATTATCCCTGTTATTTTTGTTTTACTTTTTCTAAGTTTTAGTGACCTGCTGCTAGGTTCATTACAATCAGTCAAATTCTTTTTAAAGCAAATAAATAAAAGCCTTTGTGGAACTGCAGTTTGTGGTCCTTGATTCTACAGACTAGATTGTGGTAGTCAGATTAGCAGAGGTGAGCTTTGTGACCTAGGCTTGCATTTCAGGGGCCAGATCTGGGCAGTGCCAAAAGTCAGGAGCACAGACTTAGTGGAGTAAAAGGTTCTTACCTCGAGATGGTAGAAAAACTGTTTCTTTCCCTGTGATTCCGACTGGACAAGACAACACAGTTGTTCCTGAACACTAATCCTTTGGAAGTGGGTGATGCTACTAAGAAGGTTTTGAATTAATTGTTAGGCCTGTTCTTGAAGACTGTAAAAGTATGATTTTAATGAGCTAGAGAAAATCCTATTAGAGTAGTTTAAACAAGTTTTGCAGTGGAATTTTTATCAGTGATTATAAAT
Organism: Brachypodius melanocephalos; assembly: GCA_013398615.1. NCBI lineage: Eukaryota > Metazoa > Chordata > Aves > Passeriformes > Pycnonotidae > Brachypodius > Brachypodius melanocephalos. The sequence continues at coordinate 44,516,688 of VZSR01003803.1, forward strand.
TGGTTAAAGTAATATAATAGTGTGTTGGCTTTGAAGAATGAACTGACACTTTAGAGGGCTATAGTCTTCTGGCCCTTTTAAAATGCACATGCATTTCACTGTTTTTTGCTATTTTTACTTTATGTAGCCACTAAAATGTTCACTTTTTATAGTTTAAATAAACAAGGATAAAGGGTTTGAAGTTGTCATTAACTTATCCATGAGCTTTAGTTAATTCTGCAAAATCTGGTTAGTTCATTTTGCTTTCAAAAATTCTAAGATATATGTCTGTCTTGAGGCCTGTAAGTATGATTATCACTTCCTCTACATAAATGAATAGGTGTAAATATTTATATAACTTTGTCATTTGTTTCTCAGCCCATTTTCTGTGTAAACAGGCATTATGCAACTCAGTTGTCTGCTTGTCTCATCTTCCTCCATTACCTGCTAGTAAGTTTTGGATTCTGCAGCGCAGTTGAACTAAATTAAACATTAGGACAAATTCCCAAAGAGATCGTGGAAGGCTTGTCCTTGGAAGTTTTCAAGACTGAACTGCGCATGGCCCTGGGGAAGCTGGTTGAGATTTCCTGGCTGACCTTGCTCTGAGCAGGGGGTTGGAGACTTCCCAAGGTCCCTTCCTGCCCAGATCAACATCTGGAACAAATTAGAAATCTAAATAATGATTAAGTTCTGTCAGAATTGTTGGTGGGAAAGATACACTGTCACTGCTGTAGTTATGGAAGAAACTGGCACATGCTTAATCCTAATTATGGACTGGAGAATGGTGAGCGGAAAAGTTGTAGGCAGAAGGAAAAACTAGAGCTTTAGATAGCAGCATTGATAGACTCTGTAAGAAACTAGACCTGCAATTGTACTCATAAATTACTTTACAGACTCTGTGCTTTATACAAAGTCTGGATGCTGTTTCAGCTTTTCCAAAAGGATTATTAACAGAATTTTTTTTTTTTCCTGAGCTACGGGCATGAACTTCAATATATCTGAATTGGTACAAATCTCTTTGGTCACTTTCTTTCTCCATCTTTGTCAGTGCTTGCTTGTACAGGAAGTTTACAGTATATTTTAAAATATTACAGTAGTTTATCTAAACATTTGCAAATCAGGATATGCTTCTGAGGGAAATTTCTTGTGACAAAGCATGTACTGATAGATAAATAGTGATGCATTTTAGAGTTACTGTTTGAACACAGCAATGTAATAACTTTGAACTATGAAACAATTGGAATCCATCGATTTGTATGATGTGCAAGAGGCTTGCATTGCTTTTAATAGGTATCTGCATTTTTCATTGCCTTTGTAAAGGGACCTGTTCGGTCCCATATCACCAGAATAGACAGGTTCTATGACCTTGTAGAGTTTTGTACAAAGGAGCAAGGAAGAGGAGAAATCCCTCAATGTCAGCATATGTTTTAAGGTATTGTGAGCCTTTGCAGTTTCTGCTCAAGTTGGTGGTGCTGAAGTGAGGTAACAGCCTTGACTTTGTCCCCAAAGCTGGTGTTCTTGCTTCAAGGCACACCTAATCCACCAGCTTTATTCCTTCTGCTGACAGGTTTAATGCTGGCACAGAATCTGCCCTAATGTTCTAAATACTTGTAAAGAAATCCCAAAATTTTGTGGTGTTACATAGCTCACTGCTGAGAATAGCTGGGATGCAGGGTGCTTTTTCACTTGAAAATCTAGCAAAACTGCTACTGCAGGCTTCAAGATATTCAGATTGCTTTCATCACTAAGGATGAAAGACCTCAAAAGTGTTTATGTACCATAAGCAATAGAGGTTAAAGCTGACAACTCTTCTCTTCAGATGGAAAGCAGAGGTACAGAGTTCAAGGGACTTGCTAGAAACGGCACAGGAGGTCTGTAACAAGATGTGAAACTGAACCCACATCTCTTAAATCACATATCAGCATTACTCTTGCCTGATGCTTAATGTTTTTGCTCTAAGACTTCAGAGGATAAAATTTAATTATAAGTGCTTATGTCTGAAAGAAGTGATCATTTAAAAGAAATGTCTCTTTTTTTTTTAGACTTCAGAATACAAATAAAGCATAGATGGTTGTCTCTTTGCTTTTACAATCTTCTATATGTTGCACATTTTGTAGGTACTGAAAGCCTTGACATATCCAGTCATGCTCATTGCATTGGAATAAACATTAGTATATTAGCATGGATATGGCTTAAAAATATTCAAGGTAAGAAAACTAATGTGGTTAAGAATAATTTTCAATTATGGATGCAAAGCTTAAATATTGAAATGTGAGGCCTAATTTTCAGGACGTTGAGCTATTCCTACAGCTAGTGGCAGTAATTTTTTTAAAAAAGTAGGTGTTCAGCTTTAATGTCTGGAATTCTTTTGAGCAAGAACTTTTTTGTATTTAAGCAACTGTAACATGCCTCATAATCTGTTGGTAGTTTTCTTGACAAGTAGACTTCTTTCAGTATGAACTGAGTAGAGAGAGACACAAGCTAGATGAAATTGGTGCAGCTGTGAGAATCTCAGATTTGTCGGACATTCTGATTTTATTCTTGCTTTTATAAACAAGGGGATTAGTCACAATAGAACAAGTCAGGTAAAACATTTGCTTTGTATTTACTTGTGGTTATTGCTTCTTAAGCTAAATCAAGGAACAGAAAACTCCTATTTGACAATTCCAGTGTTTCTGAGTTGCTAAATGTGCCAAGCATTTCAGGATTTCAACAAGATGATGTTGATGCTCGGTTGTGTAAGATGAGGATTTTGATTGGCATAGAGAGGGAACTCAAGGATTAAAGTCTTGTTTGGATATGCTCCCAGCAAACCTGCTGCTAAGAAGGTAGATTTTATATATCCCTTAGAGTCTTTTCAGTCTTGATAATAGACTTCAGTGTTAGCTATGAATTTTAATGATAGATACTAAGGACAAGGTCTTTTTTAAGGTCAAAAAATAACCTCTTGTTTGTGAAGGCTTTTGAGCATCTGAAATGGCAGTAGATGAGAACTGAAGCTACTTGTGTCACTGGCTCCTTGTCATCCCCGGTACTCACAGAGCTGTTTTCCTTCACCTGTGCCAGAGCAAGGGGAACACACAGTGTCATGGGACCTAGATTAAACATTCATGGAGATCTGCAAGCTTAATGAGAAAATGTCTCCCTAACATCTTAATGATCAGGGATTTTTTTTTTAGAACTTACCTTAGTGATTAGTGAACCCTTAAGACATGTTGATAGACCTTTGAATTTTCAGATGTTCTTGACATTTTACCTTAAAAAGCTGGAGGGAGAGCTGAAGATAGAGCCTATCTGCAGTGACTTGCAGAAGCAGGCTGAAGACTTGGAAGGGGCTTATTGTTATTCTAGGTCTCTTATGAAATCTTAGATGTGGAAAGTCCTCTGTAGAAAAGAATTTTTCTCTGAAGTGAATGGAAATGACCTGTAAAGATCTTTGGGGTCCTTCATACAGAGATGATGTGCATCATCCTGTTACATCTGTTGCAGCAAGGGAATGTAGGTTTACTACATGGCCTTTGAGTATGTGTGTTGGGTTGTACAAGCCACAGTTCTTGTCCCTTAGAAGGTCTCAGCTGTAAGCTGCCTAGGAATAGTGTGTGCAAGTGCTTTGATTGAAAAGTGCTTATTTTGAGAGTTGGAAAGCAGATATTTATAGTGCTTCTGTATACTGTGGTTGGTTGTTGTTTCTTGGGCTTTTGCTTGGAATGATTTCCTCTAATTTCTTACAAGCACAGCACCAATGGTGAGCCAAACTGGCAAGTGAAGCCAGCTCTGATATCCACAGAACTGAACTGACTTTAAAGTATTTTATTTATGCTGAGGGGATTATTTCCAGAAAGTTTCATGTACAGGAGCAAAGTTTCTGAAGCCTCCTCAAAAGTGATATGGTGTGGTGTTATTTATTATTCTAATATTACTCTCCAAAGTTGTTTTAAAATTATTATTTCATTTGCTGTCCTGTGAGTAAGTACAATTATCATGACTTTATATACCTTAATCTATCCATCTGAAGAGTTTGTTTTCCCAAAGGCTATGTAAGGAGTTCATGTCAAAGCCTAGAATAAAATGTTAGATCCCAGTCCTGCAATTAGGCCATACCCTGTTCTTTATAGCAAACTGATTCATGACTCAGCCACCTAATTGCACTGGGACTTCCAATAAACTCTTTAACATCTACTCATTTATAAAAATGATTTTAAGACTATTTTTTTAGTTGGGAGTTGTTGCTTAAGAAATTAAATCATTACACAATATAGCTTACAAAACTGAATATTAAATGCAATTAATTAGTAAACCGGAATTACTTGTTTGCACCAGAGTCGTGGGAGTTTTACAGCTGTTCTGTATTGTTTTGCCTGAGAAGCTGTAATAATTTCCATTAGAGGGAAAGTGCTCAAACTTTGCAGAAACCTACCTTTGTTAGATTTGAGTGTCTCTCTGACGCATTTATACGTGTATACAGTTATTGACACATCTTCATTGGTGTCTATTTGCAGGAGTCCATGGAAACAATTCTGCACAATGACCCCCTAATGGTTGCAGTTTTTAAAGCTACTGAAAAACAAAGAATTAGGGTTTGGAAAAAGTGCGATGTCAGAGTCCTCTGTCTGTATGTTTCAAGGTAGTAATGGCTTGAGAAGTATATATATTTTTTTTTCCTGCTGCTTTTGTTCAAGAATTGGTAGCTGCAGCAAAAGATTAAGATGGTTTTCTCCTTGAAAATTCTGGTATTGCTTCCTCTAATTCTGGTGTTTGAGAGGCTCAGAATCAGGCTGGGGAACACTCTGTGCCTTTTCTTATCCTCCATAGCTGATGTGAGTTTTAACTATTGAGGATTCTGCATTAAATATCCTAATAATTACATGAAAAGGATTAGAAAAATTCTTGATAGTTACACTTGGAATGTGTTCTTCCTCTAGATGAGGAAACTGCTTGCTCAAGTTATAACAGATTTTACTGCGGGCAATCAAAGTTTGCAAGTTATATTACAAAAGGATATTTAGTTATATTTAGTGTGAATTTGTAAATAACCTAATAGGTTTAACTGTCGTTTCTGTTACTTTATTTCATATTACCCATAATTCTTTTGCTGTGTATTTTGACAGGATTCAAACCACAATTTTTTTGTAAGTCTAAAATGAAGAATAAGTATTTTTATTGACTTTTTGGTATTATTTGCATAATTTTCAACACTAATATCTTTATCCCTTAAATTAGTTTCCTTTTTGAAATGCTATCTAAAGTGCCAGAAATGCATTTAAAAAAAAAAAAAAAAAAAAAGAGAGAGAGAGAAAGATGCCTAGTGTGTAGAAGGTAATAAAGGTGAGTTAGTACTGGAGACTCCTTTGATTATTAGTAATAGTTATAGATAACTAATAGTTATAGATAACTGAGTAATAAATACCTTTTGTATTTCAGTGGTCCTAGTTTTTATCATATGAAGTTCTAATCATGCATCTTCCCAAAAACTTCAACAGGACTTAAACTTGTTATAAAAATAGTCTTTAAAAATACATCTTGGTTTGTTTTTAATACACAGAATGGTTTGGTTGAAAATACTTGGGTCTGATATGAAGCTCAGGAAAAAATCCTAGAAAAGAGATACTGCTTCCAGAATATGAAATTAGAAAATAGGAACCGGTTCATACTTTTTTCTCTACTGACTAGTACAATTCACACACACAGAGTGCAGGGATACTGGGCAGGCAATCTCTACCACTGTTCAAGGGAATCTGCAGTTTATTAGCCTTGGTGTATGTTTGGGGGGTGGTTTTTTAATTCTTGCTGGTTTGATCTTAATTTTTATTATATTTTCACGGCACATCATCTTTCTTTTTATCTTTATCTGATGACAGTTCTAACCAGAAATCTGAGAGGTACCTTGTGAAAGAAGCCAGGTACTGCCCATGTTTTTCTAGGTATGAATGGAGGTGGAAAAGCTGTGAGGAAAGAGTCTCTGAAGATCATTCTGATCTTCACCATTCACCTTGAAGCTTTCTAAATGTTTTAAGCTAGATATTATTCAAAGTGTACATAGTCATCTAAACAGAAATGTGGATGATGTGTGTGCCATGTGAGGTAAGATAAAATATAGAAATACTTATTGCTGTGTGATGTATAAGGCTGTGTGGTCAGTGGTGTATAACTGGGCCACATAAAACATTTGAAGTCTGTGTATTTATTGATTTCATGTGGCTATGGTGGCCATCCTCAGGAAAACTGAGAGATTTACTGTGGGCTGTTGGTTCTAGGTGTTCATTAAAGATGGGTAACAGGGTAGGTTTTAGCACTGAATTTATCTAGAAATGGGAAATACATTCTGGTTGTCTTTTATGGGGCAGTGACTGTACCTTGCCAGTACTGGAAACCCTAGATATGATGGCATTTGACTGTGCACTGGTGTCTTTCATAGGGCTATAAATGACTGCAGTCCTCTTATCTCTTCAAGAGTCGCCACTGCTCAGTATCTGTCATATTGGAGCTAAAGATAGTGAGATCATTTAAACAGGGTGAAGTGCCTTGTTCTTTAATCGTGTTCTGCAAACACGCATAATTGGTCTTGCAAAAATTTGTTCCTGAAGAGGTCTTAAAAAGTCAAGCCTTCCCCTGCTACATTTGAGAGTGTTTCTTACAGGCTCTGCTGTATTTGCCCTAGAATACATACTGTGCTGCTTTGATACTGACAAAAGTGGCAGCAATTCTTATTTTCAGGTGGCCCTTCTGCTTCTCATTAGGAATGATCAGTGCTGCTCAAAGCTTTTCAGCCATACTGTGAAAATTGGATTTTTCTGCTCCAGAAATGAGCAGAACTGTGCCACTTTTTCATTGCTAGGGGGACAGGCAGGGGCAGATGGGCTGCAGCAAAAGGCAAAACTTCTGCCCAGCTCCCACTGTGGGCTGAGCTGCTCTCTCACAGATCCTGTGATGGGACCAGCAGCCTGGATTCAGGACTTCAGTATAGTTGATGGGGTTTTAGCCTCTTTTGCTCTGCTGAAAGTATTTGTAAGTTAGATCCTACTAGAGGAAGGATTTGTGAATGCCTATGTTTGGTTTTTGTGGTTGTATGGAAGGGTTCTGCATTGCTACTTGGACATTTCAAGGTGGCTCTCTTTCTTTGTTTATTTGTTTTTTCCTTTATAAAGAACCATTTTTCTCTTGGCCACTGAAATTCAACAGGGTGAAAAGCTTGTGAGGCAGAGATCTTCTTCTTTCCTTCTAGTGTCATTAGAATCATATAATTCTCCCACATCTGAGAAACCACCCTTCCCATGGTGAGCCTGTGCTGCTGAACACCGCCTGAGTGGTGGGTGTCCAATATCTGGCTGGTCAAAGCTCTGAGTATAAAGTGGAGTCTCCAGATGCAGGCAGAAGTTGCCTCCAGTGAGATCAGCAACTGTAGTAAGGAGAGTGTTGAGCCAGGAATCTCCTCCATACTCATCAGGAAAAAAAAATTGCCTGGGATACTAAGTGAGGCAGGAAATTCTGGCAGCGTTGAGAGGTAAAGGATGCAGAGCTAGCTTGAGCTTCAGAGCTTGTAGAGTTTGATTTAGTCAAGAGCTAGGTTTTCCACAAAGTGTTACAAGGACTCAGAAACTGGAAAGTGCAAAGACTCTTAGGACTCTTAATGAAGACACACAATTCATCATCCTCTTGGTACTTAAGGAATATGGTACACAGAAGTCTGGACTGAGCCCCTCTGCTCAGCTTGGGTCTGGCAGGGCTGATACTGAGCTGGAGCTCATAAGTCCAGCTCATACCTGAGCCAGTCTTCTGCTCAGTATCCATGGACTGTTTTTCCATTATTTGCTGTATTCTGTGTTTGCAGGTAGTGGACACTGACTTTTCTATGTAGAAAGATAAATTGTGTGTATTTATTATGGACACACATAAGTATATATAAAAATCTAAAATATATGTCACACAGAATATGTATATATGTAAAATGTATTTTCTCTGTAAAGTTAACTACTCAAAATCTAGGTAGTACAGGGATGTATTCTGCAAGAGCAACTTTATTTTTGATAAGAAGACATAATGAGAGCTTTGCAGAAACACTTTCTTAGACATTTCAGTATCGTAAAATTATTGGTTATTGGGTGAATCTGAATTACAAGGTGAATAAGGCTATTGACTATAGGATCTCATTTTAGGTGGTGAAGGTAGGTAGTGAACTGGGTAAATGCAACGGGAAAAGCAATACAGAAAATTGCTTCTATCTGTTCCACATAATAGTTCCTAGATGGTCCTGTGCAAATAAATTAAATTAGGCTTTTCACATCTTTTCTGTCAGCTCATCAGTTCCTTCTGTTCTTCAGTACGAAACATCGGGGTTTCCACTGCTCCATTTCCCAGGTGCTGAGCACTCATAGCATACAGACTCTCAGATAATTAGTTGCCTAGCTTTTCTAGGTTTCCTAAACCTTTTAAGCACTTAAGAATTTTTCAGTGGAACTGACTATAAGTCTGCAACAAGTGTGTATGTATTTCCTTATATGTTTCTCAACCAATTGGAGTGATCTCACAAAACTTGGAGAGGTGATCTTCTGTTTTAATTCTGGCTCATCTATTTCTCCACTGGGCACTTCTCAAGCACCTGCTTTGAATTTCTCAGTTTTACCAGAGGGCAGGCCAGTGGAGAATTACAGGAAGTTCAGAAATCAAGAAATGCATTGAAGGGGTACCTGATTCCATTTCCACGGAAGGATTTTTTAATGTTGTGTAGCAAATACAATAGGACACATGCATCTGAACAATAAAGATAAGACAGCAATTCACTATTTCTTTTTATCTGTTGAATGCCATCCATCTTATGTAATTTAAGACTATGCTATCTTGTGTTTAAATGCAGGAGGACAGATTTCAAGATGCTCGTGTGTATTTTGGTATTTAATTAATGGCAGCTTAGCTCTTGCAAGGGTGCCAAAGATATCATTCTGCTAAACACTGCATATCCACAGAGTAAGAAATGGGTTGTGTCTTCAGATGGTAAATGAAGGCAGGATAAATGGTAAAAGTGAGGGGAATTCTCTGCAATTATCGATGACAGCCCTGGACTATGGATTAAATTACATTCCCTTAGTAAGCAAAGTGGCATAACAAGGTTTAGAATTTCAGCTACATCTTACAACATAGTTCGACAAATTTTTGGTACTAGTCTGATGATGTAAGAGTTGCTGATGTGGTTTGAGGCATTATTGGCCTTTTACCCTTCTGGACTCTGGGGGAGCTCACTGTCCCTGCAGCAGATGCAGCAGGAACACACAGGTTACCTGTTCCAGAGCAGAGTGGTGGCAGACAGGGAAACAGGCTGTTTCCCTCAACCAGATGAGGAAGATGCACCAGCACTGCTCTGCTGCCTTGCCTGGCAGGCAGGGGAGACGGGTGGGAGGGATGAAGAAGGCGCAATAGGCAGCTTAAGGAGGGTATCATCTTCAGCTGCTGCAAGTGTCAGCTGTGTCTTTTGTCTGTCCACAGTTCAGTCTTACTCCAGTGACTTCACTCAAAGCAATACTACTAAGATAATATGAAGGAGAAAATCAGGTTTAAGTAAAGAAGGTACTATCTTGCTTCTCTTAGGTCTGGTTTGAGTGCTAAAAAGTCATAATTGGTTTTTCTCTCAGTCCTAGTTTTTTTTGTGAGAAAACCCATGTAAGAGAATTTTGGAAATAGGCCCAGTGTTTTCTTCTCTCTTCTCTTTTCTATGGCAAATATGTAAATTTAAAACCTGATGGAACACTTTGTTTCATGTCTGAAGAAAGGTTTATGAATGTGAGGATGGAAAAAAGAAACCAGCAGGCATTTCAATTTTGTAACAACTTCTGGCACAGATCCCCTCACAAGGAGGTGCAAAGTAGCAAATTCCTTCATAGCTATATGATCCATTGTGCTGTCCAAGTTGATTATGAAGCAGAACTGTGATAGTATTGCCTGGAACTTAATTGTGATTTTTTATTTTCTCTTTGACTTGTTTAACTGGCATGATGATGTGAATGCTGCAAGGGAGAGATATACATTCTGTATTATTTAATATGTGTTTTTATGTAACACTACTTCTGTGTGTATGCAGTACTTGCAGTGGACTACATTTCCTGAAATTTGGAATTAATTTACTGGCCTTTTGGTTTTGTCTCATTTATTGCTATTTGCAGAGTTCTGTGTATATTGATCAAAGGTAAATGTACTCTTGAAAGGGAGAGTGTTGTGTCATTATCCCAAGCCGGAGATACGAAATACCTGTTCAGGATGAAGGAGGATGTAATGTTGAAGGGAGGGTTTGGTGTCCATCCAGTTCTTACACTTGGAGGTTGCAAACAGAGAGAATAGTGTTACATTCCTCTTTATGTAGTGTGAAAATATTCCTGGCATATTTCCTGGAGGGAAGGAAAATTCAGAGGAGGAAGATTTTTGTAGAACTCTGAAAGCTCTGAGGGAACAAGATATGCAACAAATTGCTAGAATGTGAAATGCACATTTTTTTTCAAATGTAAAATTTTAAGATCATCCAAATGTCTCTTTCCTATTTGGTCTGTACTGTTTGCAAATAGATTTTTTCTTTTTTTTTTTTTTTTTTAACTTTAAAAATGTTGCCATTTTTAAAAGTATAATTATTGTTGTTGTTTTTGTTTTTAAACTGTAGGTATGAGAAGGTGCCAGTAATTCTGGTTGGTAATAAAGTGGACCTGGAAAGTGAGAGAGAAGTATCATTGAGTGAAGGCAGAGCCTTAGCTGAAGAATGGGGCTGCCCCTTTATGGAGACCTCTGCTAAAAGTAAAACAATGGTGGATGAGCTCTTTGCGGAAATTGTTAGACAAATGAACTATGCAGCACAGCCAGACAAAGATGATCCATGCTGTTCTGCATGTAATATACAATAGCATTAAAATGACCTAACCTGGACTTACTTTGCAGAAATTTTGTAAGGTGGTAAAACTGTCTACTTCACTTCCTGGTTTGTTGGTCACTTGAAATACATCTGTAGTGAAGTAGCAACATTAACTCAGAGCTGAGCATTGAAAGTCAATCACTGACTCTGAATATAATTGGGTTAAATGACCACATCTCACCCGTTTTTTCCCTTTGAGCACCTGCAATTTTATGGCACAGTCAGTTGATCTACAGGGTCGTTCCAGTCGAACACACGTGTGTTGTCATGTCAGACAGCAACAACAGCAACTATTTCTGAAGAGGACCAAATCCTTTTGGAAACAGGAGACGAAAGCAGTGGAGAGGATATCTCTGAAGACCTTTCACAACAAGCATAAGCATGAAAAGGAGAGCCAAATCTTTTGGTGTCTGATTACCACGCTTCAGAATGGGCACTATCACATGTGGCTGAGTTTGTTCAGTCCGTTATGTTGATTTCACCAGAACTTCTGACAGTGTTGGAGGAAAAGGCTACCAGAGACCCATAAAGTTTGGATTCTTTTCAAAATCAATGCTATTATTTCTACACTTTATCCCACATCTTGAAATAGAAAACATTGAATCAGTGTGTGAAATGAGAGGCAAAATCTGGAAACAAGTGACAGGTGAAGAAACAGTCTGGCATTGGAATGTTTTAAATCTTTCATTTTGCTGCTCAGAAATGGAGGATTGCTTCAGGTTTTGGTCTACAAAAAGCCAAACAAACCCTCTGTTTACAAAGCAGGAAGCATCTTTATTTTCACTTTACTGAACCAGGAGGAAGCAACTGTGATGAAAAAAAAAATTGCTGAGCCTTACTAACAAGGAACACTTTAATAGATTAACTAGTACCATCTTGCAAGGAAAATTAAGCCATGTTTCATCCATATGTTCCCTTCTGCAGAAACCTCGTGGGACAGTATGAACATCCTGCATTTTTAAGTTTGTTAAAGACAACAGTTTTTCTTGCCTTTTAAGGGCTACATTCTCTGGTGTGATCCCGAACTAACCTTTGAAAATCCAGTTTGCTATTTGATAGCTTTAATGTTAAAAACTTAAATTGAATAACCATGTGAAATCATTTGGTTCAGAGGTGAAATAGTTACGGTTGTAATTCCTTAGGTGAGTGTGGAAATGGCTCTTGAATTGCCTGACACACTATTCAAAGGTTGCCCCAATTATTGGAGTGTTTAATGGTGGGAGCAAATATTTTATTTGGAAAGGATGCTCGAGCTCTGACTTGCTAGTTTCATAGCAGTGAAGTATTTATCATTTGCATGACTAATGGCACAGAAATACCTATTTCAAAGTCTTACAATCAAAGTATAGAAAAGTTTTCAATCGCAATGTTTAGATTTTAAATGCTGGAGAGATTGTCTTGAGCTGGATCTTTTATAGGTAAAATTGGCCATAAAAATACAGTCACTGAGCCTGTGGTCTAAATAACACCATGCGTTTATTAGTTTTTAAATCTTGTGCAGTAACAGTGTAGTTCCTTGTGTTTAAATGAGTGAAAATAGGGGTGCTGGGCTGTGTGTGTGTGTGTGTTGAGTGTGTATGTGTGTGTGTATATGGCCCTTAGAAATGCTGTAATTGGAGTTAGGTTCGAGAGTTTTGCCTCCATCTGCAGAACTTCCTAAAAGCGCTCTCATCTGCCACAAAGGACACTGGAGTAGAAAACACTTTGCAGATTTCCATACATAAATATCCTTAACATTTTGAATTATAGTTCACTGGATGATAACTAAAGAAAATCATTCACAGAAGAGAACTGGCCAACTCTGCCCTTAATCTTTTAAGACCTTTCCACAACCAGTGTGACAAAGGGCATTAGATGTCACAGAACATTAAGCCTTACTAGAACATAAATGTAGCCCATTTCCCATCTACTTTGCAGAGCTTTTGTTACTGTACTTCATTCTCTTAGGGAGATAGGCACAGCGTTTATTTCTGGCATCTGAATGCCCATTTTGGGTGCTCTGAATCGCCCTCCTAGAGGCACCTACCTCTTTCCATTGACTGTATAGCAAACTTAGGCTTTTAACTTTAGTCCTCCAAGTCACACAACTCACATGCCTAAACTAGGTGGTATGAATGTTCTCTTACCACCCCCTGCCTGCCCATTGTGTCAGCTGCCATGCTTGAACAAGGTGCGAGATGTTGGATTAATGATATTTCAGGGTTTCAAATATCTAGATTGGAAACAGTTAATCAAGCAGCACAATCCATCTGTAAAACAGCTTGTCAGTTTGAGATACACTGCATAAGCACTCAAAAAAGAAACACTACAAAAAACACACCCCAGAAAACAAACCAAAGCCAAATTTCAAACTGAGTTGGAAGTGCATGTTATGGGAGGTTATTTACAGAGATGTGAAAAGTCTTACCTCACAGATTGTTCATCGACCAAGAAAATGGCATGAAGTAGAGTATGAACAGCCTAACATGAAGTTCATAATATAAGGCAGATAGACTTTAAATATAGGAAAAATTGCACAGTAAATTTTTAACAAAAACTATTAAAGAAAATATCTCCCAGTTTTATTTCTTCATTACACTCTTACATTTTCACAAGCATAGGCCATATGTAAGCTACCATGCAACTTGGCTGGGGGGGGCAAAGCGTAAGTGGTTTTTTTTCATTGTATAGTTCTGAGGAAGTAGTTATGCACTATTTGTATTTCCACTAATGTGAAGGTAGTGGAGCTTGAATCAATGACAGTTGCACTTGACAGATTTTTCAAGTTAAAGGGGTAGAAGACAGGGAGGTAGGTGAGCCACACGATGGCTGCATGGCCACCCTGCAGGAATCACTGGTCTTGGGTCACTGTTTCATTTGTACCCTGATAGGATTACCAATTATAGTATTTGAAAGTTTCTTACAACATGCCTTAAAATATTATGATTTGTTCCAAAGACCCGCTTTTCCTTTAGCTGTTTTTGTAGAGCTTTGTACTTTTCTACAAAGACAGCATTTCTCCTCTTTTGTTGTTTTGTTTTTTTAAAGTTGCAACTTTTATTCTTTTAAGCTATGATAGTGAGAGCAACTGTTTCCTCTTTTCCTTAAAAATACACACAAAAATGATTCAAAGGAAACGAACCAGAATCAGATCAAGAGTATTAAATGTAACTTGGATTTTGTTTGGATTTTTTCTGTTGTGCCTGTCCCCCTGCCCACCCCTTCAGAGCATCAAAAAAAAAAACAAATTTGGTGTCATTTTCTGTTCTGATTCTAGCCTCTCCCTAACCCCAGTGCTACAGTTGCCATTATTTTCTGTGGGAAAACTACTGGTATTTGCTTTCCTGTATAGAATGTTACCTAAAGATGTCAGCCATTTGGTTGGGGGGGTTTGTGCATGTTTGTTTTTAATTTTTCTTTTTTTTCTTTTTTTCTTTTTTTTTTTCTTTTTTTTTTGCCAGTGTGCCATCAAAGCACTGGTTAGGCTTTAATTGTGAAACTCCGCAACAAAAGCAAATGTTTGACAACTGCAGGAGGCTTTTATCTGCATTGTTGTGCATCTGTTAATTCTTGATCAGGGTTTGGAGAAAGACTGAAGGAGGTTCTGGAGTCAGACTTAACGCTGTTGATTTGGAGTTTCCTAGGGGTGAATTAATGTATTTCACAGTTAATTGTTGAGCTCTAATACAACTGGCAACTTAAAATGGGGCAACAGTTTGTTTTGTAACAATGTCAGTTGTTTAAGCCTTGATGTTTCAAATAAAACAAGAATTGTACATAGAACTCAATGCAAACTCAGCAGTTGTATTTGGAGTTAAATTATTTTAACAAATAAATTTATTTAATGAAATCTTCCTTGCATTTTCTGTATTGTCGATTTTGATTTGATCAAAAACTTCATCCAGAGTTGATGGGGGTGCCCAGTAATTCAAAACAACACTGTCAACTGTATTCAGTTCAGCTAAGTATTTCCTGCCAAAATGTTCTTCTGGTACAAATTAAATAGCAATAAGTAGAAATCAAATATAATTTATTTTTTATGGATGGATGGATGTTGTAGTCTAAGTTATGAGCTTGATAAAGAACAATAGCAACAGAAGAGTTTTCTCTGTTCACTTTTCTTAGTGGGATACACACTGACAACAATCAGTAATACTCAGTATTTGATAAGATACAGCTCTTGCTATGGCAAGAGAATGGTGCTTATTGTAAATGTGTAATAAAATGTTCTATATATAAAAAATAAAATGACCAAATAAAAACTCATTGAATATATGATATAGTTAATATACAGAACTTCTTTTATAGCACTGAGACTGCAAAGGGTTAAAGAAGGATTGTTTGTTATATCAGCTGTTCAATTGATGAGTGTTTTAAAGGCTTTCAGCACCATACAAAAGGAGTTAGTGTTAAAAGAACTTCAAATACAATTAGTGTTGCAGAGATTTATAAATGAACAGTTGAGCTAATGCTAACAGGATTATTCTAGCTAATTGGCACTGATCAGCAGTTACATTTTAGTCATGCCAGTATCACTAAAATACCCTATTTTCAATAATGATGGGTGCTTGGTAGTCTCTTGTTTTCACGTCATGCATGCCTTAAGGAGCAAGAAGCCTGAGGCTGGCACATCTTAAAAAGCGTTTAGTCCTATGGATCATATAGAAGGCTGACACATGCTGCTAATTGCATGTTTTTGATTTGCCCATTCATTCTGTAAATCAGTTCCAAGAGAACTTTTGCTGATGGGTTCTTCCAGTCCCATTAGCTTAGTAATATCCTTTTGTTTTGCCCGAGAAGATAGCTATAGAGAGAGAACAGGAATTCATTGGGCTGTTCTGAACAGTTAAAAAAATGCCAATGTGTGACATGCTCTTTTCAAATAACTGAACAGCTAGACAACTTTGAATTTTTTACTCCTAGCAAATGCTTTCTC
>VZSR01003803.1:44532487-44619987 GCA_013398615.1 Brachypodius melanocephalos
TTTTTTTTTTTTTTTTTTTTTTTTTTTTTTTCTGTCTAGCTACTGCAGGAAGTTTTTTACTCTGTAAAATGGTTTGGTTGGATATAATATCCCGTTATCAGTCTTCCACAGGTATCAATCTAACTGGATCACCAATCTTTGGTCAATATTTTTGTTGCTTAACCATGGAATCACTGGACTACATCTTCTATTCCAAGTTACCTCCAGTAGTATTGTGTCCTTGCTGTTTACCTTGTGCTTTATTATCCATCAAACGACATCTATGTTTCTGAGCGCTGGAAGAATGATTCTGAAATTGATGGAAACTGTTTACTGCTCTGTCTGGCCCACAGCAGTGTAGTCATCTCTTCCTTTGGCAGGCACCACTTTGGTCATTCTCATGTAAGAAAGAAATTTCCAGCTTGCAATGACTCTGTTTTAATGCACTAGTGTTGTACTCAGTTGTCTTAAACATAATTCCTGTTTTGCCATAAAACCTGCAGAAAGAACTTTTCTTGCATTTTTTTTGCTAATAGCAGTTAGACATTTGGAACTGCAGGTTTCTTTTCTTCATAGGGAGATCAGTTAACACATCTGGATTTTGACTCCAGTCGTTAAAGGCTTCATTTTTCTGATAGTCAACATGTTCTTCTTCTCATATTGGAAGTAAAAAGTACTGAGTTAAGAGTCATAGGCTCATAGAATGATTCAGATAGAAAGGGATATTTAGAGTTCATCTAGTTCCAATCCCCATGCCATGGGCAGGGATGCCTTCCACTACACCAGACTGCTCAAAGCCTGGCCTTGAACACTTCCAGGGATGGGGCATCCAGAGCTTCTCTGTGCAGCCCGTTCCAGTGCATCACCACCCTCACAGCGAAAAAATTCCTTCCTTAAAATCTAAACCTGTCCTCTTTCGATTTGAAGCCATTTCTCCTTGTCCTGTCACTACAGGCTCTTGTCAAAGGTCTCTCTCCAGCTCTCTTGCAAGCCCCTTTTAGGTACTGGAAGACTGCCAGAAGGCTTCCCGGAGCCTTCTCTTCTCCAGGCTGTGGGTTGCATTTACAGAGTGGATTGCAAGTGGGTGGAAGAAAAAGCCATGTTGATGTGAGCCAGGCACTGTGCAGTACTGGAACTGCTAACAGCACATCTTCATTCCACACTGCTGGAACAATTTTTCTGTATGTTTTCAAGTACATGCTTCGTGGTCTGACTGGAATATGAAATAGTCTGTGGGGTGCTGAGAATTTATTTCAAGTTCTTCACGGTGCAGTGACCACATACATAGACAAGTGGATAACAGACCTGGCTGCTCTCCTTAGGAGTGTTTGCAAGGTCAGACAGCCGTGTAGGAGTCTCACTGAAGAATGGAACAGTGAGGTGGTTAGCTGGCAGAAGTGGAGGAGAATGGGGGTGGATTTAGGTTAAAGAGGTGAATTTATAAACCTGAAAGACTGCTGAAGAAAAATATGTGGGTAGACTGAGTGTTATGTTGAACGGTAGAAATACGAATATTAAGAGTATTCTTGCACAAAAATGCTTATTAGGTAGATCAGAGAACTAATCTGAAGTGAAGCCTTCTACAAGCTATTTCATTGAAATAAGTATAAAGATGCTTCTTGAGATGTTGTATGGAAAGACTCATAATTTTTTCTTGCTTTAGAATCCTTGTACAGTTTAATACCCAAAAGACATTAACTTCACATGTCATCCCCAAATACCTGAGACGTGGCACCTTAGCTTTCTAGTTGTACAACACAGCTTAGGAGAACAAAATATGCTTTCATCCTACAGCCAAGAATATACTCTAGATCACAGCTCTTTTAGTTATTACATAGGCTTCCTTTTGCTATTCACCCTTTGTTCTTGCAGATGGAATAATCAAACTGAATAGAAGTTGCCTGGCACTTTCCAGTATGAGACAAGGTGATCTTTTTTTTTTTTTTTGCTGCTTTCCAAACTAATTAGTAGAGCTCCAGTTTTTTTCAGGATGATCTCTCTGTCCCAGATTTGGGGATGGTTGTTTGTTCTCTATTTTTTAATGGTTCAGCTGTTTCTAAGGATAAAACAATCAAAGATGCACCATTCTGCATGTGCTAAATCCTTGAAAACATCCTGTCAAAACCTGGCACTGGGAAATGGCCTAAAATCCCACAATATTGGTGCATGGGTCTAAACTTGGCCAAATTATAAGCCTCTGAAGAAATGGTTTGCCCACTATAAGAAGGGGTGAAAATCTGCATCCAGACTTTTCAACTGGGCTGGGTATGCTTTCTGCTCTTTGTATTTCATATATGGTAACTGCTGGGTGCAAGGCACAGTCCCTGTCTGCACACACTGGCTGAGAGCTGAGAAATAGAGTGGGAAAGAGTAGGATGAGACTTCAGCAGGGAGGATTTCCAACCATAGATGTTAATGTTTCTTGTTTAAGGAATAGAAATCAGCTTTGCTGGCAATGAAGTCATCTAGGAGCAGATTCAGAGGCAGACTTCGTTAACACCAATAGTGGAGGAGTGGTCTGAGCACAGGAACCTCATAACCTGCCTGATGGCATGTCACCAACACAGGGACACAAGAAAAACTCCAGAAGTGCTAGTGTGATTTTGCATAGAAGTCCTTGCCTAAGTAAGGCAGTGGTAAGTTAACCTTCATAATATTTGCTGTGTGAGATTTTAAATACGGGAACACAAATAATTGATTAACGCAATGAAGATAAGATTCTGCAAAGCAAAATAAATGATACATAAGTGTCCTATTGATAGAAAGTAAATGGGTGAGGACACTCAAATTCTATGTGAATTAAGGTGCTCCTCAAATTCTTCATGAGGCCTCAAGGCTTGTAACAGATGCTGCTCTAACAGGGCAGGATTCCTTCTAGGCCTTTGTATTTCTCTAACTGGTTTTTAGATAAAGTATATTATTTTTTCTGTGTGTTTCTGTTGAGATTTTTTTGGAGGGGAAGACAACACTTAAATGCAGTATTTATGTAACATTTGGCTTTGTGTTTTAAGATGTAGGGAGAACACCAAAAACTCTTCTGGTTCTGCCTAATTTTTCAGTAAAAGATACACTGTGAAGATTCGAGAAGTATTCTTAAGGGTTGGCACCTCTTTATTACGGGAACTCAATCAACCTTTCTTGATGAAGGTGCTATTTGTGGTTATTTCTAGGAACGTGCTTATTCAAGCAGTCAGAGATCACGAAGTGTGGGTGGGTACTTACAGCATGTTGTCTACTTGCTCCCCTTTTCAACTGGGGAATGTTGTGCGTGAGATGTATGACAGTTTACTGAGATAATTCCTAATCTCTGCATTTAAAGTTAACCCATCAGGTGAATATCCTTAATCCAGCACAACAACATCCACCTGCAAACAAGCTCTCTGTGATGGCTGTGGGACAGGAACTCTCATTTCTGCATCAGATCTAAAGCAAAATGCTCATTTTTCCATGGCATTTTTCATTGCTAGAGGAAATCCAAAGAGCAATAAACATTGCTTTCTCCCCATTAGGTGAGGCATCCCCAGTTTCAGAGCTCTTTGACTTGTCCAGAAGCATACACTGGTAAAAAAACTTTCTATTTGTCAGTATGGAGGCAGGATAGTGACAGGGAAGATACTCTGCTCATAAATGTACACGGCTCTTCACTCCAGGCAAGTCACCTCTGCCGCTGGGTGAACATCATGTTCTCATGTTCATCTTTTTTCTATGTGGAAAACAATTTGTTTCATGTAAGACAAGAGAGATTCTTCCTCCTTTATTCCCTTTTTTTGTCTGGTTTTTTTTTTTTTTTTTTTTTTTTTTCCTAATCTTGTTTAGGTTTTGCACAAAGAAACCACTGTGTGCTCTTGAATCAATAGTTCATGGCAGAAGCTGCATCTCCCCTGCTCTCAGGAGACATTCTGACTCAGAAATGTACACAGCCTATGCATCACTGAAGCTATAAACCTAGTTTGCTTGTTTATAAGTGGTAAAGTTTTCCGATAAATTATGAAAACCACATTTTCAAAAAAGTTCCCAATACTGCTCCTTACTAAACTTTTTCATTTGTTCCAGATTTTGGCATGTTTGTCAAAAGTTTTAAAACACACCAATGAACAATAAACACCAAACAGTAAAAACCAAGCAAACAAAGATAAAAAGCAGTACAAACCAAATTCAGGTTTCCTCATCTTGCTGTCTCCAGCAAAAAAAAAAATTCCAGCTACTATTTGTCACCTTTATGTGTCCAGAAACCTATAAATGCAAGCTAAAAGGAGGGAAAAGGGAAGACTTGGGGAGGGGAAGAATTCTTACAGCTCACGGCTCTTGGATGGCAATATCAAAATAATCCACAAAGTTCCCTGATCAAGTATAAAAAGGAGATGGTGGAAGCAGGTGGTCACTTGGGACTCGATGGCAGCAATGATAAGGAAAAAAAGAGTTCCCTGTTCTCTACCCAAACAAGTCTCCCTGTGAGGAAGTGTGTGAATGAACAGTGTCTGCCACAGGGTGTGGGTGCTGGGTGATGAGCAGCCTGCTCCTGCCGTGCTGCTGTGAGTGCCGAGAAAGCTGGATTAGCATCGCAGCAGCTGCTACATTCACCTTCTTTAGCAAAGCTTCCCTGCAGACCACAGCTGGGACGTAGCATCTTTAGAGACGTGAGGCTTCTTTAACTGATCATGTAATTGCTGCTAAACCTGCATTTTCCTTGAAAAACCACCTTCAGGGGCTATCCATCACAGAGGAAGGGGAGGGGGGCCATCTTTCTCTTCCGTGTGTTAGTCAGGAACTGCAGGACCAGATCATGCTGAACACTTCTTCTGCCCTAAGGAGCCACCGTGGAGGATGTTTCCAGATAAGCTGGGCTAATCAGGCCACTGTGATTTCAGAGCTTGCTGCTCTGCCACCCTGTGAGAGGGGTATGGTCTGTGCTTCCCCCTGACCAGCTGTGTGTCACTATGGCCCCAGCCACCTCTGCTACTGGATTTCTGGATCAAAAGTCTTAGCCGGTTTTCTGCCACATCACACAATATGGGCAGTAACTGACTGACCCAAAGATCATTTGGTAGCTCTTTCTGCTCTGTGTGCAAAATAATCTTTGAGATCAGCCCTCTTAGACTAATTAAGCAGAGATCCCCTCTAATCCCCTTAGAACAGGCCTCCCATTGCCTTGGCTTTGTGTGGACAGACTCCAGAAAAGTTCTGGCCACTGCCTGATTGCTGAAGCAAACAAGGGCTGTCTGAGACAAACATTCTGCCAAAGGTGTATTGGAGGGGGGGTAATTCAGCATCCTTGCTGTCAGCATGTTTGGATGCATTAATTTCTCTGAGTGGCACCAAGAGCAAAGCAGCCCAATGCCCCAGGTGCTTGTGTGGGTTTCCAGCACTGTGAAATGCCTGCTGTGCTGCACTGTGGGTGCATTGCTACCTCAGTTTCTCCAAGACGTGCCTCCTGCACATCCCCTGACAACACCCTTAACAAAACCCATGTGCTGCTGCCTGCAGTGAGCTGCAGACACACCACACACAGGCCCTGGCTCTTGGCCTGCCTGCCCTGCCTCCGAGCCAGAGCTGAAGTGCTTGGGGCTGCAAATGTAATGTCACAGCCCCAGGGGACCCCATCCAGAGGGACTCACCAAGTGAGATGCAGAACTCAGTTTTCTACTCAGAGATTTTCAGAGAGGATCTGGCCACCTGCAAGTCACTGAAGGTGCAGGACACCTTGTGTCAGGGCACACAGGATGTTTTCCTTTTCACTACCAACACACCTGTTCTTCAAAGGATGGGGTATTTCTTACCTGCCCATTTACCTCTCCACTTCTCAGTAAGCACAACTTAGTGTCACTTGCAAAACATTTAATAGTGGCTCTTCATACTGATACTAACCAAAGTAAAAACCTGAAAGCACAGGAGTTTTTCCTGTAGTTAACTGAATAGTCATGGAAACTGGAAAGTTGGAGGCTTCTACAGAAAAGCTAAATTAAAATCAAGCTAAACTTGGCAAGGCTTCTCATCTAGGGATTACAGTACAATAGCATTTGAAATGTTCTGCCAGAACTAGTCTACACTGATGGTAAAGCTGACTTTTGAAGGCCTACTTTAAAAATCAGTAAAAATGAAAATACCCTGGTAATGTCTGTTGAATGCTTTGGAGGAGGTAACCATTGATATTCAGTTAAAGCAAAGTTTCCAGCTAACACTTATTTTTCCAACTTCTGTTTTCTGCACAACTATTTAAAAATACTTTGGAAAAGATGAGCAGTCACATTTTCCTCAGCTGAGTGGCTCAGGGATGAGTTAGACTCAGGAACTTAGAGGATCTCAACTGACCTGTCCTTCCCAGCCTTTTCCTATTGAAGCAGGGAGACACCTTTGCACACGTGTCGTGTTAAAGTCTAGGAATAAGGAATCCTTTCCTCTGCTGATACTTAACAGACCCTTTACTAGTAATTTATCCAAATGTGCACATATGCTTTATCAGCAGAATTTTGTTTCAATGGTCTAACAATCTCTTGTGATGAAATAACAGATGTTTTGCCTTCTCTTTGTGGAGTTTATAGTCTATATTTATTTTATGCTCTCAGGCAATGGGCTTTAAACTTTTGAATGAAATGTATGCATTGTATCCTCATTTCATGCTTGTGGAAAGAAAGTTGCAGAGACAGATATTCATCCAAAGGAGTGTCATAGCACGACAGATCCCCAAACTCCTCTCACTGAGAGTTATTCTGTTAGTAATAATAAATGGCAAAAAAATCAAACCCTGAAACTAAATAAACTCAAAAGACCATTGGTTTTGAAACCACCCTGCTTCATCAGCATATACCCAATGCAGAGCAACAAGGGAGGAAATGAAGTTGGCACTATTTCTGTTTGTTAAGAAAACTTGGAGCTCCAGTCCTTCTTCTTTCTGTGTTTAAAAATCTTGATGAAGTAAGAAGTGGCTCTGTAGATCTTGATGTACTTAGAAAAGTAGTCTGGGTAAACATAAACTCTACTCTAGTCCTTTTAGTGCAGTATGTGGCCAAAGAGACAAAAAGCATTTCAAGCGCTCGAATGGGGAATCTCCTGGAAAGGGACAGCCTGAATAGAGCCGGCCTTTGTGATGTCGGGGAAACATGAGGTCAGGCTTAGTAAATTGGCAGGAATTATTTAAAAGAGCTGTTACAAATGGAGAAGGGTACATTTTTGTGTATTAGCATGTTTCTGCTCACAATTTTAATGGTCAGAGGGAATAAAAGATGCTTTTTGAGGGGGTATCTGTGCATTCTGGCTTGGTGGATGGAAGAGAGGGAAGTGAACACAAAACTACTCTTTTTGCACATATCTTGGTTCTAGATGCCGAATTCTTTTCCTGATCTTTAAGTTATGGGGGAGAAGAAAAACACCAGAACAATGCTTTGTGAACCTGATGTCAGAGAATGCCTGTGTAAAAGCAAGCTTACCAGTCTGTTTGGCAGAGTGTGGTGAATAATGAACCCCTCTGGGGACTTCCAGCCCCCACCAAGGGAGGCAGATCTTCCCACAGCCAGTATTTAAATAACCAGTGTGCTGCACTCCAGCTTAGGAGTGCATGGGACACCCTGAATGGACTGAGGAAAGAGTGATTCCACAGACAGACTCCTGTTGTCATGCAAAACCCAGGAGAAATGAGGAGAAAAGTCTGTACTAATAGTAACTGCTTTTACTGACAGAGAAATTTTCAGGGGGAGAGGGAGCAATATAAAAACAGCTACAGGAGACAAGTCAGTATGTGAAACTCCCCCACACAAACAATGTCAATCCAATGAAATCCATTAAAAAAAAAAGAAAGCTAAGTGGTCATTCTTTCCTAAAGAGGAAAGCAAAAGTGATAGCAGAAATGCCTGTTCTCACTATCAAAATTGCCTGTGTCTGAGAGCTGCTCTGAAGGGCCCTTGTGAGGTGATTTGAACTGGCAGTCTCTGCTGGCACATACCTACTGGGAAATGCTTTCCTAGAGCTGCTAAAAACAATTTTTAAATCCTCCCCATATTTTCAGGCTGAGGCCAGCTGATATCTCCCAGTTGGCCTAAAATGGACTCCAAGCGAGGAAAACAAAAGGAAATTCAATCTTGTTTCGGACTCGCACACCTTAGAGTTGGGCAAGGAGGAGGAATGCAGACACCACAGTGTCTTTCCAGATGGACCTGTCAGTGAGTTCTGCACTGTTGGATCAGGGCTGGTGGGAGGGGGCTGCCACTGCTGGGGAAGGTTTGGCCCTGGCCTGCATGGACAAGATGGAGAGATAAAAGGAAGGACACACCCAAGGGATTGCGATGTCCCAGCTGGGGAATTTGGGCCACAACAGCACCAAAGCAGAGCCAGTGCCCCCGTGGGAGGTGCTGACCACCTCTGCTGGCAATAGGTCCATCATGGACCTGATCCCTGGGCTCAGGCTTCCTCCCCAGGACTGACTGTTTGCTGACCTGCAGCCAGAGGCACTCACCCCTGCTAATGGGAAAACACTGATAACCAGCCCTCTGCCCCTCCATCTGCACCAGCACTCAGAGCCCTGTGGAACACCCGCTGGAACACTGCCTTGGGATGAAAGCCCGGGCTGCCAAGGGTACTTCTGTCTGTAACCTCTCAAAAGAAGGCTGTGGGTTAGCGAGGCTCCTGCACCTGCATCACAAGACACACACTCATTTTGCAAAGCGTGCCTGCGTGTCCTTGCTTTCTTCTTCATCACCGAAGAGAGATCTTTGCCTTTCGAGGGAGAAAATGGGTACAAGCTCCTCCAAGGCCACATGCAAAACTGATGCTCACCACCTGTCATGCAGGCAATAATTATTAGAAACTAGAAGCAGCAAAGCATCCCCCCCAACCTCCCTCAAATGCAGTCAGTGAGGGCAGCCTTATGTGGGTGACAGCAGCTGGGCTTTATTCTTCACTGCGCTCTTTTTCTTCTCATAGTTTTGGGATAAAAGCGGTTTTTGTCAAAGCTCTCACAGCCTCTGTGGCCATCCTCTTTAGACAGGTGATAAGTTTTAGTGACAGCATGCTCTCCTTTCTCCATCCAGTAGCTTTTGAATGAGCTCTTCCAGCCCAGGAGATGTTCATTTAATGTTTGCTGTGAGCATTGCCAGTGCTAATTGAGATTCTCAGCACTGAGACAGTGTTGATGGGATGCAAGGTCACAGGGTGTATCTATTCCCTGATTGAACGTGGCTTTTGGAAGAAACTTCCTCTTGCCAGTGCTTGACATGAATTTGAAATTCACTTCCAGTCCTGCTCTGCAGGCATTTGAAATTCATTGTTTTGCAAACCTTCCTGCAAAGGTTGGTTTCTGGGCAGCAGATGTGACATAAGCCTTTGCGGGCTGCCCTCCTCTCTGTGAGCCTCTTCCATGGCCATGAGAAGGGTAAAATTGAGCCTCTGCCTTCTGGAGCTACCCTGGGCATTCTTGAACTCAGATCAAGTGATTGCCATATCTTCAAGGCTGGCTGTTGACTGCTTTTCCAGCAGCAATCATAGGAAATAGCACTGCTAGAGCCAAAAGGGAGGTACACTCAAGTGCTTCCATGAAATGCCACCCTACATACACCACAGGAACCTACAGTTTATCTTTCCACAAGTTTATCTTTCCACAACTCCCTTCTCTGCTCAGAGCTGGGTGCTGTGTCATCCTGGGATCCTCTTCAGTCCTAACAATTCTGGGATTCAGTCAGCAAAAACCACCTGGCAGAAGAGCTCACTGGCACTGTCAAATCTGTCATTCCTACTCACTTAGTAAAGGTACTCAAGGCCCTGAAGTGGCAAGAGTGGGCAAAAGATGCTTCTGAATATTGACTGAAACAGGCAGGAGACAAAGGAGGAAGGAAAAAGTACTCATTTTAATACAACAAGAGGTGAGGAATTGGGTGTGCTTTCCTTCCGAACCGGCAGCAATGATTAATAGAGCGTTAACGACCTGGAACAGCAGTACGAGTGTAGAACTGGCAGGTAGCAAAATATACAGCTCCTTTCATAAATACCAGGGAAGACTGGGAGGTTATGGTCCTAACTGATACACAGCCCAGCAGTGGGTGGAAATCCTTCTCAAGTTGCGTGTGGAAAGGGATGATTTGAAAGTTTTCATTACATACAAACCATATGTCCTAGAGTAACTCAAATCACCTTGATCCAGGCACCATTGCACCATTGCACTTAGTTGTGTTCTATAACCTGGACTCTAAATAGACACCAAATCTGAAAACTGACAAAATGTGGAGCTTCTTTATAAAATTATTTTACTCCCACCTGAAATATTGTGGAGCGTTATTAGCATGCCATTTCACATTGTGCGTCAGCAGTGGCAAAGTGAGCCAGAGACAAGAATGAAAAGGATTAGCGATACACAAAACTTCTGCAGTCAGCAGCGGAGGAAAGAGAACTGCTCAAGATAGAGATGAGTCCAATATAATGAGACTGAGAGATGGAGATGTGACAACTGGTGAGTAGCATAGTGCCTGCAGATCCAGCAGAGTCCATGCACCTTCTCATACAACTCCAAAAAGGAAAACATCTGAGGACAGCACAAATACAAGGCGGTGGAGTTTATTGCATGAGATAACCATGGTCAAGGAATCGATAGTGCTGAAACTGATACAACACTTGAATGCATAGTGATGGGAAGGAATAAAAGCACAGCAGCAGCCTTAATGCTCCAGAGCTACCCAAACCAATGTCCTGAAATTTCAGTAGCCACTGCTGGACACAGGGGAAAAGACAAAGTGTATCAAATGCTCTGCCTTGGGAGGGATGGCCCAGTGGAGTCTGAAATGTTCTTTATATGTTTGTACCAAGAATAGCATCTTGGCACTGACAGTGCAGGCATGGTACAAACGTGATGAATACAACCTGAAGGAGAGCAAAGGCCTTTCCAGAAGCACCATCCCCGCTGGATCTGGATCTTTTAAGAAAAAGCAAAGGGCAGTAAAGCAGAAAACCCTGGCTCATTCTGGAAACACTCTTGATGCTTTGCATTTAAACCTGCCATTATTAATGACTGAAATACTCCGGCAGCTGGTGGGTACCTGGCAACCTGCACATCTGAGTCAGACCTCCATGGAGCACTGGTTCCAAGCTGGCTCCAGCACCAAAGCATTCTCCTTGTTGGAAACCTCCATGGAAGAGCCAGCCAGAGGACAGGCTGCAGGTCCACTGGCTGAGAGAAGTTTCCTGCAAGCAGGTTGGCACAACCACTGGCCATGTGTGCTGTGCCTGTCCTCACACAGCCCCCACAGCTCCCTCAGCAACGCTCAGGTGGGTCCACAGGCAGTGGCAGCTGAGGCAGAGGGTAGAGGTTTCCTGGGGCCCTGACAGAGATGCCCCAGTAGTGTGGAATTCCTCTGTGATGCTGCACTGTGAAGTGCCTGGGACCCTTATGCTGAGATCCAGCAGCTTCATCACTGAGTGTCTCTCCTGCCATGTTTCCCTGGCTTCAGAGTCAGAGAATGGAGCAGCAAAGCACACGCCTATGCATAAAAAGGCACAGAAAAATAATGTCAGACCCTTAAATTACAGAGATCTTCAGAATCTGAGGATCTGTGGGTCTGGTTTGTTCAACAAAAGGCATATTTTACACTATAAGAAACCACCAGCTTCATAATGTTAACTTCGTAAGGGTAGAAGGGAGGGGAATGGGATGTTCAACATCATGAAAACTGGGATTTTTTGGAGTGCATATCCTGCATCTTGTCCTATTAAAGTTGATGGGATGTTGGTGACCATCTCCTGTGTGCAGCAACAAGTCCTAGAGCAAGAAAAAGTATAATAATATATTCTTAAAACTCATCTAAAAGTATTCAAGTGTTTGCACATACCAACCTTCAAATCTTCCTGCCAGTGAATTCTATAAGCTGATGTCTGACAAGAGCAACAGAATACATCTAATTTTGAGATGCAGCTTCTTGGTTAAGAGATGCTATGTGGGGCTGGGATGATGCTAATGGATGCCATATGCAAAAGGCAACGCTGACCTTGCGTGCCAAAAGATGTTCATTTGAGCCTCGCACTACAGTGCTGTGCTTACAGGCAAATAAAGATAATTTCTCTGGATTGTTACTATTTGCTTTACCAGCTGTCTCTCAAAGCACTGGAGCAGATAATCTGAATGGCCTGGCAGCCGTTCTGTTGCAAAATCATTGTTATCCATTTGGCTGCCATTAACAGCAGGCGAAGCTCAGCCTTGCTGGATGAAGGGGAGCTGACCGTCCCCTCGAATGTGCCCCCGCGTGGTTGTGGCTGCACAAGGGAGAAAAGCCTTCTGGTGGGAATGCAAACTGATACAAGGAGCACACGTCTCTTCAGGAAAAGGGGTTGGCAGCACCTGGCCTTTTCCCAGTGCCAAATGGTGGGAAAATACAGGCAGGTGCAGCCCTCTGCAAGCTGGGGGGCTCTGTGGTGAATTCCTGATAGGAGTAATTTAGGCACTACAACCCTAAGCAGTGCTGCAGGAGGATCCCAGCTAGGATGGCAGCTGTCTGCTCAGGGCAAGAATGCCCCAGAGAAGCTCTTCAGCCCAAATGGTGGCCCAGAGGCTGACACCATCTCAGTTTTCCCTGTGTGGCTGAGTCCTTCTGAGTACTGTGCTGGCAGAGGATGAGCAGGCAGCCAAGGAAGGCACCCTGTCCCAGCTTCAGCACAGCAGCGAGAGAACTGAATGTGCTGCCTGTGAGCTGTCCTTCCCCTGTAGCACTGGGTGGCATTTGGAGCTCCAGGGGGAGGACTGGACATACCCAGCACCATATGGCCTCATAGCAGACAGAACAGAGAGGGCAGCCTGGTGGTGCCTTCACGAAGCAGCAGCGCTTTTCTAACTTGAGTTCCCACCACGCTCCACTCAATGCTGTGTGAGCTGGTGCATTAAAAATAGCACCGTGTGCAGAACCAGGCAGAGCAGCAGGGTTAGCCACACACACCGCTTTTGCTGCTGTGAGAACAGGACTGTCATGTTCGATGCACTAGTAGAAAAGGTGGGTGTGGCACAACCAGCTAGACCTCCTCCCTCTGGACCTATTCTGTCTCCTTCCATTCCCATCCCCAAAATACTTTAAAAAAGATGCTAAGAGGTACATTGTCAAGAAGAGACAATTATTACTGGATGAAAAAAAGCACACTATTGCTTCTTCTGTTCAAGAACAGGGTGACCCAACTACTGTTCCAGAAACATGCATAGCTAAAGCAAAACATAATTATTTCCTTCTACCTCTAGCTTCAGCTTCATATCCTAGAGCTAGCACAGGCAAAATGTGCTGTTTGTCAGGAGAGGACTTTGTACCACTGGAAAAATGTACCTGGCAGTCTCCCCAAAATTCTCATAATTTTTAATACAGCTTTCATGTTTGTTTTCGCTTTCCCCTTTTGTTAAACATTTTAGGCAACTCAAATGAAGCCCTTGCCATCAAACCAGCCTTTTAGCAGTAATGACATAAATTACATTGTTCTCCTGAGCTTGCAGCACCCAGCTATTAAATCTAACCATGGGAGTTTGGCAAATCTTTTCATGCATGAGGCAGCTGTTTCCTTTCCCCCCTGCTTCCACTCTCCGCCCCCTTTTTTTGCCTTGCATGAGCACGGTGTGCACTCTGAGGGACGTGTTGTACCCAAACCCCTTCGCCTCACGTGCTCTGCACAGAGCCACAGGGCTCCCTGAAATACTCCATGCCCATGAGGGGATGCAGACTCGCTCTTGGTCCCAACCTGTCACAATTCTCCAGACCAATCTCAGGTGCCCAAAGTGGTTCTGTGGTTCAGAGCTGGCAGAAGCAGCACGACTTAGAGGGTCATCTCCATCACCCAGGGGCAAATCCTGGCTCCTGCTGTTGGGACACCCCATCCAGTGCAGCACGACTTGGAGATTTATCATACCGGTGCTTGGAACATGCTGCCAAGAGTCCACGCTCAGTTAAACAGTCCTGAGAGTTTCTTTGTTTGCCCTGGGGTTCTTCTGGAAGCATTTTTACTTGTGTTTTCTCAGTGTAGTTATCTGCCCAGACCGATCTACCTTGGAAAAGCCATCACCTTGCGGAAGCTGTAGCTGTGCACATCCTTCTTCAAGGGACGCTTATTTTCATCATCAAATGCCCTGCCACCAATGGGCATGTTCATGCTGTGCACAGTTTTTCAATGACAATACTCTAATGCAGGCTAGAAGATGGTTAATTTGCAATCAGTGCTGTTTAACATGCACATGCCAATGGTAGCACGCCAGCCATGTACTTCCCCCTCGGAATGGTTGTATCGCATGGGGATGCATGAGACGGCTGCTGCCCAGGCCTCTTCTGGTTATCCTTGTCCCCATGTGGAATCAGGACAACCTGCCAGACGGATCAATGTGCCTGGGGACACTGACCTGCTCTCCATTGCCATCCTTTCCCAGTTCTGCTGCTGCATCACTGCCAGGTGGTCAAGAAATGGATGGGAAGCCCTGTGCTCCCAGACAGCATCTCCCAGAGGGCATCAGCTGCAGTCTCAGTGAAGGAATTGAGGAGCCCTGTGACTGGTTTGGGCCCCTCTGCAAGGGAAAAAATGAAACTCAAACCCAAGCCTGTTTTTCTTCAGTAAGCTCTGGCATGAGCAGAGAGGCTTTTCTCCTGATGAACTTTCTTTTTCTGTGCAACAGCAATCAAAATAAAAAGAACAGCACTTAAATGGGGTTTGTTAGTAGACAAACAAGGTTAAACAGGTTAAGCAGTAGAAATAAATGTCTCGGTGTTCCTATCTTGAAGCAAATAGATGCCTGAATATTCCTGTGAGACATACTTGCTGGTGCTGCAGTGCAGAGAGACAGGCACTACAACCCTTTGCCTCAACAAGCAAAACATATCTGGGCTGGGAGGGGAGGGAAATATTTTTCCTCCTGAGTTTCAGAAAGCTGGTTTTGAAACAGAGGTTAGAGGTGTCAGTAATGGCAAAGAAAATGCACCCCCTGGCAGTTCCAGAGGACAAAAGGAGCAGCAGCACCAAGCCATTCTGCCCTGACGGGGGATGGAGCCACACACTGACATAGACGCCATCCCCAGCCCAGCACAGGCTCCCTCCCCAGACACTGGACAGCATGAGTAATAGAAAGGAAAAAGTGACTATTTCCACACCCCTGTGTCTGCCATCCAACAGCTGTGCTGACCCATCCCATCTGTGGCACAACGTGTGAGGCAGGAGAGGAGCAGTCACTGCTCTCCCTCCAGCTCTAGCACAAGAGGCAGGAGGTGGGGATTGGAGTAGCTTCTCCAGCCCAAGGATGGATGGGGAAAGCGTGTGGTGGTGGGGATAACCATTAGTCTTGGCTGGTCTGTGACTGACCTTGCAGAAAACCCTCCGACTCTTTTACTGAGTGCCTGGGTTTACAGCTGTAGGGATTTAGAAAACCTTTGGAGAATATGAAGGTTGTATCAGTCATCAAAGACAGGATTTATCTTCATTTGGTGGACTCCTAAATTTATTCCTCTCACCTTCCAGTGCATACCTAAATCTGAGTGTTTGAGTCACTCTTGAGACTCCATTGACTGCAGTGGAGTGTAAGCATCTGGTTTGCCTTTAGTTTTACGTGTGCATGTGAAATCCCACCCCAGGTGTTCATTATTTGCCCTTGATGGGCAACCACACAGGTAGCCCTGCAAGGGATTGTGTGAGTGCTCCAACTCCCTTTCAGTGTGAGGTCCCCAGGGATTTTAGCAGAATGAAGGGCTGCCATAGTGGCATGGAGAGTGTTCATATGGCTCTGATGGGGTCCTGCTCTCATGGTGACAACCCCAGCTAGTGGGGGGTAGAGTCAGCTACCAGGGGGGATGATGGCTATTCAAACAGCTCAGTCTATGTCTGCAAAAGCCTGCTGGCCTGAAGGCTTGTTTTCACATCATCACACCAATAGGTTTGCTACTGGTCTCCTTGGATCACTTCTTTCCTGCCAGGGTTATGTCTGCAACCCTCTATGTGATCCCAGCAAAAGCCAATGGCACTGCTGTCTCAACACTTCCAGCCACAGCCAGGGGCCAGGGCAAATGAGCCAAGATGCTGTGTCTTGTACATCTGCACTGGCCTTGATAACCTTAAAAGATAAAAGCCACTTGTAAGGACACTTACAGAGACAGGTAGACACAAAGGTTTGTTCACAAGATGAAGTAAGCAACCTCAAGTTCAGCAAATAACTGCTGAAGAAGTAAACTCCAGTAAAAGCTAAATGGAAGTGAATTAATGCAGTTAATCCACTTTTCAGCTTGATTAACTTCCACCAAATAATCAGCAAATTATTGTAAGTTTTTGATAATAATGTTGAAAAGTACTCAGGGGTCCAGGACAAGGGAAATGTGACATCCCCCATGGCAGCACAGCATGAACAAAACATTCATCACATTCTTGCTGCAATAATAGGCATTTCCAGGAATGGGACTTCTCTTGGCAAAGGGACTTCACCTGCATGCCTAAGCTACCAGTCTGGTGGGATAAATGCTGATAAGCCTAGAAATAAAAGAGTTTTCAAAAAAAAAAAAAATCAGAGGAGGAGGTTATGTGAGACTCAGTAAAGTGTTTGCTTGATCTTACTACAGAGACAGAGAAAAGCAATTTAAAAGCAGAGAATTCAATGGACAAAGGAATGAGAAAAGGAAGGACAGAGGGAAAATTCAGCTGCTGAAAAAAGCTTACACATAGCCTGAAGTGTGGAAGGGGAGGAACTGGGCCTGATACAGGTAACAATGTGCACAAGATCAGAAACACGCAACTGCAGTGTTTGCACACTTGTTAGGGAGCCGGTCGAAGGGAAGAAAACGTGGATATTGTACAGACAATGGTGGAAGAAAAGCAATGACCATGACAGATAGATAGAAGATTGTAGATGGATAGATAGATAGACAAACAAATAAGCAGAAAGAACAGTGGCTGATACATGAGCTGATAAGGAAATAGAGAAACCAACATAAACAAAAAACAAGGGATGCTATCAGCTAATTTTGGAAGAGATGATTGGGGAACTAGGGGCTGTGAAATGGACTCGGTGTGCTCTGCCACGCATTCTGAGCAGCAGCTTTAGAACAGGGAGAATGGTTTGCAGTTTCAGCAGAAATAGCCACTCTTGAGAATCATATCATTGAAAAGACCTGAAGTACAGTTACTGTCTAGAAAATAGTTCTGCTAATAGTTACAAGCTCCAGATATTCTTGGATGCAGCAATTCACTCACACTGAGCCAAGCAAGGGTGACATTACCTCAACCTATTTTGTTATCCATTGAACTGGTTATAGAAAATCTCATTGCAGAAGATGACCTTGGACCAAGAGGGTGTGAGCAGGTTTGGTTTAAGTTAACAGAAAGATAAGAAAAGTAAATTATAACAATATGCTAATGAGAAAAATTTCTCAAATATGAACAAAATGTTTTGTGCTCGGGACAGGAGGCATTGCAGTTGACTGCTGACAGGGTAAGGTGGCCACAGTGAGAGTAGCCCCAGCTCTGTGGGAAGCCCTGCCTGGTCTTGGCTGCTTCAGCACCATCCATATGGGCTTGGGGCAGGCAGCTGGGAACCCATTAGAGCATTTTGTTCTGGTCTTTGCACCTCCTTGTAAGCAAACCAACAAAACTTCTTCAGAGCCACTCAATTCCTCCTGTTGATTTACCTTCCCAAATGAAATTATCTGTGAGATCTTGACATTCAGCTTCCTGCTCAGGTTAAAAGGAGTAACAATTTATTCAGGTCTCAAAAAATAAGAGACTAGCTTGGCACTGCGATTCAATAAGAATAATTATCTAGACTGCAGGGTCAGAGCCAGGATGACTAATGGAAATGTTCAGAGAAATGGAAATTACCCCGCTACAGATGGAAGCTAAACTCAGAGTTTAATATATTCCAGCTAAAAAGACCGGATAATCTCCATCCCCAGTGCTGAGGGAACTGGCCCATGAAATTGGCAGTCTGATAGTAAGGATTTCTGATCTATCGAATCAGAGACAGACACCATAACACAGGAATCCAGTTAGTGTGAGAAATGGGAAGGAGGATATGATCCAAGCTGTTTACACACTCATTAATCCAATTTCATTGGTTTACAACCCTATAAAACAAATTTTTAGTGAACAAATAATTTCCGAGTAATAAGACATGGCAGAAAGTGAAGCTAAAATGTAGCATAGGCCAACCAAAGGTCAGTGAGATGGCAAGCCTAATGGCTCAGGATGCACAGACCTGAGGGATAGCTGCAGCTTACTTGCTGCAAATCCAGGACCCAACTTGTTGCTCATTCTTGGACTCCTAAGCCTTGGTGGCAAGGCAGGAGGGTGGTGGTAGCACATACCTTGCTGCAGGGAGGCAGCCTGGCACTTCTGGACGCTGGTAACTGAGAACTGAGGCCACTTGGATCACCTTTATGGTGTTGGGTGTTGCACGTACCTCATCTTGTCAAAACAAGTAGCACTCTTACACCAGTAACTGGAAAAAACAGTATCCAAAAAAACCAAAGCAATTTGATCAGGAAGCCCATAGGTATCTTGAGCTAGTGGGTAAATGCCTAGTCATTGCTTCAAACTCGGTAAAAACACCCATCTAAAAGGTAATTTCTATTTTTGAAGAGCAAAGGCACTTGGAACCTGTGCCTGCATTTGTAGCAAGCAGGCAACTGTAGAGGCTCAAGCTCACAGAGGAAGGGCTGGGCCCTGCTTTACAGTCAGAGACCTTTCTTTATTTGTGGTGCTCAGCAACTCAATTTCTAACAGCTTTGTTGATATACCCAGTCCTCATGTTTGCCAGCATGAAAATTTGATGGATTTTGTATGCAAGCCTAGCATAAATTTTAGCAACTCTTTCCTTCTTTTCACTCTAAAGAGTGATTTTTCCTTTTTCTTTTAGAAGGTGCTGGCAGAAAGCCTATGAGACAGTTTTAACATGGAAATTTTGCTTAACTTAGATTTGTAGCTGTGGTGGGTTGACCTTGGCTGGATGCCAGGTCCCCACCAAGCTGCTCTATCACTCCTTTTCCCAGCTGGACAGGAGAAAGAAAATAAGATGGAAGATGACTCACAGGTTGAGATAACGCAGTTTACTAAAGCAAAAGAGAAAGTTTGCGTGTACATAAGCAAAGAAAAAACCATGGTTTTACTTCCCATCAGCAAGGAATTCCCAGCCACTTCCTGGGAAGCAGAGCTTCAGCACCCTTAGCATTGGCTCCGGAAGGCAAACATTGCAAATAATGAATGCCTCCCTTCCTCCTCCTCTCCTTAGCTTTTATATCTGAGTTGACATCACCTGGTGTGGAATAACCCTCTGGTTGATTTGGGTCAGTTGTGTCCCCTCCAAGGATCCACCCCCAGGCTAGTGATGGCATCAGCACCGTGGCTGATGGGCTCAGCCAGCAGTGGGTCCATCCTGGAGCTGGGCATTGGCTCTGCCGGATATGGAGGGAGCTTCTGGCAGCTTCTCACAGAAGACAAGTCTGTAGCCCCCCTGCTACTGAGACCTAGCTATGCAAACCCAATAAAGGAGTTTTATGAATGCTTTTCCCACAAGACCAATGTCACTGCAAGGCCATGCAGACATGGATGCTGGGACATGGAAGACAGGAAGGAGAGGATGGAGGCAGGAGGTGAAATTCTGACAAACTGCACTGTCTCTGCAATGTGTCCACTGCCCAGACTCTCAGACCCCAAACCCCACCCGTGCTGCACAGAATGACAGGAGGCATTTTCAGGGTATGTTCTTGCCATTGCCCAAGTCAGTCCCAGTCTAAACAAAGGATTTACCAAGTCTTATAACTATTCACAATAAATCCTAGGCTGAAAATGGTATTAACAGACTGACATAGATGTACAGAGAATATAGATATGTGCCAGCACTGCTGGGGGGCTGAATCTGCCCAAGTGTCCCACATGAACTTGCATGTTAATGCTGGAATTTTGGCACTTGTTCAACAAAGTGCACATCAAAATGAGCTGTGCAATCTTCTTTTGCTACCTTAATCAACTATCCCTGAGCTCCATGACTCAGTCCTTGCCCTGCCATAATGCTCCCATGGGCAGTAGTACTGTGGCCAGTCAGTATGTGGAGGATTAAGGGTTTAGTCCTGCATCAATTCTACCAATAAAGACAAGTTAGAATAAGACCAAAGAAAAAGAAGTAGGGAAAAGCTAGAAAATATTGCTGTGGTTGTTTTACCAATCTCTCTTTTTTCTGCACTGAGCCACAAACTCAGAACTCAGTAAAAAAACAACACGATGCAGACATTTGCTGCTCCATAAGCACAAGCTCTGGACAGCACTACTCAGAAGGAGACTCTCAGAGAATTGCTTTCCTGTATTTCCTCACTTCCTCCCCTTGCTCAAGACACAGCTTTTTCTCAGGCTTGTTGCCCCAATTCTTTAATGTTTTTCTGTGCTTTTGCGACTTTATTTTACTGCAGAGCCCCTGTTACAGAGAAGCTAGAGGAGCTTGAAGGAGTACACAGGAGCTTTCCTGAACTGCTTGTCAAAGCTGACTGTCAAGGTGCCTGTCTTACAAGAACAGTTCTATTAACTTTTGACCTGTGAAAATTGACTCCATGCCTGCCAACTCCAGCATCTCAGAGAGTGGCAAGGCCAGCATTTACTTTCCTTGCAGCTACAAGAGCGACTGTGGCTGGAACTGGGACTTGGATGCTGCACAGCTGCCTGCTGTGCCTGGAGCTGTAGGAGGAGGCAGCTCTGGCTGCCACAGGAACGACCAGGGTGTCCCATGGGAACAAGGAGCCAGCTCAAGGAACTGAAACCAAGTGCAGGTTATTCTGGTTGGCTATTTCATGCCCAGGAGCTTTTTGATAAATCCAGAATAACCTCTTTGACCATACTGGGGGGAGTTGTTTGGGTGGTTTATTTGTTTGGTTTTAAATGCGAGAAGAAAAGAAAACCCCAAATGTTTGGAGCAGATTGAGATCTTTCCTCCTAACATATTTTCTTTTACTATAGGGATGTGCATAGAAATGGGCATTTTCTGACACATGGTTCTAAATAAATGTTCCAAAATCTTTCTCTGATGAAAAATATCTCAGCTCCAAATTAAAATTAATATTCTTCTGACCCAGAAGTGATTAATTTTTTTCACTAGGAACGTGGTCCATGAGGAAACTTCAGTCTTGCTTTCATCAGGAACACAATGTCAAAAATCTAGAATCTGTATTGTTCTGGAAATTTGGAAACCCACCACAGGAGTCTGGAGGCTTCCATTCTCTGTGAGCAACTGGGAAAGGGGGGCTGCTCTGCCCCACAGCAGATTCCCACTGTGTATGAGGTGGAAAAGCAAATGCCAGAACAGGTTTTGGGGGATCTGTGTCCACCACCACCTCCTCATACCAGGGCATCATATTTCCTTTCGGATAATAATCACAAATTAGCCATGGCTAAGAGCTTTCCCTAATGTGCTGGATGCTCTCACCAAGATTTCTGAATTGATTTGGGAGTAAATGTGGCTGAGGCAGGTGTTCTCAGTACCGGGTCTCCTGTGCAAGCTCATTAGAGCGTCCTCCATGACGCATTTTTTACTTCTATTTTTACACAGGGAGATCAGTAATTTTCTTAATTCAGTAGATAAGTGCACAGAGAAAAAGACCTAACTAACAGTTAATCTACTCACAGCACCAGCAGACAGTGACTGTACATTTGAAAGTGAGTTGTAATACATTTGGCTGGAGTGCTATAAAAATCTAACTACATACATATTTATTTTAGCCTCATATGTATTTTTCATGTAAGTACAGATTTAAAGACTTTTTATATGAGTGTATACACACATGCACATACACTTACATTTATCTATACATAAGTGCAATGCATGGTACCTGTAGTTTTAAGCACAGTCACACCCTTGGAAAGAGCTGTATCAGGAATGGTCAGGGTGAGTCATAGACATCTAAGCATGTGAATATGCTCGTGTTTTACCCAGCCTCATTAGATACCTATTCTGGATATGATTTTACAAAAGATGGTAATAAGTTAAAGACAGCATCTCCCTTACAGTGGTAAATAGAAATGCAGGCCTTTGAATGAAACCAGAGCGAGAAGAAGAGGATGGAAAACCAGATGAAACTCAGTGAGTGTTTCAGACCACTGAAAAATAGCCCAGAATTTGGCATTTCACACAGGTATGGTGTCTGCTTGGCAGACTCTGACTTCCAGAGTGATGACCAGCCCGCTCCAACTGAACTGACCAAGAGGGCAATGTCCCCTTGGTCACATCCCTTCAATGTGCAGTCCTGATGGAAACCATCTATGAACCATCTTTACCTTCCCCTCCCCGGCTGCCACTCCTCCCTCAGGCCATGGTTTGGCAGCAGTGCCATGCAGCGAGCTGACTCGCAGGTGCGGCTCCATGATTCCCACAGCCAGGTACCCACAGGCACAGCTGTGCAGATGTTTGATGTGCCATGGGGTGAGCCAGGCTCTCAGCCTCGATGGTGATGGTAAAATACTTGTCTGCCATCTGAAAGTGCCTCTTCTCCTGTGAAGGGGCAGCAGCACATGCTGTGCATTCAGAGACCAGCACACAGTCTTTGGGCACTTCTCCGTTCCTGGATGATATCTGAGCAGCAGGAAAACAATTTAGTAACGAGGCGAGCGGCTCACAGGAGGAGGAGAAGGAAGAGGTCGTTAAAATCCTATGATTTTTTAAGCTCTTATGAGTCTGATGCAAGATTCTCCCACAGATTTGCCACCTCTCTGACCTTGAAGCAGTATGTTTATAATGTACTTAGTGCTGGAAGCACCGAGAGTGCACCAGTGTGTGGCATCTCCTTGCACACTGCAACGTTTCCTGAAGAAGCCTCCAGGATGGGTTTTTCAGATAAATTCAAATTAAAATATTTCTTGGCTTTTAACCCCTTATTCTCTTTGCATTTGCTAAACAGCTCGGGGAGCTCTTTTGGCCATAAGCATGCTGTGTTTTGAGGAGCCCTTGCTGTTTTAGGTCCACCAGACAGATGACAGCAAAAAATGCCAAGCAGTTTGGAGTGAGGCAGCATGGGGCTATTTTAGGTTGCATGATCCTGTTTCAGACCAGTGGCAATTTGTTTCACCCTCCCCAGGGATTCCATTAGTGGGGTGGAAGTCTAGATCCATAAATTATCAAAAGTTTTCAGATATTGTCATTTGTTTTTAGTTCTTAAGCCCGCAAACACACACAATCACATTTAGCTGAGTGCAGAGAAATCCCTCTGGCTCCAGTAAAACTAATGACAGTGCCAGATAGTTGACAGTCATGATAGGCACTGCATCAGAGAGGGTTTAGCCTCTCTTTGTGAGGAAAGGTGGAAAGAAACAATATAAATAAAGTCCAAACAATGACAATGCTGATAATCAACAGAGGGATTTTTGTTCTCAGAAACTCAGGTTTGGGTCTCCACGAAGAGAAATGACCACATCTATGAAAAGCAGAGCTGGAAAACAGTTGGTTTCCAAGATGATGAACTAGTAATAAATAATTTCAGGAGGGAAGGGTCTTCTGTAGCTGGTTGGAGACACATATTCCAGAAGAAAATATGGATATAATGAGCAAAGAGAGGAGCAGAATAAAACACAGGGAAGATGCTCTGGGAAAACCATTAAACACTGCAATAGGGATTTTAAAGCTCTTTAAAATTGTCAGCTGACCTCATGCAGCAGAAAGGAAAAAATGTGAGCTCTAAAGGAAAACAGGAACTCAAATGGAGAGACAGAGGAGTGTTTCTGTAAGCCCATCAAAGGCAGCTTTGCTGAGTTTGGGCAGAAAATGGATCTGCTTTCCTTCATTGTCTCTCCCAAAAGCAATTTCAAGATTGAGCAGCCCCTCCAGAAATTTCTGTGCTGTTACACATCCTCCTCAGGAGCCAGGCCCTGGGTGAAAAGGCAGCCAAAGCCTCCCAGCCCCTCTGCCATGACCTGCAGGCAGATCCAACATCTCCTCACTCTTCCCACAGCCCAGAGGAGAAAGAGAACGAGTGGAAGGCCACATTCCTCCAAGGGCTGGTGGCATTGGCACGGGTCTGGAACAAGAGGCACAGTCAGGCTCCGGAAGTCTTCACTCCAGCTTCCCCATCATCCTCACTCGGTTCGTGTGTCCCTCCACTGTGAGCTCAGCAGCACGGCTCATGTGGAATGTGCCCTTGTGTTCCTCCAGACCTGTGCTGGTGAGACGTGAGAGGAGGAGGCTGGGCAGGGTAGAGATGGAAAAACAGTGTGCAAAAAGTACAACAGCGGTGTTAATGACATCGGTTTTTTTGCTGTGGCTGTGTCACTAGTGAGGACAGGAGATGGGATGAATCTTGACTGCTCATCAAGGCCTGAGGGCCAGAAAAGGAGGAAACATGAGGTGTGTTTTTGGAGAGCCTCTCCAGGCCTGCAGGTTCTCAGGTCACAATAGAGGGTGCTGGGCCAGCCATGGTGTCTCGTGCCTGAGACCTTAATCCATCCACCTACAAAGTACAGCCTTGTTCTCTTACCCAAATACAAGCTCCAGGCCTGAGGGCCATGTTTTGCGAGGAAAAGTACTAGAGTGATGTCCTGACTTGTGTGGATATAGGTACAAATTTGGGACAGGGTCTCCAGGCCAGCTCTATTCAGGTAATGCTTTACTCTTCTCCCAGGTAAGGATGGTTTTTCTATTAAAATGCTGGCATTAGCAACAGGTTAAACAAGGAGTTCAGCTGGTGACCCTGCTGGGTTGGTCAGCCACTGTGCCAGGATTCACACCAGTGCTGAGCCCCAGGGCATCTCCTGGAAAGAGCTGCCAATTACAGAAACACCCATGCTCCATCTGATTCTTGTCAGAGAGGAACTGGACACCCACTGCAAGCGTGTTGAAAGCACATGCCTCTGCTGCAGGCTGGGGAACACACACTGAGCTCCCCATCCTCAACACACATGCCTTGCAGGACAGAGCTTTCCTTGCCACAAACCTGCCAGGCTTTAACCATGGAACCATCAGTATTACCCTGCCGGCTGTCCCTGCAGGAGCTGAGGAAACAGGTTCACAAGGAAGCACTCTCAAAACCATTCTGCTCTTAGCAGCTACAAGAGGACAACCTATAGTACAGAGGTGTATTATGTAGATATATATATATTTTATATTGTTATCAGCAGGGTGCTGATGACACCAAGGATGGAGAGTTTTGCTGCATGGACAGGAGCCAGGCAGCCCCTGGGGACAGGAGTTGCTCCTCTCCTTCCTTTACTAGCTGCTGTGTTTACAAAGACAGACAAGGATCAGTCTCACAGGCTAAAAGAGGAGCAGGAGCACCAGCAAATAAGGACCTGGCAAATATAGAAAGTTTGGGAAAGAGCTGGTCATCTTCCATGAAATCACAGAGAGTACTCCTTTCTTTGCTTCAGTCTCATTTCTTTAAGTGAACTTCAGAAGCGTCCAGGTACCATTTTGCCCCTTGTTCCCTGTGGCTGGCCAGCAGATGTTTTGGTAGCAAGGAACAGAACAAGCTGTGTGTTCTTCTCCACACCCTTGTCCAGGCGTGCTGGGATCTGCGTGGCTGAGGCATTTCCTTCGCTGGGGGGGGTTACCAAGTCATTTGGGCTGAGAGGCACAAGGGCAGGGCAGGACAGACCTGGCCAGGCTTGCCCTCTTCCTTTTGCACTGCACTCACAGAGGACTGTAAGAGAAAGGAAGAGGTTTTTGCAATCAAAACTTAAAGAAAACGCCTCCCTGAACCTACAAATATTATTTTTTATGATCTCTAGCATTGCTGTAGCCTTCTACATCTCTAAATTAACACTTGCAAATCGTGTGGAGATGCTCATAGGTGACTTGTTTGTTTTTTGGTTTCCAGTAATTTACTTTTATTGTTAAATACATGGCATACCACTTTATTTTTGACCAAAACATACAGCTGTAAAGGAGAGAATTTTTCGCCAGAAGGGATGAAATTCCTTGCACAAGGCTGCAGTAGAACTTCACCATTCCCTACCAACCTGCCAAGGTCATAAGTGGCTGAGCAGGCATGGGATTAGGGCTGCCTCCACACCGGGGAAAAAGTGCCCCAGCTTTGTCTGCCATCAGCCTCTTTGCCGAGGGAGAGTTTTTTCCTTTGCTTGGATTCGTGCCAAAGAAAGAAAAGGTTTCTCCCAACAGAGCCCAGGAGATATGGAGGCTTTGAGGACAGGCAGTTCTGCCTCACTGAGGACCAGTGGTCTCTGTTACAGCACTTGATTTTATGCTGTTTTTAAAATGTTTGCAATGTTTTAGGCATTTGTCTGTCTTTCCTTAACCAGAATATAAAAGTGTGTAAATAGGAAAGGAGAGGCAGAGAGGGCACATCAGAGGCCTTGTACAACTGATGCCAAAGGAGCATCTGTGTGGGGTAATGTGAATTGGTGTATGGGGAGGAGCTTTGTTTTCATCATGGTTTGGTTTTTTGTTGGTTTTGGGTTTTTGGTGGTTTTTTTTTTTTTTGGTTTTTCTTTTAATGGCTAATACATTTGTTGCTGAAGGTTTATTTTTAGTTAGAAGAGAAATCATTGTTATGCCATGGCAACCAGAATTGGGAGGTAAGCTCCCAAAGTGGTCTGACTAAAATATATCTGAAAGCATTCAAATTGATTAAATATCCTAAAATAAAGATGAAATTTGCTAGGATAACACAATGCTGATATTTGTGATTTAGAAACAAAACAATTTCTGTTACGACTTTTTTTTTTCTCCTAGTTACTGGCTGTGAAGGGAGGTCTGGAAAATCGTTACTGATAGTCATAAATGACAAATACTGCCAGAGGATTTGCAAAGTGGGTGGGATGTTCTGCTGATGATGCGAGGAAATTAGTCTTTCTCTTCTGAGATGCAATAAAACCCTCCTGAAACCCGTGCCTGAGGATCCAGCTGCAGTGCTGAGCCGATCAGCTGGTGGGAGGCAAAGGACTTTGTGGGTAGGTTTTCCCCTTCCTCACAGGAGCTTGTTTAATGTGTGCTGAGCCAAGTCTGGCTGCAGAGATCCTGGTGCTTTTTGGGATGTTGGGGGTCATCCCTCACATGTATCAGGCAGCACAACCTCTGGGTCCAGATGCCCATCCTGGCTTGTGGTTTTCCAGCAGTGTCAAAGAGAAGAGGTGCACAGAGCCTGACTAGAGCCCCATCCCTGGAAGCTACCTTGGGATGCTGAGAGGATGGGAGTGGGCAGTGGTCCCCACATATCCTCCTGGTGACTGGCAGTTTTAGGCACCTCTGGACCATGGATGTGTCATTGAATTCACATGCCAGCATATGAAGACCTTGTCCTTTTGAGCTGAGAAAGAGGGAGGGCCTGGAAGACCTGGGCATCACAGGTGACCCCCAGCTGATGTCTGCTCTGTGGGCCCCTCCATGCCAATAGATCTTAGGGGGGACCCCAGCAGTGCAGGTATCGGACCATGAAAACAGGCCAAGGCAAAACGGGGCAGAGTCAGAACCAGAATGGGGAGCCCTGAGCCCAGGGGCTGGGTCCTACATCCAAGGGAGGTGGCTTCCAGAGAGGGAAAGATACCAACACAGCACTGTCAGCCTCTCCTCTGCTTTTGTCTCTCTCTTGGAGGCTCTTCCCCATCACTGGTGGGAGGGAAATGGTTTCCATGAACATCCCTTTAGATTATGAGTCTGACCTAAATGGGTGAGGCACATTTTAGGCAGGGGAACAGGAGCACACAGGTCCTACAGATGGGCAGATCCTCCTCTTATGGCCATGCACAGATCCTGGCTAGGTGAGCAATGAAGTTCCCTTGCCCTGGTCATGGGTTCTGGTTGTTCTGAGGCCGTCAGTCTTGGCAATCTCCAAACAGGCATTGTCAGGTGTTTGGGACTGGAGGCTTTGCTATGAAGCCTCTTCACTTTAGGCTGTGGTAGACCC
Source organism: Brachypodius melanocephalos (assembly GCA_013398615.1). Taxonomy (NCBI): domain Eukaryota; kingdom Metazoa; phylum Chordata; class Aves; order Passeriformes; family Pycnonotidae; genus Brachypodius; species Brachypodius melanocephalos. Next base: position 44,560,261 of record VZSR01003803.1, read on the forward strand.
CTCCACTCTGAAGGGCCAAATCGCTCAGACAGGAAGGGACCTCAGATCTCACATCCAGTTTACAGCTCAGAACTAGGTCAGCATTGGCTTCAGACCATGTAACTTTGTCCTATTGGTGCTGGAAGCCTCCATAAACAGACACTGCACAACTTGTCAGGGCAACCTGTCCCATTGTTCAATCATCCTTGCATTATGTTTTTGTCTCCTACATCTAGTCAGTCCCAGCTCCAGGTTCTTCCATCCAAAATATTCTCCAATGTCAAATGCATTTAAACTCCTCCTCTTTATACCCTCTTTCAATCTGTTAATTGAGCTCTGAAAGTCCTCCTTTCTTGCTGGCCATGATCCTAGAAAAAGAATTCAACCAAAATTACAGTAGAGGCTCTGGAATTAAGACTTCTTTCCCAGCACCTCATAATTTAGTACTGCATAATTTTTGCCACTCAGATGCTACACGTTTAAAGCAAAAAGACTCGGGGAATATTGCCATGGTCCAGAAAACTCTTTAGACCATACTGGTTTTCTTCTACTTGTGGCAAACTGTCTAGACAAGTATGAAATTTTGACAAACAATGTCAATTTTTGTGAATAATTTACTATTTTCAAAGAGTATTTGATGTGCTGTAGTATGTTTTAAATTATATGCACAACAGAATTCTTATATTTTCATCTGTGAAAATAATTTATCCTCAGTTCTAGTTAACACAGAATCAGTATGGTCTGTGGATTTTTTAATTTTGAAATACATACCCAAAATTATATATGAATCTTTTTCAAAAGCTGCTCCATAATTAGACTCCTCTTGACCTGTTCTTTACAGATATTTTTTTCACCTTTTATGCACAGTAGTTGGACTGAGCCTCTGTTCTGGTATCTATTTAGAGTTGTTTGACACCATGGGCAATACTCTTAATGAATACACTAGTAATTATGCACACACTTAGAAAATCAAGCCTGAGCACAAAGGTGAACACCAAGTCTGAGCCGACAAAGTTTTCACATGAATGTTTCAGCAGGCTGGCATGATTTCCTCCCTTTGCAAAGGCTGCAGGGATGTGAAGCATTTTAGAAAAATAGATCATCTTTGGTCCAAAGAGGCTACAAAGCAAAGCCTTGATCTTGCAAGTGGCTTTGTGCAGATTTCTGAACCTGTGTGCATCCAGTCATGGCAGTCTGAACTAAGGGTCCAATCATGGCTCTGTGCCTCAAAATTTGCCTTTTCTGAGGGCTGCAAATCTAGATGTGAATCTTCACATATGTTTGAGGGGAGTCATGCTCTTCCTTGTTCCAGGCGGGTGTCCTTTCCCCTCTGATCCCCCTGGCCACCCTGGTGCCTACACATTGCTCGTTACAGTCAATGAAATCCTAGCAGCCACTGCAAGGGACGATGGTGGCTGTCCCCGGCCCACCATGACCCTGGCCCAGGCTTAGTCATGTCCCTGCCCCAATCCCCAACGAGCAGAAAGGGAATTTTCTGCCAGTTAAACTCCCTGAAGGGGCACGAGGGCATTAGTGGGAAGTGGACGGAAGAGTGGGAATGGTTTTCTGTGGATGGAAGTCATTAGCTGGGAGCTGATGTGTGTTACCCCACGCTTCTGTCACACCCAGGATAGGAACCATAGCATGCACTGGACCCGGGCTGGATGTCTGTGTGCTGAGGGCACAGGTGTGATTTTAAAAGGTAAATAAGGACTCAAATAACAAATGGCCTGAGCTTAGGATGAACCAGTATCCTCAGGATTTTGAAGTCTCTAAGATGTTTTCCCCAGGGCTGTGAAAAAACAGGATGTTTTTTCAGAGTGGCAAAACCAGGAAGGGAAGCATCTGTGGGGTCTCCTTCCCTCAGAGCTGCTGCTAGAAGGGCCCAGGTCAGCACCCACAACAAGGCAGACATCAAAACCCAGGGGTTTCAGCATCCCCATCCCACCAAGGTGTCCACCTTATATGTCCTTCTACTATACATCCTCTCCTTTCCTTGGGATAAGGGTCAGGTGTGGTCATGGGGGCACAATCCTTCCTTTGCCCAGGGCCTGTTAATGTGACTGGTTTTGCTCCCCGTTTGTAAAGCTCTCACCAACACCTGGATTCTCAGACACTGTAATAATGAAAATAAGATGAAATAGCACTTGGTTCATTTGGTGAAACTGAAATTGATTTTTAATTTTTAATAGGTTGACTCACCACTCGTGGGCATTGCAGACAGTAGTTAAAAACTACTTTGCACTGGAGTCAGAAAGTCAGAACTAATTAAAGAATATGTCCACAAAAGCACAGCTAATAGACTGAAAGGAAGACCTTAATTAGAAATCTGGGAGGTAGTAACCCTCCTGTTAATAATGCTTAAATGACATTTGGGAGCCACGCAAAATAAGTAAACAGCTTCTCTCTGCATAACTACAGTTGAAGGCAGGAGACCAGAAGAACAATGTAAATAGGGTCTGGATGCTGCCACTCTGGAGCTGAAACAACCTCCTCCTCAAAGCAGTCTTCAGGCTTGCTCTCCACCTAGTAACAAGCAGCACTGCAGCACTTAAAAAAGTCTGTGGAGTGAGGCAGCAAGGTGACTCCAAGGACTGCGAGGCATGAGCAATAGTGTGCAGAAGCTAGAACACCTCAGCCTACACAATATGACTTACCTCCTCTCCTAAAGCAGAGCTCCAGGCACACCCGTGGTTATCTGGCTCCACAGCCAGCCAGGGCTCAGGAGAAACGCAGCCAAAGCCAGATAAATATTTCAGGCATGTCCACGGTGATGCAGGGACTTGGTAACGACCCATGCTGAAAAAATAACCAGGCTGGGAAAAGAAAAGGTTTTACCACATTTAGTTTCTATTCAGAAGAAAAATTAAATAATAATCCGATTGTAATGTGCCCCTCAACACAAGCCTGAAACTCTCTATATTGGAAACCTGGACAGTACTGTAAACCAAAAGGCATGCTTTCATTTAACCTGCTGTGACAGACCCCAGTGTGATCTGCCCTGAGAAACCATCCCAAACTCCATCCATCTCCCTACTCCAGCCAGTTCTTGTGGCAGCAGCACTGGGGCTGGCACAGCCTGGGGACAGCCACAGGGATCTGCAGGTGACCTGAGACCAGCTGCCACAGCACCCTCACCTCCATCAGCAGCAGCTCCCCAGCCCCTGGAGGCAGGGGAGGGAGCGTGGGTGCTGAGCATGCTGCAGGAGTTGTCTTTCGACAAGAGCTGTCTGTGAGCTGAGGTATTAAAAATAACAATCGACGTGTTCGGGCACGACAGCTCTCAGACAAAAGAAGTTCCATGAATTTCACCATACCTTCTGTGTTGTGGCTGCCAGTACAGAAATCTACCCAAACTACCACATTGTTTGGGGGGAAAAAAATTCACACAGATTTAAAGTGTGATGAAATAATGCAAAGGAAAGGTTTCCACTAATTTTTAGCATATTACTGGGGGACTGAAAACTGTCCCTTCTCTTCTAATCCACAAAATGAGAGTAGTCTGAAGTTTGAGGTGTTTCATGATCTCTGGATGTTGTGAGCTACATAAGCCAAAAATATCATAATGTTGAGTTATCTGCTTGTTGATGCCTGGCAGTTTCATAGCACCCTTTCCTAGGCACTCCTAGCTAAAAAGCATAAATATATTCTGCCAGAAATACTTAAAAATGGAAAATTTTATCAAGGTCACAGTTCTCACATATTTCTGATTTTCATTAGCGAGCTGATTTTATTTAAATTTTGGGGAACTTTCAACTAGTCATAATACTAAATATGGGTAATTACATGGGAGAACACACTAACAGCAGGCTTATCGGAAATCTCAGCCAGGAGCATCCTTTGGTGCTCTGCATGTTCAGCAACTATTTCTTCCATTCCCACAAAGCAGCCACCACGGCAGGGGAAAGATGGGAGCCTAGTTACAGTCTGGAAGCTGCATTTGAAGCATTTAGAGTGTTCAGCCTCTTTCACTTCCAGTCCTTATTTGTGGAGTCTTGTCTTGGGGGCTGACAGGAGGCTGGGTTGTGTTCAAGCCATTTTTCTGATTAAACACTTTATTACACGTTTTGATGTCCCTATCTTTAAAGCGAAAAAACCCCAAAACTCTTAGCACAAGCTATTACTGGCCTTGAACAGCCATCAAAAACCTGCCAGCTGTGATATTAAAATAACTTCATATCATCATGCACTTTTTTGTAGTGGAGGGCCTCTTGTCACCCTACATTTTCCTACACCTTTTAAAGAATGGGAAACCTCACAGTAGAGCAGTATCTGCTGCATCCCTGTTCTTGAAGAGTGAATGGTCAAAATTTTTCCTGAATCACAGGTAGAAGAGAACATTTTGATCTGCTGCTTGATACGAGTATTTTCAATCTGCGGTGCTGTAAAATAAAAGGTTGGTAATTTCTGTTAAAACCAGGTTGTTGTGCCTAAACTTCTTGCAGAAAAAAATATGAGAGACATCAATGGGGAAGCTGGCATCTCACTATCCAAGAAAAGCTGAGGATAATCTGTGTGTGTGCCCTCGCTTCACTTCACAAAGGCCTGCAAGAGGAAAAATGAAAGGCAACGTAGCAGGCTGGTATTAAGCAGCCTCAGCCATTCAGATACTTAGCTGAATTATCAACTTCATCTGAAAAGAATTCAAACCAGAACATTGATGGTAATTATCAACTGCACTTTGTGGCCTTTCAGTCTAATGAATGCACAAACGAAAAATCAATGGAGGAGGCTTCCAAAAATGAACATGGCAACAATCTTGATCTTAGAATTGGCTCAAAGGCAGCTCCTCCCAGATCAGCTCTAAGGCTATGTTCTTACTGTACATTTCTGTTATTTCATTGCAGGGCTTTCCCTCTGAGGAACTCATTAGTCCTTTTATTCATAAAATAAATGCAAGTTTAATTTTCAAATTAAAAAAGCATTAAAATAATTACATCTCCAAATCCCCAGTTAAAAATGATAAGAGATCAAATCTGTCAAAGGCTGTAAATGATTCCCCATCTTCTGAGGGTCAATTGAAAAATTTGCTCGGAATGAAGCAGCCACACTGAATAAAACTTTAAATAAAGAGGATTAAGCTCTGCAAACCACCAAACTCGGCTGAACTTGCAATTCAACATTATAAATTGCCAACTTCATCTCTTTTTAGCTGGAGAAATACAATATACATTTGTCTTTGTTACAAAGAGGTTCTGCAGCTCTGAGATGAATACACTGTAGGACTAACAATGGCTAATCATGTCCAAAGGCTGGGGGAAGGCACGAATCCCAGCCCTCTGGGGTCATTTTCCAGGCTCTATTACCTCTGTATGGCACAGTCAGGCAGACTTCTGCTAACATACCTGGTATTGATTCTGAATTATGTCTTGCCTGGAAAAGGACCTTGGCAGGGAAAAATTCTGTTTCAGCCAGACTTAATTATCTGTGAATTCTGAGGAATACTCACTGCTTGAGAGAAAAACTGAGAAAATTTGTGCAACCACCAGTCAGAAAACCACGCAGCACGGGGAGGCACTCCCAGCAGTCAGGTGTGACGTGACTTAGATTTCCTTCTTTCACTTATCTTTTGCCCCAGGTCAAAACCTTGGTCTGTCTGCATCCTCCTCCTATTTCCACCACACTGCTGAATAGAACATTCCATCACCCCATTGCTAGTGTGCACAAGACCAACTCTTTGCCCAGATGAAAAGAAAGCATTTTAAAAACATTTGGGGGTTGAATAAAATATTTAAATTGATTCAAGAAATTCTTTATATTTGTCCAGAATTCAGAAATAGTTTGATTTGGGATGGATCCAAAATGAAATGTTGCATTTGGTGTAATCACAATATTGTAAATGCAGTGATTCCCACAGCTTCTTCCTCCTGTCAGCAGCTGAAGCTGATCTCACATGGCACATTTTGTGCTGTTGCTGCCTTCATTGATTAAATTTTTCTAGTTGCATCTGTATGCAAGTAAGAGTAAAACTTGGCGTGATCTTTTAAGGAACTTGGGGTCAAGTCATAATTTGGCTGCCAATAGCTCAGAGGCAAACACATCTGCTATTATCCACTCAGCAGTAGTTCATCTGTATCAGCTTTCCAGCCATAGGAAAAAATAATTGGTAATTAGGAGGCCTTGGGACAGAGAGAAGTGGTTGGATACAGACTCAGACAGGCATTCTCAAAAATACTTGCTCTTAATTCCCAGTATATAATACCTGCTTTCACCAGGTGAGGAGCAGAGCAGCAAACTTCTCACAGCTCCCTCACAGGTGCAGAGCAGCTCTGTTTGGGCAATTAGAGTTTCTTCCTCATAATTTCAAACCTGTCTCAAGCTCCTGCTTCTAATTTTGTGTAATGTTATCACCACAGAAACATCTTTTATGGTTGGTTAATCACTGCAGCCAACAGAGGGCTTCTTATGCATTTCCTTGTGCTCTGTCTCTTCTGGTGCTCGCTCTGTTTGTTACTTGAACCATGGCTTGATCAGCACTGAGACATGTTGAGGAAGCCAAGCTCACTATTTTCCCTGGCTGCAGGCCACAAGAGCCTGGGGATGCTGCACTCACATGGGGTATGATGTCCAGATGACTGTGATAAGACCATAGGGACCGGTTTTCTGCTGCTCTGCCTGTCAGGGATGGTTATTGGCACTGCTGACCATCATCTCTGAGGGCTGGACCACTTTTACAAGAGGCCATTAAAAACGGGAAGATCTAGGCACATGGAAGAGCAAAGGCAAAGGAAAGCAAAGTTTCTGCAGTGCCTATTTAATTTTGACTTCGCTGCTCTGAGCAGTTTGCACCTTTGAAGAGGCAAGCCTGCTGAAAGAGATGCACCTTCTCCATGGGAAGCAGCCTGTTGGACGCTTGTGTTACTCTTAGCCCTTACCTGGAGCAGGTAGCTCAGAACCAGCCAAATGAGAAGCACATGAAAGCTGGTGAGCCCAGACCAGTGCCTCCCCATCTGGGAGAGCCTCTCAATTCCCTGTTCTATGAAATGGAGCAGTTAAGTATCCAGATAAAAGTACTTTCCTTCTGAGAACATGAATTAACAAGCAAGTTATAACTGGTGCCTGATTTTAAGCCTATGTCTCTAGCATATCATTAGCTGGGTTTCTCCTTCTTTTGGGTTTTTAAAGGCATGAAACCCACCACCCTGGTGAGATCTATGTGCCAATCCCAGCTGGAAAATGTTGTGCCCCCACAGCACCCACCTGTGACCCAGCATTCAAGCATCTTTTCAAGCAAAATGCAGAAACAAAACCCACAGAAATGCAACCCTCATCTGTGGGAAAAGATGGGTGGAGAGATATTACAAAAAATATAAAAGTTCTGCATTATAACTAACTCTTACTCTTGGAGACACATATAAAAGAAGTTTCATGGTTTCTTGATCTGAGAAGTGGAATTGCAGTAGTTAAAGCTTGTTAGACTCGGGAAGTTTCAGAGCAGTTGAAGGATGAGATCACTGTTCTTCAAACAGCCGTGTTTGAGCATGATAAGGTAGAAAGGTGCAACTAATTCAGCCTTTGGTCAGCTGCCCCTGAGATCACTGACCCCTCCGTGCACCAGAGCTAGAGCAGCCTAGTTATTCACTGTTGACAGTGAAGGAAGTCTGTTTTTCTCTGTAGCCAGCTGCATGTAAAGCTTAGTGAAAAGTCTTATGAAGAAAAGCTGTAGTTAAGATCATTTCTGACCTAATATTTCTCCAGCAGTTGTACAGCACACTTTGAAACTGAGCTTGATCCTTGCTTCTGTCACAAAGATGCACAGAGTAGCTCTAGAGGTGCAGAATTCTACTGCAGAAGCCTTTGTCTACCTCCCATATATCACTGCCAGGAATGCACAGTTTAAAAGTAAAGAGAACAAATCTCTGGGCAAGAGAGAAATACCAGTTAAAGGGACCTCTTACAGGGTCACCACAGGGCAATTTGTCTTCTCATGTCTGGTCACCTGAGCAAGGTCATTGCCCTCTCTGGCATCTTAGGAGCCAGCACAACTAACTTCGAGGAGAAGACAACTAAGTCTAGAGGTAACATGGACGTGCAACAAGAGTGACGTGGCAAAGTCCATTGTAAGGCCTGGAGCTGATCCTAGGTGTTCCCAGACTGCCTTTAGTGCCTCTATTGTGGAATCAATACAGATAAATGAGGTCTTAGATTAGCTTTATTTGAAATAATACTTGAGTATCATAAGGCAGAATGGTGCACGGGTTATTGCAGCAGCATTATTATGTAATGACTTTGAATTGACCTATTCAATTGTACAGAAATTTCACTTGAAAGAATTCACTCCTTGGGAGATCGGGTTTTCAACAAAATGTAGCTGTGGCTACATGAGTGTTTATGGTTGCTATCTACATCTCCAAAAATAAGCTGAGAAATTATCATCTCACCCCAAATTCTGTGTGGCTGAACGATATCCTGGGAAGGTTATGTTGAACACCAGAGTGGACAGTGCTGAGCATCCAGATCAGCCCCAGCCAAGGTGAGCAGCAGGAAGGGTTGCAGCCATCTGCCACACAGTTGGTTGACCTGCCTGGGCTTAATCTGCTCTCCAGAGGACATACAAGGAAAAGGTGTCTGTGTCCTCCAGCCTACCACCACTAATCAACTGGCATCGTTGCTGACATTAATTGATACTCTTGCTGCTGCAGGAGAGAAGCCAGAAACTAAGCAGGGATGTCTGTCTCCTGCTTCTGAAAGTGAGCTTCTTGCAACATGGGCTGAGATGTGTTAACCAAAAGGTGAGAAGAAGCTGTGCCCAGCCCCTGCCCAGATGGCACCTTCTGTATGGCAGCATGGAGCCTGCCAGTCCCACAGGGGATGCCAGCCTCACGGAATATATGAGCCACACAGGGGAGGTTTGGGAAAGCCTTTCCCTCTGGCCATCAAAGCAAGGTAACCATGCCACAGTGCCACAGCAGGTGTGCAACAGATGCATGGAAGAGTCAGAAAGTTTTGCTTTTGCAGACAGCTGTTATTATTTCAAAGCCATGTAAAATGAAGACATTTGATCCATCTGACTTTACAGCCACTCTTAAACATCGCTGCTGTGGCTGCCTGTCCATCCAAGTACCCCATTTTGTACAAATCAGAGGTTGGCTTTGGGGCATGTTTACTTTGATCCTACTTGTCCAACTTTTCAGGAACATCAGAGTAAAAAGAATAATCGCCTTATCACTTATTAACTTCAAAACTGGTGATGATGCTAAGGAAGGATTGGGACAAAAAACAGGACACTGTTTCTCTTGCAACACTGTGATGGCTGATGCTATGCTCCTCAAAACAATCAATCAATTTTCTATGTGAGAAGATATTAGACAATGGTGACATTGACCAGTGTTTGTCCTGCAGATGTGGGCACTTCTTCTGTGCATGTTCCTGCCCTTTCTTCGGTTTAGTGAGCTGGGTTGGTACAACCAGCGAGAGCCAGACAACCACACAGCTCTCCTGAAGCCCCTTGAAGGTGTGCTTGTCCCACCCCCTTTACTGACAGAAGTGTAAGGGGGAGGTGGTAACTTTCCTTGGAGAAGTCAAGGCATTTAGCTGGAGTCAGCACGGTTTTCCATCAGCTGATCAGTTTGCAAAGCAAATGCTTGGCTACGGGCAAGCCACACAGAGTGGCCAGAACGAGACGGGAAATGAGAGACAGAGCTTGGTGGGGCAAGCCTTGCCCATTGTGCTGCCTTCCTGGTGCCTGTCTCCCTGCAGACATCCTTTCCCTGCAGCCTCCTCCTGTTCCCTGGCTCCGAGAGCCCACAGAAGTCCAGCCTACATTTGCCACATGCCATGGGAAAATGAGTCAGTTGTTAAGGCTTTTAACAATGACGTGAGCACAACTGACACACGTGTATCCAGTGCGTGGGATAGGAGCTGCAGAAAAACGCTGTACCAGTGACTGATGTGCCAAATTTCTTTTTACTAGCTGCAAGGAGAAATTGTGTCCATTATCGGTGAGCAGTAGGCAATTTTTAATAGTGGGGGTTTTTTTTTGCTAACTGCAATTTTATCGTAATCTGTTCCACAAATGAACCAGTCTGTGTTCTTAGAGGAGAAAAAAATTATTTTATAGAAAGACCAAGATAAATGAGGTATGTTTAGCTATTCTGGTTCATGGATTTGATTTTTCTGTCTCTCCTGAAAGATGGACATTTCATAGGAAACTCCTGTCATTGCTTCCCTCAGATTTGTAGCGGATGAATTTGCCTCTTATGTAAATATTCCGATGTGCCAAGGCTGGTGGCTGCTGGTTTTACAATTATAGAGTTAAGATAGATGATATTAAGCATGATCTGGGTGAGGAAGGAAAGGCCTGCTCGTCTTTCAACCAATTAGATCTAGGTGCTGAATTTTCCATCCTATGGAGTATGCCTGTATTTTGTTTGCTTGTTTTCAAGAAGTTTACAGTGCCTCTGTATCCCGTATTCTCAGTGAAAATCTGTGCCTTCACTGGTATGTAAGCATCCATGGATTATTATGCTTCAAGGTATGAATTATTCTCATAAATGATAGCTAGACTGTCTCAGCCAAAGAGAGACACCTTTCTCCACTCAGTTTGGAGTTGCTCTGTTAAGTGCAGGACCCTCAGGCTGGCCTTGCAGACCTACCTGCTGCTTCCACCCGTTTGTCATCTCCCATTGCTCATTTTAGCAGCTAGAGACCCAGTCACAATACACATGGACTGAAAAGTGTGAGAACCAGGGGGAATTGCTTCATGCCAAGCATCTTTCTCCTTATCCCTGGCTGTGGTTGTGGCTAACCCAGTGATGCATCGAAGGATCTCAAGTGACAGCACTAAAAACAACCACTATAGAGCTGCTTTCTCACTGTGCTGAGAAAAGAAGACCTGATGGGTACTCAGGGCATTCCCAGCTGCCCTGGCCAGAGCCCTGCCTGGAAACTTCTCCCCTTGCCCTTCCCTTACTGCCGATTTCCACAGAAGGAGGCAGCACTGTGAGCTGTTTGTGCATTGCCTCAAACCCAAGGGAGGCTTTGGGAAGTATATGGCATATCATTCCCTGTAACAGTTCTCTGTCATCCAGGAAAGGATGGTTTCTGGAGCGCATCCTGGCTGCTTACGGAGAGTGGAGAATTTGTAGCTGGAATTGCTCAGGGTGTACAAAGGATCTGGCAGACTGAAAGCAAAACCTCTCTGCAGAAAGCATTTGGCATCTCTTCTCCCCAGAAGCCCACATAGCAGTGCACAAACGGGGCTCTGCAAATATCCCCAGCATGTTTATCAGGAGCAGTCTATAGCTGTGTGCATTACATCTAACTAAGGCGCTTTTTTCATTCTTTTTTGTCTTGTATCACAGGAAAGCACATACAGAGTTAAGATATAATAATAGATTCCACAGCCCTCCCCCTTTTTTTTTTTTTCCTCCCAAGGCTGAGATGTTGGGCTGTTTTTTGGGGGTTTTTTTCCAATGGCTAATTTAGATATTCTAGATTTATAGCACTGAGCTAGGAACATTTTATGGGACCTCTGACTTAAAATATTGGCAACACATCACTGCAGAGGTCTGCCTTTCCTTTTCAAAAACCTTGGAAATATCAAGTTGGAACAGCCTGAGATGGTCAGCCAGCTGTCTGCTATTTGAATCCCATGAAAACTCAAATACAGCTGCAGGTTCAACTTTGTTCTGGTCAAATATGGCAGTCCTGGAATGTGCTCCTTTACACTGGGGCATGAATAGTGTCAAAATTAATGCTATTCTCTTAGCAGTATGGATTAAAAGCTGTTTGACAGTTCCCTAAAGGCATGAGTGAATGGGGAATTATTCAAGAGTGGATTTCTTTTGAAGGAGGTCCCACAAAGATTAATTACTGACTCTTTTTTTTTTTTTTTCTGCTGAATATCTTAATCAGTGATTTGGTGAGAGAAACAATCAATCAAAAAAAAATCACAACAGAGAAATTTCAAGGTGGCAAAAAAACCATGCACTATTTTGAACAGAAGAAACCCAAGGGCATTTTAACACAGCCAAATATGAAATCGAAAACCTGTAACTGCAGAACACAGGTTGCATTTACAGAACTCTATCTTGCAGGTATATTGAGATATCCTGGAAAAGACCTGAGCATCTAAAATATGCCCACTGCTATTCAATAGCCCACGCTGCACCAGCAGGTCTGAACAAGCCTTGATTAGAGGCTGTAGAACCAGGACACACTTCTGCTCCAGGAGGAGGAGCAGAAGAAGGAGGAGGAGGACACATCCATCATACCTGCATCAAATACGATTATTGCCACAGTGGACTATCCATTGCCTCTACTCTGGTCAAGCAGGACACAGAGAATATGAGGAGTGTTAAGGAAAAAAGCCGAAAGACAAGGAATGTGATAGGGAAAATATGCTAAATTATTAAATAATCCAGGAACTCCATCACTTTTACTTAAGCAGAAGGAAGAAATATGACCACAGTCTACAAATACTGATGTAAGGAACAGAAGTTTGAAGGTTCTTTATTCTGCAAAGAAAAGTGTAACAGCAGGCAGTGCCCAGGTGTTGAAAACAGAAAACTTCGGATGAGAAACATGGCACAAATCATTAAGTATGTGAGTTGTATGAGTCTGCTTAGCTTGTTGGTTTCTACGGTACTGGCAATTTTAAAATGAATTGAACGTCTTCCGGAACAGATGCTCTTGCTTCAGTTAATTGAAGAAAACTTATCATCTGCCATGTGCAGACAGTGAGAGAGGGGGTCACTCACAGTTCCTGTTGGACTTCTAATTTCTGAGAATAAACCCCAGATTACTATACATGCTTGATACTTGATCCAGCAGAGAGCTTTGTCACCTGTATGTGAGAGCTGAAGCAATGCCCTGGTGCAAGAAGGGCTGCTTGCTTGTTTACTTGAACTGAGACACCTGAATTCCGCTTACAGCCTATTTTGGGCACCAGTTACATGAGGGCAGCATCCTCAGCGAGGGGACACAGGCCTCTTGTGCTCCCACTCCAGCTGTCTGGGAGCTAGAGCAGGGCAGGCTGGCTTTGGCTGCTCATGTCTGCTTGCCAGGGACCAGGGAGACACCCCACGCTCCATGTGATCCTGGCAGGATTTGCGGATAATAAAGGCTCACTTTGTAGCGAACGACCTCGATGTTCTCCCAAACGCGGGAATTAATTCTAGCACCATCCATGCAGCTTTTAGCAAAGAGAACAAAAGGTCTTGGAAAAGCTCCTGAGCTAGTTCAGTGCAAAAAAACAACACATAAAAGTACAGGAAAGGATGAGGCAGGAAGATTTTTGTGGTTGAATCAGTTGGTAACACTGACATCCTGCAAGAACAGCATTGTTGGGGGATTTTTTGTGCTCCCTTTCTTTTTTGAAAGTCCTGTGTCCTTGGTCAGAAGGAAATACCATCCTGGGGTGAGAATATTGGAAGCAGAAAATGGGTTTTATTCATACTGAGAATTCCAAACCATGCCAGTGCTGACAAACTGGAAAAAAAAATAAATGAGGAAGCTGGTATATGTGTAAGGCACGCTGTGAATGACACACTGCTAATAAAACTAATTCCCTCTCTGAACAACAGCAGATCTCACAAAAGCCTCACTTCTTTGAACAGGAAAGCCTGAATGAACTAAGAAATTGTGCCTCTCATATAACCTTTGTGTGTGAATGAATCATAGTTCTGGTACAGAAATTTAAAAAGAGGAATTTTTTTAAAAAACTTATAGTGAGTTAACCATAAAATTTCCACATAAATCATGCAATGAGTTCTTTTTATTAATCTTTATCTTGCAAATTCCTACTATTCAGTCCTATTTTGGTCTCATTTTATTTCCTGTGTCAAGCCAAAAAGCTGCAGTTCGAGGGCTTCTTTAATGTATGCTGCTAGTGTGTTGATATTTGCATAACAGCAGCTTTCAGGGAGGCTCTTGTTTTCCACAAACCGCACAGCTTCCTCACATGGTATGAAAATCTTGATTGGATTTATGTCCCATTAAAAATTCTGTCCCTTAGGCAGAAACCCCTGCAGAGAGCTCAGCAAACCTTCATTTTCATCAACAGCCCCATTGAGGTAAACACAGCAACCAAGGGGTGTTGGGCACAAGCACACACAAACCCAGGCTCTCCTGTGTGATTATCCATGCATAGCTCAGACAGAGGAAGGATGGGGGATAGAATAAGGGGGATGCCCCATGACAGCTCTCTGCCACAGCCCTCAGCTGTGAACCTAGGCTCTGTTTGAGAAATGAGGGGAACTCAATGCAGATAGTGACCTGCTCCATTATTTGACTCTGCGAATGGTCCAGCAATGCTCAAAATTATCTCTAATGTCATATTTGACTTGCACACATTTGGTGTGCAAAACTTGGGTATATGCATTGTGGACAAAATGAGTTTTTTTCAAACTCTAATATTCTTCACTAGTTAGTTTTGACAGCAAGTGATAACTAATAGATAGTGCTAATCTCTTACTGATAAATTCTTCTGCTTTTCATGCTGGTTAAATGATAGTACTTCAGAAATAACTAATATATAAGTTATTAATAAATCCAACTGAGAAAAATCATTAAATCATCATGACACTCTTATCACAGGTCCAAAATACAGACTTCGCTGAAATCTAAAGAGAAATTATTAACTGCATAAGGATAATTACCAATGAAGGTAGAACATGGTTCATTGCTTCTGTTAACTGAAGAGTTTGAGGCAGATAATTTATTTCACAATTGGCATATTAGGTTATTCAAGCTAAGCCATTGCTCAGTGTTGCACCATTTTTGTTCATAGACATCTGCAGAAGAAATGTTTAAACTCCTGAAATTAACAGTAAACTCTCACTGAAACACCTGCAAACGAGGTACTGACTTTCCAAACCTATCTGGGTTTTGGAACTGGAAAATTGCTGTTTGCATCAAACCCTCTCCCAGTGCAGAGGCACCACCAGCAGCGCTCCAGGGTCACTTCTCACTTTTCTGTGAACAAGACAACTGGCTTTTGTCCCACCAGCAGCTTGTGGCAATCAGCATCATCTTCTCAAGCGTGGTGCTCCAAGGCCCATTTCCCTTCCCCATGCCACAGATCAAGTGTGCTGGCCATGCTCTGCAGGAGCCACAGATGCAAACTCTCTGGGAAGAAGGGTACCCTGTCACCCTGCTGGCTCTAACGTGCCTCTCTGTGGTGCACTGAGTATGTACCACAAGCTCTTTGAAGTCTGCCTGCCTGCCAACTTTGGCCAGCTTCCCTTGGTCTTTTGGTTTATAATATACAATGCAATATCTTGAATCTTCTTCTGTGCCCGTTCCTCATTAGGCAAACCACATATTATCATAGCAAGCAAACCTCCCAGCCATAATTATTCCAGCCATTAGGTCTTTTTCAGCCTTCATTACTCAGTCACACAGATTTGCATTATGACTACATTTGTCGCTCTTATTTTGACACATAAAGACATGCAATATGTGATGATGACTCAGTCGTCATTATCCCCAAAATTATTGTCTTTAAATATATGGAGTCTTTCAGCATCCATATACAGTCCGCACTCTGCGATTCACTTCCTGCAATAATTTTTGCAGGCTTGTCTTTCCATTTCACATATATAAATTTCTTGTATTAAATCTGAGCAAAGTTAATAATCCTGAAAATGTTCAAAATCAAAAAGCATTACAGTTTTAAAGCAGTAAAAATGTTAAATAACCCTTTTGAAAATGTGTATTAATCTCTATTTGCATAGCCTCTGAACTTCAGCACTTTCCTTTATTTTCATTAGAGCAAAATTGGCTCCTGACCATAAACCCAACAGTAAGTTGAATATGTAATGTACCTAAAGACTGCTGGCATTTAAACAAGTTGGAATACCATATTTTTTTTCTCACAATTTTTGCTGGTCTGCTTCTGTGCCCTTGCCCATCTCATCTTACATTAGTGCAGCAGCACCCAGAGAGAAGGAAGAGGTGGGACTGAAATGCAACTGAAATGCAGGTGCCTGACATTTCCCACAGCCTGCTCAAACACAGAATCCAGAGGGACCTGCCCCAAAACTTTTCAGGCCAAAAGGGCAGGAGAAGCAGAGCGAAGGAGCAGAGGTTCAGAGAAGATGCAGCAGCTACTCTGACATGCTGAGCCGCCCAGTGGTGTGGTCAGGTTTAAGATGCCTTGTTCCCTTCTCCTCCAGTGCAAACTAGGCTTTATTTCACAAAGATTCATCCTATGAAGTTCCTAGCTCAGGGCAGAGTGGAAATTATCATATCTTTGGCTTAGACTGCTGGGGTTTTTGCTTCTTCATGGTCTTGTCATTCTTGCTCCTCTTTTTCTGTTCTAATGAGAGCGAGTGTTCTCCCCTTTCCTTTCTCCTTGTTTGCTGCGCATTTCTTTCCCTCTCATTTAACACTGAAAAAAACAAAAACCAAAAAAACCCAAAAAAAACCCCCCACAAAACAAGAAGCCATTTTTATTTAAATTGCAAGAAAGGCTTCTGAGCAATTATTCATACAAGGAAGTCAGTCGTCATTTTCATCTTCCTGTGAGTTTCACCGTGTTCCTGGACACCCGATGATGTCCCTTTTTTTCATGGTGTACATTGGCATCCCTCATGAGGCAACCTGCTGCCAGTCTGACTGTGTTCCTGAGCTGTGCCTGCCCTTGCAATCATGAGCTTCTCCTATCAGGTCTGTTGTCACCCTGTGCTGTCCCAGGACTCAGAAGTCCTTTTCATCTCATCTTTTTTTTTTTTTAATGGCTCAGACTTCAGTGAGCTACAGTTGGAAAGAGATGGCCTGGTGCCCAGGAGCAGTGTAACAGAGCATTGAAGCAGGAGCTTAGCAAAGGTCTTACCAAGTGAGGTTACTCTCATGTTCTGTCTAGATAGATGGAGAGCAGAAGGCTGAACATCTCCTGGGCTTGTGCCTTCCTACCTACTCTCCTTACTTAGGGCAGAGCTGCTACCAGGAGCTTCTGAATTTTCCAAAACCTTTTCACTCTGCCTCTGTGTGTGTCCACCTTTTGGAGGTCTGGAGTCTGCTTTTAAGAATCACAAAACTAATGTTTAAATTTGTGTTAATGACGTCTCTCATTATGCTTCCAGCACTAATCCTTCATACCTTCCCTTCCCTTACCATCTTCACTACCCACTGTCCCATACTGAGTAGGCACTGCTCTGATTTTTAGGACAGCAAACTTTTTATGTATGTGGAACACTTTGTCTTTCCTTTATGACATTGCAAAGTGCCATGGTCACAGATATTTAGATATGAAAAGACTCAATTTATATTAAGCAAATGACCCTACTGAGCTGTCCTTGCTTTTATTCCTACTAATTTTAGTTCAAAGGATCTTCCAATACACTACAGATACAACTCTGTGAAATAAAAGAGTTCCACTTGGTGACTGGCACTTAGGGGAGGAAAGAGAAAAATGGCAGCAAACCTTGTCCTTCAAACAGCTTTAAAAGCTGCCACAATTACTTCCACGCCTTTGTACCTTGAAAATAACTATTTTAAACTAAAACTTAGCAGTTTGAAGAGAGAAATGCAGTGTTTGTCCATTCTGGAAGTGGAGAAGAGGTATTTCAAATCTGTTTCTCAGCCCACAGTGCAATAGCACAGCCCAAGGAATGGGAGTCAGTTTTGCCCAGAGAAGGCTATTCCCATATGGAAGTGCCTGGCTCCTCTGGGATGGTGTGCTGGCCTGCTGGCACAGGCACTTTAAACATTGGTACCTCCAAAACCACTTCTATGGAAGGAAGGGTCACTTTAGGTACGTGCATTGCCACCACTGCTGCAATCAAATCTCCTTTAATGATGTATCTAAACAGGCATCCAGAGCACGATCCATTCTAGGCATTCGATTTACCCTACCTTCTTTCCCTCTGACTTTGTGTGCTTGAAGGAAAACGTTGTTGTAAAAAAAAAAAAAAAAAACAAACAAAAAAAACCCCTGTAATATTTCAAGAAACTCACAGCCCTTAAAATTAGATTTGCCTGAACAGTCAGCAGTGAGAAAAAACCTCCCTTGCCTCCTCTTTTGTCCTTGCATGGCCTCTTCCATCGTCTCTGCTCTTTTTGTCTGGGCCCTTCCTGAAGCTTTTCTGAGTCATGTGTTATTGCATTTGACATTTTTGGTCTTGGGCTGCGTCACTGATCACACAGAGAGGAATTCAACAGCCTGGCTTCCAGGCTGGGCTGCAGTTACCTGAGGTGACTGCTTTACCCTGAATCAAGCACTTCTCTATTTTCTCCTGTGTTTAAACTACAATCCCAAACAAGAACCTTGAACACATCATTTATCGTCATACAACCAGCAATACGCTTCAGCACCTCATCTGAATTTGTATTTCGGCCTTGTGGTCCACTTCTAGGTGCTTTCAAGAGGTTCTTGCATATTACTGTGGTGTGCAGCAGTGTTTGAAGATTTATGGTTTCTCAGTAGCATTTTCATAAAATGATTGCTGAAAATTGGGTGTTGGCATTTCTACAGCAATAAAAACTTGGGCAAGTTTTCCTTGCATATGGAATGATTTATTTCTCTTTCTCTTTTGAAACTCTGATTTACAGTTGAACTGAGGATCACATCAGAAGTTGGTTAGCCAGAAGCAAGCCTTGTGTAGATCCTTTTCTTCTTTATTTCTAGTTCTGTTACAACCACTATTGTCTTTATAGGCAATGTGGGTACAGACAGCATTAATATTCTGACAGCTCAGTGTTTATCTCCAGCAGCAAGGAGAATGCCATTTGTGGTTTTGGTTTTAATGTTTGGGGTATATCGATTTTAAAATCTATGGTTAAAGTCTGTAGAGATTTCCTGCGGTTTGACATTGGAATGTCACCTTAGATTTCCTGAGAAATCTCTATTATTTATTTAGTGGCTTGATGTTATTTATCCTGCTAAGAATTTAGTACAAAGTGGCCTAAGAGGGAAGACAATTGTCATTCTAGTTGATTTCAAATTTGTAGAGTTATAGTCTAGCAATCCTATATTTTCTATAATTTTCTTGAGAGTCTTTTGAACTCAGCACGGATATTTTTTTCTGACATAAAATCTTGAAACTGAGCTTTCAAAGAGTGCCTCAGTTTAATGCTATTCCTCAACATATAACGAGTCTTGGAAGGAACATCGACATCAGAAAAATTGCTGCACTTCTTTCAACATGCTAACAGTCGGGATTTTGCTAGCTGCCAGAATTAGACCTTTGTGTGCGTTGTGCATCTACAGGTGCGAAGGATTCACAGAGAAGGGGGAATTCAGCCCAGTGAATCAATCTGAGTCATACAGAAGAACAATCTTTCAGTGTCACTGAGAGATTCAGCTGCTCACTCCATGAAGCTGAAATCCATGACATCGTTCATTTTTCAGCTGTTGAGCACATTCACATAATGTAGCTCATTCACTGTGTGCTGCCTACTTCACGTATGAATGTGCATTCACTTGAAAAGGCCATGAATACCCTTAGGTTTACAACACAGATATTGTAGTGTGGTACATTCAGCTTATCTGCATAGCTCTAGGACTCATGTGGCAGCATGAATTAATCAGAAATAGAATAGTTTCCAAGTTGAAAAGATACCAAAATGCTATTAAGAAGATTTAGTCTGTTTTAGTCACACAAGAAGGAAAAAAAGAAGGAATCAGAATTATTGTATGGGATCTCAGTAGCAAATTTCCTCCAAGCCAAAGTTGGAGAAAAACATTCTTTTTCCCCATCTAGAAAACAAACAGAAAAGAAATCCTAGAAAACTGCATAAACAAATGTATTACTATATTAGCAAAGCTCTTGTAGCAGCAATTTTCTGACAATATGGGTAAGGCAAAGCTGGCACGTAGAATGAATACTTATTAAGTATTTCTTATTAAGTATACACTGGTATAAAGTACGCCATCTACCTACAAAAGGTTACCATGATATTCTTTCCTGCTTTTCTTCATCACCAACTTTAACACGTATTTATCTCTAGAGTGAAAAGCTGCATGTCATCTGAAAGGAAATCTTGTCATTTTCTGGTTAAAATGCAGGAACACTGTAATACTATCCCTGTTTTGCAACTAGACAGGCCTACTGTATTTCTTCAGCTCTGTCTCCATGCCAAAATAATCCTTAATCAACATACAAGGTGCTGCGAGGGCAGAGCTAGCATTTGACTGTCCTCACAGTTGGTAGAGAGAAGAAGCCCTTGCATTTTCAGTTATTGAATCCTCTGTATTTACGGCAGTGGTCCAGAACAGATCAGTTTCAGGTATGGAAAAATCATTCTGCTCTGGTCTCTGGTGAGCTCAAGGCCTGTTCTAAAGCCAAAAAACCCCCAAAATATATAGTATGGCACTATAGATCTATAGACTTTAGTATTTTCTCCGCATCCCACTACTTCTGTAGTCACAAAAACCCTCCTGACTGGCTCCTCTTCTTCTTCCTCCTCTGCTTCTAGCCCCAAAAGAGGAGGGCCAATGCAAATAGATATCAACACCCCTGCCAGCAGGCAGAGAGGGACCCTGCTTTCCTTGTGAAGGGAGTAGGATGTGCTATCACAGCTTAACACCACAGTTCTGGTAGAGCAGATCCTCACTCACGTATTTGTCAAAACTTGACAGCTTTTTGGTCAGTAGAGTGTAATTTTTCTTCTACAAACCTTGATATTGTTCTGATGTGGCCAAAAGGAACAATGAACAGAGCTCTGTAGCAATCCAAGACAAAAACAAATTGTAAAAAAAAAAATGGCAACACCAAAACAAAGAAATTAATTTTAAAATGTGGAAGACAAGGAAGCACAGCTAGCTACATTTCAGGACTTCTAGTTTATCATTCCCTTATGCTGTGTGGGTGGGAGATAAAGTGTGTGTGATTCTGAGAATTCCAGTGGTAAAATGCACAGTGGTCTGGACAGTTGCTTCTGAGTAAGGGAGCACATAAACCTATTGCAGCACAACTGTGTGTCAGCATCACAAACCATCCATATTCCCTGCAACGTCCTGAGAGATCCTGAGGGATCTATTAATTGACAGGAAGAGTCACTTCAGGGCTTACAAAAAACCACCCACATTATCTGAAGAACAAAGGTAAAAGTTTCTTTTACTTGTCAGTAGAAAAATATTTTTTAAATTCTAATATTTGGATACTCACTCCCTGACTGAACAGAGGTATGGGAGCTTCTGAACAGAGGTATAAACACGAGGAAAACACATGCCTTATCTGAGAAGAGATGAGGTCCATTAAGTATCCTGCCTAGGGCGATCTGACTGACTCTGTGGAGAAATTTGGCTCTTTATCTGTGGCCTGGGGTATTTCTATCAAAACAACAAACACAACTGACTCAGTGCAAGATTATGAAGATACCCAAAGTATGGAAAAACAGGAGTTAGTGACCTCTCCAAGAAAGTGATGTGGAGGGCCAGGAACCCAGGTCCCAGAAAGGGAATTGACTGGGGGATTCTGATGGTATCTGTCCAGCTGGAGGGGAAGGCAGTGAGCACGAGTCAAGGACACTGTTGTCACCGTGCACAGACTCAGTGACCTCAGTTCTCAGTGTACCTTCAATAGGAAGGTCGGTAAAAAACAGCAGGTAGAGGAGCACCATCAGTTAAAGAGGGTGTTGCAACAAGGATAAGGAAAGCAAAATTCAGTGCTCAGGTCAAAAAGGACAGAGCGCCTGGGCTAGAGCCCAGTGTCCAGGAAGAATGTGGATGTACAACTGCAGTAGCAAGGATCTTTGGTACTTCTTCACATCACAGAGATGGTGTCATTGGAAGAGAGGGTAAAAAGTGGGGCCTTCCATGATGTATTTTCCATGAAAATGGGAAGGTGGTCTGTGCTGTGGTGGATCATCATTCTGGTCTCAGTAACTCTGTGGATAACTGTCATGATCTCTGACAGAAAAGGGCTTTAGAATAGACTTTAAAACTAAGAAATATCAAAAAATACAGAGAAGAATGAAAAATATGATTAAAAATCCCACAGGTTTATCAAAGGTATATTACATGTGATACCTTTTTTTGGATGGGATTGATTTTTCAGACAAAGGAGATATATGTATTGATTCTATAAAGCTTATGGTACTTCATTGCATTGCAAACCATTAGTACAAATTAGCACTGGGATAGGAAATGCAAGGGAGAAGAGAGCAGATGAACAGAAGACCAGGCTAGTGGAAAGAGAGCTGTTGCCTGCAGGGAGGCTATGACCAGAGTTTGTCAAGGTTTCATATTGGGCCTGATCTTATTTAATGTTTGCACAAATAAATTCGATGCAAAGTGCTATTGAAATGTGCTTAAGGGTTTAAATATCATGAGTGAAAAAATTAATGATTTTGCAGACTGTCATAATTGAAATGAAATTACATGCAAAAGCTTGAAAGGCAGGAATAATGTACATCCAGACAATTAACAAGAATTTCTGCTGTAAACAAGGGAGATTATGCAAAAGGACAAAGGAATAGTCTTAGTTATCATCTTGATTATGATAGGTTACCAGTCTGATGGGGCTGTGAAAAGTGCAAATGCAATCCTTAAACATTAATTTGTGTAGCAGAAATGGAGAAATATTAATACCATTGCACTAGGCAGCAATGAGATACCATCTGTACTACTGTGTTTGGTAGGAGTTACAAGTTCAAGGAAAAGGAATGGGAGCTGAAAGAGCAAAAGGCTATTGGGAAAGTTATGTCTAAAGAATATATTAAGAATATACCTTAAAAAAGGATATAAATGGAGCAGCTAGCACCATGTTTTTCTCTGTCTAAAGAAGACAAAGCTGAGGAATATTCTGTCTGTGCATTAGTAAAGAATTGAGTCAGAGAGAGCAGAAAAACAATGTTGCTGCAACAACAGCAACAAATAAAACAGCAATAAACTGTCAAAATAAAGTGGCAAGGAAAAGCATGTGACCTATGATGATTTTGGAATTCCCTGTGACCTATGCATTGCAGGTTGTATTTACTTTAGTCTATTGTGCCTGTGAATCGCCTATGTTCTCTGTCGTTGTGCTGCTTCTTCTGGTTCATAAGCAATCAAATCTGTTCTTTCACACTACAGAAAAAGAAAAAAAAAGTAGACATCACAAAAACAAGTAAGAACAGCATTTGTGCATGTAGTTCACTAAAATGTCAATTCTAGGGGATAAATGGACAAATGGATGTGACTGTTCTCTGCTGAGGAGCTGAACAAGTGATCCCTGTAGGTGAGATGGGGTGAGCTGACATGGGGTGCTAACCAAGAGATCCCAAGCAGACCTCAAGGGATCTTGAGTTTTGATATCACAAGTGACCCAGTACAGCAATAAACAGGTCTCCCCCCCTTAAAGAGTTGTGGGGAAAAAATTTTGGTGGCTGATGCTGCCACAGAGCTTGTAAGAATGGTCTCTGCAGACTGATGAAAGGCCAAGACAGGCATGGCAAGACAGGCAGGAAAATCCAACTCTCTCATGTTCTCTCATCCATGACAGATGATGATTTCTGTGTATGTGTTGTCTACAGTCTGATGAGTTTAATGCTAAGAATATATATATATGGTTCTTCATTTAAAGCATCAGAAAAAATACTCTTTTGTCTTAGTACGTCTGTTAGGTAATCATGATCATCACAGATATGAGTAATATTATTCCTCTTAATTTGTAAATAACTAGATACAGGAAGAACTGTTTGAATGAATCAAACAAAAGCGGAGGCTGTAGAGGTTTTGTGCAATCACCCTGAAAAGGAAGCTGCCTGTCAGCCCTCCTCCTTCCTCACATCAGCATTTCCCTGCATGCCCTCAAGAGTATTTTGACATATTGCTTTTCCCCTGCATCCTGCTGTGTAAAGCAGATCCCAAAAACTTCACAGGGCTTTTAGCTTCCAGGGCTAAAGGGGGCCGAGAGATACCCAAGCTCACTTGGGATCTCACGGCACTGACAGCTGCCAGGGAAGGAAACCAAAACCCCGTGACTCGTGGGATCACAATTTGTTCTGCATCCAAGGCTGTTCCTAACTACTGTTCCTCTTCAGGTCATATCCCAGGTGTGTTTGCATCTTTCTTTCATATTTACATGCTACACACAGAATTGGTGCCTAGAGAGCAATCTTTGTGAGTTCTCCTCTAAAAGAACAAGACCATGCTGCTTCCTCCTCCTGGGAGAAGGGAAGGTGAGAGTTGCAGTACAAAGGCAGAGGATAAAAAATGGTGGGGGAATTTCTGGATGTTTGTAGTGTTTGCCCATCACTAAACAGTTGAAGAAATGGAGAATCATAAGGTACATGCAGTAGGTGTCCTGGGACAAAAGGTTGCCTACAATTTCCGTGTTTTAGGAAACCTCAAAAAGGAAAATAGGAAAAGAAGTCAGAATCATGGCAGAAAGAGTGATTCCCTGTTGTTGGATAGATTGCATTTGTCAGCTCTTCCCAACACTGGCCTGATTCTGTACTTTTAGAATTGCTGGGAAAATTCCTGCTGATTTCACAAACCCCAGAGTTTGTCTGGTGCTGAGTACAGCTGGACACCCTCACTCTGGCTGCTCACCCCATCCTGACACACTGCAGCTTCTCAGCATATGATATTGCATTTCCCCGGGCTTACCGGGCAGATTTTGGTGTGCCGAAAACAGCCAGTCTGGCAAGCAGGCAAAACACTGGATCCTTGAACACAAACTATGAGAATAAATCAGCTGGGGGAAAGTCAAGCTGAGTGGGAGGAAAGGGCAGGAAAAAGCATCTGGAGTGCATTTAAAATTTGAAACACTTCAACGTATATAATCACGGCATGTAATACACACGGGACGAATCTTGTGGCGATCTTTCGGGGGAAGTTCCCACTTACATCACATGCCCTGTGCCTGTAAAGTCATGGAGGCTGTTGCCTTCTCAGAGTTCCCAGGTTTTATATGTCTATACTATATATACATGTGTATGTAGGACGATATTTCCCAGGGGAGAGCATCTAAAGATGGTGGGAAAGCTTATGTATTTTGGTGACCCCAAGAGTTATGCCAGTGGGAATGTTGACTCTTGACAGGGCTACTCAAGCCTCACATAGGGAGCTAAATGACAGAAAGACAGGAAAGCAGGCCCTCCTTGGAACCAGCTGATAAGTACAGCGGGCAGAGAACTAACTCACAGAGCAAGACTCAGGCAATTGTACAGAAAAGAACTTCTGTTAGAATTAAAAACAGAAAAAGAGATACGTCGCTTTTCTAGATAATGCACATCAGCACCTTCACCAAACCTGGACCAAATCCTACTTTTGTCTCCACCCATACTGCACAATGAAGACTCTGGAACATCTCACGGCTCCTTTTTTCTTTCCTTCTGGCATTGCCCAATTTTTTTTACATGCAATGGGTTTAAAATCTCCACACACACATCCATGTACATTGGCTTTAATTCTGTGTAAATTCTTCAGGTATTAATTACAGAGACATACTGGTATTTGATACACCATCGTGTAGCTCTGGGTTTGCAACTTTTCTGTTTTCAAACTTACTGCATTGTGAGCATGTACAAAAATATGGAAGATGGATGGATGAATGGATGTGGGTAGTCACTAGGAAAGCTTGATTGATGTCCCTTGAGGATTTTCACATTCAAAAGTGAACAGATGAGTGCATCCTGCCATCATGCCAGAGTAATTCAGGATGAATTTGCACCCTAAATTAAACTGCGAAGTGTTAAGGCAAGAAAGCCATTTTGGGGTAAAAAGTGTTCTCACTGTATTTTAGAATCACTTTGTGAGTTCTGTATACCCTGACTGTACAAATATACAAACATATGCACAAAAGAATATACATATATATATAAATATGTATATACATAAATATATATGTGTGTGTGTATATGCATATATACAGTGTGAGGCTATGAGCAGCCCAGTGGCAGAGGGGGGTTATCAGCCATTCTCTGAACCCTCAGGGCTGACTGTGAAGTCCCTCAGTTTGTCACCCGAGGCCAGGGACCTGCTGTGCACCAGTGACTGCCCAGCGTGTGCCTTTGAGACCAGCGGGTGGGACGCCAGTTCAATAAATTGTGTGGGAGTTTCCCTCAGTCTTGCTGGGGAGCTCCAGGGAGAAGCCCTGACAAAAAGAGCAAAATTGAAAAGTCAGCTGGCAGGGGGAAAAGCTCCCCAGAGCTTTTTATATTTCTGTGGAAGGGCAAGGATGTTGAGACCCAGGAAATCAGGGACAAAATGTGAGCAGGCTGCGTCTTTGTAAGGGCTGACTACAGCAGTCACACAGACAATTTCAGCCAAGTGCTGGGTCTGCCTTGCCCCACATGGGATATCCCTCAGGAAGGGCCTCAGGGATGGGAAATGCCTTCCTCACATGGTTACCCTGTCAGCCCAGGGTATCCAGGACAGCTCCTGCAGCCAGTAACAGCCACATCCTTCTGGATCACAGTCCGTGCCCCTGCTCTCTTCCACCCATAGAAGCAATTTGATACAAATGTGTGTAAATGAAGCATCAATGGATTTGTTTTGGGGATGTGCCAGCTTGCTGTGGATTCAGTTGCTGGGGCTGTCATTCTGTCTCTCGCAGATGTCCCCTGATGGGCTGTGGCCAGCAGGGATGTGGGACAGACTGTCCCAGTAGGGTCTGCAGGATGTGGCTCCCTGTCATCATGCCCATATCAGCATAAGTTACTGTCATATCCTCAGGACAACGTGACAAATCCTTTACACTGGCTGAGTCATCCTCAAGTTCTCCAAGGATTCCAGATTCATTTTCAGTCTTCGATATACAATGCATATTGTAACAGTATTGTTTAAAAAACAGTATGGAAGAACTCTGCGTGTTTGTATAATTAATGACCCATGGAAATTCAACCTTTGGAGTTGCATAACTTTTAATATCACTGTGTTCCTGCATTTAGTGAGGTGGCTGTCACACTAAAGACAATTAAATTGAAGTGTGTTTTCACTCAAGACTGGTAGTCAGCCAGCTAGGCAGATAATCTCCTGCTGCTCCACACTCTCAGGGGAAATCCTTTAGTGCAAAAAGTCTGGCTGCAAATCCCAACACTGTCTCAAAATACTTCTGCAACTTCAACTACCTCAAACTGGCCCCATAAAAGTATATTTCTACTGCCCAGGCTATTTTACTTCTCTGTGCATGTCACAATTATCTCCCATTCCAAGGTCTTAATCAAACTTGGGAAATCAGGCCTTGCGGCAAAATGGAAGAAAATTTTGAACCTGAATTTTACAGCTGGGAAAATAAAGGTCATCTGTATCAAAAGTCAAGATTGCTCCAGAGTCTCTATCAAATCACAGGCTATAATTTCTTCTCTGCTTTTAAAAGCAGAAATGAAATCCTATAAGCACATGAAACATGATGGGGGACAGTTTAGACAAAGGATAAATAGATATATTTCAGAAGGCAGACTTCTAGGTGATTAGTATGAGACTGATACTCCCACAATATCAAGAGAAAAGAGATGGAGAAACCAGCTTGCCAAACTTTGAGAAGGACCAAAGCAAAAGTAAATTTCTTACTAAAAATCACAAGATACAACAGTATTTCAGACTAAAACATGCAATGCTTAAGCTTGGGCACATGACCACACGTTGATGTGTTTGTAAAGGTACATGTGGTGCCTCCCTGTTCATAAAACATGAGCCATCTGCCTTTTATCTTAAAATATAAGAGCAGATTCTCCTCCCCAATGTCATGTAGCTGATGGAAGTCACTTGGGAGGCCTTTTGAATAACAAATAATGTTGATTATGAGCTTGCTGGTTCTAGTGTGTGTTAAACACAGGCAAAGACAAGCTCTGTGAATTCCTGTATGATTTTGCTTGCTTAGCTTCTGCACTGCCTCCATTGTGTATGATTGTACTACAGTACAAAGCAAGCTCCTGTGGCATACAATGAATGTAGAAAGATGACATCCACTAACAGGCCCCCCCACTCAGACAATGGGATAAAGAAAGAATTGAACCCTGTTTGCAAAAAGAAAGGCACTATTAATAGAAACAGGGTGTATATCAGGACATGTTTACTTGGTCACTGATAATTTGTGGGGCTCTTGAGTGTGGCCAAGCATGCAGCATTCCCAAACCCCTGCACAGTGTAGGGTGCTACCTTCAAGAACAAGCCATGGATTAAATTCAGTTCTCCATTACTACAAAGCCTAAATCTCCAATAAACATTCCCCTTCCAGGTGAGTCTGGAGCTTCACCATGCTCCTCATACAGATTCCATGGACTGTCCTACTTCATCTTCGGTTCCTGTGGTAGACATCCATCTGTGCAGTTCCATGGCCATGAGTGTACAGTCAGTAAAACACTCATACACTTGTCCTGTTTACAAGCCTCTTTTTTTTGCCATTCCTTCCTGTTTAACATTTCCAGCTGCCAAGGCATTCCTGGTTTTTGCTACTCATTTGCTTTCCAGGATTACTGTCCATACTGCTGTACCTCACAGCGCCATGGCATCATATCCTGAAGGAAGACTGATGCAAGCCTGTTTCCCATTTGAGTAATCCTGTTGTTCAGTCAGGAAGGATGATTCCCTTCTGCCATCCCTAAAGGCTCTTGGCTGGTGACAAACCTAGAGTTTTACAGTATTTGTTACCATGATGAATCTTCAAGCAGAGACCATCAAGTAATATAAATCAATGTGGCTTTGCTAGTTTCAGAAGAGCAATGCTGATTTACTTCAACCAACAACGCATCCTTGTCTGCCATAAGAGAACACTTCTCTCAGAAACAAATTAAATATAGTAGGATTTCAGATAGTTGGGTGGCTCCTTGGATCCCACCTTTTATTTCTCTTCCTATTATTTTCGTCATTATCCTTGCATTCCCCATGAGGTTTTCTTCCTGACAACACAGTTATGATTTCACTTGGTGAAAACTGTTTCAGCTTTGACACGTAACACATACCATGTCTTTAACTTCTATTAGTCAGGCAGAAATATTAGCTTTGGAGCTGGTGTTTTCCAACTGCCCATCTCTCAGGAGTCTGGAGATAAGACTTCCTCTCCAGTTCCACCCACTGGGAAGTCATTAGCTCAGTTCCCTTGCAGGCATGAAGTCCCTGTAACATGCTGTTCCCAGGCACGCTCTCTCTCTGGCTTGCCTTAGTATCATGGAAATGTGATTTTTTTTTCCATTGGTACTTCATTCTCAAACAAGCTTATAGTTTGCTGTGGTATGCTAGAATAACACATCCTAGTCCTGAGCATAATTGGATCCATATCAAGCCTGTGGGTTTTTTAAGGCTTTTTCAACATTTTACACCATGCAGTGCCATAGTTTCTCCCATCTGGTAACACGACTCTGAGAAATATCAAAGAGCTGAGAGACCTATTTGTCCTTAAGCTGCTGTTTCCTTTTTGAACACTGGCAAAAAAAAGTCCAGTCAAGTGCCAGAGCTAGTCTACTGTTAATTTTCAATTCAATTAAGCACATAAGAAAAAGTATTGTGCTTGGCAGTTGTTGCCTGAAGGTCCTGGTTAAAATAACCACATGCAGGAGCCATTCAGGTAAGCAAAGGGCAGAAATTTGTCTATCTAAAATTTCCCTTGTTTGCCCTCCTCCCCTCTGTCTGCTCTTTATTCCTCCAGCTGTCGCCTGGCTCCTTCTGGTAAGCATGTTCCCACATTTCCCTTCCTTGGTGAGGGTTTCAGCAGCACCTCCCAGGAAAGTCATCCTCATCCTCTCTGATCTCCTCACTGCAGAGGCCAGCTCAGTCTGAATATTTCATCTTGGGTTAGGTATGCAGAAAGGAACTGGACAGAAAAACTCCTCAAGCCTTCGTAAGAGTCTGAATTATGTTCGCAGCCAGGGTGCAAGCAGCAACCTGCTCCCTGACCCCAAAGGAACCCTAAGGGTGAAGATTTTGGGAGGGTGCCAGGTTTGTGTAGACCAGCTTAAAATTAGAGCCCATCCAAATTTCAGTGCTTAAATATGTTATTCACACATACCTACAGCTCTAAACAGATTAATAATTAATTAGCATTAGATAAGCAACAACAATCCACAGAAAGCTTCACAGAGATATTTGCCCTAAAAAAAAAAAAAAAAAAAAAGAACTGCTTTCTTCATCCCATAAAAGTTCTCCAGCCTATAGAAACAATTGTGAAGAGACTGTCTTTGAGAAGGGTGAAGGTCAAGAAAGACCATGAGGCACTGGAGAAATAATTCCCACAGGCAGCCTATATATCTCCTGCAACATCTGACATACATATCTGTCAGTTCAAACCTGTATCTGCAGTTTAAGGGATCCTGCTGCATAGCTCATGCTTGCTGCAGTGCACTCTCCCAGTCTCTTCTCTGCAGCAGGACAGCAATCACTGCACCCTCTGGACAAATGTAGCTGCAGGAGACCTCTCATTAGGGGTAGAAACGAGCCAAGACACAGACTCTCATTTAACAATGTGAAAAGGGTCCCAGATGATTCCTTTCTACAGTTTGGTTATCCTGACTCCAAATATTCACTGATTCTGACTACAGCAAGCTCCTACTGTAGGGCCTGACTGTAGACTCTGACTGCTGGTTATTTCCTGCTGGAATATGCCTGCAAGCATTCCCTTGCCACCTCTGACCACAGGCTTTTACCTAGCTCGACTATGACTGCAGACTCCAACTCCATCAGACTCAGATTGACCTCACGGCAGATATTTCACAGCAGCAGCTCTCTTCCTTGTTTTGTTCTTTTTTGTGTTTCTCGGGATTGGTCTGTCTTCTTCTCCCTCCTCCAGGCCCACCTTCAGTATCACCTTCTACAAAATCCTGCCCTGAGTAGCCAACTCACCCCTTTTATCACACTTCTCTTTATTAGTCACAACTGTGACCCATTAAGGGCAAGGCTGTTCCTCTTCTTTGGTAATTACTACAACTGTGACTTACCAGGGGCGAGGTCTCCGGTAATCCTTTCTTCTACACCTACAAAACCCCACTTTCGTGGGAGTTCTGTAGGAATCTCATATCACCATGTGGGAATTCAAGAGGAAAATTTTACCTTGGTAACAGTTAAACAGCAAAAAAAAAAAAACTCAAAAAAAGCAAACAAACACACCCACAAAGAACCCGAGAGATCAAGAAGGACAAAGGGACTTTTACAAGGAATAAACAATTAGGATGCCTCTTGCTTTAGACAAAGGAGTATAAACTATTTGGAGGCCTCTTGTCTCTTCCCTCTGCTGCCAGATGTAAGGCTCACTCATCTACTTTTGTTTCAAACAAGACTTCCCTATCTGGCATGCAGCTGTGGAAGCACAGACAATGAATTTACATGAGGAGAGCTCCTAGCAGCAGCTTCCATGCCTCTCTGGCAGATTTGTACAAACTGGATGGCATTACCAGCAGCCAGCCACATCCTGCTCCAATAAACACTGTTATTTATTATTGAACTAAAGGGGACCAGCTCAGCAAGGGCTAGGGCACTGAGCACTGCTGGCTAGTGTGTGCAGTCAAATGTGCAGGTTTTACCCAGATCTGGACAGTGACAGTGATAAATTTAAGGCAGAAAAAGACACAAAAAAGAGTTCCACCTTCACAGCAGAATGCTGCAATTTGGGAAATCCATCTCAAAAGCACAGTGACTCTCATCATCCATCTTACACTTAAACTGAGCCTATAGTTTACTTATGCTCTATGAGCTTTTTCATATTATTTCCCATTTCCTCACAGAGAAACCACCATGCCTGTGCCTGATGTGGAAGTTCAGGCAATGGAGATGGCTGGGAGAAAGGTTTCTCTCATGAGGAAACATCTTCAAGTTGTACCAGAGGAGGTTTAAACTAGATATTAGGAAAAACCTTTTTCATGGAGAAGGTTATAAAACACTGGAATTGACTGCCCATGCAAGTGGTGTCATCATCCCTGGAAGTGTTAAAAAAACACTTGTGTGTTGGCCATGGCTTTAAAAGCCATGGTTTAATGGTGAACATGGTGATGGCGTTGATGGTTTGACATGGTCTCAAAGGTCTTTTCCAGCCTTAAGATTTTATGGCTGTCTGGAACCTGCCAAGGCAGGGCAGTCCCCATGCCCTTGCCAACTGGTGTGTGGTGCAGATTTCCTGGAGCAGCCTTTGTCTAGCTCTGTGTTATTCACAAGGTTCTTCTTTTCTGCAAGGGAAAGCTTTGAAAATATGCAGTAGCACTATCATTCCCAGTCCTTACCTGCCCTTAGAAATATCATAATTCCTTCCACATTCTCACCCTTGGCTCTACTAGGCCATGTGATAAGATATTTTTAACTCCATCCCTGTGAAGTCTCAAGACTATTGTCCAAAGATTTAACTCACATCTGCTTTTCTGTGCAGTGGATATTGATGTGCTTGACAGGCAGCGGTTCCATCACACAAGCAAGCTCTCTATAAATATTTCTTTCAACAGTGGGAGGAGAGAGCATTCAGAGGGGAAGATGTTAGCAAACTGGGAAGCTGTGACACGTGGCTCTAAATCTTGAATTTCAGTTTTCTGTGAATATTGGGAGGGCAGACTTCAGTTCCAAGGCTGGAAAGCAGGTTGAAGATGTAAACTGGCAAAGAAGGCTTGAGGAACTCACACGAACCACAGGGCTCCTCAGATCATGTTTTTAGCTGTGACTCCACTCTCCTTTCACTTTCCAGCCCCACAGAGCCACATTCCAGTACACTTACCCGATAGAAGCCTTCCCTTCTGACATATCTTTTATTTTGCCTATCAGCAATATTCCCTAGTTATCTCCTGCTCTTTTAACAAGAAAAAGTCCAAGTGACACAGCATATATATATATATATATATATATATATATATATATATGCAGGGATATATTTTTTATATATATATACGTATATATGGAGACTGAAATGTTCATTTGGACAGGTAAAGAAAGTCTGCAGGGGAAGGAGGTTCTGAGGTAGTGCTGTTTTTGTAGAGGAGGTAGTTCAGATGGCCACAAATACCCATTGTCACAGCAAGCTGTTTGTATCAATTCTTAAAGCAATGCATTTTTGTACATTTCTTTGCTACATTTTTTTTCCAGAACTGAGTTTTCTAGTTTCCATATGAGGATGTCAAGTGTAATAATTCCACAAAAGTCAAAAAATGACAGGTACAGATGCTCCCCTACCAGCCAAACCTGTCAGAAGACATTAGATTGTTTTCACATGAATTGTTCTTGCCGATTTTGCCTTCATTATAACTTTCAGGTGCCCAACAACAGCTTTAGTAGTTCTTCCAGTCAATTTTAAGAATTGAGGTTAAGCTGGCTGCTTTCATCTTTTTCTTCTGGAAATTAAGTACAAAATTTTCCTATTTCTGATTTTCTAGGGCCTTAGTCTTTTTCTAGAAGCTCTTGACTCTGCCACCACCAGTTCCTAAACTGCTGGTGGTCTCTGAATACATTATGATGAATTTTATCAGATACAAGGAAATGGAACTACCTATCTCATGTACACATTCTCTGTCCCCTTGCTGTTATCCCTCCTATTTTTACAAAGGGCAAAAGGAGAAAACCCAGCAAACTACAGGCCAACAGACATCATCTCAGTCCCTGGTAAGGGGATGGAACGAGTCATGCTGGAAATCATTCACATGAAGGACAAGGAGGAAATGAGCAGTAGTTAGCATGAATCCACAAAGGCAAGTCACACTTGGCAATTAGACAACCATCTGTGATGAAATACCCATCTTGTAGGTGAGGGGAGAACAGCAAATATTTTCTTCCTTGACTTCAGTAAGGCTCTTGGACCTGTGTCTCATAACCTCCTCATAGAAAAGCTCAAGTATGGGCTGGGCAATCAACTGTAGCTGGCTCTGCTTAAGCAGCAGGATTGAACCAAATGACCTCAGCCATGCTGTAATTATCTTAATACTTGTTTATATTAACTCACAGCAAAGATCTCAAGATTTAGCAATGAGCACCTTGGACTTGGACTCCTGACAAACAGCACACTTCACAGGACACTCAGTTGAGTCATGAGATCCTCAAAGTGAGGACACCCAACCATTTTCACCATTCATATCACCCTAAGAGTGCTTCTAGTACTTGGTTGCCAGGGAGCAGAACACCCTGAACTGGATCTAGTGGTGCCCATCAGGCAGGTGGCTGCTGTGGGGCAGAGGTTTCTCCTCTACTGCTGATGGTGCTGCAGCCCCTAGAAGTTGTTGTCTTTATTTGTCCTTGGATATCTGTACTGACAAAATCTGATGAACCTGAAAGTTTCTCAGCCTAAGCTACAGCTGGAGGGATGCATCCAGTGCCTTTACTCTTGCACCTTTTCCCCCACTAATTCCATGAGCTCAGGAAGGGAAACCATCAGTAATCATGTGCCACTAACTTTCTAGGCCTCTTTACTGCCCTTCTGATAGTTTTTTCCCAAAGTATTTCCTGCAAAAAGTCTGATAAACCATTTATTGCTCATCTCCCAGGAGATTGTCTTAAAATACTCCATCAGTGTTAAGCAGAGTGCCAGATTCTGTTATTATAACAGTTGTCTCATTACTTGAAAACATTTGCATTATTTAGGAAAGAATCTAGAAATATCAACAAACAAAGCTCATAGAGCATATTTTACAAGCTCGTTAATTGTGCAGGCATCAAGCATTCCATTGTACTTTGGAAGATTAGAGTGTTCCTGGGACTTCTTTCATGTGTGCATCAAGACAAGAGTGGGGCAGGCATAAAAATAACCATAACCTAATTCAGCTCTGAAAACCCTAGAAATTTAATGTTTAAACACAGAAATGCAGGGAAGCAGTAGCAGTCCAGTCCCATCTGGTTTGTGTCTTTTAGCTTCGGGGACACCCAGCAGGTGGAACTGGTGGGTACAACTCCAGGTTGTTGAGATGCACAGTCTCGTGCTCTCAATTGCTCTCATTTGCAGCTGCACACAGTAAAAACATGGAAATGTCCAGCTGTATGCAAAAATGGGCTGTGATGCAAATACACACAGAAGAGTTTAACATAGACAGCTCATTTTAAATGATGCCTGCTTGGCAATATGGCCATCTTTGACTGAAGGCAAGGAGAGGATCCACTGACTGCAAGCAGTGCTCAAATATCCAGCACCAGCCTGTCTCCTTCATTTGTTTTATCTCAGTAGCCAGGAGTATAGCCAGGAGCTCCAACAGACAGGAGATCACCAAGTCTTTGCTGAGACATATATTGAAAACCGATTCTCCAAGAATATGAGGGTGAGAAACATTAAGTGGAGCAGCAGATTCTCGTAAAATTGCAGTCAGCTCCTACCCCTCTAGAAACATTTGGAATTTGCAATGCCCTAGTCAGATTTTTACTGCAAGAGCTTTTCTCTCTTACTTCTCCTTTCTTGCCTAAATATCCTCAGGCTCTTGAGTGATTGAAACCCACTAAGAAAGACAGATGGCCTTTTGATAATATCTAATGGAATGTGTAATCTGGAATTCCCTCCCATGCTGAACTCTGTGACCCAGAATGAATATGTGCAAATTTCAGAATTCTAGTTGAATAATTAAATGGAAATATAATACAGTAATTAAGTTGTTCCATCGCAAACTTACACAGAAGGAGACTAGTATTGGACTAAAATTGAGGATTTTACATGGGCAATCAGTTCAGTACAGAATCGTGCATAGAGTACATGAAAAATATATTCTAATTTTTAAGACAAAACTACATGTAAGGTAGTCTCCTTTCCAAAATAGTTAACTAATTGCATAGATTAGCAGGGTCATTGCGATACTCAAACGCATTATGGTCTATTCTTTCAAATGCAATTAGGAGCATTCAATTTAAGGACCAGCCTAAATGGGCTCATTTTACTCCATTATTTCAATCTAGCTAAGAGTAAATCAGTGAATAAATCAACATTTCACCATTATCTGATTGTTATGGGATTAACAGGAAGCTGATATTACCAGGCAGTTCTTTATAGACTGGCACTCCACTGTAATAAGCCATGTTCTGATTAAGCTCCTAGAGTGCTTTTGCACTATTTTATATTTCTGCATGTTGTTATGTGTTTCTAAAAAGTGACAGTGACGGAAGAGGTTAAGCAGTGATGCCTTAAGTTTTAGCTTACACTTTTTTCAGATTCTGTGCTGCCCAGGGATGCAGATCTGAGACTCATAGTAAGTGCCAGTGAGCTCTCTTCACGGGGTGGGTAGACAAAACAAACCCTTTTCCTGCTGAAGACCAAGGACAACTTTCATAAAAGCATAAACAACAGTGGACATGAAGGGAGAAACAACAAGGACGAGACCTCACAACCTGAAGCTGTAATTGAAAAAATCAAACCCCAATATACAAAAGGACCAAAACTTATAGAAGTGTAAGGCCTCATGACTGGTTGTCCATTTTGTGACCATTCTACATCCACCCTGGGTGTAGCCCTGGCCAGGCTCCTGTCCTGCCCAAGGTGTACCCTAAAGGCCTTTCAATAAATAACTACTTTATTCTCTAGCTCTGTCCAGTCTCTGTTTCAGGTCAGCCTTCCCAAGGCATCAGTACACAGCCCAGATAAAGTCTATAATGCTTTGGCTGTTCCACAGAGCATATTGTTTTCTTCAAGCTCCTCTCCACAGTGTTTCTCCTCTGCATGACAAATCAGGCTTATTGGCTGTATTTGCAAGCCTTACAAGCCGTTCAGTCCTCAAAAGACGACTAGGAGGAATTAATGACAACAAAAGCTTATAGCCCCAAACACTGACTTCCTGAGCTAGAAAAATGACTGCTGTGTCTGCTAGGAATAAAAACACTTTTCCCTTTAGGTTGATCAGCTCATGGAGGGAGACACGAGACAATTACCCAGCACGTTCCACAGGTGTAAGAATCTGATAGTGTGCTGTAGGCAGGCTCCAACCTGTCACATACAATGCTGCAAGGACCCAAGCAAAGTCACCAGAATTTTTATGGAGGTCTTAATACCTACTCAGTGATGTCAAAGTGTTTGCCATTTCAGCAAAGAGGTCTCTTGCACGGGAGTCACTGAAGTTAACAAGAATTAGAGGAGCAGAGACCATTATTTGGGTTTCTGCAGCACATTTTGCCCCAGCCTCCTCACAAAAGTTGCTGCCCCCATATAAGGTGTTTCCATCAAAATGATACCGGATTATGTAAAAAGGTAAAGGGAAATTTCAAGTGAAACTACAACACGAGCTGTCTAAAATTACTTCAGTCCACAGCTGATGGACAACAAGACATAATGAATAGGTTACTAACTGTTAAAATGTGCCTGAAGTTTCAGTCAGAGATGGCCATATTTATGCCATAAACAGACCAGGAGACAGCTGGAATTCTTTTACAAGATCATTCTGTGTCTGCAGTATTAGCAAGGTGAAGGACAAATGGACTTAAATTTTCTGGACGGAGCAATATCAGGCCAGTGAGGTAAATGTAAAACCCCTCAGAAACACCAGTAAATAAAGGTCCTTTCATATGTGCATCTCAGAACAAAAATTTTTGTCACCTAATGTCCCTGAGAACCATGTTAGTGAAAACAGCCAACTGCTGTAACCAGATTGAATTCACATTCACAAGAAAAGCACTATCTAGTTGCCAATAGCAATGTTTCACAAAACAGTCTTTCCATTTTCAGCCCTTCCACCTTTACTAGTAAGGAGTATCTTCAAGACCATATCAAAAATCAGCTCCAGAAACTGCTATTTCTGACTGAATATTAAAAGTCATAAATTCAAGTAGAATACTTGTTTTGCAACAGATCAGACTCTGGATAATCCTTCCACAGAAGTTTTTGCTGACAGCATTATTTCTAATTTACACTGAAGTATTTATTGTTGGATGCAGATGGACATCACACCACGGCTCCTGATCTGAACAGAGAGCAGACACCTGAACTGAATTTTCTGTAGATATGGACTCCAGAGTGAGCAATTGGGCTGGGACCAGGACATCTGTGGATTGACAAGGAAAGCTGGATTATGGATCTCTTTGAGGCTCAGGAGTGAGACAGGTATCAAGTAGGTGAGCTCTGTCTAATGGTGGGCAGGTACAGACACAGGAGCAAGCTTAGGAGGCCTTGGGAACTTCAGAAGAAAAAACCCCAAAGTTCTCATGGGGTTTAGGCATCTTCAAGGCTTACTGATCTTCAGCTCCAACAGTGCAGGCCAAGTCACACTCACACCCAAGGCATGGAGAGAGTTACTGGGCTGTGTCCAGAACTGCCCAGCCTTATGGATATGCTGTGTGAAATCTGATCACAAAAGTCCTGACAAATAATGTAGACAGATCCCAGAGGAAGATCTTACCCACATGGGGTGGTCCAAGCCTCTGACAATGTCTGAAAATCCTTCACCTCTATCTTCTTCAACAAGGAGACTATTTAATTTAGTTCTTTGCCTCCTGTATTACACTGTCTTGTATCACTTTAGGATGCAAGGACACTGAATTGTCAGCTTTTTATCCAAGTTTCTGTGTTGTACAATGGGGAGAAAATGGAGATGGCTCTTTCAATAACATAAAGTGTTCTAAAAGTGGATACTTCCAGAATAGAAACAATTTTGAGGAAAGGTTTGCAAATTCTAGTTTAGAAAACACTTAGAATATTTGTGTTGAGAGCAAAAAAAGATCAATAAATAGCACAGTAAAACAAAATAGAAATTAAGTTATAAAAGGAATATAAAATACTGAAATAATAGAAATGAGAATATGCTGATAGGTAAGGATTGCTCTTACAGATGCAGCAGAGTACTAGTTCTCCCAGATCA
This sequence comes from Brachypodius melanocephalos, assembly GCA_013398615.1. Lineage (NCBI taxonomy): Eukaryota > Metazoa > Chordata > Aves > Passeriformes > Pycnonotidae > Brachypodius > Brachypodius melanocephalos. The sequence goes on from VZSR01003803.1 coordinate 44,598,769, forward strand.
TAACCTAATTCCTGCCTTCTAGAAACAATGTAAAGAAATAAATCATAACAGCCTAGAAACAGCTACTATTTTTAAAGATTCAGGAAGGGGAATACTAATTCAGAGGTCGAACCATTGGGGCTTATGTTAACAAAAATTAGCAAAAGTAAATGATGCTGTGACTGAAATACTGGGGGGATTTGTTGGAGCCAAACTGACCAAGTACACTGCCTTGCCTGCTCTGTTCTGCATAATTAACTATCTTATTAACTAGACAATTGATTCACTGCTTTATTGATTGATTGTTGCATTCGTTCTCCCTTTCTGCTTTTTGTTTTGCTGCCAACTTTATCGGTTTAATTGCACAACTTTCTCTCTAAGTGATTCATTCCCTAATCAACTCTCTCATTCACGGCTGAGCCTGTTTCTCACCCAGCTCACTGCCCAGCTGAATCCCAAGGCTTCACCTGCCTGATCTTCTTGGCATTTGTGACAAGTTGTGGGGCCCCTCGAGGTTCAGATGATGGGTTCTGTTTGATGCTTTGGACATTGGGAGATTTGATATTTATTCCACATGTGCCCGAAGGAAAACTGCTTTGTACATCGACAGTGATCAGTTTTTGGTGTTCTGGTGGAAAACTGGAGCTAGGAAAAGTCATGCTAAAGGGTCTGTAAAAAGCCAATGTTTCTTTGTTTACATGGATGCCTCTCTTAGACAGCACACTTGTCTACATGACAACTGACTGCTATCATACTGCCCGAGGTAAAACTGCTTTTCAAATCTTAATTACAGAAGACAGGCAAATCTGCTTATTGCAGATCTTGGGGAGGATTTGCAGCTTTGACCTCCTGACTAGCCTGGCCAGCTGACCAGTAGAAAAGGGCAACAAAAGTCACTTAAAAGTTAAATCAGGTTCCTTGTACTTGTCCCTTTCAAGTACTGAACACCTCCACAGAGAGAGGATCCACCATTGCTCTGTGCTGCCTGTTTCATGCTTGACTATCCTTTGTGGAAGATTTTTTTCCTCTGTCTCCAGCCAGTATTTCCTCTGGTGCAGCTCATTACTGTTTCCTGTTCATGCTCTGCTGTGCACCTCTCAGAGAAAGTGGGTTCCCTCTTCACCATAGTTCCCCTTCCAGCATCAGATTGCAGCATTGAGATCCCACTCCTGTACAGCAATATGACAGCATGACAGCAAAATGAGAAACGGACAGCCGCTGAGAGCAATGGAAGGAAAAAAATTACCTGGACAACTCCAGCCTGGGGTTAAACTAGTAAGACCACCCAAGGTACTGAGAGTTATCACACATGGGGAAAGGGACATGTTGGAAATCTTCTTGGATCAAGAATGTCAGAGAAGAGTGGGAATAGAGAAGATTCCTAGCCTTACCAAGGTTACTGATAAAGACCAGAATTACTAAAATCACAAAACCGAGGGATGGTGGGGAAAGAGTTAACAGGGGTGGGTTGTTTATTTTGGACGGGGAGAGGAGGAAAGGTAAAGGAAATGGTATGACTGGGAAGCTTATAGGTATCCACAGAGCAGTCTTGCCCAGAGGATGACAACCATCCTGTTTCTCTGCCTATATCACATGCATAACTTGCCTTTGTGTTCAGGGAGATCTGAAGGGTTTCTCTGAATTTCAACAAGAGGAAGCCCCAGAAGGGAAGGAGGATCAACCAAACTTCTCCAACATACTCCTTTCAAGGTGCAGGACTTTTTCCTTTCCACTTTACTATTTGTTGTCACCAACACTGAATCCTTTCAGCTGCCCCTACTCCCTTCCACCATATCTCCAGTCCTTCAATTTTACTTGATTTCCCACCTATCACCCCATACTTCTCTTTTTAGGTAAATTCAATGACAGCACAAGCTGTAACATATAACCCTTTTCCATCCTCTTGTCTACTACAGTTAATACTCCCTGTAAGCTTCCCTTTTTTAAGAAAGTGAGTTTTAGACAGTCACATTATATGTCTGCCAATTTTTCCTAACACTTCTTGAACCAATTTGGCTTTTCATCTGAATGTGCAGCAGCTGAGGACAGCCGAGTTCCTACAAGTTCTGTGAATGCCCACGGCCAGGCAACAAAGCAATCTAACTTAGTGCTCCCACTGTCAGAAAAGCAGACCAGATTCACACATTATTTATCACCTGGCAGCTGCTGGAAACCCAAGCCACAGGAACACCACTCCTGGCTGGTGACAGTGTTTGCCTGTGCTCACCAAGCAGAAGCACAGTAGGAGACATGGGGGACAGCTGGAATATGGCAGAGGGATAGCTTAAACAAGATGGGACACAAATCTGTAGAAAATTCTGCTCAGGGAAATACATGCCTTTTAAATCCATGAGAAGCTGCCCAAAATAAAAATCACACGAAAGATTTCCACTTAGGGTTTGACAAATGACCAGCTGGAACCATTTACTTAAAATGAGATTTGTGATTAAAATCAAACTTGTGCTGTTTCAAATTCATAATAGATTTTTAAATTTAATTAAAAACTAAATGTAAAATAATTTAAAACAGCACTATTGTTAATTAGTTTTTTATGTATTTTTTTTTTTAAATATGAGAAAATAGCTACAGGCAATAGCACATTTTGTAAAACATGCATCCCTTTATCTGGAGAACATGGTCTCTGAGTTCAGTGAAACTGCATTTGGAATTCAAGTTCAACAGGTGAATTTATTTATGAAACAGAGACTGTTTTATTTTGAAACAACTTTTAATGGCAAAAACTCATCAAGAATACAGTTTCATTGTAAAGTGCCAGGAAACAAAACCTGCTTACATTGACATCAATGTACCTAATGAATGAAGACCATCTTATTTCAAAATGGTAGCCAAGATCCAAACCAAGCTGGTGTCCTACTCTGGTATCTAAGCATCCTAAGGAAGGAGTTTTAAAGGTATCTCAGTGATTTCAATGCTGAAGTCTCACAGCCACAGACACTGGAGTAGTCCCAGCAGTGCAAGCCTTAATTCGTTGGCTTTCTGAAGTGAAGGAGATGCAGCAGTCCCACCACTCACCCTTTGTGCAAGCACTTGCCTTCCAGCGTTTTGCACAAATGCATGGCTTTCTAATGGCAAGAATGTCAGTGAAACCCTGACAGGGACTCATGCTCTCTCTTTCCACAGCACGTGTAAACTTTTCAAACCAGAGATTTCTGAGAGAAGAGTAATTTCTCTGAGAAATGTGAAATTTTAGGAGGTGTTAGGAAATAAACTGAAAGGCAGCCACAGGTCTGACACTTTTAGACTTTAAGATGATACAGTGTGAACATTTATAAACATTTTAACTTACAAATGGCTTAATCAGCAAATCAAATTTAAGCCTTTTACATATCTTTCTTAGTTTGTTTCACTATATTCACACCTTAACCTTCCAGGCTCCTCTGAGTTCTCTGCCACCACGTCCCTGCCTACCCTCAGCAAAACACTCCACACCATCTCCCCCAGCCGCTCTCTGAGCGTGCTGGTCCATTTTTAGCAACTTCAATTTTGGAAATTCAGTATTTTAAATCTTTTGTAAGAAAAATACAAAAGACCACATCTCTGCAACTGCATCTGTGTACAGTGTGTGACCCTTGCTGTTCTCCACCTCCTCCTCTGTTCTCCTGGTACACACAGGTTTGCCTGTGGATATGTGTTGTGTCCAAAAATATAAACGTAACTATAATATTCACAAATTGCAAGACTCAGGAAGTTCAGCACAAAAATCAATGTGGTTTTTGCAAAACAACATGAAACACATGATCAAAGCCTGAGAAACAACACAACTGATCTTGTCTTCTGCACAGTAATGATTAAGTCTCAGTCTTCCTTTCAGTAGTCTTCACTGTTATGTGAGGAACATTTTCAGATCCTAGAAAAGGAACTAGGGTCCAGCCACCTCTGCATGATTTCCTCCCAGTGGGGATTTGCCAGAATTCCCCCTGTGCAGGAGAAGCACATCCACCCACAAACCTGGCACAGGAGGACCTTCCCAGCCCAGCAGGTCCCAGCCCTCCTGCATCCATGGCCCTCAGCCAGGGCAGTACAGAGGAAATAAAAGTGGCTCCCAGATTTTGGTTGTTAGTAGAAAAAGAAGTAGCCAGTCATTTTAAAGACCTTTCTCTCTTGCTTCTCTATGCTTTTTGTGAAATACAGATCATCCACTGGACAAGATGTTTACAAGCAACCCTTGCTCAGTCTGTGCAACTTTTGTGGAAAAGCTGAGCAAATACATATGTAACTAATCCTTTGTCTTCTATGGGATTTGCTGATTGCTGAAACAAGGGGGAAGGGGCCAGGAAATAATAAAAAAAGAAAATATAATTTCAGGGCCAAGCAGTTTTATTTGGTATATGTTGTTTTCCAAACAGAAAAAGTATTGTTTCTCTAAAATTAAGAACAGATTGAATGTTGTGTGAGGTCTAAACCAGGATGCACGTTCAATCATTTGAGGTTAGAGAAAAAGAGCAATGGGCTTTCTCTGATTAAGGTGCACCAGGCTTCTTCTTTTTTTCCTTTTTCTTTTTTTAATCTCCAGCTCTTCACAAAGCACACTTGTGTTCAAAATCAGATGTTTTCATAAGCAAGCTTTTGTGTACAGCAGAGCTTCAGCTGTATTTCAGAAATTAAGAGTCATCCATCTGAGATTCACTTTAATGACTAATTTCCCTACTATAGAGTTTAAAGTACAAAGAACAGGCACTGACTGGCAGAGCCAAGCTTTCAGTTGCCATGCAACACCCCTGTCGCAGGTTTCCCTTCATCTTCCAGCGCTTTTACTCTGGCTCTGCTCTCCATGGATGAAAGTTACGCAATGCTTTCTAGATACCTAACAGCAGATGTATTAAATTTCTAATCTGATATAAACCAGACTGCAATTTTCTACTGAAAAAGTCGCATCAATGAATTTAATAATGTTTTAAATTATAGTCTTTGATAGCAGAGTATCTAGTTTTCAAATTTACATTATGTGGATTTTCCTACCATGCGAATTAGCACCAGCTCCCTTTTTGTCTGTGTCTTCTTTTAAGTGTCTGTGGGATTTGGACAATATTTTGTGGGGAGAAAGAACCCATCCAAAGCTTTACAAAGCCACCTGTCCACAGGCTATCTGGTGGCAAACCCAGAGCACTTAGGGAGGCAGAGATGAATGCTGTGGCTCCAGTGATGATAACTAGCTGCTAGTCACCTCATCCCCTTCATGCTGACCAGACTGGAGACACAGGCTGAAACCTCTTTGTCTGTGTTTCCATTGTAATCAAGGTCAAGGGGTTTTGCTATCAACTTCAATCAGATCTGAAGCAAAGAAGTAGACACAAATGACTCGATATTTTCCAATGAGACTCTGAGTCAGAGTTGTCTACGCTGCTGCCTGTTCACAGAATATCTTGCTATTTTGCAAAAGAGTAATTTAGTATTATCAGTGGACTGTAACCAAAATTTAGAGCAATCTAGACATATTAATGGAACTATGCATGCATGCAGGGCTCCAGAGTAGCTCTGAATTGGCATAGGCAACCATTTCTAAGCACAACAGGCACCAGCCATCCAGAAAACAGTGCTGTCACATACATAAAGATGATTTTCCTTTCTCTTTTCTACATGGATGAATGCACAAGTTCTCTTGTGATGTTTCTGAAATCTGTTTTGAAAACGTTAAGAGCCTAATTCCATAAATTAGTGGAACAGTTTAAATTTCACATAGGCTAAAACCAGTTGTAAATTTTGTCTTTTTGCCATGATGATGAATATTTATAACTTTTGTTCTGCTATTTGAGTAATAGAATTATATACTAGTGGGTTTTACAATAAAATGCATTTTTGAAAATAGACTACTTACAGTATCTAAATTATGTTCAAAAATAGTCTAGAAAGATGCTGCCTGTCCACTTATTTTCTTCATTTTTTGACCTGAGATTGATAACAAATATTACCATGTGATGCATTTGTATGGATTCAGTGACTCTTTCAATACAAACATTAGGCTTTGTAAGGCATAAAGCCTAATAGGTGAAAGCTTTTTCTAAAGGCAATAGTACTTTAAAATGGTTGTCATTTTACAAATTGGGTTTTGCTTTTTCTCACTGAAAGCTTCACTCTGCTGCAGAGGAAAGCTCAGATGAGTCAAGAAAACAGGATAATTTTCATTGCATTCAGAGTTTTTGAGTGAAAGATTATGTGTTCCCTGGTTCTGAGAAACCTCATGTAAATCTTTTCCTGTGTAGACTTTCATATGAGTTGTTCTGGTTTTTAGCAAGCAGCTTCTCCCCCTTCTCCCTGATGTTTGCTGGCCCAGGTTGGGTCAGCCCCAACAGTTTTGATGGGAGCTTCTTATGCCCATCAGTCTCACACATTTTCCTTGCTTGTCCTTAGATTCCTGTGGAGAAGAAATTCCTGGGGGTCAGAAAAGGGCCCTGCTCATCCCTCACATCCTTGTGCATCCAGCCCCGACTTCAGACCTGGCCTTTGCTGATTAAGAGACAAGTGGACTACCTTCAAAGCAATCCAAATCAAGGTGGTTTTCTTAGCATTTTGTGTCCTTTCTTTTTTTTCCTTACAGCTATTACTGGGATTTTTTGGTGTCCTTCTTGTCGTAGTAAAGATTCTTATCTTAAAATATAGTGGTCTTTATTCAGGATGCAGGAGAGCATTTCCTTTTGTAGATACGATACCGATGTCCTGCCTGATTGTTCACCAGCTCCATGAATTGTATAACCTTTATGTAAGTTTGGAGAATCCTAAAATTAGTGAATGGCTTGGTTTGGAAGGCACCTTAAAGATCACCTAGTTCCAACCCTCCTGCCATGGACAGGGACACTATTCACTAGACCAGGTTGCCCAAAACACCAGCCTGGCCTTGAACACTTCCAGTGATGGGCCATCCACAATTTCTCTGGGCAATCAGTTCCAGTGCCTCATCACCCTCTCAGCAAAGAATTTCTTCTTAATATCTAACTTAAACCTACTCTCATTCAGGTGAAAGCCAGTCCCTCTTGTTCTGCCACCACATGCCTTTGTAACAAGTCCCTCTCCAGCCTTCTTTCAGGCCCCCTTTATTTATGGAAAGGCTGCTTTAAAGTCTTCATATAGCCTTCTCCTCTCCAGGCTGAACAACCCCAACTCCCTCAGCCTGTCTGCACAGGAAAGGTTCTCCAGACCCCTGATAGTCTTTGTGAGCCTCCTCTTCACTCATTGCAACAGGTCCACGTCTTTCTTGTGTTGGGGACCCCAAAGCTGGATGCAGCACTGCAGATGGGGTCTCATGGGAGAGGAGAAGAGGGGCAGAATCACATTCTCCAACCTGCTGGTCACACACTGCTCTTCATGCAGCCCAGGATATGTTTGGCTTTCTGGTCTGCAAGCTCACAGTGCCAAGACATTGAACTTCTCATCAAGTCCCAAATCTCTGTCTTCAGGGCTGCTCTGGGTCTGGATTTCCCAGCCTGTGTGCTTGGGATTGCCCCAGCCCAGGTGCAGGACCTTGCACTTGGCCTTGTGGAACTTCCTGAAGTTCCCACAGACCCACCTCCCAAGCCTGTGAAGATCCCTCTGGATGGCATTCCTTGCCTCCAGTGCGGTAGCTGCGCCACACAGCTTGGTGGTGTCGACAAACCTGCACTTGTACAATCCATGTTCAGCCAATACAGCCACTGTTCAGTAAGTCTGAACATAAATTTTTCAGAAACCCTGCCTCCAGTTTGGGGTGACAAAACTGAACAGCTAAGTGCATTTGATAAGACAGGCTGATTCTTTTACACAGGAGAGAGTGTATTACATAGGCTTTTCCTAAGGCTCATTTAATTTGACAAGGATCACTTATCTGCAGGTATTTTTCTTTTCTCTAAATAAAACCACTACTTAAAATCTTTGCTTTATGCAGTTTCCCAAACTTAGGATTCACTTTTACAGCAGACAGCCTATTAGGTAGCTCTTATGGTGCTCCATTGCTCTGAGGGTCATATTAGGGATGTTAATCCAATGCCTCACAAAATAGAGTTTTTGCTTCTGCCATTTCACTATTTGTTTAGCTTGTGGCCTCCCAGACTTGGGAAACTGAGGGATACCTTTGGACAAACCAGGTCTGCATCCCTCCTGTAGAAAAAGAATCGGGGGGATGTTTCCACCACAGCATTCCCCCCTATCACAGACCTGGTGGATGATCCCCTCTGGGAGCAGGGAGGGGATGCACACACTGCACTCATGTCCTGTCACAGATGGGCCTGGTCTGCCCTGCTCAGTGGTGTCAGCAGAGCCTGAGAGCACACTGCCAGATTTGCACAGAGCTACTGGGTTCAGAAGTGCGCAGCTGCCAATGTTTGCTGTTTCCAGGATGCTGATCTTGACTTGAGAGCTGGCTGCATTCCAGCAATGCACAACATCTTTCCTTTCTGTGTAACAACGGGATGAACCATTCAGCTTTACTGTGTAAAATGTGCCACCGCACACTGGTGTGTCTGTGTGAGTCGCCCCACAACACCATGTCCCCCTCAAAAACAGCAGCAGAACAAAGCACACCACAGAAGGTTGATATGCCAAAAATACGAGCAGGAACCTGGCAGCCCCAGTGTGCTTCCCATTTGTTCGTGATGCAGAAGCTGTATTGCGGCGGGCTGTGTGAGGGAGATTTGGGCATCAGCATCCATGTGCATGGAAACATCCACCTGTGTACACACCCATGTGCTCAAGGACAGATGATTTTGGTGGGCACTGCTGCTCAGAGTCTTACAACTCCTTCCTCTGTCACACAAATAACATACCATTTTAAAATCCTGTGGTTTAACCTTCTGTATGCCCTTTCTTTCTCAGGGAGCCTTAGCAAGAAATAAAACTTCTTGCTCTCTGCTTAACCCCTACCTAGGACCGGTAAACAATCATTAACATTTATACTGAAAATCCTGGAAAGGAGAATCTCCTAAGAGTCATTTAAAATAATTACTGCAATTTAAACAATTGCAGTCAGAAATCAGTTCACAGATGTCTCTTACAATGGCGAAACAAACATTTAACATTGGTTAATCTCCTATCAATCAGGTGAGAATTGATTCTGAATGGACAAGAAAGTCCATATTTACAGTGAATGAGAAACCAATTACATGAAGAGAATTAAATATGAGCTTGTGAGACACTGTAGTGTACATGATGAAGGACAAAACAGGAAAGATATGAGGATATAATGAAGAAGAATATACAATACTTGACAGTACAGAGACACATACAAATGATATGATTCTGTAAATGAAGATGTGTAAATTAGGAAATTATTTCCTCAGTTCGCAGTTATGAGAGCAGATGGGTAGGTAAAAAATATTGTGGATACCTGCTTGGAACACTATCAAAACTATCCCCAAACCAGAGGAGGATGAAAAATGTATTTCCTTGAAATCTTGTTCGAAGCATCAGTTTTCAATTTTATTCCAATTAATAGCAAAAGCTGAGAAGAAACCAAGATTGAAGTGGCTAGAATTCTATTTTTCTAAATATAGAGCAGCAAGACTTAATTTTCTACCTTGAGCACCGAGTTAACACTTCAATTAAGCTGTGGTAATGGTGGTAATCCTTTCAAACAGACTTTTAAAATTTTTGCAGTTGATTCTTTTATATGGACTACCTTAATGGTGACATGGTAACTGAGACACAATAAATATTTTAGTAATATATTTAATACAGGCAGTAATAAGGGAGAGAATAAATTTTTACTGTTCTAGAATGGCTAATGGTACAAGAAACCCAGGTCCAAACAGACTTTGCTTTTATCTAAGGATAAGCACTTCTCTTTTTCAGTAACTGCCCTTAACTTGTAAACATCAGGTTCCAAAATATCCTATGTGTCAGTCAAACTATTTCTTCCATAAGTTGAATAAATAAATACAGCAGTTTGTTGTTAAAATTATACATACTTATATAGCTTAGTATAAGGGTAACATTTAGGATGATGGCAGCAACTCAACCCACATTTAAGACAGAAGAGAAACTGGGCATGGAACTGTGGAACTGCAACAGAGGGGCTTGATCTGCATATGCAGTGAGGTGTCCCTTTTTGCAGAGATGCTGCTGTCCACCCTCCTGTGGTGGTGTTTTCCAGTTTTATATTATGTTGTTGTAATTTGGTTCTTTGTATTTTTACAGTTCTATGTACCCCAGTTATCCTTTTGGTTTGCTCCGCTTCCCCCTCTGTATTTTCCCGCCCTTAACTTGGTTTTCCCCATCAGTCAAAGTTACCTTCCCCTCAGACTCCCTTGTCAATCTCCCTGATCCCTGCCCTCAGGGCCTGCCTGTCATTCTGGGACCTCTCCCTACGTCCAGAAGGTTCCAGGGAAGGCTCTAGATGATTGGACAGAGCTCTGGAGAAATCCCCTCCTGCCCCTTATCATTTGTCAGCCTATTGTCTGTCATGTTGAGAGCCATCCCCTTTTTTCCTCTGACTGGTCCTCAACTAAGCCCATCCCTCTTCTCCTCCCCCAAATATAAGTTACTGTAACCAAGTGTCCCTTGGTCTCGGAGGCAGACGGTTCAAGGGTGAGGAGACTTTTGCTTTGGATCTCTAATAAACCTTTACAATTGTCCCCTCTGAGAGTCCTCCTTCTTCTCCACCGTCGCCACGCCTTGTCACTACAAGGAGCCAAGGACCTACAGGATAAGCGAGATCCTCCCGAGGATCGAGCTTTACCCGTTGTGTTGCCGGTGTGCCGGGGCTAGCCAGGCCGGTATTGGGAAGCGCACCGCGACACCCTCCCAGCAATGCTGCGCTGCACTGGGGAAAACACAGTACCAGGAGTTTCCTGACAAACTGCAGAAATCTCGTAAATCCACAAATACGATTGGATTTTTTTTTCCCTAGCACATGTTTTCTTCTACAGATAAGGCATTAACAACACTCTGGATGGAGTATTGCCTTTTAATATTGGGCGAAACTTTCAAAACTTGCTGTGCAAAAGATCCTGGCAGCAGAGAGCCTTTACCTTGCTAAGTTCAGTCCCTGAAGGTCCTGGTTGCCTGAGACACCTATAGTAGGGCTTTGCCTGTCAAGTTGACTTTATTTCTGTGGGTCCAAATATGAATTGTGCATTGGTGCACTAAAGGCTTTCTCTCTTTACGAATGTTACTTTGAAGTAAGAAGTCACAAAAAACTATTTGTTATGATTGATTTCTTATTTAAAATGTATCAAAAGCAAAGTCTTGGTTATCTCATGTTTTAGACTGAAAAGTCATTTCCAAAAATAGGATCAGATCCTTCATTGCATTTAATCACAGTGACAGCCAGGCTGTCCTGGTTTGGGTCACAGATACCGTGTTGGTTTTTCCAGCTTGTTTGGTGTCAGAATTGAAAAATTAAAATGCTGCCTGGGGTGTTCAAAATGATGAAGCAGCAAGTGTCTCCTCAGCATCAGCAAGATCCATTAAAGATTTGCACTGTGAACTTAATGTGAGAACAGTTCCTCCCACTCTGGGAAAATGTGCATAGAATCAGAGAATTTTTCAGGTTGAAAAAGACCTTTAAGATCATAAACCCAGCATTGCCAAGTCCACCAATAAACCATGTCCCTAAGTGACACTTCTGCACATCATTTAAATACCTTTAGGAGCTGGGCGTCAACCACTTACTTCCCTGGGAAGCATATGCCAGTGCTTAACCACCCTTTCCATGAAGGAGTTTTTCCTGATAGCCAATCCCAACCTCCCCTGGCCCAACTGGAAGCCATTTCTCCTCATCCTGTCACTTGTTGCTTGTGGGAAGAAGGTGACCCACGCCTGACCAGAAGCTGCTGTCAGGCAGTTGTGTGAAGGTCCCTGACCCAGCAGGAGTGGCTGCTTGTGACACTCTTTTCCCATAAATTGGCAAAGCCCTGCTGCAGGCCCAGCAGTGGGGACAGCCCCTGGAGGGGCTGGGGCACAGGAGCTGGGCTCAGCCCTCCTGTGCAACGCCACCATCCAGCAAAAAGTGCTGTGTGAGCACATCCTGACACAGCAACCGATTCTGCTTATCAGCACGGTGTGGCCTCGACTGTTGCTGCCACAGGAGTAGCCAAGGACCCTAATTTCCTGGATATCAAGGCCAGTTTCAAACCAAGACAGTTTAAACCCAACCATTCATCCAGGGACAGTAATGTGTTCTCCATAAGAGTTGTATTCATGCTGACTGTTCCAGAAGCACAGAAAAAGCCAGTGTCTCCTCAGTAAAGAGCACTGTGGGCAGAAACCACATCAGCCTGTTAATGCTATGTGGTCTAAATGCCAGTAAATTCCTGGATTGATTTATAGGTGTCAGTCATCTGTAAAAGAGAATCACTCTAAGAGTTTTTGAATGTGCTCAACTTTCTGTAACACCACTCACAAAAAAAGAAACCCAAACTGGGTCTCCTAAGGAGGTCAGCTGGTCTAGCCCTCTGCACAGAGATTACTCAGAGGTTTTGCCACCACATTTTGTCTGCCTTGGCATCCCCCTGGCCCTTGGTGCCTTTGGATCTCCTGGAATTTCTAAGGATTACATTTGTTTTTATTTAAAAAGCATTTCACGAGGGTGGGGTTCATAAGAACTGCTGGTTGGATAATTCTGTGTGCTTATGTCACATCTGCACCAGTATTTATGACTCCCTAAACAGAGAAGGTGAGAAATTGGACACGGGAGATGGAGTTGTTGGAGTTGTGAGGCCACCTGGACTATCCAAGGACATGATGGGCAGAGACTTTCAAGCATGGGTGGTATTTTGTTTGCTAAATAGCTTTTAAGACCATAACAAAGCACCCATTAATAAAACATGTTTCAAGGCCTCTCCGTCCTCCAAGGTCTAGTATATTTCAAAACTCATGTCCCCACTTGCTTAAGAGGTCACCCCAGAAAATTTTTGAGAATTGCCAGCCTAAATCTAGGGCCAAGAATGCCCCTCTCTACCACTTTGTTTTTTCAGAGGTGTTTTTCCTGTCTGACCAAAAGTAATTTTTTTCTCCCTACTTATAGCCTAAAAATAGCAGACTAAGACATTTAAAAGAAGATGCTCTGATTAGCACTCCGTGCCATGGTCTGATGATAAGCAGCCTCAAGGGCTTTTTGCAGTGCAATGCAGACTTATCCTTGCTCCCCAAATATGTGTTAAGAATGATAAATCTCCAGCAGCTGAAGGTCTTGTCCACCATGGCCTTAGCAGCATGCAAGGAGGCAAGCAGCCCAGGGCAGCAGCTTCTTTGTGGCCTCCCCGTGAGCCACCCTGAGCAGCTCCTGTGTGGCCCTCACTGGCTTTGAGACAATGCAATAGGAGGGCAGGCACAAGCCTTTTGGGCTGCAGCTGTGCTCCAGACACTGCTCAGCAGGGATTTTTATCTGGTCTTCCCGACTTTTTGCTGACAACAGATGGGTCAAAATGCCCTCATCTGCAAGCACATCGCTTCAGAAAAACGTGGTGGCAAAGGAAGAGATGAAGAAACAGATGAGTAAACACTCTTCCAGAACACCAGTCCTTCTTGTCTACACTGCATCTCTGCCAGTCCAGGTGAGTTCAGGAGTATATCTGTCAGGTTTCCCAGATGCTTAAGCATGGCTGCTCAGACAAGTTGCTTGATGACACTGCAAAATCCGCCCCCGTTATCCTATGTCTCCTCTCTGGAAGCAGTTACCCTTGGCCTTTCAGCTTTTGTCACCAGTTCATTGCACAGGGAAAGATGTTCACTGACAGAATATTGGCAACAGCTCAAGGGGGGCATGAGCTGAGGTGTTGGTGGGATTTATTAACACCAATAGCTGGGGTGGGGTCTCACAGGCAGTGACATCAGGACATTAAAGTGTTGCTGATCCATTCTTGGACCTTGCTCCCCCAAGGCAGAGGCATCTGACCTGCTGATGCACAGCTACTGAGCTGCCATAATTTCAGTCCACAGATAAGTTTAGCTGCTTTGTTGTTTTTTTTCTCCAATCATCTCTCCATAGTAGTGGTGCTCCCCTATCGGAATTTTCCTTCTTCCTCATACTACATAATTGGTGGTTTCTAAGTTAAAATTTTTTTTCTGACAAAATTATCTGAGAGAATCAACTAAGACTTTTGGTTGCTTGTCCTCCTACACCTATCTTTTACCAGTTCCTGAGTTATCTAAATGTAAATTAGCTTTAGTACTTCTGCACTCTATACCAGCCACATGCCCTGACCAACTAGTTCAGGAGCACCTTATCTGAGTAAGAAGCTCAAGACTGAATTTATTTTTTAAAACAGTGGCTCTCAGAACAAGCTTCTTCTCTTCCATTTGCAATGAAGTGGTGTTCTGCTCCAAATGGCTGAGCAGCCCTCTCAGATCAGGTGCTGCAGTTCGTATATTGAGTACTTCTCTTGTTCCTATTTGGTCTTATTTATAACAAATTTAAGAGGCTGCATCACGATATTTCTAAATTCCCCCCAAAATATCTAGTACTAATTAGAGTACAGTTATCTCAGCTGGTAACCTTTTTATCTTTGCTGGATACTTCCATTTACCAGCAAGGCAAAAAAATAGATTACTGCCGTCACTACCATTACAGCAATCAAATGTTGCAGACTGCCAAACACAATTCCTCCCCCCTGCCCCCAATAAAAATCTTTTCTTTCAATGGGAGTAGATCTTTCCAAAGCACCTTTTCTTTCTGATGTGAATAAGTGGTTTGAAACAGAAGCATACACATGCCTATGTGACGTCTTTTTTAACATCAGATTTCTGGGCTCCAAGGAAACCGAGCTTGCACACAATACACAGAGTGACAGAGGACAAGGTGGGGTCTTTCTATTGCACTACAGTCACACTCTTTTATCTGTTCTGGGCTCATGGATACCTTTTTGAGATGCCTACCGGTGGCAATATCTTCACATTGGTCTAATGCTAGGAAAATCATTATACTGCTTTTTGAGGTAGCTCACAGGAGGCATGTCCTCCTGTTTGCCACAGGCCATCACAGGAGGAGGTTCAGAGAGGAAAAGCAGTGTGGACCTTAGGACTTTAGGAAAAATGGTGAGCACTGGAGCTGTCATTATCCTCATCTTCAACAAAGAAATTTGTGCTGGTTAAACATTCAGGGAAAAAAGAAAAAGAAAAAAAAAAAAAAAAAAAAAAAATTTAAATCCTGTTTCCAAAATTCTTCCTGAGCAGGCCTGCTGTCATGTCACAGTCCCAGTACCAACTGGCAGAGAGGATCCCAGGGCACAGGGCTCATAGTGCAGATGGTTGGGGGTCCCCTCTTCCCCAGGACCCGATGGAAGACCCCCCTCTGCAGAGTCACATCAGCTGCATTCAGTAAGTGCACTGTAAGTGCATTTTATTAGAGCAAGAGCAGTACAATGGCTGTGTCTGGGCACAGAGTAGTACAGTATCCACATCTGAGAAAGCTTTTCTGTTGTTGTGTTGCTCTGTTTTCTGACCGGGGTGAGGAACAATTCTGAACTCCTTGAAGACGCTTTCAGAGCCAAAGTTGTTTTCTGTGTGGTTCCACCCATATGAAAATGGAGGAGTTTTTTAACCAAGCCATGAGCACAGGCAGGTCAGCTGCTCAGAACTCCTCCTGCCAGGAGGCAGCTGCCCAGGCTCCAACAAAAGCCTCCTTGCAACTAACACTCTGAGTGATAGAGAAGAACAGAATGAGAATGTAAAACAGGGGTTTTAAAATGAGGAGCCACACTCCAGCTTGGTCCTGCAGTACCCCTGCCAAAGGACAGAAATTCATTAATGTGCAGTGCATATATCTACCCAGAGGTTACCTTAACCATGAGCTTGAAGGAAATAGCTGTAGTGGAAATGGAGAGGGGGAAAAAGCAACACATCTAGAATGTGCAGCATCAGCTGTAAGTGTGCCAGGGTAAAGAGAGACAAAAAAGGCCTGGTTAGCTCTGTCCAAAAGAGTGGAGGGAAATAAAAAGGGGCATTTACAAGTATCAAGCAAAATAGACCACATGAGGATTCTGAAATACAAATATCAATTTATATGTTGGGTTTGCTTTCATCACAAAAAAAAAAAAATAAAAGAGAGTTTTAATGCCTTGGTTTAAATGATTTATGATGAGTAAATGAAAATACAATCCATGTACAAACATTCATTCATTCATTTGAAATAATGAATAAAAATATTGATGAAGACAAGAACAGTCTGATCTAGTGTGATTTCTCATATAATACAGTCTGTATATCCAGGCCATTAGCTTGTGGCCTGAGGTGTCCAACTGCTAGATGTCTCCCAATGCACATTTGAAAAAGCTCTTTCCCTTTCTTGGAACCTAGTAGTTGGAAACAGACTAGACAAAGGTTTTTCTACATTTTCCCAAGAAATCCAGTCCAGAGAGTGCTTGCTTTGTGAATCACATTGTTTTCTGAATCCAAAAAAACTGTTTGTACAACCCCTGTAATTCAGTGCTGGTTCAAAAGGTTGGTTCAAAAGCAGGATGGTGTCTCTAGTCTCAAAAAACTTTCAGAAGCTCCCTGGGACTCTTCCCCATGTTCAAAGGAGGATGGCAGGAGCTGGGTGAGAGAACATCTCCCTCCAGCACACACTTCTATTTCAGAAATAAATAAACTTGTATAATCCCAAAGAACAACAGATCTCCACAGGGCTCCAGTCCTTTGACACCAATCAATACCAGAATGGACATGGCACTCAGACCCTGCTGGTGTGTTTTGCTCTCTTTGGCACTTGCATTCCTAGCAGCCTTTCTCCTTAGTTTTAGGTACTTTCACACTAATAGAGTTTTGAGACCACAATTCTGAAAAGAGGCACATGCAGATTTACTTTCATAACATGGTGAGGTACAAAGGACAAACAGTAATTTATTTAACACAGACAGTAATGCCTGTCTGAAGCTTACATTTGTGAATTGCTTATTGTAGGCAAAATGCTAATTAATTGAGTATTTCAAGGGAATAGGCAGGCCTCGAGGAAGCCCTCATATTTGTCTGACACTAGAAGCCAACATTTGTCATCAGCAGCAATCACAAATACAATTTTATAGTGGAGTTTCTTGTGTGTATGAAGTGGATTGTGTCTAATCCCTTGATGACAGGCAAAATGACATTAGTCACTATCACTTATATAATGAATCACAAACAGATCACTACAGAGTCGGCCTCCATGAACACAGATTCTGGCTTTAAAGAACATGTTCTTTCAGATAAAGGGACACTGACTGCTCTGATGGGTGTGATGGAGAAGATAGAAGAGTTTTGCCCTCTATTTTATTATCCTGCCCATAGAAGAGTTTAACCAAGACAAATAGCAGTCCCCAAGAACCTCTGCCCTTAAAACCTACTGAAAAAGTTTTGTTTTAAAGCAGATTGTGCCTGTAACCTATTACATGTGTCACCTCTACCTTGCAATGGTTCTGCTGGTGGCAGATGGCACATAGGAACAAGAGGTGCAAAGTACTGCCTCAGAAATAATAGCCATTAAATCACAGAAATGCTTGCTTTGGAAGGGACCTTAAACATCCTCTAGCTTCAGGCCCCTTGCTTGGGCAGGGACACCTTCCACTGTACCAGACTGCTCACAGGCCCAGCCAGCCTGCCCTTGAACACTTCCAGGAACAGGACATCCACCACATCTCTGGAGAAACTCTTCCAGTGTCTCACCAAAACCAGTATAAACAAGCTCTGTTGGCATTGGCATGGGATTTAAGACACTGGTTTGGAGGAGCTCAGGAAGGCTCTGTCATATCTCTTAGTGGCCCACCTGCATCAGTAACCCTTCATTTCACATGTATCAGTCTCTCTGGAGTCCTGCAGGAGTACAGCTGTAACTAACTTCCTCACAGCTCCTCAAAAGTTTGGGGTTTAAGAGCTCCAGCTTTTTGTCTTAAACAGTTCCTGCCCCAGTGTCCCCTACTGACTTTATCCTTGCCTATGAGAAAATGAAAGAAAATAAACTTCAAAGAAACAGGCACATCTTGCTGGTCTGACTACCAGCAGCCTCAATCTCACAAACACAGATGAACACAGACAACTCCCACATTCTTGCCCAGTGCTCATTACCTTTCTGACTCACCAGAACAACTCAGAAATAATTTAGGGATTCAATAAACTCATTAGGTACTTCCATTTACAATTTGGGATGCTATAATCTGGTCCTGATTAATTGTATAAATTAAATCCTTCTGACTCATATCATACCTGTTTCTTTCAACGTGGATCTTTACTTGGAGGATTTACATTACTTTCTAATTTTACAAACTCAAGCTTTCTTATTCAAGACCAGCTTTTGTTAAAGTACCAAAATAATCTTAAAGATATGATTAATGGCTTGCCCTTTCACATTATTTTGTCAATGCCTCACTCTTTTCTATTTCTAAGACAATTTTAAAGCAGGATGAAAGTGCTTTTATTGCCTTCAGTTAAAGCTATTGCTGCTGTTGCATTTGCACTGTTGTGTGCCTTTAGTAGCTCTGGCAAGGCACTTTCAAGAGAACATGATCTCTACTCTGAAAGGTTCAAACCTAAGGGCAGACAAAGAAATAAACTGAAGTTTAAATGAGCGAGACAAAAATACAGTCAACACACAAACCAATTTGTTTCTCTGCAGCTGGAGGCTGTTTCTGAAAAATTGTCAGTTTGAAAATTTCTTCACATCCAACAAAATTCTCAAACGCAGGATGTAGTGTAGGGTAGAGCAGGACTTCTACTGAAAAAGAATGGACTTGAACTCATGAGTGTCCTGTCTGCTGAGTTGAGGGTTTATACCATTCACATTGAAGTCAGTGGGAGAACTTAAATGAAATGTGCAGGATACAAAACCCGGGGACTTTAGATAAAGAATATTCAAATTGTGAAACTTGAGATTTGAGGCCCCCATGAGACAGGTGAACACTCATTATCTTTAAAAAAGGGACCAATGTCTTGTGATGATGGATAAAAGTAGAAAACTTGCTATCTAAGGCAAGCAGGACCATGACTGCAGCAGGCTTTTATGCCCTAACAGTACAGATATTGTCTATAACACTTGAAAACCAGCAAGTAAGCAACCTAAATGGATTCTTTCAAGGTTCTTGGGATTTTTTAGGTTGCTCTCAAGATTTGGAAGCCTTGAATCAAGAAGAGAGCTTATCTGTGCTGGATTGTCCAGGAGGATGGAGTAGGCATAGGCATGAGAGATGTACCTTAGAAGACCAAGCTCTTCTGTCAGTCCTGGGGACAGCCATTGCCAGGCCACAGCACGATGGCCCTCTCATGCTGCGTTCTCAGTCACATTCCAGGTTATAAATGCTAGAAATTCCCCTAGGAAAAGCAGGCTGCAGGCCACAGGGGCTTTTTCCTTGTCTGTCTCAGGTCTAGGGAGAGAGTGTGCTCCAAACCTGCCCAGAGTCAGGGACCTCTTCTTCTTTGGGCTGTACCCTTTGAGACTGCTCGAGGGTCCATCACATGTCCCCACAACCTTCCCAGGTCTTGGCTGAATGAGACCATTTCATGTTTTCTGACATCCTGGCCATGCCTCTTTGTCTCCTTTGCACTACCTACACTAGGTCCTTGTGATGTGTGGTTTCACATCTGTCCTTCCAGATGTGTGGTTCCCAGAGATCCCCTATATCCCTATGGACTTTCCAGTCCTGAGGAGAGGATTATTTCACACATCTTGCAGACTGTGCTCCTGTTTAGGTAGTTGGGTAGGATATTCACTGCTTAGCAGTAACACATTTTCACCTGATGTCCAGCTGTTATCTCCAGCAGACCCAAAGCTTTTCCTCTTGGGCTGTTAACATCTATTACCTGCTCACTTGAACACTCACTGCTGAAATCCTGATGATAAGTTATACATGGAGCACCCTCATTTGATTTTATTTCCTCATTCTATTAAAATATAAGCTTATATAATATTTGAGGCTTCAAGAAATAATATCTTCTTGTGTAATCTTTCTTTTTATGCTCTTTTTCATCCTTCTGAATTTTAATTCAGAAGTATAAATTTGGTATATAAAAAGCCATTCTTGTCATAAAGAACAAACATAGTCCCCATAAAGGAAATAGAAAGGAGGTACTGGATTTATTATTTACTTTTCAGCTCAAATTATTTTTCCCATGCCAAAGAAACAGCCAAATAGAGTAAGGGTGGGCTTGCTGGTACAATGAACCCAGAAAGCAAAACCATGTTTTGCTACAGAACTGCGTGATGTGTTTTGTCTTCTGTCATCATTTTTCATGCTGAATTTCTCCACTTGCACTCAGGGTGGAACCAAGTTATTAAATGGAGCCTTACTTATATAAGAAACACATGACAGAGCATTTTAGCAGCTTCTGCAAGGTTGTTAAAAGGGGTGAGTCTCTATATGAGTAAAACAATCTGACTGGAAGACCAAATAGAAAGACAAAGATGAGATTTCAGATGCCTCCTCCTGTGTGTGCTGATAATGTGTTTATTTTTTGTAATGGGGGTTACCAGCAGTGTCAGCCACACACAAAGACTGAGGGCAGACCAGTTCCAGTGAAAGAGATTAGCATAGTTTTTCTGAGGTTGGTGTGTTCAACCTAAAATAAGATGAAAAAAGCAACAAGAATTTGAAGTGTGTCATGAATATACCTTTTGTACTCTCTAGCCCTTAAGCAAATAATTGAAAAGCAACTCTAGTTATGAGTCATGATATTTCTTTAACAATGAGAAGTTATTCTTGACGCCTGCAACGACATTATTTAGTTAGATATTGTGGAGTCCTTATCTACATCTTTATTTGTAAAGTTATAGAAATGCACCGAAGGGTGTTTAAATTCCTTTGTGATCCATCCATAAGCTCATTTAAGGTACACTGCATTAGGTATTCTAACAAAAAGAGTTTTCAGGTGCAGTATGAAGTTGTCAGTGCAATGTCACTTTGCATACAGATTTTTAGCTAAGCTGAGAGACTGAAGCTCAGTAAAGCTGAGTGGCTTACTCTTGATTACATTGCACCTTGAAATCCATGGCTCAGCTGCTCTTAATTTTTACCCAGCACCAATTGCAATAACATGATGGTGCTTTAAGGCAGAACATGGAAACTCTGGATGGCTCTGCACAATACTACTGAAGAAGGACGAAACAGTACCTGTACATCTGACCCTTGGACGACACTTGGCAGTTCTGGCTGAGCTGGTTCACAGCAGATTAATAGGGAGGACTCCAAATGAGTCTTCATTGTAAACAAGTAGATAGTGGAAGAGCTGAAAAGCATTTGAAAAAAATAAGGAAAAGTTTTGTTGCTGGTGGAGGGCACTTTAATATCTGTGATATCTCTTATGTTGATCTAAGGTGGATGCCTCTTGCCTACGCTGCCCTTCCTTTGCTAGCCA
>VZSR01003803.1:44625322-44647065 GCA_013398615.1 Brachypodius melanocephalos
TGCAGCAGTTTGTGGAGAGCTGATGCCCTTGGGATAGGTTCATGCTGGAGAAGTTCACAGAGAACTGTCTCCCGTGGGAATGACCCCACCCTGAAGCAGGGGAAGGACTTCTCTTCCTGAGCAGTGGGAGAAACAAGGCACGATGAACTGACCATCACCCCCACTCCCTGTCCCCCTGCACTGCTAGGGGAGTAGGTAGATATAGGAAGGAGGGAGGGGTAGGGGTGAAGCTGTTTTTAAGGTTTTATTTTACTTCTCATTATCCTGCTCTGACTTTGTTAGCAATCAATTCAATTAATATCTCTAATTTGAGACTGTTTTGTCCCAAAGCATTTTGGTGAGTGATCTTTCCCAGTTCCTATCTCAAATCGTGTACCCTTTGCTATATTTTCTCTCCCCTTTTCAGCTGTAGAGATGAGTGATAGAGGGGCTTTGGTGGGTTCCTGGCATTCAGCCAGCTTCAACCCACTATGACAGGTCACCAGATCCAGGGGTAGAAAGGAATATCCTTCCAAGTTAAAGTGACAGCACTACTGGGAGAGATGGTCACTGCTTTTCTCTGTAACACTGACACAGTCCAATCCCCAGCACCTTCTGGTCTTTTATTCCTTACAAATCAGCTCCTGCTCTAATAGGACAGGTCATTGGCTCTAGCCCTAGATATTTCCTTGCTTTTTTCTAAGACCTTTCATTTAATTTCTCCTACTTCCACTTTTGTATTAAAGGTAAAGCTTACTTGCAATGGGCAAAGAAGATGTTTCATGGCTTTGTGGTATCTGATCTGTGGTGAGCAAGGATTCTGCAAATCTTTGTGGATTAAACATTGATCAGATGAGGGCTTTTGATGTCAGGGCACTAGGCTGATGATTTAGGCAGTCCTAGTGGTCTGTGCCTGAGATGTCTTGCAGAACAGCACAGTCATAATCCCCGCTGCTTGTGGATGATGAGAATGAGGGGTGTGCCATGATAAACACAGAGCAAGAATTGCACAATTAGCTCAGGGCAGATTTTCCCAAACTATTCAGTGGAATTCTTTCTTAAGGATACACGCCTGTAGAAACTTGTTAAGGAGAACAGTCAGAGACTTCTCACCCCGAATTAAGAAGAAATAGCTTTGTCATGGACTAAATTTACTTTCTACGAGCGTGCCATTGCAGTGTTACATCTATGTTCATTCATGTCGCTGGGAAATGCACTGGTGATCACTGGCTAGTTCCTCATGACCCCTTGCTGGAATCCTCAGCCTATACATAGAATCCATTCCTTCTAGGAGCAGTGGCTGGACATTATGTAGGATCCTTTATGGCACCCTGGATGACACCAGATGTCTGATGAAGCAGTTACAGACTCACATGTCCATAGACTCCACATCCCCACTGGGGTAAATCATGCCCTACGAGCCTGCACCGTGTCCAGCTGTCCTGAAAATCCTTTCCTTAAAATGGAACATAAAAGCAACCATTCCCAGCCTGCTCTTTAACTAAATTGGGTGTTTCATTGCCCACCAGCTACAGCCCAGAGACGATATAAAAAGAAGAAACAAGGTAGTTAATAGGTACTCTGTCCCCACCATTTTTCTGGATGTGGAGCACCAGGATATTTCTGTCTCCTTCGTCAGCAAGGATCCATATGGATGCACCAGTTGCTTCAAAAATAATTGTCAGCTTTAGCCAGCATTCAGACGGGCCCTATTTCTGGCCCCATGCACGTAGCAAACAGAAGGTGCCATCTAGTGTCTCCAAGCAGTATCCAAAATTGAGAGGAGAAATTGCTCAAATGTAACGCTAATGTCTACTTTCTCACTAATCGACACAAAAGTGGCCTTCAAAATGCACAAACGTTTCATTTCAGGAAGTCTTAAGCAAGACAACACTTGTGTTTTCTCCTTGCTTCTATTTCTCCACACTGTTTTCATCCAAGGTCTGAGCCTGAACTCAGTTCAAGACTAGGGTGTTAAGAAGCTGGATCCATTGGTTCTATTTTATTAAACAATCTGAAGTCATTATACGCAATAATGACTAATTTTTTCAACAAGATGGGGCTTGAAATATAGCTCTGCATATTACTAATAAACTTTTGTCCCACAGGGCTTAGTCCCATTTAAAGTGGAAAGCAATGTAGTCATTTGATATCCCACAAAGAGAAGAGAGACAGTCTCAAAACTGGTAAAATAGACAGCAGGTCTGTATCTATAAAAATACTAAAATCCAGCTTGACTGCTTCTGCAGGTGCCTTTGACAAAAGATCAGAGCTGAAAATCCACTCTGCACCTGACTGCACCTTGTGGATGTATTTGCAGCCACCACCTTAAAGGCCAAGTGGTGTAGAGGGGCTGCCTGTATCCTGCCCAGCCCTTACCCCTCAAAAAGCTGATGGGCTACACCCATCCAGCACCACTCCTGGCCTCAGGGCTCCTTAAAGGGGCAGAATGATGCTTCTGTTGTGCCACAAGTAAGAATGGGTTGAGACTGTGTTGGTTTTGTCTCCAAGTATCTCAGATAACAGGAGGACAGGGTGACATCCTCCAGACTGGAATTTTCATAACACGGAATTGAGAAGGAGTGCTGCAGACCCTGGGGTATGGCAGAGAGGCATGTGGGAGAGCTCAGCACTGGTAGCCAAAACTTGGGGGTGGTGCTGAAAGATGCCATCCAGCAGAAGTGCCCAGATCTGGCATGGGCAGGTCCACACTGCCAAAAGGTCAGCCTGAAGCAATCCTTCTCAGGTCTTGTTTTGGAGAAGACTGGTTTCTTGGGAGTGACCTAGGAAGCTGGTATTTGAGATAATAGAACCTTCTACCAGTAAGTGCCTCACTATATCCAGCTATAAAGGATCAACTTGAAGCACCTAGAAATTTACTCACAAAAAATAAAGAAAAGTCTAGCAGCTGTTACCAGTTTTAACTCTACAAGGGAGCCTTGCACTTTTTTCAGCAAAATCATTTCAGAAAAATGTTCAGAAAACATTTTATCACACCAGTGAAGCTCTTTGAAAGAGCAGCCGTACATATTAGGTGTCCCTAACTGGCAGGGACTGTGCTGCCTGCTAGGCTGAGAGGAGGCCACAGAGGATGGGCCTCCCATCTGAACACTCAGGAGCTCATGTTGCTTCCCACTCTTGCAGAGCTCAAGTAAAATAACAACTGCATGAAACAACAATCAAATGAAAATGAAAGAAATCTATGACAAATTTATTTCTGCCTTTCCTCCTTGCAGGATTAACTCTACTGTAAAATGCCTACCTGCTTTTTAGTGTTTTTTGCATAGGCTTTATTCTTAAAGTAATCAAGGATTTTTCTGTGAGAACAAATGCCATAAATTACTCTGCTTCCCCCCGCCCCGCCCAGAAATTGTTAATCTTTTTACTTAAAAGAAAATCTGAAATACTGAATGAGGTTACATAATAGTTACAACTCTTCTTCCAAAAGTAAATTGTATATAGGGTATTTTATAACACATTTTACTCTGCAAATCTTTTCCTTGATTACTGGGATATCTGTGTATGTAAATAGATCCTGCTTGTTTTGCATGCCTGATTCATTCTACAATGCCACCATCCAGTGTTCATGGTGCATCACTAACATTGAAAAGATTATAAACACCTACATATTCAAGTGAACATCAGGAAAGGGATAAAATAAAATAAAACTTTGGAAAAGAGGGTACCAAGAAGCACATTAAAATAGAGATGAGTTTGCACACTACTGTGAGTCAAGTTCACTTGCCTTATTCACAAGCTATAGCAGGACTCCTGTGGGTTTAAAGTACTCAGTTGTCTTCTCTTGGGAAGCAAAGATCATGCATCTGTAAGATTACCAGAAGGGTCTTTCTATATCTTTGAGCCAAGTCCTCTGAAATCAAAAGCTAACATGCAGCATACCTTCTGAAACTGATTGTATTCCTGCTCAGAGCCACCTAGATTTGCACTTCATTTGGAAAACTGTCCCTGAATGGTTATAAGTTTTCTTCTAATTTCCCAAATAATTGATGTATAGCCAGAATTCACAGGCTTTTTTATCAATAAAATGTAATTAATGTAAATAATTAATGTAAATAATTCTTCTTTCCTTTGCGTTCACAGAGATCGAACATGGAGTCTTGGAGTACTAAAGCTAGAAAAAAAATCAAGGAGCCATGTAAGCCATCTCCATGCCCTGAGGTGGGATCATCACTATACATCCATCTCATCCCTAAAACTTACCAGCAACTGAAGGTCTCCAGCACTGGTGAAT
The DNA here is from genome assembly GCA_013398615.1 of Brachypodius melanocephalos. Taxonomy (NCBI): domain Eukaryota; kingdom Metazoa; phylum Chordata; class Aves; order Passeriformes; family Pycnonotidae; genus Brachypodius; species Brachypodius melanocephalos. The sequence goes on from VZSR01003803.1 coordinate 44,629,554, forward strand.
AAAATACAGATTTAGGCAACCTACTCCAGACACTATTGGATATATTTTTAGTTAATGTCCAATCCACATCTTCCTTTCCTGAAAAATTAAGTTTGTTTTTTCTTGTCCCATCCACTACTGACATGGAAATCTGCATGGAAAACTTCCTTTCACATGCAGCTTTTGAAGACTCCTTTTGAATATAATAAATAATACAAGTTAGGTCTCTGTTCTCATAAATCACACTTTTGTGACAGGTAGCCATTACGGGCTGTTTCCAGCTGGCCTACAATATAAGCTGTGGTGTCCAAGAACAGACACAATACTTCAACCAATACTTCTTACCATGTTGAGAATTTTGAAATATTTCAGCCTTTTTCATATATGTATTTATATAAAGTTTAAATTTTTGAATCATGGTTCTTTTAGCTCCTGTATCATTTTCTAAAGAGCTGCTATATGGCAATTATTCCCTATCTCACTTGGAAAGTTACTGCAAATTGAACTGCATCCTATTTTCCACCTGATTTCCGAGAAAATAAAACATATGCATTTAGGCAGCCGCTTTATCTGTTTACCTGATACTTTTTCTTATTTCCTTCCATTTTCTTTGAACTCATTTACCTCCATATCTGATGTAGTTGAGGAGCTGCAAAGGAATTAAGTTCTTTCAAGTTGTGTGAAAATCAATGACCGGATAAAGGGAATAGATGGAAATTACAGCTCCTGCAAAAGTTCATGCTGCACTTTGTGAGCTTGCTGTGCATTTATCTTGCCAGACCTGCCAGTTGGTCCCTCAGCCTTGGCTAGTTCAGGGCTAGCCTCATGTCTTGCTGCCTCTTGCCCAGCTCAGAGACAGAGAACATGGGGAAGAACCAGCACCAGTGCAAAGCAGAGATGAGAAATAACATGTGATGGTGGGAAATGGGACCTTACAGGTGGGGTGGAGGGGATGAGGGGAAGGTTAAGCCCTCATAATGTGCAGGGTAGATACAGGTATGGCAAATGAACCCACGGTTCCATAGATTGCCTGGTTTTGGCAAATGGTTTCACCAGCATAGCAGTTTCTCTCAGGTGTCAGTAACTGACAAATTTAATAAGCATATCTCACCTCCTCATCCAAGACTTCAGTAAAAGGACAAAGTCAAAACTTACCAAGGACAGATGGTGCTGAACCCTCAGCTCTGCCTCTTCCCTGCAGGTAGTACAACAATGATAAAACTCTCCAAATACAATTTTTCAAACCAGTTTTGTTCTTATTTTCTCTCAGGTTTTAGCAGATGAAGCAAGATGAAGCAATTTCTTATTATGAAAGATGCGATACTGGTCCCATTCACCTTTACAGAGTGTGAGCCACTCAGCTCCCAAGGCCTGTGATGGTGATTCTGTGCCATTCTCTTTCACAGGAAGAAAACCAGCAAGAACATGATTTTTAAATATATCAAGACAAAAATTAGCACTTTAACAGTCTCTCACAACTGATACCGCAAGGACAACTGGCAAAACAAACCATTTAATTTAATTATCAAGACATGAAAATGTATTTTTTCTCTAAGAAATGCTGGTTGACCTCTCAAGCTGTTCTCAAAGCAAGACACATTCCTCTAGTGCATTCACAGAACATATTCCACACCTGTTTTACATATCTTAGTATTCTTTCTGCTCTTAATAACAGAATTCACTCAACGCATTCACTTACTCTCTAGCCTAAAAACAGCAGCTCTTAAAGCAGATATATGAAACAGGGAAGGGCATGTGCTGCTGCTGGCTTCCATTTTAGGGCAAACTTTAGTACCTCTTCACTTGCAGATAAATTCTTACCCTTGTGTTAGAATAGAAATTCCTCTTTCCAAGACTCCAGAAGAAGGTTTGGGGGTTTCCACATGCTCCTGTGCACAAAGTCAAGGTGTTCTGTTATCACAGTACAGAGGGACAGTGGTGACCTGTGGAGCTCAGATCCAAGAAGATGAGAAGAGCTGAAGACCTCCCAAGATCCACCAGTAAACCTAATGAAGGCAGACCTTGAATCTGGAAAATACATTATGGCCCTGAAGCATGACAACCCATGGCATTGAAAAATTTTCACATAAAACCTGCACTCTAAGTCAGATTCTCAAGCCTAGGAAAGGATGCAGAGAATAAGTTTGTCCCCAAGGTTCTGCTGCATGAAGTGAATTTCTAGAGGAGTACTGCTGGCTTCTGGCATCTCACTTTTCAGAAGTGGATTGTCTTCTCTTTTCATCTCACTAATAATTCCACTCAATGCACAAGAGGCAGTCCTACTGATGCAGTATAGTCAATACTTGAAGAAAACTTTTCTGGTTTTCTTTCTTGTCTTGTTCCTTATTTCTCATATTCTTTGCCTAATTGGAGAAAATTGGATATTTGGACTCAGAAATTTACCTTGGGGTTTTTTGTCCTCAATGAAATAGAATGTAATTCATCATCCATGATGTACCATTACTCACTGTAGATAAACACAAAGTCAAGAACAATAAAACTTCATAGGAGGAATACTGTCTGCAAAGAAAAGGCATTTTAAGCATCAAGTAGCTGGCTTTCATATTTTCAACAGTCTAAAAGTCAAGAACATCACGACTCATCTGTATGATGAGAAGTGTTTGTAAACACCAAAGATTCCTTGAGGAATTATAGAGCTCTCTCCTGTTTACTGAACAGCTTGCCTACTAATATACCAGACAGCCAATGCCTTCAAGCCAAAACTTAGATGTTCTCCTCAACAGCACTGATGCTATATCTACCTGCATACTCAAATGAGGATTTGGAAATTCTTTGCATTACCTTTTTGAAGAGCTTATATCTGATTGGAATTTAATCTTCAAAAACTCAGATTAGTACAAAGAAACCAATGAGAAAAGAAAATATTTTGATTTCAGGTAAGCTGCAAACTACTATCCATCCATCTTACTATCCACCCATCTAACAGTATGTTTCCCTCTCACCTCATCAACCAAACACTTCAAATTGAATCTTCAGCATAAGATTTTGGAAAAGGAATGGAACATCCTTTTAAGAAGTGAGTATCTATCTTCAAAGATGTTGATCCTTTAAATGGTTCTATCAGTATTTAGTGCCTTGATGAAGTATACACTGAGAACATAAGCTGCATAAAATAAATTGCAATCAATGCCTGTGTACTCTGTGACAAATCCACTGTGAGCTGTACATCAAAGAACCTGGACTCTTCTGAATTCAATAAAGAGAAGAACAGAGACTTTTACTGAATACAATGCATCAATCAACAATGCCATTACAGCCCTCTTCATTTAATTTAATTTATCCTTTATACTATTTTCAATTAATGAGAGGGCATCTTTTAAAATTTCAATCACTGTGTTGCAGAATCCTGGATATAAAACTGAACTGCAGCATGTGGGAATTGGTTGAGCTGCACTTTTAATGCTTTGAAAACATGAAAAGCATGCATAAGCCTTATAAACACACCAGCTTTCCACACCTTCTGTCACAATCACAAACTTAGAGTGGTTCACACTCAATAACATGGAACAACCACACCACTGCAAAATGCATTCCATGAGGAGAGGAAGACAATCCCATCAGTTAAAGGAATATTTATATCGCTGCGAATATCTCTTATTATGGCTCGTGCAAATATCCCCCATTATGGGTTGTGCAAATACTATCCATCATTAGATTGGAAATAAGTGATTTGTTAAAATAAGTTGTGTAGTTTCTTCAGGAAAGAAGAGGTAAAGCACTGCTGTGTGTATCAGTGGGGCTCAGAGATCCAAGATGCTGAAAGAGAAAAACTTCTTAAATAAACTTTGGTGGAAGCAGATGGAAGGAAGGATGTGTTTGCTAACATGGGGAGTTAGGTGGCTCTTGGTCATCAAGGCAGATGAGACCAATGCAAGACAGAATTGCAACTATTCGAGAGTCAGCACTAGTGAAGGTATTCAACTGAGCCAAAATTGTTGGAAAAAACACAGCCACACATAGCTCTTGAGATGTTTTGGTTTTTTAAGAGGGTAGAAGGAGCAGTTAGAGAAGGCTTTTGCAAATCTTATCCTTACCAGCAGCAGAAAGTGATTGAGAACGGAAGACTCTGTGTGTAAAGGTGACATTCACATTCCCTAAGAAGGGAAGAGGCAGAAAACTGTAATTAAACAGGGATTTCAGGGAGATAGACTTCAAAAAGCACAGAGAATTCACAGGCCTCACATATAAAGAGAAAAAGGGGCCTTGGAAACTTTGTCTGGGTAGGCAAGCTGATCTGCAAGTGACAGTTTTCCCAATGCAGAGGGAGGGCAGGAGCTGCAATGTGAAATCAGTTTAGCTATCTTATGGTTTTTCCAATTATATCAAATGAGGGAAACAAGTACACATCCATAGAAACAAGGTCAGATTCTTTGGGGGTGTACAAAATAAGCAATTAAGTGAGAAATCAGAAATTCCCAGAGGAATTTCATGGAAAAAAAAAAAAAGAGGAGATTCAGGCAGATAAATCTATCTGTAGAGATATCAGGTACCAAGAGGAGGACAAGATAAATGTGGATTTGTTGTTTTATTGAAAAGACAAGCTATTGGCAGATGACACCAGGGAAGACCAAATACCGCTTTATGTTTGTCTTCATATGAAACAACAAATCAATTAGCTAATGAACCAAAGAGAGTGATAAATCACTGTTCAGAATAGAGAAAAGATGGACTGGAAAGCCTTTAAGTAAGAAAAGTGTTTTTTCAAATCACCCAGGCCTCATGAATATTATCCTAGTGGATTAAAAAAACTGATGTGAGCCATCTTTGAGTACACTTGGAGAACAGATAAGTTACTGTAAAACTTGAAAGGGAGACTCAGTTTTAAAGGGAAAAAAAACCAACAGTAAACATGGAAGAATAGCTAGTTGTCTTCAGCTCTCTCAAGCCACTGAAACAAACAACCCTGTATTTTTAAACATCCATGAAACAAGGAAACAAGTAACAGTCAATGTGGATTTGTTAAGGACAAATAGCTAAAATAGTTTCTTTTTGTGGGTAGAGGAGAAATAGCAGACGTCACATAGCTGAACTTGGAAAGCGGAATTCTCATAAATGAACTACAGATTAAATTATTTCAGCAGAAGAGCAAAAGTAATGCTTCTGCAGGGTTATCTTAGGAATGGAACTATCTATTACCAGCTGATGAAAAAAGCACAGTCCTATCAAACCTGCAAATTGAAAAATAAATAAATAAAAGAAGAAAAGAAGCTTTTGAACAGGGTTAGAACTCAAAGTAATTGCTGAACTGAAGAAACCTTTTCTAAAATAGCCTATGATTCAGCAAAGAAAAGTACAGAAGTCTACACTTAAGCAGGAATAATGAGTTGCAAGAGTGGACCAGACAGCAGTTCTGCTATGATCTGGCATTTCAGTGGATCAGAAGCAGAACAGAAGTCAATAATGTCATACTGTTGACAAAACTTATATATTCTACTGGGTCATAACATTAGGAGTATAACGTATTAAAAAGTAATAAATTATTTATCTGGCCTATCCACACTGGCTAGTTCTGAGAAAGTAGAGGACAGCACTCAGAGTGACCAGAGATCTAGAAAACATTACCTACAAGTTAAGAGGTTGTTCAGACTGGAAAGAAGACAACCTCAACTCAAGAAAATCCCAAACTGCAGATAGGGCTGCCCAAAGGGAATACAGGAATGAATGGGCTGCATCTGGAACAGAGATGCAGATTAGACATTAGAAAAAACCTTCTATCACTGAGGATAGAGAAGGATGGAAGAAGCTGTATCAGGAATGTGAAAAATCCAGCTTTTGAGATATTAAAGACTAGGTTGTATTACTGCTTGTCAAGGAACACTGTTGATAGAGGAGTTTCTGCTTTTTGGCATGAGAATACACTATATGACTTCTTGGAACCTCTCCCAACCATGTAATTTTATGATTCCAAGACAATGAAGCTAATCAAACCAGCTAATTAACATGTCTTCACACATCTCTGCTCATCTCAGGGTTGCATCAGGCTATCTAGGAAAACAGCTCCAGTAGATTTACTTTGCAGCCACAGTCTTAGGAATGGTCTTTAATGAAAGCTGACTCTGCAGAACTAGTCTATGTCAACTCTGTAGGCAAATGGCAAGATTATAGACTGCTGTGTTGAGGCAGCACCTGGAGCTAAATCCCATCCATCACATCTTCAGGGCTGTGCACGTCCTGATGACTGACTTTGGTCCCATGGGATTTGGTCCCCAGACGTGCTCTCTGAGCTGGACTTGACTTCTCAGTAAGGACCCAGGTAGCTGCTGGCTGCTTCAGCAATCTGGGGTTCCACTTGGGGACACTCTCTACCTGGGATATTTTAAAACCAAACTCACTCTTTTTTTAAATGTGAATTACCTGACAACTTACAGTCTCATCCTACTATTGACTGCACATATTAAATATGAAAAATAAAGCTAAGTCATAAAACCATGGCCTAAATATGTCTTAATTTTCTTTTATACAGAAGCTGCCAAGTTACAGGTACAGAAGCATGTTTTTGTTTTTAATTTTTACTGACTCGAGTAGGTGTGCTTTGATTTAAGCTGTTTGTATGCAATTTTTAAGGAAGTCAGAGATGATTTCTAGGAAGGGCAACACAAATTCCCTTCCCCATGAAAGAAAGATAATTATACTGTGCATGTTTTATTTGCCACTAGGTGGGAGTGGAACATAATCTTCTAGTTAATCTTTAGGCAATATCAACAGAGAAAGTGAAAGACAAACTATATTTTCTTGGCTGGTCACCAAAGAAAGATCATTCTCTTGATAGAGAATCACTTCAGTGATTCAAAGGCATCTGCAGCTACAAGCCATGGGTACACTGAATTTTTATTTAAAATTTGAATGAAGTACTGATGTTGCATAAGAAAACAGTTTGACTTCTACTAATAATGCAAATTTTAAACTTTTTTTCCAGTCAGCATTAAGAACTGAATTTACATCTTTTTCTGAAACTTACACACCTATTTGACGCATTTTCAAGGAAGTGCCTTGAATAATATACTATTGCTCAGCCCTATCACCTACTGCTATTGCTGCATCTCTTGTTAGTATCGAGAACATTGCATATCTATATAAATAGTCTTCATATACATTTCACAATTTGTATACATCTAGAATTAAAACTCTTTTTTATCACATAAGGCCTACTTGTGGTTTTTTCATTACATTTATTTGCAATTTTTTGAAAGCTTCTGTGTTGTAAACAAAAAGGGTGTTTCTTACAATAAAATATCCTATCCAATAATCTTTCTGCATGTGTCTGTACCTGACTGGAAACAGGTACCCTTTTCTTAAAGCACAATTTCTTAGTCTCTTATTAGTAATCAGCAATTACATTATTAAACTACAACTAGATCATCAAAGAAAGAATGAACCACAATCACAGCTTGCAGTGTTTTCTTCCTTCTTTAGAAAGCTTAACATTAAAAAAAATAATAAATTGAAAGATATTTTTACTATTTCTTGGAAAAGTACGAAGTTAAAGTACAAAGTACAAAGCATATGTCAGGAGGAATACACTAGAGGTTTCTAACATCATGATGGTGAACATGGACAGATTTTGCATCACCCCTGTTGGTGCAAGAGTGTTCAGTGAAATTAGTAAGGAGCTGATTTGAACAAACAAGAGGAAGCAACTTTTCATTTAACACACAGTGAAACCATAGAACACTGTACTAACGATTGCAATGAAGCAAAAATAAAATTAGTTAATTAATTGATTGATAAATACTCAAATTATGGAAGGATAAATCAGTCATGTCTTAGAGTTTGTTTTTTTTTTTATGTCCATCAGTATTAAAAGCAATATCTAAGATGGAAAAAACCCTGTAGCATCTATATATGGAACTAGTACAAGATGAAGGAGTGTATTTTCCTCTCGGCTTTAAGAGCATCTCAGTTCTTGCTTGAGCCTTGAAAGCCCAGCCCTGCTTTGAGAACAGCTCTGCAATGGCATGAAGCAGGCACGATGCCACTACAGGAAATGTCATGAGTGCTTTCCTTCCAGATTGGCCAAGGCTGAGGCTGCTGGGCAGGACAGGCTGGGATCTCACTATACTTCAGCCTTTAGGGACAGCTGCAGGCAGGCAAAAGCATATCTGGCAAAAGCCCACAGGTATTTGTGGGCTCCCTCTGCCATCCTTCAGGGTACAGCAGGCTCTCCCTGGGCCACCACAGCCAGCTCTTGCCATGTGCCCAGAAACTCTGCCAAAATGGTACACACAGCTAGCCGGGTTTCCACCAGGCAGCTTTTCTTGGTGAACACATGCAAGAGACAGCTGGGGTTTAAGGAGTAACCAGGCATGATATGCTCCCCATCCTAAGGGAACCTTTGCCAGCCCAGCAGGCATCAGGCAGGTGGGGAAGGGTCAGTCCTGCTGCTCCATGCTGTGACCTACCACCTCCTCACTACAGTTCTCCTTTAGGATTTTATATCTTTCCATGCCGCTCAGTTTTTCATCCTAAATTGCTCTCAACAGCCCTACCCTGGCCTGCAATTCTGCCTTCCTTATCTTCCATGATTTCCCTCGCAGCTTGGCCGTACCAGTTGATGCCTGAGCCAGGGCTGCACAGCTGGGACCAACCCAAGCTGGATTTTGGGCATTGCAGTTCTTGTAGAGCGGGCTCAGCACAAGGTAAAACAATGCAGTGGTTACACCATGTGCCATCTCCAGGCGGTCCTAACATAAATTTAGCCTCCCTGGGACACTAGTGGGTACTTCTGTGGTCAAAAATAGTAGGGATGACGCACACCCTGCTGCTTGTCCCCTCCCCAGCTGCACACCCATGACAGCCAACCTGTGACAAGTGGATATAAAGCTGTTCTGCCAGCTCCAAGTAAAAAGTGGAGTCTCTTTGTGAGACAAAACTTTTTGTTTGTGATAAGAGAAACTTCTCTTTATGAGAAGGAAATTCTTCTGTGACCTTTTCCTCATTCTTTTGCTTCCATGTGGCTGTAGAATTAGCCTTATCTGTGTTGCACAAAATTTGGTACCACAGAATTTCTTGCAGCACAAATCAGTTTCTTTTGTGACCAGAAGTCACCAGCAGGATGTCACGGAAACAGCTCGAGCTCTTAAAAGGAAGATTTTATTTACATCAGAAAATTGTTTACGTTGAGACCAGGACAGAATGAAGTGAAGCTGCTAAAATACCTTCTCAGAGCTCTGAGGACATCCAGTTCCCTACATTATGTCCTGACTATAAATAATTTGGAAAAAAAATCACCTAATTTTAATGAAATCAGAGGAAAAGTTTCAAAGCATACTCTCAAGGCATACGTTGGGTAAACCTGAGAGCCTGTGCCTCAGCAGTCAGTCCACATGACCTTGGACCCTTGACCCACAGGCACTCCGGGACCTGGCACCTGACACATTTCTCCTCATCTTCTCAAATGATGCAGGATTCCCTGCTCTCTCTTCTTCCCCTCTTTGCTCACACTTTTTTTCCCAAGGAAGGATCGAGCCTCCCCTCCCCTGCTTGACATTTTAGCCTAATTTTTGTACTTTCTGCTTGCAGCGGTGAGCTAATGTGGAAAGGGACACTTCCATAATTAGCAATTTTTAAGAGTGGGAGTAGGTGCTTCTGGGACATTGTGACTTCTGTGCAGCAGAGTTCAAAATTGTAATCAGGGTGACTGACAGAGACACGGCGTGCTTGGGGACTGTGGAGGACAGTTAGTAGGACAGAGCATGCAGCCTACGCTGGCACCATCCCAGAGGAGGCTTCTAAACCAAGGATGTGTTTCATTAGGGTGGCATCAAAAAGACAGGGCTTGTCAGTGTGGAACAGGAATACACAGTCATGAAGAAAAGACATGTTTTTCCAGAAAAGCTTTAAATGCTCATCCTAGTTTTTAAGTTTTTTTCCTAGTCCAGACCTGTTTCAACACAGATAAGGCTAATTCTCCCCTGACACATATATATACACCTTCACTCATATATCAGTTCTCTTGTCTAACTTGGAAATCAGTTTTGGTTGAGCGTGCTGTTGGACTAGATGGTCCTTCAGAGACTCTTTTCCAGCCGAAATTATTTTGTGATTTGCTATTTTAAACAGCTAGAAAGCACTATTGTAGCCAACCAGATGTCTTTTAACATTTGTTTTTCACTCTCAGTGCCTCCATACAAATGACAAACGTAACGTGGAGCAGTGACAAAGCACGCTTCAGGTGTTTCACCATAGGCCTTGACAGCTCGGATCACTCCCCAGCAGTTATCCCGGCTGGCTCTGTCTAATAGGGGCAAAGGGCAGGATCAGGGGCTGTCATCTCCAAAGGGATGATGGCTGCCTCTCGTTTGACCTGTCTTCCTTTTATAACAGCTGAGAGTAACCTGAACTGCGTTTCAGCTCAGATACTTTCTCTTAGCTGCTTCAAACGAACAGCAGGCAAAGAAGAAAAGAATCTTACAAAAGAGCTAGAACAGGATGTTTTTTATGCAGTGAGACATAATTAACTTTCAATAGAATGATGCCTTAAGTTTCAGCTTTACAATTTTTGAAATTTAGTCAGTTTGGTCAACAATTCCATTTTTGCCTCTGGTGATTCAATTACTCTTAAAGGAAGAATGCAAAGTATTTCCAATATCCTAATGCCAACTAACAAGGCACTGATACACATTAGTTCAGAAATTATGGGGTTAGGTGCACAATAATTCTCATGAAGAATAAGCAAGAATTCCAATTAAAAATAAAATTGCAAAATACATCCAATCAAATGATGCAAATGACAGGGAAATAGAATCATATATTTTACTTGAGATAGAGACTGCTACAGCTAGAGTAACAGAACAATTTTTCACATTTTGAAATAGCTCTGGAGAGAAAAGCTTCACAGCTTTATTTAAAAAGCATTCAGACCAGAGGTGCTCCTGGTGATTAGCTGCTTTGAGAATTTCAGTTATGATAATAAGCAGAGGTACAGTATAAGAAGCACCTTAAATTATAATCTTACCCATGAAATAAGTGTACACAAGAATTAAATTAGAATAAGCAGAGCAAACGGATTCACATGTACTTTCTGGACGTGTACATTTAATTTTTATTTTACTGAAGAGGATTTTACAATACAGCAAAAGAAAATATTCTTTGCAATGAAGTAGAATAATGTAAAACTGAGGGGAAATGGTTGATCTTGAAGGCTCTTAGAAGGACTTGCTAATTTCAACACAAGTTCATATTACCTTTTAAGCACTGATGAGGGCAATACAACAATGTTCAATTTCAGAGTGGAAAAGAAAAGTGCAACTAATCCTGCAACGAATTCACCTCTCCTGTGACCTCAATGTGAGTCCTACAGGTGTAAAAACAGGAAGGAGCACGACACATTAACTGAGTATCAGTTTATCTTCAGAAAAAACACTAAATGTTGTGGTTAGCTGACCTTGTCTGGACACCAGGTGCCCATGTATCGCTCTATCGCTCTCCTTGTCACCTGGACAGAGGACAGGGAATATAACAAAAGGCTCATGGGTCAAGGACAGGGAGACATCACTCACCATCTATTATCTTGGGCAAAACAGACTTGGGAAAATTTGTTTCATTTATTACCAGTCAAAGCAGAGTAGGGTGATGAAAAATAAATCCAAATCTCAAAGGCTCTTTGCCCATCCCTCCCTTTTCTGTGGGCTCAGCTTCACTCCCGATTTCGTCTACCTTCTCCATCCAGGAGCTCAGAGGGGGAACAGGGAATGGGGATTATGGTTAGTTCATCACATGTTGTATCTGATGCTCCTTCCTCCTCAGAGGGAGGACTCCTCACGCTCCTCCCCTGCTCCAGTGTGGGGTGCCTCCTACAGGAGATGGTCCTTCATGGTCTTCTCCAACTGAGCCCTTCCTATGGGCTGTAGTTCTTCACCAATTGCTCCAGCATGGATCTCTCCCATGGGGTACAGTCCTTCAGGAACAGGCTGCTCCAACCTGGGTGTCCCACAGGGTCACAAGTTCTGGTAATCCTGTGTCAGAGTGGGGTCATCTTTCCATGTGACCACAGGTCCAGGAGCCTGCTCTAGTGTGAGCTTCCCGTGTGGTGTTCATTCCCTCCTTTGGGCACCCACCTGCTCCAGATCTTTCACAAGCTGTAGGTGGATGTCTGTTCCACTGTGGACCTCCTTGGCTGCAGGAGCACAGCTGCCTCACCATGGTCTTCACAACAAGCCGCAGGGGAATCTCTGCTCTACTGCCTGGAGCACCTCCTGGCCCTATTCACTCTCCTGTGGGGTCTGCCTGCACAGAATAAACTGAAAAGACAACTCCCCATAAGTTGTAAGAATAAGCCTTACTTGCTATCACAGAAATCTTTATTTTGGTGAGCTGTTGTTGATACAAGTTGGTAAGTAAGTAAGCTGGTACCTCATGAAACATCCTCTCAGTTGCTTCTTCTTTCTCAGAGAATTTAAGTGCCTCTGGAGATGGCAGTGTTTTTTCCACTAGACAAAGAACATCTTTTCCCCCTTTTCAGTGCTTCGACAAAGGAGAATATCTTTGTGACTCAAAGCCCATCATTTAATTCAGATATATAGAAAGTGTAAGGACAGATTTGATTTATTAACGATGTCTTGTCCTCTTGTCCTTTGCCCAGACACACAGTAGGCATCAAATTCATTTACTTCCATGATATGCTTCTTCCAGGAGACCAACTTCACTGGAAGAAAGGGGAAGGGACTTGCAAAAAGTTCTTAGCATGCAACCACAACTACTGCATCTCAGTCCATTGAGAAAGACAACATCTGTTCATACATGAACCATATTTGTTCATAATTTAGAAGCCAAATTAAGCAACCCCATATCTGCCTTAGTTCTTGAAGACCTTTTCATTGATTCATCCTCGAACTTATTTGTGCTGTTTCTCTCTTCTGAGAGACTCAGTCGAGTGAGGAAGTGAACCTTGCATAATCATCCTGAGTATCCACTCAGCCCAGTGCTCCTGGGCAATCTTCCTCTGCTGCATTAACGGTGTCTCTGCTGTGCTGCCTGGCTGACATGTTGTCCTAGGGTGACTTTATGATTTTCTCCCAAATTTGCCCTAAACCAGGGCATACATTCCACAACATGCCAGTAGTCTGATTCAGATGTGGCTCTGTTTGTCTGGTAAAAGGCTGCCTCACTGAAGGCTCCTTTTTCCAGAGTCTTGATGTTGCATCTTTCTCCTCCTAGCAGGAAAATTGTTCCTTCCCATCATGAAGCTCCCTTAACCTGTGCTGGCAGCTCTACCTGTGCAGTGTACAGCATTCCCCACAGATAACAGAACATGGACCCTGTGTTGGCAAAGGCAGTTTCAGGATGATGCAGGATTTCTCTGTGTGAGTTCCCAACCCTGAAGGAGGCCAGTTGTCATCAGACCTGCAATGCACTACAAACATGTAAGTAGACTGCTGACAATCACAGGCATGTGAGAAAACTGGTGACATTGCTGGAGGGAAGAACAAGCCAGCTGTATGGACTCTGAGTGGCTTTGGCATGGAAATAAATCTTACACAGCATAAGATTCCTAAAAACAGAGATGAACCAAGCCATAGAATGAAGCTGCTCCTGCTGCAAATGCTGCATGTGTGAGAGAGGCAATGCTGACAGCCCTCAGAGCCTGATTGTTTGAATCCAGATGGCTGGTAGTCCCAGAGGCTGTGCACATTTCTTAAGATCAGCTAACCCTCAAGAGGATCACAGGCAAGCATTTCCTTGCCTAAAACATCAAGATGTGCTCTTAGCCAAAGCAACTACACCTTGACTGTCATGTCTGCAAAGCTACTTCCTACTATCACACAAATTAGACCATGTTTTACCTGAGAAATTAAATTTCTACCTTGTGTGAGACTCTTCTAGTCCTTGATGTAGCAGGAAAATAAGTATCTCTTCATTGCATCCTCACACTTTTCTAGATCTAACCATTGAAAAAGTTCTTGAAACACACAGGTCACAAGCAGATGCTTCTGTCAGATCACTCACTTGTTCTGCAGCAGCTAAGTCACTTCTGAGGCATGTGGGAACACTACTCAATATAACTAAGGCAGAGCTGCTGGTTGCCTGAACAATGTTACCTACTATATAAGATGCTGTTGCATCAGCATGCTGGTTTCTTCTTTAACATTGAGGACAAGCAGAGGTCCATTTCACTTCATAATCTGTTTTGAGGAAGGAATGTTTCCTTCTGAGAAAAAAAACTTTGGAATACCCTCCAGTTGCTATATTGTGTAATCAACAGACAACCAACTCATCAGGCTAATAGTTTTCCCATTAAGATCAAAATTTGCCATATTGGGTCCAGCTTAAAAATCTTTTTAACCTGGCATCCTTTCTGGAATTGAAAGTACATCCAGACATTTCATGGGAAATCAGAGGGTTGGAAGGAACCTTCAAGCTTCTATTTTTAATGGTCCTAATGCCTCCAGTTTAATATCTCAGATGTTTTGTCATCTCCCATTCATAAACATTCCAGATGGGAATGTGGCAGATGCTTAATAATAAAGGATGCCCAGGGATAGGACTTGTGTCTTACTGCATTAGGACCAAAGCATGCAGGCAAGAAGGCAGAAGTGAGGACTTACGTATTCACAGACAGAACCCTAATGCAAGTTTTCACCTGCCATTTCCATCATTGAATATTTCCAGGGGTATTTAATTACTATATTTTTATTCTGGATCTTTGTTAGTATTTTCCAAAACAGAATTATATCCTCCCAAGGAAACAGATTTATTTATGACTGCGGTGTCAAAGGAGACCAAATATATCAAGAGTCGTGAAGATGGTTCTCTTCCTGTCCCTATTTCTAAAAAACATACTTTCAAAGCTAGATATGGCTTGCCTAGGAAGACTCCTACAATTATAACACATCCAGGACCTGGAACTTGGGCTACAGCATCCAAATAACAAGCACATCAATACAGAGATGAAACATCACACATCCATTTTTTTCCACAGGTTTTCTCTTTATATTGCACTATATGCCTAAGGGAAAAATCTAAGGTAGAGTTTTTTGCTGGTCTAGCATGTCATTGATTTCCTTTGAGAATTTTTGAGAACAACAGAATGTGTCTGTCCATGTATTTTTAAAGTATTTGTTTCAGTAAGTTTAAAAAAAAAAAAGAAGAAATAAAAAAGTGATCTGAGAAAAACAGAAAACAAGGAAAAACCCTGCAGATTTTTTTCTGTAGATTAATTATGCTTTCCTGCAGATCTGTTTTTATTCAAATTTCTTACATTAATCTTAAAAAACTCAACACGTGTTCACCAATTTTTTTCTCAACCATTTTATTAGACCATTGTCATGGCTGGACTTCAGAACAATAGAAATCTTGTGAGGAAACAAGAAATCAATTGGACCTAATTTACCAAAACTATCAGAATTTAAATATCCTGTCCCACAAAAAGCTTTTATTAGATAAACATGTTCTTCCGTGAAAGATCTTAATTTATCTATGCTGAGATTCTGTCAATATCAAGTAAATATTGCTCTGTTAAGGCTAATCAGAGGTGTGGTGATTTCTAAACCTTCTGTTTAGATGGCAGTAACTGTTTGCCAGTATTTATTACCTGCAATAGAGCTCACTTGAAAGAGATAAACCATCCATCAATAGGACATGCCCCTTCAGCAGTTGTTTTATCAACTGCTTCAAGTATTCTTTTTCATTAACTGTTTCATCAAACATCTGTCTGTGTTTCATCTTTTTACAAAAAAACTGCCACAGCAAACTACCACTGACACATCACCCCTTGCAATGATGATATCATGGGGTTTTTTTCGTTTGCTTTACTTTTCAATCTCCCCCACAGAAAGAAGGCAAGAAAAGGATAGTATGTTTTACTGAACCATACAAAAAAAAAAACAAAACAGTCCAGCATGCATTTTCAGACATCTGGCCTTTCAATACATTGGTCAAAAAAGAGTAAAGTCCTTTTACTATTTACACTTATTTACATATTATATTAAAATACGTAAATGTTAGAACCATAAAATGAGAATACTACTAAAAGCATACTCCTGTTGCTGTAGAAACTGAGCTTGATTTTTTTCTGCTACACCAGTGAGAAGTAACTGAATGCAAATCAACATCTTGGCACCTTGACATTTTAAGATAATTAAGGCGTAAGGCAGAACAAAGATATTTGAAATAATTTTGTTTAAAAATACATTAGAAAAGGTTTTCAGGTAGAGCTGGAGGGAGAGAACATGTTATAAAGGACAGAAACAACCATTAGAATCACAGAATCAATAAAGGTTTGAAAAGACCTCCAAGATCATCAAGACCAACTTTTGGCTGAATACCACCTTGTCAACTAAACCATAGAACTAAGTACCATGTCCAGTTATTTCTTGAACACTTCCAGGGATGTAACTCCACCATCTGCCTGGGAAGGCCATTCCAGTGGTTGATCACCCTTTCAGTGAAAAAAATCTACCTGATGTCCAACCTGAACCTCTCCTGGCACAGGCTGAGGCCATATCCTCTTGTCCTGTCCCTTGCTGCCTGGGAGAAGAGCTAACCCCCACCTGGTTACACTCTCCTTTCAGGCAATTGTAGAGAGGGATCAGGTCTTCCCTGAACCTCCTGGATCCTCCTTCTCCAGGCTAAACACTTCCAGCCCTCTCAGCAACTCCTCATAAGCCTTCCTCTCAGGACCCTTCCCTGGCTCCATTGCCATTCCCTGGACATGCTCCAGCTCCTCAATGTCCTTCTTGTAGTGAGGGACCCAGAACTGGACACATAGCTCAGGGTGTGGCCTCACCACTGCTGAGTACAGGGGGACATCACTGCCCTGGTCCTGCTGGTCACACTAGTTTTGATTCAAGCCAGGATGACATTTGCCTTCTTGAGCACACACTGGCTCACATTCAGCAGCTGTTGATCAGCACACCCAGGTCCTTTTCCACCTGGCAGTTTTCCAGACTCTGTCCCAGACTGTAGCACTGTATGGGGTTATTGTGACCCAAGTACAGGACCCAGCACCTCACCTTATTAGCCTCATACTTCTGACCCCAGCCCATCAATTTAGTCTGTCCAGATCCCTCTGCAGAGTCTTCCTACCCTCCCGCAGACAGGCATTCCCGACGGACTGTGTCATCTGCGAATTTACTGAGAATACACTCCATTCTCTCATCCAGTTCATCAATAAAGATATTAAGTATCCTTACTGGCACAGTAGTGAGTCACTGGGGAACTCCACTGGTGACCATCTGCCAGATGGATCTCACTCCAGCCACCATTATTCTCTGGGATTCTCTGGGCCTGGTCATTCAGCCAGTTCTTAACCCTGAAAAGAGTGCACCCCTCCAAGCTGTGGGGTGCCAGCTTTTCCAGGAGAATGCTGTGGGATGCAGTACCAAAGGCTTTACTGAAGTCCAGGTAGGCAATCATCCACTAGGTGGGTCACCTGGTCATAAAAGGAGACCAGGCTGGTCAAGCAGGACCTGCCTTTCCTAAAACCATGCTGGCTGGGCCTGATGTCCTGGTTGTGCTGTGCATGCCATGCGATCACACTCCAGATGATCTGTTCCATTACCTTCCCAGGCACTGA
>VZSR01003803.1:44655768-44712325 GCA_013398615.1 Brachypodius melanocephalos
TATATTACTTGATGTATTGGCAAGTCTAGCTTTTCATTTATTACATTAGGAAGAACATTCCCAGCAAATTGGGGGTAGTTATCCTGCCGCTCTGCTCAGCCCTGGTGAGGCCAGATTTGGACTGCTGTGTCCACTGCTGGGCCCCTCAATACAAGAGAAATGTGGGGCTCCTGGAATGGGTCTAGCAGAGGGGGATGAGAGGACTGGAGCAATTCTCTTACCAGGAAAGTTTGAGGCAGGTGGGCCTGCTTGGTCTAGAGAAGAGATGGCTGAGAGTAGACCTCACCAATGTCCATCAGTATCTGAAAGGAGAGTGCCGAGCAAGAGCCAGGCTCTGCTCGGTGCTGCTGAGCAATGAACAGGAGACAACGGGCAGAGACTGATGCACGGGAAGTTCCACCTGAACATGACGGTGAACTTCTTTACTGTGCGAGTGACTGAGCACTGGAACAGACTGCCCAGAGAGGCTGTGGATTATCCGTCACTGTAAACATTCAAAAACTGTCTCCAAGCAATCCTGCGCCATGTGCTCTACGACGGCCTTGCCTGAGCAGAGAGCTCAGACCAGATACCCCCGTGCTCGATGCCAAGCTGACCCGTCCTGTGACTCACTGACTCTCCGCGGCGGGACAGCAGCACAACGTCACCGAGAGCCCGGCGGCGACGCCCAGCAATCTCCCGCGCTTTCCGCCCCTCCTCTTCCCTGCCCTCCCCCTTCCCCCGGCCCGGCCCCAGCTCCGCGTCCCGGCGCGACCCCACCCTGCCCGCACCGCCCGACCGCGACTCCGGCCAATGCCGCCAGGGCTGCCGGAGTCGTCCGCCAATCACAGATCTCCGCCGCCCCTGCCTCCCGCCCCCGGCGCGGCAGCGCACCAATGACACACGAGGAGACAAACCCCCATTGGGAGTCGGTTGAGCCGCCGCTCTTCGCTGCCCGCCTCGCCCCGAGCCTCCGGGACGTCAGAGAGAGGCAGGGCCAATCGGGTGCGCCGCAGCAATGGGAGCGCGGCTGGCGTTGCGGCCCCGCCCCCGTCCCCCCGCCGGCGGCGCGGCCGGCGCTCCCCCTTCCTCCCTCCCCTTCCCTCTCGCAGCAATGGCGGCGACGGAGCAGGAGCAGTTCTACGCCCTCCTCGGCAACCTGCTCAGCCCGGACAATGCGGTCCGCAAGCAGGCCGAGGTAACGGGGCCGCCGTGTCAGCGGCCGCCGAGACGGCCTGTCAGACCCGCCGGGCCTCGCTGGAGGGCGGGAGGGAGGAAGGAAGGGAAGGGGGCAGGGAGGTGGCGGGGCCGGCCGAGCCCCACGTGTGAACAGCGGCACCAGCTGCCGCCGGGGCGGTCCGGGCCTTCCCCGGTCGGGGCGGCGGGGCCGGGCGGTGGCGGCCGTTTTGCCTGGCGGGCGCAGGGCCCGCGCCGGCCCTTGGCCCGTGAGGGCGCCAAGGGTCCCGTTACTCCCCTCGGCGCCCGCCCCGGCGTGTCCGGCACCACGCTCGCTCCTCGACCGCCTCCTCCCGTGGCCCGTGCGGGACCGTCCCCGGGGGCTGCTTGTCTCCCCTGCCCATGGCTGGCTCCTCCTGAGCCGCCCGGCGTGGCGGAGCGCGGCCCCAGCCCCGCCGCGCAGCGGGGGCCCACAAGCCGGTGGCGGCAGCAGCGTGTGGGGGGGGCGGCTCTCGGTGGCTCGGGCGCGGAGGCGTTTCCCGAAGGAGGTCAGAGCGGGTGCCTGGCGCGGTGGAAGCGCTCTTGTGTGCGCTCCCGAAGCGGCCCTCGCAGGGGCTCCGTGCCCTCGCCCCAGCTTGGCCGGCAGGAGCGGGACCGAGGTCTTTCTTAGTAGTTTGGTTTTTTTAACTTTTCGGAATGGCTCCGTGTGTATTCAAGTGTTTCGTCAGCTAAGAAATATTTCACCCAAAAGAAGTGTTTTCAATATGCTGAGTTTCTCTTGTTATCAGCAAAAAGTTTTCAGACGTGTTGTTTCAGCTGAAATTCTTTGTGGCGGCTAAGCCACGTTAATTCTTTCTCTCTGTCATGCTTAAGGCTCCATTGTCAAGCCTGGTGGGGAATCTCTCCCGTTGAATTAAATACCAGCGTCTAGGTTTAGCATGAATTCCCGCTGCATGGCTGCATCGGGTCTTTTATCGCTCTCATCACTCCAGCGGTCAGCAGAGTTCAGCGCATTGTTTGGTGAAGAATAAAAAGCACTATTCCTGATGCTGCAGTGAAAATTCCTCAGATACGAATCTAGAGTGAGAAGGAGGGGAAACATACATTTTTAGAAAGCTAGTGCAGTTCGGTATTGATAACTGCACTTTCTAGAGAGTCAGCAAGAATTATTCCCACATTCCTGAACATAGAGCTGCAATGAAAGCCATTCCCTGGGAGCTGAATTTCTTTCTCTTCTCAACTGCCTACATATAACCTAAAAACATTTCTAAAAAATTTTGAACACAATTGGAATTGTAACAAAGCAAGTTCATTGTGCAGCTGTGTCACAGTGCCTGTGAAATAAAACATTGGATAAGAACTCTAAAGCATAGATCCTTAAACCTGGCATATTTTTCAGAAACTTGCTTGAAACTGAGTTGGAGTTCTTTCTAAACTTCACAGATACATATGCACTATGGTCAATCAGAATAAGAAACCTTAACTGGTGTGATGGATACCAAGCTTTTCAAGCCTGTTAGTTTCCTATAAAAATACAAGGAGTAGTATAACTTTTTACTTATTTAACTGCATTGAATTTGGCATTAGTTTCCGAATATTTCCAAGGTGTGCTGCAAATGCTTTTATGGTTTAGGACCATTCAGAGTGAAAGGGTCCTCAGGAGGTCTGTCATGCTCAAAGCAGTGTCAGCTATCAGGTCAGATCAGGTCACTCGGGGCTTTGTCCTGCTGACTCTTAAAAACCTGTAAGAATGGAGACTGCACAAGCTCTTTGAGTTACTCACTCCTGCTTGACTTGTCCTCATTAGGACAGAGAGATCTGGACCTCTTCCAGTCTGAACCTCCTTTTTTCAATTTATGCCTCTTGTCTCTCAGTTTTCCACCATGCATGGCTGTGAAGAACCCCCCCTACTCTTCATGGTGGGTTAGTGAACTTTCACCTAGAACCCCAAATCTGTATCTACAATGTAACTAGACTGACTTAAGTTGTCTATTTCTTGAAGTAAGATTTCTTTGGATAAAAGCTTTGCATAGCCTTTAAAATACTTGCTTCCTAAAATCATACAGGACTCATTCTTGGTTTTAGACATAGGCATCAGTTCTTCAAAGTGTACTTACTGTTGGAAAGTAATATTGCATACATAAAGGATTCAAATAACTGCAGGTAAATGGAATAGCAGGTTTTCACTTGTATCTAGTGAAAACCAGTCAGAATGAGAAATGGATAGGCAGGGAACTAAGCAGACTCAGGTTATTTCAAATAGATTTGGTCACTGAAATGAGAATGAGGGCTGTTTAGTTGAAGACTGAACTTGATGGAGATGTAGAGTCATATCCTGTTTGGGAGGATTGTAGTAAAAGCTGTTTAAAAAAGAGCGTGAGGAAGAAAGCCTGATTACTCCAAAATCAATTTATGTGTATGGATTTAGATGTGTTTAGTCTGCTCCTGTGAGACCCCGCTGGAGTACTGTGTCCACCTCTGTGGCCCCTAACATAAGAAGGACGTGGGCCTCTTGGAGTGGGTCCAGAGGAGGGTCACAAAGGTGATCAGAGGGGGTGAGCAGCTCTCCTGTGAAAGGCTGAGACAGTTGGGGTTGTTCAGCCTGGAGAAGACTGGAGACACCCTAGAGCAGCCTTTGAGTACCTAAAGGGGACCTGCAAGAAAGGTGGAGAGGGGCTTTTACACGGGCATGCAGTGATAAGATGGGGGGCAGTGGCTTTAAACTTGAGGAGGGCAACTTTAGATTGGATATATGGAATAAATTCTTTGCTGTGAGGTTGTTGAGGCACTGAAACAGGCTGCCCGGAGAAGCTGTAATGCCCCAGTCTTGGAAGTATTTAAGTCTAGGTTAGCCGGGGCTTTGAGTAACCTAGTCTAGTGGAAGGGAACCCTGCCCATGGCAGAGGGTTTGGAACTAGATGGTCATTAATGTCCCTTCCACTCCAAAACATTCTGTGATTATGTGTATGGGCTAACATGCTCATAACTTAATGTGACTAGCTGCCTGAAATCTGATTTGTTTATTTTGCCATCCATCCTGGAACGTTGTATAAAAGCCTGTCTTCCTCTTACTTGTATGTCTGTCTTCTAATAGAGAAACTTTTATTTACTTTGTTTCAGAGATTTTATGCTCTTTTTTAAAGTGCATTTCTCAGGTTTGGGAGAACATGGTTACTAAGCATAGTCAATAGATACTTTCTTGCGTGTTTTAATAAAGTGGGTCATGGTGTGTGAGAAATTTGTACTTCTGTATAAGATAACTGGGGAACTAATTGTAAACTTAAAGAATACAGTAAGACATAGCAGGATCCAGGTACATGGAGTGTAGGCAAGACTGGTAATAAGATGGGTAGGGCCAGCAAAGAAGTCTCCCATCAGCCCAGAGGGAAGGTTCTGTGTTTGGCCATGTATCCCTTGTGTCCCTTTGCTTTAGCATCCTCTAAATGCAGTTTATTGAATTGAGAGTTATGCCATTGAACAGCTGCTTAGGTTGCTGCCATTTTTAGTGAGTTAAACAAACAACTCATAATAGAATGTTATTGTTATTAGAATTGACATGAAAGAAGGTGGCTTTTACTGTGCTTCAGCTGTCTGTGAAAGTCCATACTGGGCCTGGGTTTAGGGAACTGTCATGTTTCTGTATTAGTCTTTGGATTTGTAGATAGTAATGCAATGTAAATATATACATTCATGGAAGAGGTTAACTTGAGAAGACTTTCTGTTCTGACCCTAAACCTCATTTAATTTCGCAGTCTCCATTAAATGATTAGATTAAATGCAGGGATTCATTGGGGATTCAGAGTCTCATGGACTGTGAGTGTATGTTGGCAACTAGAGAGAATGTGAAATGGGGATTGACTTTGTGATGAAGGCCTACTAGGAAGCATGTACATAAAGGGAGGAAGATGATGTCTGATATTTGAATGCGAAATTGCTTAATTGACAATAGCAGGTATCCTGTCAAGCTGTCTAAGAGTTTGTTAGAGTATTGAAAGGAGATACTGCACTGTTGGAAACGGGAAGTAGGCAGGCAGAGAACTGATAGAAATGAACCTGAGCTTTACAGAATAGTCTTATTCCTCGAGTTCAGAATGGGATAACAAATGTTTGAAAAGGATGAAGTAATTAATCCTCAGTATTGTGCACGAAAAGTAACTCAGAGGTGCTAAGTATAGAACTATTTCTGAATGTTATGAGGGGTTGCTATTTAATTTGCGATTCTCCTGCTCCTACTTACATAGGTTTAGTATATTAAAAAAAAAAAAAAAAAATTCATTTCAAAATGCTCTCATAGACCATGTTTTGGATAGCAAAAGTTTTTTTACTATATTTTCACTCTAGCTTCTAAGTAACAAGGTAATTTTAAAAGGAGACATATGAAATGCATCCCAGAAGCATATAAGACAATGTAACTGAACGTCTCATGAAACTTTTCATTTTGTTAAGAGGTGTTTCCTGAGGAGGAGACTAAATAGCCTCTTTCTGAAATTCAGGCAGGAGTTTAAAAATAAGACATTCTTATTCAGAATGTGTGGTTGAGATGTGTGGCTGCCACATAACGTGGTAGAAGCTTTAAAAAGGTTCAAAACCAAAAGTGATCTGATTTTTGGGCTATACATTTGTCTGTGATTATTAACCTGTTGGTCAGAGCTCAGTCTCAGGCTTCCAAAGTTCTTAATTCTTTGATATGATAAAAGCTATGATGGATTCCCAGTAGGACATGTTTGGTGTGTGTTGTATTTCTACGAGTTTATGTTCTATTTATATTTTGTGACTAATCTCCTAAATGGCCAGTCATGCATATGTAGATCATTCCAATATGGCAGACCTTTCTAGATAACTAAGATTTTACTCATGATTTTAAAATAAGTCATACGTTTTTATTTTGTTAAGCTTAATCTTTTCTATTATTTTTTAATTGGATAGATACTGATTTTGTTTTAAAAGGAAAGTCAATTAGTATTAATGCTTAGCACATGCTTTCTAATAAATGTTTACAATAAGCTGCATCTCTTTTTATGCAGGAGACCTACGAGACTATTCCAGGCCCATCAAAGATCACTTACCTCCTGCACGCAATCAGGAACAATGCTACTCCCGAGGAGGTATGGCTGAATAACCTTGGATTTGTGCAGATTTCCAAGAGAACTTGGAGAAGAGGGAAAGAAATCGGTGCTGATCATTTTGGGATACATGAGCAGTTTTGGCATTAACTGAAGCATCTTAATTTGCTGCACATTTGCAGATGGATCACTCATCTTCTCATCTTGTTTTTTGCATGCCCAGTTCACTAGGCTGAGACTTTTTGGTGCAGGACATTTAGTTTCGAGAGTAGTTTTTCATGTGCAACTGCTTGGATCTCCATTGTTTTCTGTTGTGTGCTTTGCTTAATGAATGCTATTTTCCATTAAATGTGTAACTAATATGTGACTTACTGACATGTTTCTTCAAGTTACATTTGAGAAGTGATTTCTATTTGGAGTCCTGTGCCTAAACATATTAAATTTGTGTGTTGTCTGAAACTTGTAATGCTTCTTAAGTCGTCTAGCAATATTATGGAATGAATAGAGAATAGTCAGTCTAAACATTATACATTTTTTTTTTTATCTGGGCATAAAGGTGCCTTTTAGTTACTCCTTAGTTGTGTCAGGCTCACAACTTTAGCAATCAGTTAAAGTACTTCTGGTAAAACTATTATTCACCTGGATATGCAGAGTGAAGAACTATTAAACTTTCAAGATACTACAAATTTTAGAGTCACTTAATTTCTGAACAGTATTGTAAGAGTGTAAGTGTGCTGTTTCTCTATGGATAGCAATCTCTTCTGGCAGACTGTTCAATTTAGAGTTACTTGTCATTTGTGCTTTTTAATGCTAGGAAAATATCAGTTTACCCATACTGGTGCTTATCAATCTACGATGTTGTGTTCTTCTGACAAGCCTCCTTCAATATTATATTAGCAACTGGTTACATAAGAGGTATCTGGTTTTCCTTTCTGCTCCTCTGAGATGTTTCAAATGATAGAATAGTGTAGAGCTGTGTTACTACAAAGTGTAAATAAATACTTATTTCATGTGTTTGCTGATTTTATTCCCTTTACATCAGCTAAGGAACTGTGTAAAACTTAGGAATCTTGCCAATGACTTGGATTCCAACTTGCAAAGTACAAAAATCTTTTCACTTATAGAAGTTACTCCTGCCAAAGAGATCAAAGGCTAACATTTGTAGAATAACTTGACATTTAACTTCACCAATGGATTAATCAAAGAAAGGTTTAAATGTTAGCTCTTAACATAAGTAAGCTTTAGGTGCTGGACTCAAAAAATCCTGATTAATAAAACCTACAACCTCTTCCCTGTAAATCCAACTACTTAGTAGCCTAATTAGAGCCTAAGTGAAGTAATCCCCATGCTCAATCTAAACACTGCATATAAACATGCTGGGAAACATTCTGTGCATGTTTAATATGGTACTGGTATCAACAGGTAGTTTCTGCATATGTTTTATAGGGATTCAAATGCTGAGCAGAATATTGCATGTCACCAGTGAATAGAGCTTTGGGCCTGGTATGTGTCCTCTGAGCACACTGAATGTACCAGTGCCACCAAACACAGGATGCTGGAAGGAGCTTCAGAGCTTTAAACATGGGTTCAGATCCCTCTTCATCTTGAAGCCTCTGTACTGCTTTACCTCCTTGCAGGAAAATTAGGCTGAAGAAAATACCCCATCCTGTTTGCATGAGTTGAGTGTCTGTGTTGTAGAGGGTACAAGATTTGTAGGACTATTCAGACAGCAGCTGGGGAAATCCTCCTTCTGCAACCCAGTAGTTTTGGCATTTAAATGGAGAAACAGGAGTGCAGATTGTGCTCCCAGTACCCCTTGCATTTGACATAGATGTAGCTAATGCTAGCATTTGCATTAATAGCAAAGTAATGCTGTTCACAGAAGAGAAGCATCTGACTAGTTAGAACACTTCTGTGCCAGTGATGTGCAAGTTTGTATACCTCAGTCTGAGGAGAGGTTTATCCTTACTTCCTGCACATGTAGTCTCACTGTTATGAAGTTAAGACTTCACTTTCTTTGCAACCGTACAGAACTGTACAGAAAGGGCTGTACAGAAAGATGATATATATTCACATTTTATTTGATTACTTTTATTTCTAGGACTTGTCTTAGATATTTTAGCCTTTTACTTTGCAGTTTTGATTTACCATGTAAATCTTTGAGAGGAGCAGAAGTTCTGCGTTTGTTTTTTCTTGGTTAACTCTGGATTGGCAGGTTTTAATTGTGTCCTAATTTACAGATGACTGATAAAAGAGCAAATGCTTAGTAAAACTGTTTCTGCTGTACTCACAGCCTTCTTGGAGGGCCCTGACCTCTCCCTGACCTCTGCCCATATTGTCACATGAGGGGATGCATTTCCTAGTTTGAAGACTGCTGTTGTGGACAGCTTCCTCTTCAGCCTTTGGGAAGGAAGGCAGCCCAAGGATGCACTACAGTTCTGCCTTTGAGTTGTCTGTGGACCTTGGGCACTCTGTGCTTTGAATTCCACATAGGACCAGATCTCTGAATGACATTGTGCATGTCCATCTTTGGACCATGTGCTAAATGTTCTTTACTTCCATCCCTGCATGTTTTCCTCCTTAAGGACTTGAAAGGAACAATAAAACTTAAGTAAAATTCAATGTCACAGTGATAAGATAGTCAGACGTTTTCTTATATTTGTAGGGTTACGTGGATGCTTTGAATATCAGTGGAGAGCATGGCATCCCAGATTACTGTTCATAATTCTGCTGCTGCCCTGCTCAGCAAATTGATTTTATCCTTGTGCCTTGTTTCCGTCATCCCTAAAGTACTAAAACATTTTAACACCCTATAAATTCTACTAATCAGAATCAATATGTTGAAATTTGAGTATTATGACTACTTTTTATATTAATAACTTTAACACTTCGGTTGTATGTGAGCATCTCAGTAATTTAGACATGCAGAAGACCCAATGCTGGGAAAAAATATGCTCTCTTTATGCTTCACTGGTGGCTGGAATTCTTCTTTGGGGATGTACGCTTTATATTGTTCCTCTCCTCATTAAAAACTATTGCCACTAAATTGCAGGATTTTAAAATTGTTGTTTGAGTACATATCTTGAGATACTTAAACATAAAAGAACCTTTGGGACATGTGAAAAATACCTGTATTCTTTCTTATAGTAGAAGAAACAGCTCTGGAGGTGCCATTAATTCAGCCATGTTTGTCATAATTAAATTGACAATGATAGTTTTCATATGTAAGTGAATATCTGCTGAGGAAAATGTGCTATTTTTTTTATTATTAGAAGTCAGTTAGTCATTTGTCACTCCTTAAAACATTTGAATTTGCTTTAGGGATGTTGGGGATTTTTTTTCCTAAGCTAGTAACTATAACCGGGAGATAATGCAGGTAGTGCTGATCTTCTGTCTTTCTGTATGCCTTACTACTTGTGTTTTTACTCCGCAATCAGTCTGTTTATCAGTCTTCTAATATTTTTAATTCTTCAGAGTTGGAAATTCTTATCCTTGTTCTCGTAAAGCATGTAGTCTCCACCTCTATTCCCTGTCTGTCCCTCTGTTATTACCTCATGAAAGAAAATAGTATAATGCGAGTTCAGTTTTTATCAGATGTCAGGAAATATGCACTGAAACACAATGCCTTGAGTAAGGGAAGATGTAACACCAGAGTTTGTGCTGTGATTAGTCCCAGTGAACTTGCTCCCCACTCAAGGCATTTCTATGTAGGTTTACCATACTAATGAGGAAAAATTTAATCTTTTCCATTGTTGGTGCTCCAAGGGATAGGAGAAGGAAAAGATACCATTACATTGCAGTACCCTGAAAGTTCTTGGACACATTGTTAGTGAGATTCCCACAGGCAGTGAGGGAAGAATGTCCTTCCAAACTCACATTCCCCATATGACAGCCTATTGCTGGAGAATCTTGGCTTCTGATGGGAGCCACAGAACAGCTGGGCACTGTGAGTGTTCACCTGCTGCCTTCCTTACACTTTGTGTGCACTACTCTTTAGCTGTACAGAAGGGAGCTGGGTAGATTAGAAAAAGACACAGTGAGTCTGGAGACTGCAGAACCTAAGAATAGTATCTTGGGTGGTGTTCTAGCAATACGTGATACTGTGTAGACCAATGTACACAGGTAGATGGTTTGGTAGAGGTTGACACTTTGCAGCAGTTTGGGTTTCACATCTATAGGCTATGCCATAGTAACATTATTGAGAAATTGGGATTGATTACTTTTGCTGCTCATTGAACAGTTTTACATTTGAAAGGCTTATGAGTGAAATTGTTTGTCATTCAAGTGCACATTAAATAAGAATATCTAAGTAAAAATTGAATTTGGATTATTTTTTGTGAGAATTGAGCACAGATAAGTTTTTGCTACATATGTTAAACTTTAGAAGTTTGCGTGGTGATTTTTAGTTACTGTGTGTCCTTAAACACCACTTGGTGAACATTCTATTAAGTTATTCAGAGAGTTTCATTTTTCTTTTTCCCTTTACTGCATGCGTTTCTTTATTAATTTTGAATTACTTAGCCATGTTTTTTGCTTCTAGTTCTTGTGCAATTGTAAATAAATATGGATATGTAAATGGTACTGTTGTAAAATAGGTGTACACATACAGGAAGCAAGATTGTAATATGTGATATTGAGGTTCTTATGCTTAAGTTCAAGTTTAAAGAAAAAGAGTTCAGCCTGCAACATGCTGAAAGCTTTGTTTTGACTTGGATTTGGGTTTTCTTTTTCATATGTGGCTTTTTTATTGTTCAGAGAAGAGTTTTATTTGCCAAATTCTAACTGTAGGTTCCTGAATCTTTAGCTTAATTTAAACTTAGCTTTAAGTTCAGTTGTTTGAGAAAGTGAAGGAGTATTTGCAGGTTATCTGACAAAGTTGCCTCAATAAGTCACTTTTTAATCCAGAAAGCCCTGTCTGGATTATAATGACCTCATGAGGCCATTTAAAATAGAATTAATGCTTTAAAGATCTTTCAATAACACAGCTAAGTTCTTAACTTGCCACAAAATATATCTGAGGTTCAGCCATAGAAATAAACTGAATACCTCTGTTCTGTGATTATTTCTTTGAAGGGCTATGAGTTTCAGAAACACGACTGTAAGCTGATGTTTCTTTAGTATGTTTTTTTTTACTATCATTATTGTCATCTGTTGCTTGAGAGGTATTTCATTCACCAAAGAAGTCTACACAATGGAAGTGTCATTTGGAAGCATGATGTTGATGTTCCCTTGTAGGAGCATGATTATCATATCAAATACTTTAACACACACACACACTTCTCCTTCAACAGGCTCGGCAGATGGCAGCTGTCCTCCTGCGCCGCCTGTTGTCATCTGCATTTGAAGAAGTTTATCCAGCTCTGTCACCTGCGGATCAGGCGTCAGTCAAGAGTGAATTGCTGCTCTTTATCCAGTTAGAAATGCAGTCCACTATGAGAAAGAAAATATGTGACATAGTTGCTGAATTGGCCAGGAATTTAATAGGTACTTTATTTATATAAGTTGATACTGTCATGAAATGTTTATGTATTTGTATATCTTGTTCTCTAGGCCTGCTTAGGCATTTGCACATGATGTGCTAACTGATTCCATGGTCTGTAATAGAACCTAGTATTTGTTCACACTATCATTGACCAGGTAAAAATAAGATTCCTAAACTCTGCTTTTTAAATTGTTTGAGTTTAGATGAGATTGTATTAAGGTTTGTAAATCCAGTTTTGTGTAAATTGTCATGAATTATGCTGAACATTGCATCAGTTTCTTTTTTTGAGTGCTGCTATATAGCAGTAAACAGAGATCATCTTCTGTTCTGGAGTGTTTTCAGATTAAACATTTCACAATATTTTACATTGTGACTTAGGTGTATCTTCAGATCAGGGAGTCAGTGATGACTGGTTTTCCTGCATAATTGATATGTCACCATTCTGAAGTTTGCTTATCCTAAAACTTTGCTGTTTTTAATGTAGATGAAGACGGCAACAACCAGTGGCCAGAAGTTCTGAAATTCTTATTTGATTCTGTCAGCTCTCAGAATGTGGGACTGCGTGAAGCTGCTCTACATATTTTCTGGTAAGCTACATTTTTGTAGGATAGTCAAATCATGTCTGAAAATAAAAGAAAAACTGTCACAGTGTAATTAACTAGCAATTGTATTTATTTCATTTACTTTCTTTTATAGTGGCTTACTTAAACATGTACAGTTACAATTTGTAACTTAAACAATGGATAAGTTTTAAATAGTCGTTTAACCTTAACTTGTGTAAATTTTTATTAATGTTTTGGTCTTATCCATAGGAATTTTCCTGGGATTTTTGGGAATCAACAGCAACACTATTTGGATGTCATTAAGAGAATGCTGCTTCAATGTATGCAAGATCAGGAGCATCCCTCAGTAAGACCTTTATGTTCTTTGGGATTTTAGTATGTTCTGAGCATAGAAACTCAATGCAGTAGTCTCGAACATAAAGCTTGAACCATGAATTTCAACCAGAGAATAGCATTACCTGAAACAGATGTACATACGGAGTTTTGACTGTGCCTGCAGCAAAATCAAAGGCTCACACCCTTTTGTGGTGCTAAAGCTGACTGGCTGCTCATATCTGCATTGCTTAGGCCCAGATTCTTCCCTGGTTATGGTTGGAGAAACCCAGTTGCAGTGGCCTCAAGCAGATGGGCTTTTAGCCAGCAGCATTGAGGGGTCAGAAACTCCTTGTTAAATTCTTTCTGGCCTTTGTGTGTAGCAGTGTAATTCTGTCACGTCTCTACGTACAGTATCTGTACATGGTGTGTCTCAAAATTCTGAATATACAACAGCTCCTTGAACTGTTTGTGCATATTTTCCTCTAAGGGTGTGTAAGCAAATCTTGCTTTTCTGGAAGGCTTCAGATTAATTGATTTGTGCAGAGAATTGTACTTTGAAAATGTTTCTCTTGTGGAAAATGCTGGGCAAGGATAGGAAACCCTGCTGTGATATATGGGTTCAGTTTGCTGCTCCCCTAAGGATTACTTTTTCTGACCTTTGAAAGTCAACTGAATAACATTTTCTAAAGTACCACAAGTCATGCCTTTAAAGAAGCATGTCTTAAGCACTTAGATCACACTTCTTGAAAAATGAGACTCACACTTGCATGCACATTTGAAGTTTTGATGTAAGTTGAAAACAATGGGTTTTTTTCTTCTTTTCTTTCATTAAATGAAAACCACCAAAACAAAAAACAAAACTAGGGACTGCTTGCCACCTCCTATGATAAACTTTTTGTATTGTGGACAGTGTTGATTCTGATGGTCTTTGTTATCACTTTGCCTTAATTTAAAGTAAAATTTAACATCAGAGGCATGTTTCAGTACTAGTTTGTCACATTTATTTTTCCAATCTTGTCTTTTAGATCAAAACTTTGTCTGCTAGAGCTGCAGCTGCGTTTGTGCTTGCTAATGAGCTCAATGCTCCCCTTCTTAAACATTTTGCGGACTTGCTACCTGGAATGTTGCAGGTAAGAAACCAAACAACACTTAATGTGCCATTGCCGTCTATATTGACTACAGCCAAATGTAAATTATTGGTATGAAAATTGGTGAGTTTTTGCTGAGACCTGAATTAACTCTGCCTTTTAGTCAAACAGCAGTCACCAGCAAGATAAAGTGGAGACTAATAAGGAATTTTGCAAACAGGATAATTGATAGGGTTTTAAAGGAAATAATAGTTCAGTGCTGATCAACTTATGCAGTGTTACACAGATAAATGAGTTAAAATTCTTTGTAAGGTACATAAATCAAAATCATACAGCTTTTAAATTAACCATGATATTGAAATATAGTTTAAATACGAGCTACCCTTTGAAGTAATCTGTAATTGAGGGATTCATGGACTTGTGATGTCCTGTATCTCTTCACTTTAGAGGAAAGCATAGAATTATTCTGAACATACGTTCTCAGACTGAGAACAAGAGTCTGTGGAAATGATCTTTATTGTTTGATAAATTAGGAAATGCCAAATAAAAGGTTATTTTAAGCTTCATATAATTTCTGAAGCTGGATTAGATCTCTTGGATGGATGAATTTGATAAAAAGTTGAAATTCTAGTGTAGGTTACTTTTGCAGAGAAGCCTTTTGTAAACCAAACCAGAGACAGAAATGGTTTGAGCTCTGAAAGATGACAATTTCACAGTACATTTTCCTTTCTATATCAAAAAACAGTGGAAGCAGCTAAGTTTGATAACACAGGAAGTGAACTTCTGGTGATTTTAAATTAGGCTAAATTTACATTAAAGACAGACTTCTCACTACAGTCAGAACAGCAGGTTCCTGTTGACAGTATGAGCTGTAAACTGCGTGTGCTTTGTGGCAAGCTGAAGAAAAATTTTGCCAAATCTACTGGCATCTGCAATGGTTGGAATTCTTCTTGATCTTAAATGCAAACTGAGAGGAATTTATTAAAATCCTCTGAACTTGAAAATGGGCTATAGTGTGTATAAGTAAAGTATTTTGATATTGAGGTCTGTGTTTGGTGGTTAGTCCCTGTCCATGCCTTTGTCAATAACAATTTTAAAAGCTGTAACTGCCTGAGAGGACCTTGGCTACACAGTACTGTGTAAGTGTGGGGGAGGCAGCGTTTGGGGTGGTCATACCATTTGTCTTGATGTGTGGCACTTAAATAGCATGTGGAGTTTGGATTTTGGGCTAATTGCCTACTCTGTGTGCTGTAACTTTCAATGCTACTGTTACACTATTTAGACACTGTAACAACGTGTGCACTTGGCTCGCATTTTCAAGCTTTCCTTTGCAAATACAGAACACAGAGCTGTGTTATAAAATCTGTCTTTTTAAAGTACTTACTGCAAGAAGAACTAGATTTTCTGGGTGTGGTAACACAAGATGGATATGAAGATCCGAGTTTATAAATAGGAATGCGTTAGAATAGTGATGAGTGACCTTTGGAGACAGTTGGATGCTTTTTTTGTTGCTGTTGAAATTAATTTTGTTGAAATACTGACGCGGTAAAAAAAGCTAAAAATAAAATTTTGACTTGGCATATCAGTCCTTTCAGTACAAGATCTATAATGCTTATGCTGGAAGTTGAACTTTCAAAACTGACAGTTGAAACTTTTACCCAAAGCTTTCTCTTGCAAAGGGAGGTAAAAGCAGATAGACTTCCTTGGATGTTGTTTGGTACTACGAAAAAGTGCCTCTGCCTTTTAGGGCTCACTTTTCACTTTGAGCTGCTTTCTTCAGAAAACCAGTCTTGCTTCAAAAAACTGTCAGAATTGCAATGGGTATAAAATACAGTTTTGAAGAAAATTCCAGTAAATATTCCGTTGTCCTTTGAGAGAATCAGAAGATGTTGTAGCTATTAGATCAAAAGGCCTTAACCGTGACAGATTTTTTTTTTCCCAGATTTTTCCAGAACATTTCTGGTACTAGAAGATGCTACTTCTGTGTTGAAAGTGTGGCTTATACAAGTGTCATTACCAAAAATGTTGAATTGTAGACTTAAATATTAAAAATCATTGAGTTGCTCACTTCAAAAAATGTTTCACCATTAGGAAGACATAAAATACTTTGCTAATGAAAATTCCATTCAAAACCCCAGAAGTGAGTGTAAAGACCTTTTTCTTTGAAGCTTTATTTGCTTCTAGATTATAACACCACTGAGCAACAGTATTCTGTTTTGACACTAAAATATCACCCTGATCAGTTAAAAGTAAGTTGTGAATTACTTTTCAGAATGTGGATATGGGTTACGAAAGATAGTTGCAAAAAGCTTGATTTCTTTTTCTCTTTTCTGTGTCTGTGACTGAAGGCTGAAAAGTCTCCTTTAATTTGGTGGCTCTTGAGGGATGTTTGGAAAACCCTCTTTTATCTTGTGGTTCCTGGTGTTTATAAGCATAAACTATTCAAAAGTTTTCTCACATAACAGGCAAAAGAGGTGTTAGGCTCATTTTCCTTCTTTTGAGCAGAAAGAACTTTCTTTAAATGCGTTTTGAAGTTGTTGTTAGAATCAATGGTTTTGCATGTTGGAGCCTCTGATGTGTGACCTTAATTCTTTTTGATTGTCTGCAGTGTTAGATTTGAACATTGTGAGCCATAACTTAGTTGTAGAAAACTTGTTGTTTTGGATGCTGCATAGTATCCTGTTATGGATTTATGCACACAGGTCACCATAGCAGAGTCTGACTCGGGGATTCTGCTGAAAGTTGGAGTGAAGGCTTCTAATTAATTGTATTCTGTTAGTTCTCAGGTTACAGTTTGAGCTGGTGCCTCCAGAGAGGGACCCCTCCCCCAATTCATGTCTCTCGACTGTACATGTGCCACTGGTGGCGCAGTCCACAGCCACTTACTTCTGGTTGGTGGTCTCTTGATTTCGTATTGTTTTTCACTGTTGCAGGGCTGATATTCTGATGAAATTTCTTCATTCTCTTTGAATTGTCTGCTTGGTTCTTATCTTCTTCGTTCTGCTTGTATCTGCTGGAATCAGCTGGTTCATTGTTAGAAGCATTAGTTTTAACAAAAAGTTTACTCTGGTCAGTTCTTGTGGCCTCAGGCTTTGGCTACTTAGCTACTAATACTAAATGAGACTGTTCCAAGAAACAAGAATACAATTCATGAAATTCCTTCTATAACACTGGTCCTTTTCATAATGTTTGTTTTTATTTAATCTTATCTCCATCTTATCTTTTTATAGGCTCTAAATGACTCCTGCTACCAAAATGATGATTCTGTTCTGAAATCCCTTGTAGAAATTGCAGATTCTGTTCCTAAGTATTTACGACCACATTTAGAAACTACTTTGCAACTAACTCTGAAGGTAAAGCTAGGAATGTTTTTTAAGAATCACTTTTTCCACCCCAAAACTTCTGTTCTAACCATTTACTCTAATCTTTTGGGTTGTAGTTGTGTGCAGATGCCAGTCTCAGTAACATGCAGCGTCAGTTGGCACTTGAAGTAATTGTGGCCTTGTCAGAAACTGCTGCTGCTATGCTGAGGAGGCATACAAATATCGTTGCACAAGCCAGTAAGTATTTTCCTCATTTTCTTTGTTGAAACAGTTGTCCTTTGCAGTATTAAATTGACTTTGCTGTTGGTCAATGGCAAGACCACATCCAACTGAGAGTTTGCTGGTGCTCATAAGTTAAGAAAACTCCATTCAGTGTCACCTAATGGGGTAACCCCTTCCTATAATGACTTCATAAATTAATCCATGCTTATGCAACACCAAAAATTTGAATAAAATACAGTGGACTCTTGGCTCTAGATGTTTCCAAGGAAAACACTACTTGCATGCTTTTCTGCTGGCTTTGGAAAATTTTACTGTAACAAAAAAAAAAAAAAAGGCATTTAGTTCTTAAGTTCTACATTTGGGGTTTGGTATGTAGGCCAGATACTCTGTAGAGCTGGCAAGTCAAGACTGAAGGAATTCAGCATGCATGTTGAGCATCAGTGGTGAGTTAAAGCTATGAGTTAAAAAATCAGATGCTGGTATACATAGAAATAATCTAATTCTTCTATTTAACATGTGGATGGTAAAGTTTTTGAAGAGGCACTTTTTAAATCACACATTATTATTTGAAATGCTAAAAATAAATGTCTTCTGGGCAGCCCCAGCATCAATGCTGATTGCACTGGTGTTTCTTTTCCTTTTAAACCCTTTCTTTGACTAGATCAGGGCACTGGCACAGCAGTGTAGCCTGCTTCTCCCTTCCTGTCACACTTCTGCTTATCTTAAATTCTTGCTTGCTTTCTGAAACTTGAAAAAAAGGCAAGTTTTGCTGTGTGCTCAGCTCAAAAATAATACAATTTTAATGTGCACCCAGCCTGAGAAAAGTTATATAGATGTCACTAAGATTATAAAACTTTTGTTGGAAGATGTTGTAAACTGGATCTGCTTGGCTTAAGTATTTAAAATATTGATGAAAGTTTTGTTTGGTAGTAGAATAGTTTTGAAGAGGTTCTTTAGATCATATTTTGAAATCTGTAATTTTTCTGAACCCTTTATTTTCACTCCATCCTGTAGCTTGTTGGAATTATTAATGCTTGACACTTGCTGACCCCACATCATTACAAGCTTCTTATTTGTTCAGAAGAGAAGTACCTCTTGCCTCTTTAGAATGTATTCCTATTATTTTGGGTTGCTAGTTGCTGTTGAGGAATGAAATACTTCTATTAAGATAAAGAACCGTATGGGAATGAAATGCCTTTCATTTGTAATTCGTCATAAATTAGTCTTATGATTAGTATATCACTAAGGAGAAAGATTTATTTTGCAGAACTGGTAAAGCTATTGCGTTCAGGGAATGATAAAAAGGTAGCAAAAAAGGATTGGTTTTGTCTTGCCTTTGTGCCTTAATTTAAAAGGCTTTCTGTTTTCATTCAACTGAGAAATTGCTAGATCACTTGATGCTCACAACTGAAACTAGGACTTAGTCATCTTGTGCTGGTTTTACTGAGCACAGTGCTGGTTTAGGACCGTGTGTCCTCTGTGCCAGTTAGCTGCTCAGGAATCCACTTGGATTAAGACTTCCCTTCTTGAGCTCACAGGATTGCAGAGAGTTTTATTGCTCTGATAAGAAGCAGGCTTAGTGGGCTTATGCTTAACTTGTTTTTAAGAGTCTATATATTGGCAGTAATTAAATTTTGAGGGCTTGTTGGGACAATGTTGGAATTCTATGCATGATCTAAGTTTTTTTTTAAAACTCTTTGTGAAACTACACTTACTGACAGCCACATTCATGTAAAAACCTCAAGAAGAAACAAGATGTTGTAGGTTCTAGATGTAATGATAGCCAGAGTGCATTGGATGAGAGTTTGTTCTCAGCCTTGTTTGTTAGTAGCAACAAACACTGACACGACTTTTTGGAGCCACAAAGCATTTATGTTAGATGATG
This sequence comes from Brachypodius melanocephalos, assembly GCA_013398615.1. Lineage (NCBI taxonomy): Eukaryota > Metazoa > Chordata > Aves > Passeriformes > Pycnonotidae > Brachypodius > Brachypodius melanocephalos. The sequence goes on from VZSR01003803.1 coordinate 44,674,865, forward strand.
TTTGTCTTCCATATTCCATAGCTATTGTGACAATCCATGGTTCTCGTGTGTGTACTTACACGTGTCTGTGTCTGAAAATCTTCTGGACTGTAATACTTTGGCATTTTTTGAGGTCTGATGAGTGTGTATAAAACTGACATGTGGACGTTATGCTAGAGAGATCATAGTGTCTATTATCTTGATAGTACATAAAAGCCCTCTGGAGGTTTTTGCAGCCACAGAATATTCTCTGTCTGAAAATACAAACCCACATCAAGCAAATAAATCCATAATTTGATCCTTTTTTTATACTTGCCCTACAATGCTGTCAGTGAGCAATATTTTTTTCTGTTATCAGTTGACCAGAAGTTTCTCATCTGTCCAGATGTGTGGTGGTGAGTTTGCTTAGGGTGTAATCTCTGTGGTAGATTACAATAGTGCAGTGTATATTACGAAATTCAGCAGTTGCAATATACTTGATCAGTTCCAGTAGATCTCATTAGCAGCATGAACAGTTACTGGATGCCTACTAGTTTTTCAGGTAGGTTGTTGTAAAGGGCAGTTACCTGTGATGGCCGTCTTCAAGATGTGTGGTAGGCTGTGCTAAAAAGATTGTTAAAGGTCAAAGGTTGAGTATTTGACTGAAACCTTTTGTTTCCAGGTCACAGTGAAACTTTGTTGCATAAATGATACTAAATTCAAACAAGTGCTCTGAGTGATTGGTGTGTAATACAAAGTAAAGAAGTGCTTAGGAGCACCTTACTTTGCTCTGAAAGTGCAAGGTAGACTTTTCACCCCTTGTGTTTCTGAAGGGCACAGCAACTGGCAGACTTAGACAGACAAACCACTGTGCTCCTTCCTCCTGTGAGAACTCGTAAGAATAGGTGATGCTTATTGCACAGTAGTTTAATGCTGTGATGAGATTGTGTAATCAGGTAATTCTATGTAATGTAATTCTATGAATGAGAAGAATGGACAGAATCAATCTACAGACGTAGAAGTAGAAAAGTGGTGGATTATAATGTCCAAGATGTATTCATTGTACAAAAGAAAAATATGCATTTGGTGGGAAAAAGGAAATCTCAAGTTCTAAACCATGGCCTCATTGTAAGAGAAAAGCTTTATGCTAAGCAACCACTGTAGAAATAGTTAACAAAATTTATTCTTTTAATAAAACTAAGGGTTCAGTAGTAGTCTTTCATAATTAATAGTCTCTTTCATTAGTAAATGTTCAAAGGATGATGTCAGAGTTTCAGAAAAATGAAAGAAGTATATCAGAGTTCTTAACGCATATAATACTGTTTTTAACTCTTTCAAGAATATAGACTTTATTAAGGAATTTGCTTTTTATAATTGTGATGATCTACAAAAAGTTTTTGAGTCTTGGTAAGTTGTACACTCAAGATTTTTTGCTCTCAGTTTGAAGGTTCTGAAGATACTTCTCTTGCAATCAGTTCTGGATTATTGGCTGATGCAGTTTGACAGACTTGGCCATTTGCTACTGGAAGAAAAACTGGTTTTCTTTAAAAATATTTGAAAGGACAAAACTTGAAATTCATACTTGTTATTTGAGAATCTGTTTTAAGAGATCAGACTGAATTTAAAACTGGGGTTTTTTTCAGTTCCTCAGATGTTAGCAATGATGGTTGACTTGGAAGAAGATGAAGATTGGGCAAATGCAGATGAGCTTGCAGATGATGATTTTGACAGGTAATTATGAAACCAGTTGTTTCAATATGTTATCAAGGCTATGGCTAAAGGCACATTTAAAGTGCAGAATGCAATTTCCTGCAGTGCATTACTTTTTCTTTATTCAAATAGCTATTGTAACTTTGTTCCTTCGGTCATGAGCAGCTTATATGTAGGTTACTTAGGCAGTGTTCAGCAAGGAAGTAAATTATTTCAGTTTTCATATTTGCTGTAATTAGACAAGTTGCATGTCCCTGTGTTTGCTGTTTTGTAATGCTGTAACTTTTTAAAGACTTTAGCTTTTGTTTTTTCTCTCATTTATATTACTCACTTCAGAAGTCAGTGCCTCCTAATCCTCTAAATTCAGGGCTAATCCTGAAGTTAGCTGGAAGCCAGGTTGAAGCATATTGACCTGTTCAATCATCCACAACCAATGTCTTTGTATTTTCTGTATCTGTGCCCTGAAAATGTGTTGTTTTAGAAAAAGGATTACTTTGGAAGGATGTCATCATGCATGGCAGAATTCCTTGTTGGATTTTACCTAGTCCAAAAAACTACCATTTTGCTATTATTTTACATTCCTTGGTATGACTAGCGATAGTTTATCTTGTTGTGTGTTAGGCAAGAAAGATCTAAAGATGTCCAGTCATTTGGATTTGCTTATTCCTACACACTTTGTAGCTTGCTCCAACTTTTTACTAAAATAGCACTTTGCATACAGCATCCTGTTACATTTGCTCTTGCCCAACTACTGTTAGAGCGAAGTGGAAGAAAGCAGAAATAGGTGTAGGAGGTAACTATCTCTACACTTCTATAAAGACATGGATGTTCATTTACCCGTCTAGACACTTCTTTGACATACCTGGCTCATCCAGACTCAGATGTAATTAGTGTTTTGAGAGAATTTACCTCAGAACACTTAGAGATCTTCGCAGGAAAATAGATAATAGAAGACATGTTAGTTTACCCTGACCTGTAAAGCAACTTCTAACAGATAGCAGACATGTAAAGACACCTGTAGAACTGATGCATAGGAATTTATGGAATAATCTGTTTAATCTTTGCCTTACTTGAAATAATCAGTTTAGTTCACTTTGATTATGAAATTGAAAGTGAACTGTCCTTTCTTCTCTCCCTCATGTAGTAGACCATACCCTTTTAACCTGTTTCCTCAGTGCTGAAAATTTGCTATACAGGTGTCAGACACCACCACTACATTCAGGTTTGTTAAGTATTTGAATCTTCTCAGTCAATAAAATTTCAAGGGGCAATAGAATATTCAAGTTCATATCCTTATCAAGCTTTTCAGGGTGTGGAAATTTATTCAGATGGCTTGCTTTAGGCAGCTTACTAAGTACGCCGAATCATGCACTTGAGGCATGCCATTTTCTCTTCATTGTCAGCAGAGTAACTTTGTTTTTCTAAATATAGCTTAGCTGCCTGTGGATTTTGTAAAGAAAATGTTCCTTTTTTTGTTAGAAGTCACAAGTAGAGTGAGCGCAAATCAGAAAACAAGTTATGCTTGACAGCCTTAGCCTGAAGAAGCTCCTTTGACCCTTGAAGTAGTAGGAGAGCTTGAGGCTTAGACACAAACTACTGGGCATGAGCTGGTCTCTGGTGATCATGTGTGTGAGGGCAGTTTTTATTTTAGCAGGGTCACTCCTAGTGCTGCCATGTGCTTCCCTCCATTGAAGCTCACCTTAGTGGAGAGCTCTGTGGCTGATGTGCATGCTAATATCTCCTGGTGCTTGAGTCTTTGTAGCTTTATAAGAAGACTGAAATTTTTACACAGTCCCAGGAACAGGCTAATGATCATCAAGCTGCGCCCTAGTTAGGGTGTGTTCAGATCTGATTAAGGGGGATATGAGTCAGCCCACACAAAAGCAGCAGGGAATACTTCAGCATTTCCAGTTTTTTGTTACTCTGACTTCATAAAGGAGTGAAATTCTAAAGGAGGAAAAGATTAATCCGACTTCCTCTTTTCTTGGCAAAAGCCTTGCAAACATTAGAGGGAGATGTGTGGTCATTTTTCTGAGATAAACTATCTTTATTTCTTGAAAGTGAATGTGTGGATTAATGGTGGGAAGAAAGCTCAAGGAATGGAATTTCAGATGAAAGCTGCTGTTGACTTTAGTGAGTTTGCTCCAGTTTAACTCTGTGTGCCCATGCTCCATTGTCCTGCTGGTGGTGTGTCTGTTTATTTGAACATGACTAATCTGAAGAAGAAATACGGTGCTGTCAATATATTTTTACAATCACTTTTGTTCCCCACATGAGTTTCTAGATTATTTGTGGTTTTAATGAGTCTTGGGGGTTCAAGCATAGTAATTTGAAGACCTGTTTCTGACCCAGCTTACTGAAACTTTAAAGAAGAGGGTGATTGATCCCTTTCTGAACCGTTACTCAGTTTTTTCATCATTGTGAGTGTCTAGGATGGACTGTAATAACCTTGAGTTACTACACTGCCAGCCATACCCAGACTGTGACAGAGTTATCTGTGTCCTGGAAACTTTCTTGCTTTTTTGTAGGGAATAATTCCATTGGGTGGGACAAATAATTTTGCACAGATAACGTTGGGCTATTTTAAGTTCTGTAACTGGCCAAGAGTCACTAATTCCTCACCTGGACTGGACGTTTTCTGCCTGAGTCATTGAGAAGAGACCATGCTACTGAGTACATCTATACAAGAAAGGTCTCCTGTGTGCCAAAGTTGGAATTCTGCTGGTCCACCTGAATCACAGCAAGTCTGAACTGGTTTATGTTCTCATGACAAAAAGGCAATGGCCAATATTATTGCTTCATTCATTGCAAATTCAGTTTCAACTTTCTAGGTGTGCGTAACTGCTGTGTAATTCAGTCTGTACCTTCAGATCTAGTGCTAGTAAGACTCCAGCTTCTTTGGTAGTAGACTTAATCAGTGGCCTGCAGAAAACAAATGTTTCAATGAATAGTAAATAACTATTTTGTGATTGGTGTGTGTGTTTTTAGATTTGGGTATGGTTTATTTACTTAAAGAGGCTCATGTTTTCAGATGGCAAAAGTTTGAAGGCTAGAACTGCAGAGAAAATCACTCTGTTGGACTATTTGTTTTATTGTAGATATCAAACCACTGATATTTGTCTAATTGATATTTAGCAATGCAGTGGCTGGTGAGAGTGCGCTGGACAGGATGGCGTGTGGCCTTGGAGGGAAACTTGTTTTGCCTATGATTAAAGAACATATTATGCAAATGCTTCAGAATCGTAAGTAACTGTGTTTTCTTTTATTATTTTTTAAACAATTCTGTCCTTTCCAGGAACTTCAGTACCTCTTAAGTCTTAGTGCTTAGCTACTTGATATGTTATTATACATTTCCACTTTTGATCTCAGCAGCAAAAACTGTAAGTGCTGTGAACTTGGAAGTTTATACCTTCTCCTTAGACCAATTTATTAAACTCACATAGAGTGCATTACAACATCTTTTCTGGTACATAGACAGCTGAGCAGAGATGTCATTAACAAAATAGAATTTTTTTTAAACACTGAGAGTTACATAAATTAAGGGAAGACTTGGGTTTTTTCTATTTCAAAATATTCTCTCTAAATCCCTAAACAGACCCTTACAGTACCTTAAGTTTGTCTAAAGTGCCATCTGTTTTTCTCTAGCTTAGTGTTTTTACTTCTTCAGAAGTTCTTCATTTAAGTGAAATTTTGATACATTACAGTTCGTAGAGAAAAACTTGTTGGTTATTTTCCCCCTGGAATTTGATGGACAGAGGTCCATTGGTAGGCTGTCTGTCTTTTTGGTATATTGATTTTAATACTTGTTTCATGAGGTGTTTCTTTATATTCTTATCAGTTTTTTGTGTGCTCTTTTCCTCTTAAAATACCTGTAATGCCTACTCAGACAGTGATTCAAAAAAATACTGTGCATTGCTTTCATGTGCTTTCACTTGACCTGTGGTTTGAGCCTTTGGAGTAGAAGATAATGCAGAAGTTCTGGGTACTACTTCGGCCTTTGTGGTTTAAAACCCAGTCCAGAAAAGGCTGTTAGCATTTTGGGTATGGAACAGAGGGCTACTCAAGGTAGCACCTGTTGTGTGTGAACACTTACAAAATCTGTTTGGAATTAAAGGGGTTTTAATAAAGAAAGTTTATTAATGAAGTGAGCTAACCTGACCCAGTGCTGGTAGTTTCTAGGCTAGCAACTAGCTAATTTTGTGGCACATTTGGAGAAGTGTGACCTCTAATCACTGAAAGACCTGACTCCTGTGAAGGGGAGATCATGCAATTCATGTCTGATGCTTGTTTTCTTGTGGGTCAGAGCTGTCCATAACCATTAATACTCTTTGCAGAAGGGAAATGCAAAAGATGTTGTTTGGATTGGAACCTCTTACTGGTAGGGACTTGGGAGGAAAGATGAAGACACTTTGATTAAAACATTGACAGTACTCTCAGAAGTCAAACTTTTCCTTCTCTCATCCCCTCTTTCTTACAAATATTTATTGAAATAATAATTTAAGACTTTGGAGTTGCAATTGGGTGGCTAGATGGTCCAAAGAAGATTGTGTTTCATTTTGTAGATTCATTAATTTCAAGTTTGGCATGCATGCTAACAGTAATGCAATAGGAGTCACAAGGTGCAGGCTTAACTAGGAACATCTAATGAACTGAAATAGCACAAAATAAGCTTTTCTATTGTATCTTCTGTCAAGATGATACTTTGTCACATCCTGGTCAGACAGAAGCTTGAGTGTCAGGATTCTACTGCTCTGAACTGTGATATTCTTCGTTCTAGGAATGTAATATGTTATTAGCAGTAGTGAAATATTGCACTATTTTGGGAGAGAAGTTCTGTAACATGCCTTTCCCACAGGTCATGTGGTAAACCTGTTTATTCCTTTGGTTTTCTCTTCTGTAATCCCAGTGATTTCTAGCACAGGGAAAGATTTTTGTAAAAAAGAAATAAAAGAAATGGGAGTTTCTCACATACTGCTCAATAAAAGAGAGAGGGGCATGAAAAATTCATTTCAACAATACCCACCACCCTGAGAATAAGCTAATATGACTTGGAGGTAGGGAAAGTTTACATTGTTAGTGGAATATTACTCTTCTTAAAGCCTTGAGAAGACTGCTGAAAAGTTTAGTACCAATCATTTATTTGTTTTAAATTCAGATGTTGTTTGAGTCATTAGACCTTTTCCTTGAGGAAGGTAGGGGCTCTTCCGATAGTACTAAACCAGAAAAAAGATGGGGGAGAGGAAAATAAAAATACTAAAAATACTGTCCTGATGGTTACCTGGTCAGCTCATTTAATTAAAATGCAGTTTCCAGATATTAGTACTATGTATATACTTGTATGAGCAGTTAAGAATTCTTTTTTCTAGGTCTGAATTTGGCCTGGATTAGACACTCAATTTTTTGTGCATCTTTGGAAGTATGTATGAGGAAAATGGAAAAGTATTTAACAAATCAAGTAGATGCATAAACTTCCCTTCCATCTCCTGTTCCTCACTCTGCCTTCTCCTGTGTCCCCCAGCCCCTGCAAAGAAAAGATGATTTATCTTTGTGGTTCTTGGTAATTTCCAAAATGAGTAACTCTTCATTTTCACTCTTCCATAGCTGACTGGAAGTACAGGCATGCTGGCTTGATGGCACTCTCTGCCATTGGAGAAGGTTGCCACCAACAGATGGAGGGAATTTTAAATGAAATAGTTAATTTCGTTTTGCTATTCCTTCAGGATCCTGTGAGTATAGTTCTAATAATTATTTCAAAATGTTTTCATTTCTGCTCTCACAACTGCTTGTTAACTGTTTGAGGGAAATACTTTTTCAGCATCCCAGAGTAAGATACGCTGCTTGTAATGCTGTTGGACAAATGGCAACTGACTTTGCGCCTGGGTTTCAAAAGAAATTTCATGAGAAGGCAAGTAGTCAAGTAGTAGGGGGAAAAAAGTGGTAAAATTATGTCCCCTTCAGAACCTTGTTGTCTGAAAAGGAATATTTCTTTCTCAGGTGATAGGAGCTCTTCTACAAACCATGGAGGATCAAGGCAGCCAGCGTGTTCAAGCCCATGCAGCTGCAGCACTCATAAACTTCACCGAAGATTGTCCCAAATCGCTGCTTATTCCGTATTTGGATAATCTAGTGAAGCATCTTCATTCCATTATGGTGATAAAATTACAAGAGGTATAATACACTGAACAAATTGTTTGATGTTGGGTAACCTTGTTACATAGGTAGAATAAGTGTAGCTGAATTAAGACCTCAGAAATGAGCCAGTATACATACCTGCTGATGTTGGTCTAAACTGGTGAGAATTAGCATATGTACAAGAGCAGATTTTTTACATTTGGCATGCTTTTAAGTAAAATGTGTGCTTTAGAAATATAACACTTTATTCTTCCTCTTTCCAAGTTGATACAGAAAGGCACTAAGCTAGTTTTGGAGCAAGTTGTGACTTCAATTGCATCAGTTGCAGATACAGTAGAGGAGAAGTTTGTTCCCTACTATGATTTATTTATGCCCTCCTTAAAACACATTGTTGAAAATGCTGTTCAAAAGGAGTTAAGGCTTCTACGAGGAAAGACTATTGAATGCATCAGTCTAATTGGTCTTGCTGTTGGCAAAGAAAAGGTAAGTTTAGATTTTATATAATAGTCTAAATATATTTTTAAATGCCTTTGTTTTTTGTGGTATTAGCACTATAAATTAATATAATCACTTGTTAAACATACAGCTATATTGTTGCTGATTTCTATGCTTGTCTTTATGTTTCTGTTTCTGAGATGACTGTTGCTGCTTAGGTTCACAAATTTGCAATAGAATCTTATTGTTGCTTAAGTAATTCTTGTCACACTGAAAAACGTTGAAAGCAAGAATTTTTTCTTCCTTTGAGGTTTTTCTTCCTTGAGAGAGCAACATGGCATCTCATTTAGGCAGTGTCAGGGCAAAATTTATGCAGTTCAAAGGAAACTTGGTATAGTTTTGTATGTGGATGCCTGAAAAAGTTTAAGTGAGCATTTAAATCTTGAGAAGTAGCATCTTAATTTGCCTTTAAAACATAGTTGTTTCCTGTATCTAGTTTATGCAGGATGCATCAGATGTAATGCAGCTACTACTGAAGACACAGACAGACTTCAGTGATCTAGAAGATGATGATCCACAGGTATGTTAAAATCGTGTCTTTGTAGCTCGTTGGTATTAAAAATGTTCCTTGTATACATGATGTTTCTGCCCCCTCCCTGGCTCTTCAGGCTAATTGTCCAGCCTGCCTTACAAAACTTGACATTGAGATGGCTCTAGAATCTTTCACAGAAGCGTGGTTAGGAAATGAGACTTCCAGGACCTATATTTGCAGAAGAAATTTGAGCTTGCTGTCACCTTCTTATATATAGATCAACAAGACTTGTTAAGCAGCTGTTCTAATGAGTGGAGAGCTATTTTAGTTTGTGTGTTTGAAAACATACTCTGCTGAAAACATAGCACTGCACCCTTTTTACTTTTTGCTCTATTTTACCATTTTCAGGAATGGGGCTTGGTAGTATTGTTTAAATCTGGGAAGTATTTCAGAAAAAAAAATAGTTTTTAGAACAAGCACTTGCAATGCAATCAGGAGTCTTACACTGTCACATCTTTACATGTATAGCAATTTCGATCAGAAGTGCTGTCAAGGTGTTAGACTTGGGATGTCTTTTGAAGATGTGTTTTTATGTGGATTGCATGTTGGATTACTTCTCTTTGAAATAAGCTTTATGGACTGCTGACAGATTCTTTTTAGAAGTCCTGTTGTGTAATGTATTTCCCTTATGCTTTCCTTTTAAGTATGCATTAAAATAAAATGTGGGACATGAAAATTCTGCCTTCTCTTTTCTAGATTTCGTACATGATCTCTGCATGGGCCAGAATGTGTAAAATTCTTGGAAAGGAATTTCAGCAGTACCTCCCTGTTGTCATGGGACCTTTAATGAAGACTGCATCCATTAAACCTGAAGTAGCTCTTTTAGACAGTAGGTTTAAGATGATGTTTTGTTTGAAAAGTATACTGAAATGAATGATTTTGTAGCACTTTTAGATTATTTTTCCTCCCCTCTGTACAACAGCACAAGATATGGAGAATATGAGTGACGATGATGGTTGGGAATTTGTAAACATAGGTGATCAGCAGAGTTTTGGAATTAAAACTGCAGGCCTTGAAGAAAAAGCAACTGCATGCCAAATGCTGGTGAGTAATAAAACTGTTTTGGTGATCTTTGTGTTTCTGGTCAATCAAGTCTGAAGCCAAAATCTGTAACCAAAGTACTCTTTTCTGTCTCATGTGAAAGAGTTTCTGGGTGATACTGCTTAGTTTGGATTACAGACGCTTAGTTGCGTGTGGTTTACTCAATTAAAAATAGTTCCTTTAGTTACATGATTACTTTTTTTTTAAATTAACAGATAGTTTTCCTTTGTTAGCAAAACTTAAGGAATTAGATATGTTAAAAAGTAATACTTCTTTGCAAATATTGCTGGTTTGGAATTTGGTTTGAAAAATACATTGCATGCCCTAGGAGTAAGAACTCATGCTGCTATCAGGGTTTCTCAAATTACCACAATTGAGGGGGAAGGTAAAGAGAGTGTTTAAATGTTTTTTTTAAAATAAACTAAAAAAACCTTGCACTTTTAACAATCTTCCTCTCACCTTTATATTTGAAAAATATAAGTATTTTCCCTTAAAAGAGGTGTATCTGTGCTCTATTTTTCAGGTTTGCTATGCAAAAGAACTAAAAGAAGGATTTGTGGAATACACAGAGCAAGTTGTAAAGCTGATGGTTCCGTTGTTGAAGTTCTATTTCCATGATGATATCCTATTAACAAATCCTACTGTGAAAACGGAAACTTAGAATCAAAATTGTGCTTGCTGTTCTCCTAAATGAATTGAAAGCGTTAGTGTTAAAATAGTCTGTGACTCTATAGCAGAAATGTTTGAGAATATGCTCTGAGTATAGCAGAGAATGTTGGTTTACACATCCTATTTTAGGCAATGTAGTCCTACTTTTCTCCCTAGTTTCTTTTTAAATAACCAATAAGTAGAAAAAGTTGTATTTGGATAACCAAGCAGAGGAGAACTTGAACAGCTTTTCTGTCATGGTTTGAACACTTCTAAATAGCAGACAGTGTGATTTTCCTGTGATTTAATCTATATCTAATTAAGAAATCAAATGCATGTATTGTAATGAAATGAGTTTTGGGTAGAAAACTAAGAACTTCTTTATGGTGGTGGGGTCTTAAATTCTAAGCTCTTTGTTGGTGTTGATTACTGTATTTCCTTAATAATGACACGTGTCCGAGTGGCAGCAGCAGAGTCAATGCCCCTCCTTCTGGAATGTGCCAGGGTTCGTGGGCCGGAGTACCTCACGCAGATGTGGCACTTCATGTGTGATGCTCTCATCAAAGCCATTGGGACAGAGCCAGAGTCTGATGTCCTCTCAGAAATAATGCATTCTTTTGCAAAGGTAATGTTCTTACAAATTTCATGGTGTTACTGTTGGTAGCTTTTTAAAATAAAAACAGACACATTTGGTGTTCCTTTTAATGGCTTGAATAAATTAAAGGCTTCCTCTACAGGAAATTTGTTGTGACTATAAAGGCTGCTATAGCTGATAGAAAAAACTGTATTTTGTTTTGCAAGAATACCAAAGTATTAACCTAAAACCATTACCGAATTTTTTCATTTTTACCATGAGCAAGTGAAATTATGGGCATGAAATATACAGTGGTACTATGCCTTACTTGTATAATTTGAGCATTGATTACAGTATGACTGTTTTTCTGATATTATTCCTGCTAGTGATCCAGAGCATGTATTAATATTTGTGTGCTTAGATTTCATTAAGACTGCTCATTTTAAATTTTCAAGCTGAAAAACTGGTTGTTTTATTTTACAAGTGCATTGAGGTAATGGGAGATGGATGCCTTAACAATGAACACTTTGAAGAACTTGGAGGAATACTGAAAGAAAAACTAGAAGAGCACTTTAAAAATCAAGAATTAAGACAGGGTAGGTTAACACAAATCCTGTTAACGTGAGATGTGGCTGTTCCTTGAAGCACAATTTCTAATTATTTCTGAACACAGAAAAAAAATGCTTATATTTCATTGATCTGTGTATTTATGTAAAGTAATTGGATTGTGAACCAACAGAATCCATGAGTTGTATTTGTAAGCTTTTGGAGGATGAAGATGGCATTATTTTCAGCAATAATGTAGTTTAATCAAAAGTTAACGGACAGATTTACTTGAAAGACACTGCACATCCATGGTATTATCATTTCCATGGGTTTTTTTCATCTGAAGTCTTTGCAGTTCTCTCAAAGCAGTAGTAGTTTCTTGTTACTAGGCACTTTTCTTATCTTTATGGACAAGCTGGTGTTTACTTCTATTTTGTGTGCATTTTTATACATCCTTAAACTGAGCTGTGCTGTACTTATTCCTTTTTTGTGTAAGTTTTTCTGAAGCTTCTTAAAAATTGAGAATTCCTGTTGCATTTTCAGCTACTGTTTCCTGTTTTCTAAATTTCTTTCTGCATAATTTTTCCCTTTCACAGGCTTCTTATGCACTCACAGAAAGGTAGTGGTTTAATTTTTTTTTTTTAATTTAGTGAAAAGACAAGATGAAGACTATGATGAACAAGTTGAAGAGTCATTACAAGATGAAGTAAGTTAGTTTGAAGACTTTTTCTACTTATCAAGCACCAGGATGGAAATATTGCACAAATACGCTTTCTACTCATTTAGGGCATAGTGCATCCTCAGAATTATTTCTTCATAGAAGAATTTTGTTACCACAGTCCTTCAAAACTTGCAGTAAGAAATGGGTCACACTACATTTGTGAACTAGAAAATATGGAAGGTTTCCTTGTCTGATAGGCCAAAGTAAGAAGTTCAGGGTATAGCTCTTTATTTTCTTCATCTGCTCAAACAGTTCTCGGATGACATTAACGCTGATACAGATTTGACAGCAGACTATTTAATTACAGAGTAAGCTGAGTTGGAAGGGATCCACAAGAATCATTGACTCCAGCTCCTGCCCCTGCACAGGGCATCCCAAGAATCACACCATGTGCCTGAGAGCATTGTCCAAATACTTTGTGAGCTCTGTGAGGCTGATGCTGTCACCACTGCCCTGGTGAGCTGTTCCAGTGCCCAGCCACCCTCTGAGTGAAGAGCTTTTTTCTAATATCCAACCAAAACCTTTCCTGACACAACTTGAGGCCATTCCTTTTGGTCCTGTCATTGGTCACCGCAGAGAAGAAATCAGTACCTGCCCTTCTTCTTCCCCCAGTGAGGAAGCTGTAACTGCAATGAGGTTGTCCCTTGGGTCTAGCCTTGCTGACTTGCTTTTTCTTTGAGCCTTGCAAGCTGGGTGGGTCTTAACCTTGGGCCTCTATACCTTTGATCCCAGGATATCTGGTGTGTCATGTCAGGAGCCTGTCTCAAGAAGAATAGCCTAAAAACAGTATCAGAAAAGGATAGGAGGATAAACAGCTGCCATCATGTGTTTGCTGATGAGAGAATATCAAAGTGGCTACTTAATTACTTACATGATTGAGTACCAAACAGAGTTAATAGTTTAGTGGAGGTGGTTGTAGAAAAAATACAATAATTTTGTTAAATCATTATTAGTATGGGGGGAGAGAGAGAGACAGTAATAATGAATGACTGCTGCTTATAACATGAGACAAAGGATGCTCAGTAAATTTAAGAATTAAGAAATTTTTTTGCTGCACAATGCAGGTATGACACTTGATCACATGAGTTTAACCTGTATGCAGACTCCAGAATTCATACACCCATATGTAAATACTGTCTTAAATAAGAGTGCGGTTCTTGAGCCTCTTTTTAGGCTTTTTAGAATTAGGCCAGCATTCAAGAGGATAAATTTTCGTTGCCTCCAAGACACTTCTATTTTCTATGTGTCACTCTACTGAGGGAAAATGCAAGCAGGTAGCACTTTTGGAAAAGCTGAGTCCTTATTCTGCAACAGAGTTGCAAGGCATTTTTTACAATGTTCTGATGTTCACTGATTTTCCTGTAAACTCTGGAGAAAGACTTGTCTGCATTACCCTGTGAAAGAGCAGGGGGATGAGGCCATCACTTGCCATATGAACAGAATTAACAAATGGGTAACATTTGGATATACACTTTTGATCTTGGCGTATGTTTATGTAGCCCTTACCTCAAGGCAGCAGAAATATAAGAAGCACAGAAGTCATGAAGGTTATTCAAGCGCTAGTTTCAGACCCATCCCTCACTTCAGCAGTAACTAAACTGCTGATTTGGCAGAGAGTGGAAGGCTTCTTATGATATCAGTAAGGTACAGAAGAGGAAAAAGGCCTTTTGCCTTCTGTAAAGGGAACCCATTGAAGCAGTAAATTTGCACAAGACAGTTTTGTCTTGATCTGATTTTTCAGTCCCTGAAACACACTTGCAAGTCCTAGGCTACTGAATTCTAGTGATTCACTTAGATTTTTAAGAAGGGTGAAAAGGAGGACTCCTGGCTAGTCAGTCAGTCTCACTCTGTGCCCAGTACGATCATTGAACATATTTTCCTGATAGCTGTGGAAGACAAGGAGGTGATTAAAGACAGCTGACATAGCTTCCAAAATGCAAATTGTGCCTGATTAATTTAGTAGGTTCTGTGATGGAGTGACTGTAGTGGTGGATTAAGGAAGAACAACTGATGTCACCTATCTTGGTATCTCTAAGGCCTTTAAGAGAGCCCCACACAACATTCTTGTCACTAATTTGAGGAGATCCATGTTTGATTAATTCAGCAGATAAGGAATTGACTGGGTGGCCATGTCAAAAAAGTTCCATTCAGTGCCTCAATATGCACATGAAAGTAACAGGTGATGTCCCTTGAGACACTGGAACGTGTTGCCTGGAGAAGGATGTGGATGCCCCATTCCTGGGAATGATCAAGGCCAGGTTGGATGGAGCTCTGAGCAATCTCGTCTAGTGGGAAATGTCCCTGACTAGTGGGGTATGTCCCTGCCCATGGCAAGGGCTTTGGAACTAGATGATTTTTAAGATGCCTTCCAATCCAAACCATTTTGTTATTCTATCATTCATTAGACAAAGTATTGAAAATTAGTGAACTTAAAAAAACCTGGTTTTACAAAAAAAAAAAAAAAAAACAAACCAATTTTATTCCATTAGTTTAGACACCTTAGCACTTTATGTAAGTTCCACTCCCTTAAAGATTGTTAGTCTTCATGTGAATTGTATCCTTTTTCTTTCAGGATGACAGTGACGTTTATATTTTGACTAAAGTATCAGACATTTTGCACTCAATATTCAGTAGTTACAAGGAGAAGGTACTGCCATGGTTTGAAAGGTTACTGCCACTAATTGTCAACCTAATTGTAAGTACCTGTTTTGCTTTAATTTAAATTTAGTTATTTTTTCTAATGTGTTAATATGCCTTCCATGCTGAAGTCTTAGAGAACTTGGTAGATAGAATGTAGCAATTGCTGTTTTACGAAATAGAAGGTTTATTTCAGATCAAGGACCCTTTTTGAGCAGGGTCACTCCTGTGCTACTTAAAATCTGTGTTGCAAGACCCAGCATCATTGACACACACAACTCTTTTGAGAAATTGAATTTCCTTGAGACTGTCCAGTGTCTCAAAAATGGATTTCAAGAGGAGGGGCAAAAAAGTGTTGTAGACTTGTGGGGAAAAATTGAGACTGATATGTGTAATGGAGTGTGAAATAGAGGTGCAAAGATAGGCACCTGGATTTTGTTTCGTTCATGGTATTGCTGGAATGATCACTACTGCAAATTACATGGTTTTAGGATTGGATTTAATCCACAAAGATTTTAACCAAAGTATTAGACTGCTGTTCCTGTGATTGTTGTTGGTATAGCCATTGGCTGTACAGTAGTTTCAAGGTGTCTCAGGTGTTGGGTGTTTGTGCCGCAGTGTCCGCATCGGCCATGGCCAGACCGGCAGTGGGGGCTGTGCATTTTTGACGATGTGGTGGAGCACTGCAGCCCCGCCTCCTTCAAGTACGCCGAGTATTTCCTGAGGCCCATGCTGGAGTCAGTGTGTGACAGCAGCGCCGAGGTTCGGCAGGCGGCTGCCTACGGAGTGGGAGTGATGGCACAGTTCGGCGGGGACAGCTACCGGCCTGTCTGCCCAGGTACGGACAGACCCACGGCTGACGAAACTCTGAGTGTGGGGGTTAAAATGGCTCACCTTTTGGTTGGGGAGGTCTCTTCCCCTTGGCAGTGAAATAGATTGCCAGTATTACCTCTGTGGTAGACTGGTGATGGATTGGTAAAGTACCTGAGATCCTCAGGCTTTTATTGTTGTTCTGCTTAGTAGCATTTCTGTTGCAGCACTGACTGCTTAGCAAGCTTGATTTACATACTCTTTTTAAAATATGATCTGGCATGCAAATGTTAATTTCATAAAAACCATCTTTTTGATATACAGCTGTCTCATAGATGCTTTCTACTAATAGGATATGGTTACATATTAATGCAAAAGCCTTTGGATGTCTGGAAAAACTACACAAGAGACCTATGTTAAGGAATAGCCTAGAATATGAGTTACATGGCTCTGCTTTCTGATTATATAAAAAAGAGTCTGATTTCTGTAAAGTAAGAAGTGAAATGAATGTGATAGTACTTAACAGAAACACTCTCCTTTCTGAATGTTTCAAATTTCTTTGAAATTTCAAATTCATCTTAAATTTAAAGAAATTGTGTGCTTGCACTCTTCTTGCCAGTAACCAAAGTTAATTTTGCACACTAAGTAGCACCCCTTATCAAAGGTTTTTTTTCTTTTTCTTTAAAGAAAATATTTAGTCATCTATGTATGTATTTAAAATATGTATTTCTCATTAATATTAAATGAAAGCTGAATTAGATGATGTAAGAAAATAAGAATTATCTGATACGGATTAATACAAATCTTGCCTACATCAATCAGGGTTGTAATTTTCATTGTTAATGTAAATGTAACAGTTACATGATAACAATCAGGATAAGGTGTCTTTGTAAAAAGAAAAGAAAAAGCAGTGTGGGAAGCCTTGCAATGAATCATTAAGAGCATGAAAATTTAGAATTGTCTAGACAGTTCTGATTTTGAATTTCTTGAGCATTTTAGCATCTGTTGAAGTCTAATTTTATTTTTCATTAATTACACTTTATCTTACCCCACTTAAGCTTTGTAATATCTTTGTTCCTTCTCTTTGTATTTGGAAAATAATCCTTGATTATGCCCAGACACTTGGCTTCTCCTTAAGTTGAATTTTAGATAAAATAAACTTTCAGCTTTACAACATACAGTTTATCAGCAGACACCTCAAAAGTATTCTATATCCTTTTGTGCATACATGAATGAACTTTGTGATTTATTTTAATATATGAAGATATGCTGTGATTAGAAACAAAGTAAATCCATGACATTAGACATTATCCACCCCACAGGTTTTGTTATATCTCTGATCACATCATGTTTGTGAGCTTTTATTTGTAACTTCTTTTCTTTACTGGCTGATATACAGCACTGGAATATTGTTCTTTTGCACATTTGAAAAGTATGTAAATACTCTTCAGAAAAATCAGAGGTATTGATATGAGCATTTTTGGCAGTCAGTTAAAAAAAGTCCAGGAATATAGAAAGAACTTGTAAACGGCTCTTGAGCTACACTGATGAAACAAACATCACTAAAACCAGGTTTGGTAAAGAGCAAAGAAATAAGATGGAAGGAAAACCTACAGCAAATCAAGTCACTTTCCAAACGGGGATACAAGGTTACAATTGATGCAACTAGCAAGGTTTCTTATATTATGTTGGTGAAAGAATATAATTAGCTGCTCTCTGTGAAAATTTTATCTATCAACTGCATGTATTTCTTCCTAAATCACATCAGTGGCCTCAAAACTGGGTGGTGCCAGATATCAGAGCAGTCAGTTCTTGGTAAAAAAGCTTAACATTATAGAAGATGGGTTTTCTATTGTCAAAAGGGTTTTTTAAGGTTTATCTAACACAGTATCTGTGAGAATGGATCTGTTTTATAGACAAGATGAAAACTCGTCTGCTAGGCTGTAGGGAGAAAATTATGCTGATTCATTTTGATGCCCTCCTAATTTTAGAGTTGCAAGGACACACATACCTACAGAGTCATCCATTAGTATAGTGAGTGAAATACAGATGAGATGAGATTTAGCTTAAAGCAGCCATAAAAACCTGAGGTATAAAATGCAGGCTCAGTTGTCCTGGACATTGTAGACCCTTCTGAAACAAACTCTGCTTTGGAGAATAGTCCAGCATCATTATCCTGCATTTGATACATCAGCTAGTGGGTCTGATGTTTCTAGAGTTCTGTAAAGTTTTTTTTCCATAGCTGCTTAATTCTTCAAAAATCTAATGCAGTGGACTTAATGTAGAAGTGTGTTTGTGTATTCTTTAACTGCAAAGGTTCTACTTACTCATCAAAATTCAGAAGTGTGAGATCTCACTCTTCCTCCATAATTAAGAGTTATTTTGAAGTGTGCTTTCTGTACAATTCTGTACAACCTGCTTACTGTGCTGATAGAGAATTTCACAGCTTTAGCATTTTATTTTTAGCAGAAGAACACAAGGACAATTATTTCTGCTTCCATGTAGTGTGCTTGGAAGTCTGCATGGACACTAGTAGCTAAAAATGTGACATTAGTGTTCATTTAGAAGTGTGCATGTGTTTATCCATATGACTGTAAAAAATTATAATTGCTGTTAACCTAGGAAGAAAACTGGCTTTTTTTCCCCACTGAAAGACATTTCCTTTCCTTGATTTTTGTGATCTAAACTATGCCAAGGTGATTCACCAGGTAGGATTACTCCTATGAGCTTTTCCTAGGACACCTTTTAGTGGTGGAGGTGTGTGTGTACATCCATACATATTTTTATATACAGATGTGCCCACTAGCAACAGAAGCACAGCAGGCATACACTGAGGATGAGCACTGTAGCTCACATTGAATGAATGAGTGACATTCACAGTGAATGTCACTGTATCATTGCTTTTCCTCCTCCTGTGTTTATAGAGCATATTCAATTAAACAGATAATGCTTGCTGTCTGTAGTGTCTTGTGTGTTTTAGATTGCATAATTCCAATTGAGAGACATGGGAATATTATTTTCTTCTGCACTTTTAAAGCAAATTCAAACTTTTGTGGTAGCTGTTTTCTTCTGTTTCCTTGCAAAGCTTTATTTATCTGTTTGGTTTTCATATGGTAATTATTGAGCAGAGAAGAACCTAGAAGCAGTGGAACATTGGAATGACTAGATTTTAGTGCTTGGAACACAAAAAATCCTGGTTTTAATACATACAGTTGTCTCAAGCAGAATTTTTGATATTAATAAAGTACAGAGTGATTGTGCATTAAACTTTATTCTTGTGTTTTTAACAATTAGAGGCGCTTCCATTGCTTGTGAGAGTCATTCAGTCACCAGATGCCAAAGCCAAAGAGAATGTCAATGCAACAGAAAACTGCATTTCAGCAATAGGAAAGATAATGAAATTCAAGCCTGACTGTATAAATGTTGAAGAAGTCCTTCCACACTGGTTATCATGGCTTCCACTTCATGAAGACAAAGAAGAAGCTGTTCATACTTTCAATTATCTTTGTGACTTACTTGAGAGGTAAGGCAAAGTCTTCACACTAATGCAGAAAATAAGCATGTTTTTGTGCTCTTTCTTTGCACTCTTTTTTCCAAAATTGAGAAACTGTGAGGTTAATCTACATATGGTTTAGAGAAGATAATTTGAAATGCCAGAAGTGAGCCTTCCCTGATGTTATTGCTGCTTTTTTAAACAGTTACTGTTCTTGTTCTAAATAGTGTCTGTATGGCTGGAAAAAAAATCCTGGTTGTTTTCTATGTCCATAATGGGAAAGAATCTGCAGAAAACTTGTACAGAAAATTTCAGAAAAAGTTTTTGATACTCTGCTTACATATCAGGACCAGTAACTGATCAGGTCTTTTCTCTTAAAAGCTGCACACATGCTATTGCAGCCTTCCTTTAAGTCGTTTTGCACTTTTTTGCTTTCCAACAAAGTTAAGTATAAAGTAGAGAAATAATAGGGAAAAATTTATTGTACAGTGCTATCTCCCTTAATAATTATTTCAGTTATTATTGAAAGCATCTTATCCCAAAGTTTACTCATTGGATTTGTGCTCCTTCTTGTATGTAAATGGAGGAAAAAATGTAAACAGTTAGTCCAGTGTGGTGCATAAATGAGTGAAAGAATGTAGCCTCTGAGGTGTTATGTAGTAAGCACTTTCTGGCTTGGTGCTGTATTACATCTTCAGAGAAAAATATAAAGGAAGGAACTCAGATTTCTTACAGTCTTTTCTATTGTGTAAATATCCGTATCTCTGGGTGCTTTATTAAGGCAGAGTCAAAATGGCATCTGAGGTCCCTAGACTGATTATAGAACAATTGTGTAGTGACACCATAATAATGCTGCCAGGTATGCATGTAAACAGGAACACAGAAATTGAGAATTACAGTACCAGCACACTTCTGTACCCAGCTCTGTGCAGGTGGCACAGCCTGGCTACCTGCTTCTCTGGAGTTCTGCCAGTCCTACATTCACAGCCTCTGCATTCCAGCTCTGGTAGGTGGCAGGGCTAGAAGTAGATCATGTGTTCCACACAGATTCCTAATTGCTAATACTCCTCCACTCCAGCATTTGGCTGGGAAAGAGGAAGCAGCAGAACTGCTTGCTTGCTGTGTCATGGAGAGTGCTGGAAGAGAGCTGAAGTTACCAGCGCTCCTGATGCCAGTAACACAACGTCCTGGGAGCCACAGAGAGAGGAATAAGTCCTTTTAGGCAGGGTATTTCTGTCACACTATTTACAGTTCCATCTGCATGGAACTCAGCCATTCTGTAAAGTTCAGAACTTCTTCCTGATAAAGTTTAGGCTGAGTAAAGAATCAGCTGGTTAAATATTAACAGAAGGGGGAACATGCTGTCGGCAGGCAACAAAGCTGTGCATACTTATTCAGCTGTATGAAAAATCTAAATAAGCAGCTTTAGAATAAGATCATTCAAAATCACTTCACTTACATGTAAAGCGTTTACATTATTTTTAAATAAACATTAATTCCTTTGCAATGTATCTTTTGTAACAGCAATAACCCAATTGTCCTCGGTCCCAACAATTCCAATCTTCCCAGAATACTTGGTATAATTGCGGATGGGGAAATCCACGAAGCTATCAAACACGAAGATCCATGTACCAAGCGGCTGGCTAATGTTGTTCGCCAAGTGCAGGTAAATAAATGCTTGCTTAAGTATAAAGGGAACGTTCAGAATCCATCTGCAGAAGGAACTAAACTGTTAAGCTAATTTTGAGAGCCTTATCTCCTTAGAGAATAATGATTCAACCAAAGATCTTTGAGATCTTTGCTTCTTGAATGAGTCAGGATAAAATTGGTGACATTTGCACTTGAATGAAATAACTGTAACTGACTTTCATGCAGCGAGATGGTTAATGTGCAAGCCAGTATTAGTTTATTATAGCCAGTATTAGTTTTGTGGGCTTTTTTCTGAGTGAGAAATTAGAATCAGGAGAAATATCTACATGTCCTTTTATCAGTGAACTGTACTGCAGGATTTGATCCAATATGTGGTTCTTGTAAGGCTCTTCAGCATCCTGTGGTAACCTTCTAGTACAGCAGCAGCTTGGGCTCTTTGTTAGAGAATGAGTGCAAACCACAAGTTATTTTACTACCACCCTTTTCAATCCAGTGCAAATATAGGTGGCTGTTTGATGTTTTCCCTACCTTTGGGGAACTGCCTTAAGGCTCACTTCCTTTATGCCATAATGGGTCATTTAATGATGACTAAGTGGGGGTCCAGGTACTTAAACAGTGCATCTCTACAGTGCTCTAAGTGACAGTGCTTATAGTGCAGATCTGCTCCAGGGCCAAATGTTGTTGGGTGGATGTGGTACTAAAGAGAGAAAGGAGTGTGCCTGGTAAGCATCTCACTCATAAAAAAGCATGGAGGATTTTGAGCAGCAGATCTTCAATTATTGGCCTTTCTACCTGACCTGCTTTGGCAAAATTCAGGTTCAAGAATTTTAGTAACAGTTGATACTGGAAAGGATTCACCTATATGAGTGTATCAGCTTGAGAGATCCATTTTGTCTGGTTAAAAAAGTTGTTACAATTCTGAAGGCATAAAGAGAAGGAAATTGAGCCAAGTTTCAAAGTGAAAGTAGTGTGACTGCTCTAGATTCTGCCTGCCAGATAGATAGTCCTTTCTGTTAGTACTTAAAGTTTGGGAATGGACCTTTGTATTAGGGTTTACCTAATGCATTTGTTCACTTTACCTCAAATCATCAAGGTTTATTTTCTTAACAATACAGTGGCACATACATGTATAGATTAGTTGTGTACAGCAATGTCTGGTTTTGGCCAGGATTGATAGGAACATTAACATGAGACAAGACCTTCAATATTGGCTGAATGATTTACCTTCAGACTAAGGAGGAAAAAAAATCTTGAAAGTCATGTCTTTTAAAAAATACAATTTTAGCACAGTGTTACCAATCCTATTTCTCTCCACACACAGTATTTTAACTTTAGTAAAGCTATAAGATTTTATACTCTTATTGACTGTAAGAGTTTTATACTATGATAGGAATTTTAAAGGTTGTATAGTTGCTAACAAGCTCCTGCTTGCCAGATTCCAGGAGACTTTTTGGGGTTTTTTTGTTTTGTTTTGGTTTGGTTTTTTTAAATTATCTCAGTAAGCTCTTTTACTGCCAGTGTCTTGACATGAGCAACATGGTCATTATTGGAATTGAGTATAAACTGCTTAGGTATTGTCAGGCCAGAAAAATTTCAGTGTAAAGTATCAATTTAAATGTGCATCAGAAATGCTGGAAGAGTACATTTAATTCTGCAGTATTTCATCATACATAGTCTAAAATGCCTAATGGTATTTAAAACTAAACCCACGAACTTATATTTGAGAGCATTTACTTTTGAATTTTTTGAATCCATTTTAATATTTTTTAAACTTTTTAAATTTTGAGAAAAGAGCATTATAATTGAACTGAATGTAAAATATACCAAATATAAATAAAACTTCTTTTAAAATTTTACCTAAATTATACTGTTATTGCAAAAGCAAATCTAAAGACCTAAAATCAGATGATGACTTTAAAAGCTAATGTCTCAGCTGAGGGCTGTGGTAGCACAGATGAAGGGTTTATGTTTGCTCAGACAGATGCTGTGCAGTTCTCTCTGGGAAGTAATTGACCTTTCCTTTCACTGAAGAGCCACGCCTTGTGTTGGCAGCAGAATTTTGCACACCTACATGTAGCAGATCGTGCTGTAATCCCAGTGCTCACTTCGAAGCTCTGAGTGTGTTACTGATGCACCAGTGCCCATAACACTCATGTGGAAGAGGCATGGTTCAGTTTTGCCTAAATATTGGTCGTTTAGCTTCAGTGCAAAACAAGCAAATGGCTTAGGCTGTGGTTAACACAGGGATGTCATTTGTCAACCCACGTAGTTGTTACAGAGAGTTCCCAGGAGTTCCAAATCAATTACTCTGCTTCTCTTCAGCCTTTTGGAGCATCCCAAGTTGAACCTGTGTAGCACTGTGTATCACTGAAGATTTCAATCTCTTTGGCGTGTATATTACAGGAATAAGCTGAGTGAATGTTGAGCTTTGTAAACATAGCAAAGTTTAGGATGTGCCTTGGACACTTTCAGCCTGCATAAAGACCGTTTCTTGGTTTTTTTTCCAGACATCTGGAGGACTGTGGACAGAATGCATATCACAGCTCAATGCAGATCAACAGGCAGCCATACAGGAGCTCCTGAACTCTGCTTGAAGGGCCTTAATTATCATCTGCAAGAAAACTAACTCCAAATAAACATTTACCCTATTGCTTAGGTTTCTTTTGTTTCTTTTCTGAGTAAAACCAGAACTGTAGTGCGTGTAGGCCATTCTTCTGCAACCTACAGGCAGTGGCAGCAAGAAGAAGCATTCTTTCAGAACGGTGTTTAAATCGGTTTCTATCCCACAACATGAAAGAAGTTTCCTGTAAACCCTACAATAGCACTGAAGAGTATTTTTCTAACGGTATCAGCCATCCATACGATGGTGAAAGGGAAACAAGTTGATATTTCTCATTAGACATAAGACCTTCAGCAGTAGATGTACGTTATAACAGATAAACATTTCTCTACATCTAGTATTAATTGTATTAATTGGAGTGTGAGTCTTTGTAGGGTAGGAAGTGTCCTTCTGCCCAACAAGGTAGTAGATCAAAAGATGAAAAACTGAAGACAAACATCAAGCATGAAGACCTCATTGATCGCACTTCTGATTCCCAAAAACAACTTGTACAGTGACTCAATGAGGAAAGCTGTTCAGCTTCCAGCCCTTGAATGTGAAGTCTCTTTGGCATGTCTGACAGTATCTCATTCACTCCTCAATAAATGACATTGAAACACAAGAAGCTTGTGTAGAAGTTCAATGATGTGTGGTTCTTTTAATTTACTCTTGTGAAAAAAATGAAAATAACAAGCTATACAAGTCACAATTTTATATTTGAAACTTTGTATATTGTTGCCTATTACAGATTTTATGCTTTTTTGTTTCTTGACTTTTTAACAAATTTTTCACCTGAGTGTGTAGAATGGAAACTTAATGGCATTCCTTGTGTGACAGTAAATATACATATCTTGACTTTAAAATGTTTTTCATGTTCAGATGCAATTGCATTTCTTAACTTATAAAATGTAGTGTTGTTCCAGCTGCAAATGTACAATGTGATCTGGTAGGCAGCAAACCTGTTGTAGTAGCCTGTGTTTTGTTTAAAACAATCATGCAGTTGACAACCTGACCTGAAAGAATCAAAAAACCTTCTCAGGTCTTTCTGGTACTTCGAGAGCAATACATCATCTACCAGCAAACATAGGCACAGAGTATCTGATTTCTAGCAAAGGTGAGTGAAGTTTTTCCACTCTGTTACTTCAAAGCTGTTAATATATGCATTGATCTTTAAAAACTTGAGTTCTTACTGAAATGTTCTTCAAGTTGATCTCAATTGTCTCTTGAAACAGATCTTTTCACAAAGAGGGTATAAGTTTTCTTCCTTTATAAGAAGAAAAGGTAGAACTTTACATGAAATAAATGTCTCTCATACTAAAGAATAAAGTTAGTTTTGCCTTTGAAAGTGTGTCAGAAAAGAAAATCATGAGGTGTACCAAAACCAGCCCAGGACCATCATACCCAAAGGTTTGTAAGACAAACTGCCTTAACCATAGAACTTGACGATGTAGTTTGTTTAGAGGCAGCTGAAACAGTGCAACAAACTACTGTTCCAGTTTTCATTTTGTTCAGTATTGGTAATCTCTTATTTACAGAAATTCAAGCATTCATGCACCTGGAAGATGAATGCTAAGGATTGGATACCAGTGCTGTGAGAGAACTAGTAAATCATGTCAATTATCTCAAGCACTGGTCATAACAATTTTGCTATACTCTATCCATCATCTTCCTTCTTTGTGAGGTTTGTTTTTTTAGATATTTGTTATTTCAATTTCCCCTCAGTCTAAAACATGTAAAATTTTCCCTGCAGTAGACTTTTTGTACTTTTTCTTAGATCTTAAAGCTTAGATTTTTTTTCCCCTGTCTTTGGAGTATGTGGTAAGAATTGTAGCACATTTGGCATTTCCCAGAAACAGTGTCAGCTTTGGCTCTCTGTAACATAAGCAGCTTTTGAATTGCTCTCCTAATGGACCAGCTGTAATCCTCTTGCCTTCCTTTCAGTCAAAGTGACTGAGAACAAATGGAACCAGGAGATGGGGTTGCTCTGTGTGGCAGAGCCAGCATAGAGCAACTTTGTGAAGTTGCTTTTACCTTGTTAATTGTTTTATCAAAGCAAAGGGCACCAAGAGAATCACTGTCAGCCTGACAGGTAGGTTGGTTCTGGGTCCCAGCTGGAGATCTATTCTTCCCTGTCCCTGCTGAACTTGTGAGGGTTAATCCAAAAGCTTCTGTAGCATTTTCTCAATTTTCACAAGCTTTAAAATCTACGCTCCCTTTCCACCTATTTGAAAGCTGTCTGGATCACTAATCTTGGCTTTTCTGGTTCCTTAATATAGAATTTTTAAGCAGTCAACCTTTCCTGTTCTTCACTGCACTTAAGTGCTGTTGCCCAAAGAAAGTATAGTAGTAGAGCAGTAACTTTATCTGCAGCTATCTAAAAATAAAGTGTCATCTTTATGAAGCCAAAGTAAATTGTGGTACTGATATGGGAAAGGTACTTTTGATTCAACCATTTTTCCTGGGTATAGCTCCAATCTCGCTTTAACAAGCTGCTCAGCTATTGTGTGGGTTGAGAGATGTACCCAGTGTAGCGTAACGAGCACTGCAAACAATAGCAGTGTTTCGCTTTGCCTGAACAAAGAGGTACTAAATCCATCCTAGACATCCACACAAAAGTGCTCTAAGTTGCCCTCAGTAACAAAGCACAATTGGAGAACACCATGCAGGTGTTCCAGTACTGGAGTTCCATTAGCCTGTTTATTTAAGCATATAATATTAAGCAGCATTCATGAGCACTGCTTTCAAAAGTAGCTCATCTCCCTGAAGTGTGGGTGAGTTCCCAGCTAAACTCTCACCCATCCTTATTGTTCTGAAGGTGAAGCTATTTGCTTTGTGTTTGCAGCTCTAGGTTGCTCGTGACAGATGATAATGCAGATGAATATCAAGTCTACTTTACCTGGCTTTGTCTACAAAGAGAATCCTGTGCAAAATCTATATAAGAAAGTGACTTGTAGCCTTCCCACTTTCAGCTTGGGCTTTGTGTACTGCTGAGGCATTCTGTCATTGCTTTTTCCCTGCAGAGACTTCAAAGGGTTGCTGAGTGCAAGGGCTGATATTCCCCAGCATAGAACAGTTGTTGTTATGCCAAATGTTGTCTGTTCTCTACACATCTAGATCTGTCAGTCTCATGTATGGAGTACATGCATGAGAGTAAGATGTGTTGCACAGTTGGAATTTTTGATGAAATAAAGAATTAAGGAAGGTGAATTTCCTATTGACTCTGTGTATGCTTGTCTGTATTGGCTATGCCTCAGGCTCTTGAACTGGAGCTTAGTTTTTGCCTTAGTGGTATCTGTAGGGGTGCACACATTCACTGAGTCTTCAAAATACAATGAGGGTGCTATTAAAAGTAATACGAAAGTCAAGTACTTGCCACCACATGTTATCTCAACTTTGAAGTGTTTTGTTGGGCATCTTTGTGGAGGAGCCTTAGCCTTTGCTATTCAATCGTTTGATTTGCTCTTATTTTGCTAACTTAGACAATGCTACTTCCTTTTATGGGGCTCAATGGTACCTTAAATTCTAAGAAATCCGTTTGTTGTCTTCCAAGAAGCAATTAACAGGATTTAAGTGTCTGTCTAGTTCAGGTCCTTTCCCTTCTTGGTTATCATGAAGATGTTTGTGTTGCTTCAAGAAAGAACATCTGTCAGGACAGCTTAACATCTGTTGAGACTTGGAGGTATGGGCTCAATTTTGAATTGAAGTCATGGGATTTGTTCAGGAAAAGACTTTTACAGCATCTTCTCTGATGCAAAAGAGAAGTGAGGAATGGAGGCCTACTCAGAACATTCAAGCTGTTTCCTACGTTTGAATACTAAATGCTAACCTCAGCCACAGTACAGTTATTCCAGTAGAAATCTAGGTTTGTCTCTTGAGTTTTTGACTGTTGTGTATCAGTATTTGCTTTTCAAAGGTAATATCTTGTTCCTCACAGCCCAGGAGGCCTAAATGTTTGGTCTTTACATTTTTCACAAGTTCACAGATTGTGCTCACCGATATGACTCTGATCTTTTTAATTACCTGGTAGAGAAGCCACATCACCTCTCAGCTCTTCTGAGCCTATTTAGGAAATCAGCATGGGAGTAGCAGCCTGGGATATCTCCTCCTGATGAGAAAACAAATGATGCTCAGTGCAACTGCTCACCACCTGCTGAGTGATTCCAGACCCACCTTCCCAAACCCAGATCAGCCACCCTTCCAGGTAACCCCCCCAGTTTATACACTGGGCATGGCATTCAGTGGTGTGGGATAGCCCTTTGGTTAATTTGGGTCACTGTCCCAGCTGTGGTCTCTCCCAGTTTCTTTGTGTACCTCTTCATTGGCAGAGCATGAGACAAAGAGGGGAGAAAAAAGTCCTTGACTTAGGATAAATACAACTTGGCAAAACCCAAAACATTGGTGTGTTACCAACAACATTCTCATTCCAAATCCAAAACACTGCACTGTAACAGCTACTGAGAAGAAATCTATGCTACCCTAGCTGAAACCACGACATCCTGCAAGGCTGGAGTCAGTGTGAAATTCATTTCTTTGTTTAGGAGATAAGGAATTGCAGTTTCTGCTGTGGAGAGGCCGTTTCTACAACCTCAGCAAAAGATCATTTCCTATCATTCCAGTTCAGACCAGTGATAAACTTGCTGCCTGTTCTCAGGAAGGAAAGGTAGGACCTAGGAGGTACAAGTCAGTTTTGACTTTCATGATTTTGCTTTATTGCTCCAAAGGCTGCCCATTACCTCACTTTGGGTGCAGGGAATTTTTTTGTGGCTGCTAAACCATGAAATCAGAATATCTTTTGAGTTTAGTGTTAGCACTCTAGGCTTAAGAATAATTTGTGCTGATGTAACACTAGATGCAGACAGGTACCGGTAGTGGAATTTCACTTAAGGAGGTTTGGTTTTTTCCAGGTTTGTTTTTGGGTTGGTTGGTTTGTTGGTTGCTTGTGGGTTTTTTGTGTTTTTTGTTTTTTGTGTTTTTTTCATTTGGGGTTTTGGTGAGGGGTTTTGTTTGTTTTTTTCAGTTTTTTGGGTTTTTTTTGCAAGGGGGGAGGGTGGTTTTGTTTTGGGTTTTGGAGGGTTTTTTGTGTGTTCTTGCTAGCAGACAAGCTTTAAAGCTCCCTTGAGGCACCAGATGAGCCATACTCATTGATGGAATGGAGTTTTCTTCCAGAAGAATGGGAAGGGTACATGTTGGCAGCATTTCCTCAAGGCACCACTACCCAGGAGTATATAGTGAAGTATTCCCAAATTAATGGTGACTGATGGGAATTACAAGTTTAACTTCAGTCAGTTTTGCTCTGCAGGTCTTGTCTCTCATTTTGCCAACACCATTGCCAGTGTTTGCTGCCTACTGCAGATGGCCAGCGTCTTCTGATGGTGGGTAAGAAGCAAAAAAGAAAGGGGATATTTCTTCAATTTACTATTTCTGCACTAAATGTGTGGCTGCTTTTTTTCCTATGAAGCAGCAGAAAGTTTTATTTTAAATATATCTGAAGTATAATTTTTCATGTAATATGTGTGTTAACAAAATGCTGTTCCTTAATAACTGCACAGGCCCATCTTGTGTCTGGTGGTGATAAGATTTACTGTAAATTAATTAAAAGGGTTAATATTCAATTCATACACTGTCTTAAAAACCAATGCTAATCTTTCAACAACAACAACAAAAAAGCTTGGAATAAAATTCATATTTTGGATTCAGATCAGTGAGAAATAATGTAACACAGGATATTGATTCAGGGAAGCTAACCTTGCCTATATTACTTGAACTAAATTGTGCAACATCACCATTTTTAAATATCTGAGAATAAAAGTCCAAGAGTCATGTTTTACTGTGAAGTTTTGTCTGTTTAGAGTTGGTATCCCTGGAAAACAAACTAACCAAAAGAAATACTAACCCCCCAAAATGCCAATTTTTATCAATAGTGCGAAGAAGTATGTGGATCCTGTGATTGTATTTCAGCCGTTCTGTGCTGCAGCTAAAGCTGCTGCTGGCCAGTAGATGGAGATGAAAGAAAACAAAGAGAAAGTGAAGTGTTAGATCAGTACGGGTTTAGCCAGGTCTTCTCCCTATCCCTGTTTCTTCTGTCATTAAAGAGTGTGAATAAAGTACATGCCCATGGATAAATGCCTTCTTGTAAAATGAGACAGCCATAGCAACTTTCTCCTTGCAGCTACCAAGCCAAACTCTGTTTGGAACCTGCCACCTGTCCTCATCCTCAGGATAAGAAGGAAATGAGTTTCATTTGGGATGCCTGTCAGTCTCCGGGAGCAAGTGAAAAGGAATGGCAGTTCTGTAGATGAGCTCCTGAGGCTCTGTATTAACACCAGGTGTGAACTCCTGTCCTTAAAATGAGTAAAACCTTAAAGACATAGCTGAAAATAACAGTGTGGTGAGAAAACATATTTCAAGTGCAAAACTAAAAAGGGTTAACTAGTAAAGAAGTTATATTAACTTTTAAGAGAGGATCTTCATCTGCCCGTTTTCCCATTAAAATACTCTCCCATAGTATTTATTATCATTGGGGGAAAACAAATAAACAAACAAAAGACCTCCTCAACCTCCAAGTTGCTGGAATTTGACTCTTCTCATCATTCTTATGCCTGATCACCAAACTGAGTGGTTGCAGGACAGACAGAAGCAGGGGAGTGGGTGAATCAGGAACAATTCACTGTTTCTCATAACTCAAGACTGCCCAAATAAAGTATTAAGTAGGATGTTTAAAACCAACATTTTTTTTCACACACTGTAATTTCTAATAGATGTGTCTGGAAGTCAAAAATAGATTATTAAAACTAATTATTCAAGGGTGTGTGAATGGTTAATAAGCAAGGTGCTCCTGAGGAACCTACTTGCTCAAGAAGTCCATAAATCATTGGCTGTCAGAAGCTGGGAGAGTAGGCTAGGGAAAGGATTACTCTACCTTTGTCCCATTTGTTGTTTTCTTTCCCTAAAGCTCCACTACTCCATCTTCTGTTAGACACCCAGTTCTCTGATCAAGCTTCACACAGCCCTTTGTACACACCCTTGTCTACAGCACTCCTCACTTTCCCCTCACTGATTTTGTTTGTACAGATCAAAACAGTATCTTTGCATGGGGCTTTGGGAGATAGAAATAATTGTTCACCCAGCTCATACAGGATCAACCAGAGCAGGAATCACTTTGTATAAAACACATCTTGGTGCTAATATTCACTTGCTCTGGGGCCTGAGAAGGAAACAAAAAGTGTTTTCTTACCTTGACACTCTAACAGGGATTCTAAATAAAAGATAAATCTATAATTAAGTACAAATATAGTAAAACGTCCATCCTTTATTGTCTGCACCATTTTGAAGGAGATAATGGAATTTTTTGTGTATTCGAATATGGCAGATCTGAAATGCTAAATATCTGTAGCTTACACAAAGGATCAAAGTGCAGTAGAAAGTAAGGTATGTGGTGAGACTCTCTGACTTTCCCTAGTAGAAAATTAAACCATTTTAATATTTGGGCAGTTTTATGAGAACTGCAGCTCCTTTGTTACTGATCTGCCTCTTTAGGATGAGAGATGACAGCAGGAAACAGGGATTAAGATTTCCTCTCCAGTGCCAGAGGGAGACATGGCACAGAACAGATGTGTGATACCCAATGTTGTTCTCAACTGCAGAGAAAATGTGGAGGGAACAAATTAAACAGGAAGGGCTCAAGCAATTGGAAATATCAAAGAAAAGACTGCATTTCAGAATTTAAAAGCATAAGATAATAGGCATGGGCTTTTTTTATAAAGAACCAGTTAAATTTAGTACGGACTATTATTACAGCTCTTGGTGCCTTAATAGAGTTCCTGGGAACTGTTCTGGTTAAGCCTGTCCCATTTCAGCAGAGTGAACTCAATCCAATTCTATATTAAGCTCATGTCCATTTTGAAATCTAGTATTTTTTAAAAATTATATTTGTTTTTTCTTGTGGTTCACTTGCAAATACCAAATGGTCACTAGAGAAAACTAAGATATTTTTAAAGCACAATTATATCCTAAAGATTACTGTTAAACCAAAAGCGATTGCTTTTTGTATTTCACTGGCAGAGTAAATCGTGAATCTCACGTTTAAAATATTTATAGAGTAGAAAACTGCACAATAAACTGGAATAGTGTGGAATACCAAAATGCTGAGGGGAATGAGACATACATGGCATGCAGACCACTAACTGAGAAAACAGAAAACCATACTAGTACTAACACACATAAGGGAATCTTTTCTCTTAAAGTAGGGTGGGAAAATTATCTAATGGGAAATAGCGGTAATGGATTTTGACTGATTCTATTAGGTGAAAAAAAACAGGCATAGGAAAAAGTCATGCCATCTGTGCCTCCAACCTGCATCTCAGAAAACGAAGGTGCTGTAAACAAAAACTTTCCTATGTCTGTCCTCAGCATGAGAATCTAGGAAACAGGACAGCACTCATCACTCATGCTCGAAAGCTACAGGCAGAGAGGCACAGAACAGGTTAAAGAGCACCTTTGACAGTGACAGACCAGCACTGGGAAGAGCACAACCAACAGTTCTGGGCATCTTTGTCAGGAAATTGATGGGAGCTGATGGGAGAAAAAGTGCATGCTCAATATACTTGA
This sequence comes from Brachypodius melanocephalos, assembly GCA_013398615.1. NCBI lineage: Eukaryota > Metazoa > Chordata > Aves > Passeriformes > Pycnonotidae > Brachypodius > Brachypodius melanocephalos. The sequence continues at coordinate 44,707,018 of VZSR01003803.1, forward strand.
CCTTTCAGGAAAAAAAATCTCCTTCCTGATTTGAAAGGAATCTGTAGCAGAAAATAGACCATGTCATTGTAGATGGTTTTTCTCATCAGTAAAATGGAAATGATGCTTCACATTTTTTTGTCTCAGTTCTACTTTCTAGAGCAGTTTGTTTACATTCATTGAAATTTTATTATGAGAAAAAAAAGATAATAAGCAGAAAAAAAATTGTTTTCAAGTCTCTAATAATTTGATTTTATTAAACGCAGATTATGCAGATCTTGCTAAGCTTTCTACAGTGAAATGTTATCTCTGTAAATTATTTAATGCTTTGCACTTTCAGAACAGAAAGTTTCACAGATCTCTTTTGAAGAAGGAATTTTGCTAATTATGTTAAGCACAGACAGAAAGTTGATGGTCTTGTTTCTCTTTATTCTATTTTTCATATGGGATGCATAAAAATTACCACCCTGATAAAACTGGGCTTCTGCTCTGACATTTAGGAATGGGCTGATTTTAGAGGCTGCATTCTGAAATAGCAAAATCATACACTGAATTGATGTTTGCTTTGACAGGTTTTCCAGTTGCTCCCCACAGCCAGATTTAGATGTTCTAAACATTAAAACAGGAGAATATGACAATGGAGAAGACAATAACTAAGCCACCTGTTGTAACTACCCGTTGTAAAAATAAAATGTCTGTCAGCCAGCATGAAATCAGAAAGGACCCATGGGAGATCCTGAATGCAACAGAGCACCAGATAAGGCTCCCCCAGCAGTATTTTGAAGTGGGGATTATCCCAGAGGGATCTATTCAAACACACTGATATGTTCCAGATGTATTCCCTTGCAGAAGGTCACAGCAAAAATATTGGCGGGGAGTGTTGAGGAAAGTAAGAGATTTATTGTTTTCATGGGAATCTTTAAGTCTGGCAATGCTAAAAGCCATGCTTAATGTTCTATATTGTTCTCATTTTCATATTTGCAAGGGGATTCATTTCAGCTGTTTAGTCATATGGTATAAATTCTAATGGACTGCAAAAATGGGGTGGGTTTTTTTGTTTAAAACCATACTTACTTTTATCAGTCCAGGTACTTAAAAGGTTCTTGTTCTTCATCATACAGTTAAATGGTTTCAAAATAATTTAATAAATTTAGTTGTACTTTCCTCCTAGAAATGTATCACATTTTTTGTTTCTCTTTTGTTTGTTTCATTGTTTCATTAAACAGATAAAGAGTTTGCTCTGTCCAAAATTACAAAAACAATGGAAGAGAATGAACTATGGTGCTGGGAGTCCTACCCTAGACTCTGAATTCCAGAGACACATTTCTATTTAAAGTAACACATTTCATTTTCTTCTCCAAAGTAGTATTGAAAGATTAATGTGGCTGGTTTGTATGAAATCTTTTCAGCTCTGCTAATATTTTCTCTTTCCCTTATCACTTCTCTCTCTTCACTATGACAGAGTTTCTGATGGAAATACTGGTATAGAATATGCATTTTGTCCTGATATTCAGTGTTCTTCCTTTCTTTAGGAGAAAAGGTGAAAGTGTATTGTAGGAGAGGAAGTCTGAATATGAACAGCAAAATGATTTTTTTTTTAATTTAAGAAACATCTGTATTTTTCCTTGGCTTTTTTTTTTCTTGAATGCTAGGATATTTGTTATTTTATAAATTATGATTTTATCAAAATTATAATAAAACTATTTTTTTTTCATTTACACTGCAGTAGTTGACAGTTTTGTCCATTAATGAACACTTTGGAAATGTCAATGTCATTTACAAACAAACATGTTTTTTCTAACTTGGATTTGCAGATGGGAAAAAGCAAGCACCAAAAAAGTATAAGCCAATGCAATCTGTGTAGTTTTGAGGAGTACAAAATGCTCACGAATTTCAAATGAACTTTCTAGCTCTGAAGCTTCAGGGATGATTCCTCTATGATCTGTTGCACTGTTGATGATCTGAGCACAGGTACACAGCTAAAGTAACACTCATTAACCTGAAACAGGCAAAATGGACAACACAAGGTAAATATGATGTAACTGCAGTGGTGCTGTCTGGTGTGCTCAGGCTGGGGAGAGGAGCCTGTTCCAACTGCTTGACATGCAAAATTCTCTTTATATAAATTCTTAAGGACTTGGGAAACTTGCAAACACCGTTAAAAGGCTCTCTCTTAATTCATGATATTATACCCTTTGAGCAGGCAGTAAACAAAATCTGTTAATTAGCTGGCTCTAAGTGTTTGAATGGCTTCTTTTCAATGTTTGAGTATTTCTTTCACATGGAAATCCTGAAATTTGAGCCTAGAAATTCACTCCTTTGCCAACTGGCTAAATACTCGGGTTTTTTCTCAAAAGTTAAGACATGGTCTACTGCTAGTATTACACACTACTATAAAAACTGTAAAAGACTACTGCCTCTAGCTATAAGTTGAACATTGTCTTCCAATGTGGAAACGAGAAAGAGACATTGCTTCAACATTAATAATCTTAACAGAATAGCCAAGGGTAATCTTAACTGATGACTCTAATAATATTTTGAGAAGACGTGGACAAAAATACATTGCAAACAAAAGCCTTTGAAATGTAGAGGGAATCCTGAATGCTACAAAATGTGTCGTAAAAATAACGGTGGAAGATGGATAGTTCTGTCACGTTCTTGCACTGAAATTAGCAAAAACTGATGAGTTACACAAGTTAACATAAAGGCACACGAGAGCCTAAAAGTGACCAATCAAACACCATCGGTTTGCAAGACTGAGCCCCAAACCACATTTATACAAGAACACACTGATAAATCTAGCACGGAAGTATTTGCTGAAAGCGTCTTTGAAACAAAATTTCAAGCTCCAGGGAAAACATCTGTGGAATGTTTTACGAAAGAGAATTATTAGACTTCTGAAATACACAGATTTCAGTTTGGGCAACGTTAGCTTCTCACCTTAATGAAACACAGCAAAACGTGAACTCAGCACATATTGTCAAGTAGTTCACAAACGAGGCGTAGATTTTAAGGCCAGAAGGACCACTGAAGAATCCAGTATGACCTCAGTGTAAACCAGATCAAAGAATTTAATCCAAATAGTTGGTATTTGAGTCCAGTAATTTAGTTAGACAAAACACACAGACAGGCAAACAAGTTCCCACATGGGAGGTGAAAATGGAAATGGCAGGTGCTCTGCCTTAACTGCCTGCACACACACATACCTCCTAGAGCCTCACAACATACAGGAGAAAGTGTGGATGAAAAAAATAACTGCAAATCATCCCAGGATATGAGGGCTGTGAAAAAGTGAAGGCTTTCCAGAGACCTGTATTTGTATTCTGTTGCAGCTGTTGCTATTTCTTTCCTAACCAGCAAAGGCAGAAGGTGCAGAGATGCAGTCTCTCAAGATGACAGAACCCTTTTAACAAACTTCTCTCCTTCCCTTCCTTTTCCTTGCGTTCTCCTTTATCTGGTAAAGCAGAAATTAATAATCTGAAATCCAGTTCCAGCTCTTCTCTTCTTTGTCAGTGGATGTAGACAAAGCTTGCCTGTTTTCTTTCAGAAACATGAACTAATTAGAACCATTTTTTAAATTTCAGAGACTTTTCAAAAACAAAAGCCTTTTCTCTCAAACTCCCCTGTTTATTTAATGTACCAACAAATTCCACATCCTATTCAACAGGGAAGAAATGTAACCCAGTGCGCTCCAGGAAACTAACAGCAGTAGTGAGTGCTTTTCTCAGCTATCACATCAGGAGTGCAAGATTCTGCCATTTGCAATGTACAATACAGAAATACGTTTTAGAGAAAAATTGCTGTCTTTTCAGATGTCAGTCCCTAGTTGTCATTGACAGCCTTCAGAAGACCCAGGAATCGAAGGGTGAACTAAATAAACACACGCAAACTTGCCCATGGCTCCTAGAGAAATGCCCAACACCTGACCAACTTTAAGGTGCACCATTCAAGACAGTTTCTCACTGTCCCTTTTTGGAGCGTGGTAAGAAATGGTCAATAGCTGCAAGGCAACCTGTTCCTTTTGTTCAGTGCCGAGAAATGCCACTCAAACCTGGAAGGCACTGACGATGACATCATACATTCGAATTAGATTACAACAACTCTTTTGTTAGGTGTGAATGAGGCATTAGTGATCTGGAAGTGTAGATAAAAAGCACCACGAAATTCTAAATGTTAAGTGCTGCCACTCTCGAATAAGAGTTAAAGCTGCTGACAAAGTAAGTATTTGGGGAAAGGCAATCTTTTTATTATGTCAGTGTTTTTAACCACGGTTCCTATGGTCAGGCAATTGGACTAGCTGGTCCTCATATGTCCCTTCCAACCAAATACTCTCTCGTCTTACTCTATTTCTATTCTGTTTGCATTCTACACTGTCAGAATGAGATGTCTTTCTTCTGGCTATTCTACAGAAGAAGTTTTGTGAGAAATAATTTCTTTTTCAGGTATTGACAGGTAAAGGCAGTTTCCAGCTTTTAACTCAGTAATGTGTGCATTTTTGACCAAGGTTTCAGGGTTGACTAGAGAATTTAAGATCTCTTGATCTCAGGAAGTTCGATGGCACACGCACTGAGATATTGTAGTGAGGTTTGTGCATAGAGAGGCATTGCTGTTGACAGCAGAGGGATTTTTCTTTTGGAGATTAAGCAAGGCCAAGGCTTGGACAAAAAAAAATATAGAGAGAGTTTGCATATAATTTTTTTCCCTCCTGTGATTAAAAACTAGATATAGCAGCATGGTTCCTCAAATAGCTCCTTTAAATGCTAGTTGCTCAGAAGGGTTACTTTACAAATACATACCTATTTTATTGCTCACTCCTGGGTCACTGAGAGAACTTCAAAGACCTGAAGGGTCTTCCCTGCATCACTCATTCCTGTGCACCACCCAGTCTTCGTCCTGGAAAAACATCTGGCGAAAGCCCCGAGTAAGGCTCAAAGAGCTGTAACCCTTCAGGTATGCAAATGTAAGGGGGTGATTTAAGAGTTGCTGTATGCAGACAACTCTGCTGGCCCTAGGTGTGCCAGCCTTTTTGCTGTAACTCCAAATGTTCTCTGAGGGAATGCGGTCTCTGGAGGAGGCACGAACCCAGCCCTGCCCTCTGCCTGCTCGGCTCCTGTCTGCTGATGTACCGAAGACTGCTGTGAGATACAGAACCTGGAGCCCAGATTCCTACTACTCGTTAAACTTTACTGATGTATGTCTGTCTAACGAAGACGAAAATAGAGTTTACGACAAACTAGTAACCATAAATGTGAATACAGTTCACACACACCCTGTCCTTTGGTTCCTCGGGCAAGCACTTGGGACTGAGTGTGGAGGGGCATCTCCCTGC